>JAMJFZ010001203.1:13035000-13635000 GCA_026225945.1 Cricetomys ansorgei | reverse complement strand
CCTGTTCTCACAGGCTTTCCTCCATCCCTCGGCCCTGTTATATAGCTCCTCTATGTGATCCATCCTCACTATTTTGGGGTGCTTCTCCCCTCCATTCTGTTCTGACTTTCAGAATTTTAAACCTCTGTATTCCTACTGAAGAGCACTTACTTCTACTTTTCTGCACAGGTCAGGGCATCCTGTGCTTCAAATGTCCTTTAGGAGACATTTTGATTCAGTGGCGTTCTAGCTGTCTGTTATTTTTGGCTGGACTGAAGCTTTTTAAATGCCCCATCACACACACACACACACACACACACACACACACACACACACACCTGACAGAAAACAAGAACAATTACACAAAATATACAGAAAAGAAAAATTATCCATACATCTAACTATGGGATAATATTTTTAACTTTTAACTTAGTATTTCTGAATATATTTATGTGGGTATCTGAGTAGGGGTATATGCACATGAGTGTCATGCTCACAGAGGCCAGAGGCATGAGATCCCTTGCAAGTGGAGGTACTGGAGTTGGGAGCCACCCAAGATGATTGCTGTGAACCAGACCAGTTCATTGCAAAAGTGGAATAAGATCTTATTATTGATTATAAGTGATTATAATTACCTTATTATATTGAGATACTGTTCAGCCCACTATATGATAGATTCTAACACTAAAGAAAATTATGACAATGCTCTGTATAGGATCTCAACATTGTATCTCTCTACCATACCTTTTCTTCTCATTTTTCCTTTGTATGAAGAACCATATGTTCAGAATCTAACGGCTCTTTATGGAAAGAGCTAACCACTGAGATGGAGGGGAGTAGTTTCTCCTTAAGTTACATCTCTTAAGTCTTGATTTTTCTTCCTGTAAATCTGCTTATACTTTAAAGTAGAATGATATATTGGGTATGAAAGACTCATTGTTTTCCCTAAAAAGAATACAAAGCCAACCCAAAATGTACAAAACTTATGTCTCTATCTAACGTCATAGAATTTACAATATGAAAATAAAATAAAAAAACATCAAAAAAGCATTATCAAAGTTGGGTATGATCATGCATGCCTGTAATCCCAGCACGAACTGAAGCGGTATTATTATATGTTTCAAGCCTACATAGGTAAATAGTGACATCTCATCCCCAAAAATTAAAAATTAAAATTTTTTAAATAAAAAATTTAAATTAAAAATTTTTTTGAAAAAACACAATGTCACAGATATGCCCAAATGCATACCCCAAACGATAAGGAAATCACCAAAGCCCATAAGAACAGGAACAAAATCCAACCACAAAAAGAAAAATGCCAAGACCATGGGAGGTCTTGAAGGTCAGACAAAAAAAAATCAAAATAACAAAGGCGATGTGGCTAGGTACACCATTCACCTGTTAATATAACATCACAAGTCCAATAATTGATTAGGAGGACAGTTAACAAATACCAGCTGTATAGCAGGGATTATAGCTAGCACAGAAAATGATCGAACTTCACTGCTCATGGGAACTTTTAATGAGAATTTGATGACCATCTAACAAAAGGGGAAATTTGTAAGCTATTCTGGAAGACAACATGACTTCTAAGACTGGATTCAGGCATCCAGAAAATCCTTTGTTCTACATATTTTCAAATGTCTCTCCAATCTTAATCCTTAAGTATCTACAATACTTCTTATTAGGTATCTACAATAGTGACTTTTCACTGAGAGTCCTGTCTGATATTATTGTCTATAGTTTAATGGGTTATCTATGCAATTCAAAGACCCAGGTCATAGATAAAACACAGAAAGACCAAAGATAACAATCAGGACTATTGAAAAGAAGGGTATCCAGTACCAGGTACCACACCTCATAAATCCTAAATAGCACCTTATGTTTATGTGTGGTAGTTTGCTTATTTCTGTATATCTGTATTTCTAAGGTGTGTTCTTTTTCATGTCCTGCTGCTCTGCCAATGCTGTATGAATTCAAATTTCTGGCTATTACTGGGGCAACTGAGTCTGACTAATTTGTCCACAGCCCAGTTGGCTGAACCAACTATCAAGACTGATAATTTAGAGTACTACTCTGTGGTTTGGAAAACAGCATGAAGGAAATCTGTGGGCATAAAAAATGCCATCCTAGGATCACAATTTGTTTGAAGTGATTGGTATTTCTACTTATAATAATCAAAACCTCAATGCAATTAGACCCATGTTTGGACAAACTGATACTCAAGTAGCCTTGCATGGTTGGTTGACATATTTAAAATATTTATAGGATTCTATTGTGATTTTGTAAAAGCAGTACTCAATCTTTCTGTGTATTTATAGCATAAAGATTGATTTTTAAATACATAAATCTGCTGCACTCCATACACTTATGGCTAAGGGAACCAGCATGACCTAGAATAACCCTCAAATAGCCTCATGCATGTCCCTTGGCTTTCCTGGGACACTCTTGTGTTTGTTCCCTGTCCCTCTGATATCACCCACACTACCAAACAAATCCAGTTCTATCGTGCCAATATGGGAGCTACTCCACTTTCCCAGAGTGCTGGTTAGTTTTAACTGTCAACCTGATAGCCTAGATGGGATTAGACAGCAGGCATGTCTGAGCACTACTGTCTTAACTGTTCCTTGGTGTAGGGAAATCTAGCTCATTGTAGGCAGCACCATTTCTTGGGAAGGGGGCTATGAATAGTACCAGAGAGGAGCAAGCTTGCTAAAGGCAAGTGAGCACAGATCCATGCTAATATCCAATAGCTCCTCTCAATGGCATGTGTGATGTGACAAGGTAATCTAGACTCCAAGAGGTCTAGCCTGAGAGTCTGAACCAGAGTTCCTGCCTTGACTTCCCCACTACAAGGAATTGTAACCTGGAACCGTAAAACAAATAAACCCTTTTCTCCCTTAAGTTGCTTTCTGTCTGGACTCATGTCATAGTGACATAAAGAAAAGTAAGATTCGTTGGAAATGTCTCAATTGGTATACAATTGATTTCTTCTCTCCCACAGCACCATAAAACCTATCAGAGCTTCAATGGTGCAGCAGATTACCGAGCCCCTACCTTTGAATTTGTGTGATCAGCAAATTTCTTTACTAAGCCACAAGCTTCAGCAGGGCAGAAAACAGTATGTTTACCCATTGCTGCCTAACAGAGTCTGTCAGAGCTGTGCGTAACAACTATTACTGAATGAATGAAGGAGGCAATTAATGTAATTAATTCTTCTATAACAGTTTTTATGGCTTTATTGTACACATCTCAGAAGAGTGTTCACACTGTTTTTACCATGTTTTTGCGTGTGGAAGAAGAATGACAGAAACCTAATAAAATATAAGCACTGGTTGCTAAAAAGCCTTTTAAAAAGTTACCATGCTGCTGTCACATCCTCAAAGGCCATGAACAATTGGTTGCTCCTTATTAAATAAGTCCTATAGCTTCTGAATTTAGAAACTGCTATGTGGCTATCCAACATTTACCCATTCAACTATTCTTCCATTCATGAAATGTGCGTCAGCTGCATCATGTTCTAAGATCATTACTAACGGAAGTTTAGGGAACACAGGTAAATCTAAACAGAGAAAGGCAAATGCTTATTTTCTTAGGGCTGTATATTTTATTTCAGAACAAATCATTTTGATTTTCTCTCCGACTGCCTCTCACATTCTTATATCCAAAGGCCTTGCTTCATAGGAAGTCAAATTGGCCAGTGCAATTCAAAGGGACTGATGTGGGTTGTTTAAGCTATGGGATGCTGAATGAGCAAAGGTTTTTTGAAGAGTGTCCTTTTTACCATTCTGTATTACAAACATCTGTGTTGAATCTTCCAATTCAGATCTGTTGGTGCCCAAAAAACGGCCATCAGTAGATGCTATTTGCCAGAGTGTAAGAAATTCTGGGGATGAGGGAAGGAGAGGGGGCAGAAAAAAATGTGTTAAAATGGTAGGGAGAAAAATGGGGAAAATATTCTTAAAATAATATATATATATAACATTATATATACAACATATATATTATATATATTAAGTAGATATATATCTATTAATAAATATTTGAGTCTGAAAACCTACTATTCTGAGATCAGAATTATAACAGTTGATGTCATCAAGAATGAATGTTTATATAAAATATATCACTACTTCCAAATTTTCAGGGGATCACTCATCACTCAGAGTTCATCATGAGATAGGATTGCTTCAGCGTCTGCAGGTTTGTTAAACTTGCTACTTTTAATTTTCTAGTTGAGAATAATTGAAGAAAATAGGTGAGAAATAAGATATCAGTATATTATTGGCATATTATATTATTGATATATATTATTGTATTATTGATAATATATACCAATATATCATTGACTTGCTGCCACTTTGGGTACTTAAAGGGCACAAGTGGATAAGTGTTCTTCCTTTACATTTACCATCACTTAAACTATTGATTAAAATTAATATTTGAAAATTTTCTTGATGAAGCTTGGCACACAGATAACTAAAATTAGAGCACAAGAAATGAGGATCAAACTTGAAAGGATTCATCGATCATGTACTTACTCCACAATGAATCTTAGGACCTTGAGTGGTAATCTAATTTCTGTCTACACCACTGAGTTGGCTCTCCTCACACTCTTCCAAAGCCGAGTGATGGTGGCGCAAGCCTTTAATCCCAGCACTAAGGAGGCAGAGGCAGATGGATCTCTCTGAGGTCACGGCCAACCTGGCCTACAGAATGAGTTCCAGGTCAGCCAGCATTACAAGAGAGAAACCCTGTCTCAAAAATAATAATAATAAAATAATTAATAATGATAATAATACTCTTCCAGTCCTTGGGTTGGAATAAAAGAAGATAGTCCCTCAGTCTAAAAGGATTCAAGACCACGATATGCAAATATGTTTAATGAAAATCCAATATCAAAATGTTAACTGTGTAACAAGGCTTGGAGAAATAAATAGATTTTATAGAAGTTAGAAAGTTGTGTGCTTATAGGAGTTAGTGTAGCTCAGATAGGTCAGTATATCTGTTACAGGCCCTAGAAAAATCTCCAACTGGGTAACTCAGAAAGAATCCATTTCTTATAACTTCCCCAAGTCAATCTAAATAACTTAAGTATAAAAGAATATGACAATAAAATGAATCCTAGAATTTCAATGACAAAAGGTATACATATTCCATTTATATATAGTACATTTGAAATCTATGCACATATGTATATTAAAGACAGTTTTTACATATATAGCAGCTTTAAAACGAAAATATATGTACATACGTAATTATGTATTTCCATTTCCCATTGAGTAAATCATACGCATATTGTTAAGCCAACTATATTTGCAAAATGTGTAAACTAAAAAAATTTTCATTTTACATGATAGTTATTTCTTAGATATTTTATATATATATATATATATCTTTGTTATTTGGACAAAATATATAAAATTCAAAATTACATCTCAATTATGAATACTCACATTATCTTTGGGAAGATGCAATAAAGAAGCAAAACATATACTCTCACTTTTTAAAACATTATTTTTACTTTGATACAGTGTAGTCTGATCATATTCACCTCCCAGCCTCCCAGTCCTCCTAAACTCACCCTTTCTGCTCTACCCACTCAACTGTGAGATGTCTTCTACTCCCTCCTCCCATGGAGTCCAGTTTGTGTTGCTTAATTACTCTTGGATTGGTGCCTTCCCTGGAGTGTGGTTCCCTGCCTGCTAGCAGTCAATGCTATTAAAGAAAATTGACTCCCTTTCCCAACAACGATCAAATTCCAGTAATTCCAAGTTGAGACTTGAGCTCATAGTCCAAACAAAACTATTGAGAGCATTTTTTCCTTCATGTTCTCTCGGTTGAAAAATATTCCACACTGTGATATGTAATGTCTTTTACCAAAAAGTCATTAACAGAAACCTATATTTCCCTCTTCAATTAATTCATACGTAACAGAATAAAATTTTAATAGCTGAGGAGTCCCAGGAAGAGGATGGAGATTGTCCACATGACCATTCTGATAGCAATTTCCCACTGATGTTTTAGGAAATGGGTTCTCATTATTCCTATAATATTATCCCTCCCCCAAAATATCAAGTAAATATGTTTCCCACAGAAGTGTAAATCCTTATGAGGAAAGACAGCATAGCTAACAGGCCTTGAAAATCCAATATTTTAGAAGAAAAAATTGAAATGATAATCTAAATTGAGATAGGTGATTATTTTGAAGCGAAAATTTAATTTGTCTCCGAAACTGCTCAGCTTCTGCACACAAAACGATTTCCAGGGATGAGTTCATTATGTGTTAAATAATGGGGTAGCTGATGTACTAAATTCTTTACATGAATCCTTGCCGAGTTGTTACGGAGTTGTTTAAGAGTGTTTTAATCATACTGAGGCTCTTGGTTGGGGTTTATGAATGAAGTGGGAACACATGATTGCATTCTCTTTGAAACAGCAAGGATATAGATTCTCGCTCTCCCCTCAAATTCACTATTCATCAGATTTGCCTGGGAGAACTATACCCAACTAATGGAGATGTATAGATTCCAGGTGAAGCTGAAGACAATGTACCCCAGAGCTTCATGAATCTTGGAGCTTTTTCTGGACTCAGATTCATCTCGCTACAAGGGAATAGTCCTCAGCGTCTGCTCCACACCCCTGTTCCCTGTTGATACACTGCTTCACTGAATCTGGGTCAAACACTTACATTTACACATCAAAGACTACATTCTATTCATGTAGCTGCCCTGTTCTTCTTTAATTTTTTTTTTCATCAAGTCGTGAGAGTCTTACTCAGCCACAACCTCCTGGCTTTGTTTATTTTATATTTACCAAGTAAATCATGACCCTAAAGTTCTTAATAATGGTGAATAACTGTATGTCTTGACATACACTATTATCTATGTATCTGATATTTTACAGTAAGATGATTGACACAATATTTTACTGATTGTGCATATTTTTGGAAAAACATAATTCATTAGAACAAGCCTCGATCTGAATCCTGTGAGGTGAACTACATGAATCCCCCCTTTCTAAAGTGACTTAATTAGGGGCACGGTGGTCATGCCACAATAAAATATGTATCTGATCAGTACTGTAAAAATATTCTGATTCCTTTCCTTTGAAACACCTTTATTTATTGATAGAATTTTAATTGTGTGCCAATTTGTTCTCTATCTATAAAGCCTGAGTGGGCAGGAGTATGGCCCATGTTGGCGAGAGGTACTTTTTTTCTTCAGTCAACATGATAGAAATACAAACTGGACCAGAATCAGAAGCAAAGGTTTTGCCTCCAGAAATCCAGGGTTACTGTCCATCAGTCCAAAGACTGCTCTCCAGAACTAGTACCAGGTAGGGTCCTTTCATTCCCTCAGCTATGCTACTGGAAAACAGAGATGAAATCACAGCTCAGTGTCCTTTAATTTCCAAATATTGCTAGCTCTCCATAGCTCCCAGTTCTGCATCTGATCCAAAGAATCTTAAATCAGACCTATTCAGAGTGAGTATCTGTGCAGGTGCTTAATATTTACTGACTTGTTTATCTTGGCATTGCTCCCAAAACAGTAATGTAGAACTTTTTGCATGACATGCACATGTTAGTAAGTAAGTAGGGACCTGGACATATCCATAAATGTATGTATGTTTCTTTCTTTCTTTCTTTGAGACAGATTCTCTCTTTGCATCCCTGGCTATCCTGGAACTAGATCTGTAAACTAGGCTGGCCTCAAGTTCAGAAACAGCCAGCCTCTGCCTCTGTAGTGCTGAGATTAAAGGCATGTTTCACCATGACCAGCTCTCAGTGTTTCAAAGCATTCACACAGGCTGATGTTGATGATATGGACATATTTTGTTATTGTTCTGGTAACTGTCAACTTGTCAATTATCCACTTGACAAGGCCTAGTGTCATTAAGGAAAGCCTAGATTGATGAACAACAGATCAGACTGGCCTGGTAGGCATGTCTGATGGGTTGAGGGTGAGGATGGGGCTGAACTCCGTCCACTGAGGGCTGCACAAGATCCAGGCAGGTATTTCCTGGACTGTGTGAGAAAGTTTGTTAAGCATGAGCATGACAGTGAGCCAGTGAGAGCAGCATTCTTCCATTGTTTCTGCTTCAAGTCCCTTCTTGAGCTTCTGCCTGGACTTCCTTTACGTAGGGATTATAACCTGTAAAATGAAAGATGCCCTCTCTTTCTCTGGGATTCTTTATAACTTCATGGTTTATCACTGCAGCAGAAAGATCACTAGAACAGTTGTGGAGTACCTGCTGGCTTGGGTACACAAAAGATCCTTAAGAAAAAGACTCTTACCCACAAAGGGAGAACTATATTCACTCTGGAAATGAGCTCCACCAAGAATGCTACTAAGACATACATTGATTGATTGATGACGGTACCAAGTTGTTATTTCTTGAGTGCAAATGACCCACAAATAAATAAGATTTTAAGAAACTAATTCACTGACTCCATACAAACTGTATTGGCTGACAATTCACAAACAAATTAGCTATTGCTTAGCAGTAAAGCAATATTGGCTCAGTTAGAAGTATATGTAAACTTTTTTACCTCGTGTTTCTTCCAATTATTTTTCCTGCTACTCTAATCAAAAATATTTGTAATGCTCCAATTTATTTTTTATCACCTGTGCCATGGCATGGAATAAAGAAAAAGCGGGAACTTGAGAACGTAAAACAGTAATACACATTAAGGGTCCTTCTAGAAGTAGCAATAGAAATATGACACAAAGTAGCAACAGATATTTCCATGGAAGAATCTGAAGAGGGAATAGGAAACTACAAAGAATCATGGGATTGAGGTGGACAGGATACGGGGATTGTCTAGTACAGCACTTTTCCTTTATAACTCACCAAGTAACTAAGAGGCTGAAAACCCTAACTGACCTTCTAAGTAGAAGAAAAATATTCGATGCAGGTGTTGTCTGGTGGACTATGCCAATGGCTTACCACAGAAGGCTTAAAGCGACTGAATGACTATGTTAGCCCTCCAGGGAGGGATGGAGATGTTGGACAAGGCCACCCCGCACTCATCAGGAGCTTGGTCCAGCAGCTGTAGCAGTGGAATTACTTTGCACACTGCTACAAAGAGCACACTGCTTTTAGGACTTCATTTTTGGTTTCCCTTCCTACTTCTCCATGGCAGAAACTTCAGAGAAGAGAAAGCAAGTACGGCCTCACTGTGCCAAGTTAACCTTTTTTTTTTTTTTTCCCAGTCTAAGTGACTGGCACCTGCATTCTTGATTATAACTAATGTCTCTCCTAGAAAGACAACCTCTCTCCTTTCCCATCTAGAGGAGATTGGAGTCTGGAGCAGACACCAGAAAGGCATCCATGCTGAGCTCTCTGTAATAGAGATGACTAGATGGGCAGAGAGAGCTTTAAAGACAAGAGAACAGATTTCTTTTGCAGGACTCTAACTCCAAGCTCTGCTGCCATGCTGCCTAGCTTACCAGCCACAGCTGACACGCAGGGCTCTCCTTGAACAGGTATTCTTTAGTCACCCAAACAAAGAGGAGGGAAGACCAATATGAATTTGTATCAGGCAACTTACTGACCTTGTGAAAAGTTACCATCCTTCTAAGAGATAAATGTTCATATATTCGCCTTTGTGTAGAGATGAAGGGAGTGAAAGAGGGACAGAAAAGGAGACAGAAGATGAGTAAGAAGCTTGCAAGAATAATGCTCAACCCAAAATATGAGCAAAGGCTGAGGAGGTCCAGGCAAAAACAATTGGACAGTGTCAGTTCCCTCATAGTAGTCAAGAAATCAGCTCATTTATCCTCCACACAAATAGATTTTTTAGAATAAATTTAGTTTGATATCATAATGGATGTGGGAAAATATACAGCAATAACCATGGTCACAATGTGGAGAGGACCATGGAGTATCTACTGCACTACGTTTATAGAAATCTACAGGGGAGATATTAAGACTGACAAAATTTAGAATTAGGGAAACTATGACTATTCTGCTCCATCTTCAAGGAATAAAGGGAATCCAAGCTGTATTAGCTATTTTGAAAATAATTGTTTTAAAACCGCATACACTGCACAAGTCTGACCACAGGATTTTGATCAGGAACACACATGAGGAAGGAAAGACTCCCCAATGTTATCCTCTGACCTCAACCTGAGCACTGTGGTAAGAGTGTACGTGTACACACACACACACACACACACACACACACACACACATATTCACACAATAATAATAAAAATTTAAAGTATTTGCAAAAAGATTTTAAAGCTGGGGCTGGAACGATAGCTCAGTGGTTAATCACACTGGCTGCTGTTGCAGAGGACTCAGGGTCTATTTCCAGCATCTACATAGTGACGCCCAATCATCTATAACTCCAGTTCCAATGGGTCTGATGCCCGCCCCCCTTTGGCCTCTTCAAGAACCAAGCATATAATGGTGAACACATGTATGAAGGAAAAACACCTGCACACAGTAAAAAGAAAAAACAGTTGAATACATACAAACACACACATACATACAAATAGACACACACACTAAATGAAAAAATAACACCTTGAGTTTAAACAATCTGTAGAATAATTTCAAGATGACTAATGTAGAGCCTTGACAGTGACTGATAACAACTCCATGACATGGAGCTAAGCTCCTTCCAATCACATTTCTCCAAAACTGGCAGGGATGAGAATACCAGAGTTAGGAGGAGCTGAATGCACCTTTCTGCACTGAATAAGCTTCCTCAGCTTAGTCTCTGGGGAAAGGAAGCTGGGTAGAGACCATGTGTGAACTGTCCTTTAACCAGCACACCATGGACTGATATAGGTGGGTCAATCTGAAGGAAAAATGAGATAATTTTTTTACTTTATTATTTAACAAAAAACTAGCTTGGAAACTCTGTCCAGGAAGGCCTTGTCTTCAGTGGTGTAGGCACTGGCAAGTTACTTATGTCCAAGTTTGTGGCCTCACACCTAACAAAAACAAGGCAAACAGGCCTAAGTTGGAATGAGCATTTGATGGGGAGAGGGCGTGTGGGAGGGTAAAATGGGTGGGAGCTGAGAGTGACCAGAATGTATCATATACATGTATGAGATTATCAAAGAATAAATTAATTTTTTAAAAATCTACAACAGGTTACTTTAAATCACCCCCCCAAACAGTTAAGTATCTTATTTTCCTTCTTCCTGCAGAAAATGACAATCTCATTTACATCTGCTCAAAAGAGGAGGAAAAAACTTGGCTATATATTTGATGTCACCCCTTGGTCATTGGATCCAACACTGAATCTAGCCACTGACATCTGGAATCTTCAGAGATACATGTTTTCTTCCATGCGCACTCTCATCCTCCTCAGTTCCATCTCCCTCTGCTCACAGTGGTGCCTGCTTCCTTAGCTTGTCTGTCACAGGCTTATACCCTCTCCCAGGGAAAACCACAGCATTCCAGATGTTACTGAACCAGATGATCTCATTATTCATCTTTCTCAAAATTTTAGATGAATGCTCTAAATAAAAACCTGCAGAATTTCCTTGATCCTCTTTAATGCTACAGATTTATTCTTTACCAACTATATAGTATCATTGATTGTTCTCTATAACAGATTTTTTTCAGTCTCTTAAATAAATCATGATTTTTATGATCTGAATTTGGAACCCTATATTAAGCATATATATATGTGTGTGTGTGTGTGTGTGTGTGTGTAGTCTATAATGAAATATAATGTATTTTGATAATTTTGTAGAAATAATATTACATTATATTTCATATACTTTATATTAATAATATATATTATATTTTGTAAGCTGTGAAATGCTAGTCATGCTCAAGAGAGAAAAATGCATTGTTGAAAATAACATACTTTAGGAAAAATCAGAAAAAAATAACAGATGATAAATTTCATGTTATGGATAGAGATAAAATTGTAGTAGCAACAAAAGCAAAGACCACAAAAAAAAAAACCATATTTGAATCACGTAACAATCTGTATCGTGAAGGAAAACACAGAACTACTAAGGACACTAAAGGAACAAACAACAAAATTCTTAAAATTTACAGTCTAAAATATCTATTCCTAATATGTAAAGATCTCCTGAAAAACAAATGTAAGATGATATACCTAGCATAATTTATAATCTTCATAAATTTGAGTAAATATTTCTAGAACATGCCACTCTGCATTTCTGTTCAGCACAACTCAAACACATCAAATAATCATTTAATGCACAGTTATAACAAGAAAGCAAAGGACATTTATGGAAGACTTCAGAAAACACACAGGGAGAACTGAAGAGCTACATGAGTAAGCAAGGAAGCATAAGAAGAACAGATGGAGGAAGAGGAGAGCGAGGAGGAGGAGAGGAGAAGGGGGAGGAGGAGGAAGAGAAGGAGAAGGGGGAGGAAGAGGAGGAGAAGGCGAGGAGGACTACATATTTGGGTATGTGCAACTAAGGAGTACAGGCAATGATTTCAGAGCCTTTTCTCAAACTAAGAAAGCATGTTACCACTGACTTACAACCCCAATTCCTTTTGTTGTGGTTTGTTTGTTTGCTTTACGAAAGCTCATTATGTAGCCCAGGCAGTCCTAGATCTCACGATTGTTCTGCCCAGCCTCTGGAATATTGCAATTGCAAACGTGTATTATCCAGCCCAGTTTATACTCATGACTGAAAACTGAATTCGGCAGATGCTTGGAGATTTTTCCACAAAATGCAATTGAAAGTTATAAAGGATAAATGGCTTGGAATGGTCTATCCTCTAAGAAACTCAAAATGTCATGAGAAGCCTCAATGCAGACAAATTAAATTTAGCCTCAAATTACCCCAATATAAACAAAGGAACAGAGATTAAGGAAACATGAACTCATTACATTAGAAATCATTTCATGAGTGAAGAAATTAGCTGATACGAACAAGCTCAAGAAAAAAACATATACTACATCATTAGTCCTCCAGTCACTATGAATACTGGGATTGGGACAGAGATTATGAATTATGCTTGATCAATATGCCTACAGATCTGATTAACATGACAGAAAATTTGAATGAGAAGAGATGAACAAAACTCACCATAGATACTGGAAAATGAACCAAATAACTTTATGAAAATTGAAATAGAATAATACTATAAAGAACACAGTAGGCATGGCTGAAAATCAAATTACTAAATTACTGAAACTAAAAAGCAAACATTATGAAACAAATATAGGGAATAACATTCAAATGTCCACAGAATAAAAAAGAGAATATGATTTAAGGAAGGATTAGTAGAATAGATACTAATTGATATTAAGTGTAAAAAGATGAGAGTTCAAATAGATCATAGGAAGGTGGACAAAGGTGAGTATTTAGAGACATATGTTGCTCACAGTATTTCTCAGAATGGCTGAAAGATGGTGGTATAGCCATGGGTGACAGGATCATGTTCCACAAGGAAATGCACAACCATGTTCAAGTAAAACAACCTTAATTCAGTGCATGTGCGTGCGTGCGCACGCGCACACACACACACACACACAAAAGTTTGTGGAGAATATGCTAGAAGAAAAAGTAGTTCAGCAGAAATAGAAAGAGAAAATGGGATAATTGTGATTTATACGATAAAATACGTTATGTACACTTATGAAACTGTTAAAGATTAAATAAAAATAAAGAATAAAGGCACTAATACTCAAAGTCAGAAAACTGAAATTTGTAACGTGTCAAACCCTACAAAAAACTACAGATTACAAGTGAATAGGATTTTGAGAAACGTCTGTTTTGAAATAACACTATCATAAACAATAATCAGACTATTGCTTTCATGAAAGTCAGTGGGCCACGGAGCAGTGATGCCAAGATACGAAATGAATATAATTATCAACCTAGAATTCTATAGCTATAAAAGATTCTTTGAGAAATGAGGTCAACATAAAAACAATTCCGTTCGAGCAATCACTCAGAGGTGACTTCAACTAGACTGTTGAGAAGGAACTTTTAAAGGAGACATTTGCCAAATCTGAGACAGAAGGTCAGAGCTCTGGGATTTTTAGTTCCCTGCTTAGGGTCATGCAGCACTGCTCATGTCAAAATGTTCAGGATTTACATAAATTGGATGGTACTCTTCAGATGTCAGTCTCTTCTTTCTTTGTTTTTACTTCCTTCTACCAAAGATTTTGTTCTGCAACCATCCTTATCCCTCCATTTCCATTGTTATTTCTGGAACTATACATCTCCAACAGCTATCATCACTGAATCCCCTTAACTTCAAGGACTCTAGCCTTTCACAACCAACTCCAGAATTTTCTATCTCCTTAAGAATAGAATGGTAAATCTTCTCCAAATACATAGATCTTTCCCTTCAGTCCAAGAGAAAAGGCCTATCTTGCTGAACAAGTGTCTCCACATGTACACACTGGCCTCAATCACAGTAGTAGCAGGACAGAATGAAGAATGACAGCAGGATGGATGAGCTTGCTTTTCATGTGGGTCCTAAGACCTACCTCACAGAATGTGTCTTTTTCACACACTAGTTCATTCTCTGAAGTGGTAATTTTGCATCTTTTCTTCCTTGTTTTGAATGATTTGTTTTTTTTTTCTCTAAGAAATAAAAGAACAAATCCTAACCATGCCTACAAAACCACCTCACCTACCCATACTCCCTTTCCCTTGAGGTGTTACAAACTTGCTGCCCCATGAAACCATCTCAATGAAGGGTTGCTTGTGACTGCAGTATTCCTGCTCTCTTTAGCATTATAAAATCTACTCTATCTAGTCAAGAATGTCATTACTTTCCTCACTTAATGATTATAAATAAGCTTCCATTGTCTTCCCTTCCTGTCCCAATTCACACCCTCTTTCTTCCCTTTATAGGAAAAAAAAAAAAAACTCAAAATTATAACATATGGCCACCACTGCCAGCGTTTTCCTGTCCATTGCTATTTTTAAACTGCTTGTCAAGATCACTGTAGAACTCTCTCTTTTATACTCCCCACAGCTCAGTGTGTAGACAGTCCCAAGTTCATATTCTATTAGCCCAATTTGCAAAAGACACAGACTCACTCCTTCATTCTGGAAACACTCTTTTTGACAGCAGTGTCTCCTGGTATGTTTTTACTGGTCCTTCATCATCTGGCTCATGTGCGTATTCACACCATCTTAACTACTGGATCTCCAAAGGCTCAATGGGCTCAAAGGCTGGTTCTTAGACACCCTACCTTCTCACCCACCTGAGTACTAGAATCAGGGCCTCAATGTTTATATCTGTTCCTTATTTACCATACGCTAGTCCCTCTGAATTTCTTGTAAGTTCTACTTCGATGTTAAAGTCCTACAAAATCAAAATCGTGACAGGCTCCACTCACATCTAACTGAGGTCCCACTACTGTCTTCTCATGTCAACTAATGAAAAATCTATTCTTTTTCATCAGTCTTTGCTGCCTCAAAGCTTGGCATCACCCCTGACTGCTTTCTTCCTTCACACCTCTCACCACTCTACCTGTCAATCCCAGTGACTCTACCTCCTAATTACGCCAAGGGACTGATTCTTCTTCTACCTCTGGTCTAAGCTGCCATGGTTTCTCACCTCAATTATTGAAGAAAAGCTTTTTAATGGTCTCCCTGCTTCTGTCCTATTTCACACAGTCTATTTTAAGTCCAACAGCTAGAGTGAACCTTTTAGAACATAAATAAAACCCTTTCATTCCTCTGCTAAAATCCCTCTAATGACTTCCCCCATATCTTACAGTAAAATCTGGGTTCTTCGTGCACTCCTAGGCTCCTGAGCAAGCAGGCCAGATCACTCTGCAGTCCTGGTACATTCTACCTCCTCTGCTTATTCTGAGCCTGCCCTAGGAGCACCTGCTTATTCTCATACATCCCAGATACAGTTCCGCTCAGCATGCTTTACTCATGGTCTTTATAGAAGACATCCCTTGACATTCCATGCAGCTCTTACCCCACCTTGTCCAGATAACAGCAAAGGTACTCCCTGTACAGTGAGCCATTTCCAGATCAATTTAAATTGGACACCTCCAGTTCTATCTCTCATTAGGATTTGCATATTTTCATAACGTTTATCTCTTTGAAACAAAATGTTTATTCTAATTATTGTTTCAGGTTGTTATTGTCAGTTTCTTCCAACTAGAAAGGATTTCACAAAATGAACCATTTTGGCCAGTTTTCCTCAGTTAACCACCCATTCAAAAAAACTTATGCCCTTTAAAGTACAGGCTACTGCTGAGAAAGAGGGTACATCTACAAGCTTCTCTTGGATGAATACAGTATCATCTAGGACACTGTCAACAGTATATATGTGAGAGTGAATTATTTTGTGAAGAGATTACTTCTCCTCCAGCCTTTGTCTACTCTTGACTTTCTTCTGGAATTTGAGACCAAAGGGAACTCAGGAGTGCCCTCAGCCTGGATCTCTGAGTGATTATATGGATCTAGGCTTCTCCTTAACCATGCACTCTACCCATCAACCCTATTTCTCCTGTCAACAAGAAATCATGCTTTGGATTTCATTTAAATATAACTATAGTTTCAGTATAATCTTTGGGATTACATTTATCGATGGAATTTGCTGGATTACTACTAGAAATTCTGAAAGTGGATTTTGTGGCCCTAGGCTGCTCTTTCTGATAATTTTCCTGTACAGAATCTTCCCTTATTTTCCTATAGGATCATCATCTAATAGGACCTGTACTATCTCTACCTTATATTTACTCTGGGCAAAACTCTTCTCTTTGCCACTGGGAAGGAGCACAGTTCTGTTCCCAGTTCCCCAGTTTGTATATCCATTTCCTCAGTTTTTCTTTTCTTCACTCTTTTCAAATTCCCCACAAGTTTGTGTTCCCAGTTCCTTAGTCTTCCTTTTTTTCATCTTTTCAAACACCCCCCCCCAATTTCCCTTAATGACACCACCAATTCCTTTTTCAAAGAGAAACAATATACTGAACTCTTTCATTTTTCCATTTTGCTTTGTTTTTCCTGTCCTGGCCATTTCCAACTCCTCCCACAACTCTTTTATTTGCTTAGTCACTTCCTTAATATTTTTGAATCCAAGCAAAAGAAAAACAGAAAAAAAATGGAAAAAAAGTCACTACTGAAAGCAAAGTGGTGTATATTTCAGTCTTTACAGCCATTATAAATATTTTGTTGGCTTACTGAAAACAAAAGCCTATCTTTTCTTCCTCTGCTTTTCCATTTACTAGATTTGAAATCAAATTCCCCATCCCCTTTTTCTTAGCTCCTTGTGTGGATGCCAAAATGAAAACTAAGTCAACTCTGACTTTTCCAACTCACCCACTCTCTTAAATAGCTCTCCCAAGCTGTTCCCAAGTGGCATGTAACCATAAGGAAGGCTGCACAGTACAAAAAACTTCTTGGCAAAGCATCCATCTATACTTGCTCCATCTTGATATGCTGTTGGAATAGTAACCCTGGGAGGCCTGCTCTGTTTGAGGGGAAACAGACAGGGGAGAGGGGAGCTGGGCAAGCTGAGAGGAGTGGAAGAAGAGGATGGGGTCAGGATGTATTATATGAGAAAAATAAATAAATTTAATAAAGAAAGAATAAACGCATATCAATTGATATAGGCAGTTATTCAAAATAGGAACATTCAATTTCATTCCTTTTGTGAAAGGCAATTGCAATGGGAACATCCAGACCCTACTCCAGCCACCTTTCCATATCCATGTTAAATCCCATTCCATTCACAACAGCAAGACAATGGATTGAGCCTAGATGTCTATCAACAACATGGATGGATAATGAAAATCTACTACTACCTATGATGGAATTTTATTCAGTGATAAGGAATATTTTGGTTGAGAAATTTTCAAGAAAGTGGACAGAACTCCAAAATATTATTTTAAGCACAGTAACCAAAACTCAGAAAGACAGAACTATATGCAGATCTGATCCCAGCCTCAAATGTATCTAGATGCAAGAAAACATGGGTAAGGCAGGAAACTAGAGAAAATTCCATGAAACAAGAAATAAAGAAGGATTAAAGGGAGTGAGGTGTGGAAGACGATAGAGAAAGGTAGAAAGACAGAGTACTGAGTGTAAGGAGGTACAGCAGGAAAGGAGAACAGGGAAATGGAAGGAGAAAGAGAAAGAGAATCAACCAAAGTAAGACATGTATGAAAACCCCATGTGGAAACCTATTGTTTTGTAAGCTGATAATATACATGAATGAATGTGTGTGTGTGTGTGTGTGTGTATGTTTATATGTATGTATATTTATGCCCCAAAAATAAAAAAGGAAAAACAAAAAACAAAATTGACAATGTCAATCTGCAAACTAAACTATCATTTTAAAGTAAATACTGAGTCCATGTTTACCAAAACTGACTCAGGAATAAGGCCCATGATCACAAACAGTCAACAGACAGCCTTTCAAACATAAGCCGAACATCTGGGCTATAATAAGATCCTTTCTCTGCACTAGCAAGTAAAATAAATCAACCTTACAGCATCACTCAGCACTCGGAGACAATGGAGAATTTGGTATTTTGGAATAAATCCTTAAAGGCATGTTATGTGGAGTAGCTTGTCTCAAAGGATATGATGAGCAGACTGGAGTTGATCTTCTTGTTTCCTAAGTTCCACTCCACGGCTCTTCTAATCACCACAAGGGAAGAATGTACTGTCTGATTGAGTGGGATTTTAATAATTAACATCCTTTGATTTGTAGTTTCTGAAATAGGAAGCTAAAAATCAATTACTATGCATAGTTTCTGGTAATAAAAGTTACATCGGTATTAAAATAGCTGAGGGTGGATGGGTAACAGATAAATATAAATTTGAAGTATTCAGGATATACTGCTTTACTTCCACTATTAGGTCTCAAATTGATAATATCAACTTCCATATTACTCCAAAAAACTATGGATAACAAAGTTAAAGAACCACGTCTCTCATTGGACAGAGCGGAATAGTAATAGTAGAAAGGCAGGGTTCAATGGCCAAAGAAATGATTCAGATGAATGAGAGCAGAGAGAGGATTTTTAAATAAGAGGCATCATAGTTAGAAACACACTGGGAACCTCTTGGAAGAGATTAGAGAAGGCAATAAGAGGGTATCTGAGTCTCAGTATCTGAGTCTGGTATATTGTTGGCAGTGTGTAACAATCTGTTACCATTGTTCATGAAGGTAAACAAGAAAATTTATAACCCCAATATATCTCATGAGATCTGTGTGTCAAGCCAGGATAATACTGTATAGAAAGACTTTCTGTCCTGCTGATCTTATTGTTTCCTGTATACCAGAAACGCAAATCCCACACCAATGGCTCATAGACAACCATGCATCCATCCATCCATTTCCTCATTCATCTATCTGCCTTCCAATTCATCTCTTCAGCCATTCCCCCTGGCCAGCATTTATTAAGAATAATTCATATGTGCTATGTAACAAAATAATTATCCAGTATAATTAGTAAGAGTAGTGTGTGAGGCATGGTGCTAGACTCACTGAGAATACACAGAACATCCAGTCTAAGAAACTGCTTGAACTCTCTAGTGTCCGACTATCACCAGACGACATGGAATGCTGCCCTTTTACTCTATCAGTTGCATTCATCTCACATCTGTGCACAGTTGATATCTCTAATGAAAGGAATGGAAAGAAATACATATTACTTACAAGTATATTCGAAGGGGTTGAAGGATGGAGGATTTTAGAGAAAAAGAGAAAACATTTTGTTTCACAACTAATCATTTCTACACATTGAAGAGTGTTGACTTATTAGAGAAAAATAATGTGCAGAATTATAGGAGCTATGATTGCCTCCATTTTTAATTTTATGCATTGTAAGATTTTGGAACATCTGATATCCAGATGTGTAAAGGAAAAGCAAACATCTCAAAGCAGCATGGTCATAATAGATTAATGTAACCTTTGAGCTTATGAACTGGGCAATCTAACATTTAGCTACAGATCTGAGAAGGTAATTCAATCAGTACTGTTTTAGATGGAGAGAGTGATAAATGACTTCTCAAAGACTTTCTGTCTTGGAAACCATGGAGTGTAGAAGAAACATTAGGATGTCATCTGAATGTATAGGCACTCTCGCATGAAACCTATGAACTCAAAAGATAAGAGAAGGTTTAAAGACTGAATAGTGGTCTTTGAAAATTTTTCAACAGATGATGAAAAAAAACTTCTGTAAGTTATTTGGCATCCACTTTTTCATACACACACACACACACACACACATACACAAACACACACACACACACACACACACACACACTCATGACACAGAGGGAGTTCTGAAAATCATAATGGCAACATTATGAAAGAAAACACAGAAGACATTAGAGGGTAGATTTTGTCTAGTGAAATATGAAGAGTGATACGGAGAATATCCAAACACCTCAGCCAACAACAACAAAACAAAAACAAACCAAAAAACACTGATGAAATGATATACAGACTTCTTACCATTGATGATGTTGAAGGCACACAATAATAGCAAAAGTAGAAAAAGCTAAGAAATAAAGCAAAAACCTTAAACTATAAGAAACAAAGTCAACTTGACTTGGAAAAAAAAACCCTAATGTGAAAGTATTTGAACACACCATGCAGTGATTGCGGTGGTACATAAATAATCAAGGAGAAGATTCATCAATTTTCAGTACTTAGAACTTTATCTGATTTTTAAACATCCTATTCTAAGAATGTGATATACAAAATATTTAATAACACAAACAAAAGAACGGGCATGTTATAACTTCCCGGATTCAAGTGTGGGAGTAACTGGATGCTATTGCAACTGTGCAAAAATTATTCAAAGGTATGTCAGATTCTAAGAGAAACTCAACTAAATTGACCAAGTGAGGAAGAAGGTGACTATGAAGTAAGAATTTCTCAGTTTACCCTTGTAACCTAATGATGACAGCCCAGAATATAAAGCACGTCTTTATGAACCCATAGCTCCCAAAGCACAAATAGGGCACATCTTTTACTTCCTTCGAGATTTCATTCTGAGTTGACTATTATTTGAATGAAATAAGAAATAAGAAACACTGAAATTTAAGAAACCCACTACTGTAGAAGCTAGGTCATGCTTGTCTTATTTCTTCTCCCCCAGGTACAATGAAAAGCATGTAGATATTTGCAGAAGAACCATCAAACAACACTTGAATTCAGCATTAAAGGAATCATTAACATGTTCTGCCATGGTTCTGCCCACAGTTAAAGTTAATAATTCTGGGTTTGAAAAGCTCAAATGTCCTAATGTAATTTTAATGACATCATTTATTTCCCCAAGACCATTGACAGTGTCACAGATTCTCATACATTTTAAATAAGCAAGCAACAAGCTGTCTACATATCTTACAATTATATCATAGAATAAAAGGAATAACAAAATTTTATGTCCTCTGTCGGGGGGGTTGCTAAGAAAATGTTTTGCAAACATTACCTTTGCATGTCCGCTTGTATTCTATTATGTAATTCTTACTAAAAATAATTCACCTATAATTTGATTCAAAATATTTTGACCTGGAATTTACTATCCCCTTGATATTAACAACAAATAAAAAACAAATGACAAAAATAATCATGAGAAATGTCTTACCCATATTTTTTAAATGGCCTAATAAAAAAGAAGTTGAAAAGCTGTGAACATTTGTCATTTGAAAATGAGAGGTTAAGCCTCCCACACACTTCTGAGCTAACAAATTCCAAACCATAATGGAATGTCCTGCAAGGAAGAGTCAAGTTCCCATTGTCATTACCATGTTTGCTCTGTTTAAAACCATAGATTGCCTCACACATAAGTTCATTAAATTTAAGAGTAGGAATAGTAAATAGTGGGGCCAAATGGAAACCTCAAGTATTTACAATTTTAATTTTTATAGTCTAGGTCATACATCCATCAAATGTAGCACATAATTTTGTGGTGTGTGTGTGTGGGGGGTGTTGTGTGTGTGTTTTCTCTTTGCAGTGCTAGGGAACAAATCCATACCTTGCTGTATACTAGGTAAGTACTTTACTACTAACCTACACCCATTTGAATGTAACACCTTAAACATTTTAATTTTAGTTATATATTTCCCATTTTCCAATCAAATTTTCTAAACTGGTTATATGACAGTCTATAGAATTTCATTGATATCTGTGACTATTAAAGCTAAACAATAAAGATAATTCAATTTCTACCTTTAGAATTCTGTTCCAATTTGTCACAATCACTAGAAATGAAAGCAATGACAGCAATTCATATCATCTTCAGATTAATTTTTGTGAAAATAAGTACATTTCTGTTTTAAAATAATTCATCCATCCATATATTTATCCTTATATTCAAAATCAGCATATTCCCTCAAATCGTCAATGACATTACTTTGGGTAGCCAATACATACAGCTTTCAAAATCCTGTTGTCCATCTCTCCTTGGCTTGTCACCTTGATAATTCTACCTCAAAGTAAGATATTCTCAGACTATGGTCTGGATAGTTGGCTCAGTGGTTAAGAACACTAGGTGCTCTTGCAGAGAACCTGAGCATCCATATGTTGATTCACAAGTGTTTGGAACATCACTTCTCAGGTATGTGACAACTTCACCCAACATCTGAGAGTACCAGGCACACATATGGTACACCTATATACATGTACAGAAAGCATTCATACACACAGAAATGAAATAAAAAATTGAAAGAAAAAAATCCAGACGTAAAAGTTCAGGTACCGTAGTACCTGATAGTATGTAACTTATTCAAGTCAGTCTTTGCTGAGCTGGTTTTCTTGACTATAAAATAAGAAACATCAAAGAGATAATCCTCGATTCTAATTTTTGTGATGACAAGGTTATAAAATAATGTCATTTAATAAATTCCTATGTTGAGGACAATCTACTATTCTACTCAAAGAAGGAGATAAGGAGAGAGAAGCATGTGAGAAGAGAGAGAGGGG
This sequence comes from Cricetomys ansorgei, assembly GCA_026225945.1. Taxonomy (NCBI): domain Eukaryota; kingdom Metazoa; phylum Chordata; class Mammalia; order Rodentia; family Nesomyidae; genus Cricetomys; species Cricetomys ansorgei. The sequence goes on along the minus strand of JAMJFZ010001203.1, from coordinate 13,612,146 downwards.
TACATATCATTGTCATATAGCTTGTTATCTACCGAGGAGCACTCTGGGTAGACATGTTAGCCTCTACTGGTATTTTGAGTGATGTAGCACCAGACTAACATAAAAAATATCTCATGTTTATGAGAACAAAGATGAATTTTAAAGAAGCTGTAGCTCACAGATGAAAGAACTTCTTCACAAATAACTCCCAAAGGTGATTTGGTACAAATATGCAAGCAATTAGGTTTACAGGCAGATCCAAGAGATGAGGTAGATTTACAGAAAAAGCTGACAGAAAAGTACCTGCAAAAGGGAGTAGGTATAATATGGTCTACATTTCTTTTAGGAAAAACAAAATGTGCCTGCTGAAGACCTTCGCTCACAGAGAGACCTAGAACTGATGTAGGATTAAGTTATTAAAAGAGTGAAGTTAAGGTTGGCATACACCCCTTTGGATAATTCATAAACGCACAGTCTTGGTCTCCTTCTTGTGGCAAGGATTCCATTAGTACATTCGAGAGCGGACTGATAGGATGGCTTGGTGGAAAAGAGTATTTATGATGCAAGTGCTAGAACATGAGTTAAGGGTCTCAGCACCCATGTGAAATCTGGGCATGACTGTGTGTAGTGGAAGCCAGCACAGCCAGAGACAGTCAGATCCCAAGAGCTCAAAACTCTCTAAGCTAATAAAAAGCAGTATCTCAGAAAATAATGTGGGGAGTGATAAAAGATGCCCAGTGAATTCTTCTGCCATCTACTTTCTCATGCACAGAGCAGTGTGCCCGCACAAACATGGGTGTACATTCCATACCCACACAGAGACCACACATACACGGAGCTAAATTCAAAATTTAAAAAAATCACATATGTAATTAATAATATGTAAAATACGTCCGAAAGTAAGAAGGACTCTATGATAATAGAAACAGTATAATCTCCCAGGCATGGGAGAAAAGAATGACATTATTTGCAATAATCTGGTTAATTACTGGTGGCACACCACTTTGGCAAAAGGCCCCACTCATGGCACGAATAAAAATGGCATTTGCCTTCCTGAAAGTTAGTGAGTCGCTTCTGATTCCATATGATACATCGTTACACTGCGTTTCCAAGCAACTGACTCATTACTGGGCACTTCTAAGGAAACGCTTCTCTTAGAAAGGCTTTCACAAGAATAGTCATATGCATGAGCCTTCTAACATATGCACGTTACCCAAATACATCGCACCTAAAAACAATGACATACACTGGGGGAAAGAGAAATCAATTACACATTTATTACTTTCTTATGACAGCAGTATGTTTGTATGACAACAGAATGTAGAATTTAGTCTGGCTAAACATGGATGGACTGTCCAATTTGATATCACCTGGTGTGTGAGGGTAGGAAACTGTTTTACATTCTGCATAGACCTGTTAGAACCTTCATTTGCCTTACTCTTTAGCTCTTGCCTTTGAAATTCCACTGATTGTCTTGCCTCTCCTGTGAGGAATTCTTGCATTATTAGAAAGTGGTTTTGCAAAGAAGATTCTTCTTGGACAGATACCCAACTGTCAATCAAGAGACTTTTAACTAGGTCAATTACAATCATTACAAAGAATCAAAAGGGAAAAATATCAACAAAAATTGCATATGATATGTGTGATAGAATATGCATGTATAAGCATGAACATATGTATACCTGTGCTTCTGTATCTGTAAATATTTATACATGGAGACAACGAATACTACATTGGATATAAATCACTGAGAGACAATGAGATAATTCATGTGGAAAACATGAATTTCAGAACATAATATGCGTTAAAATGCACTGAAAGAGGTAGAAGTATCCATGGCAGATCAACACACCCACCTACAAACTTATCAGCATTTATCTCTCTAGTGGAGATAATAAAAAGGGTGAGTGTTTGAGCATATACTGACCTGGGTGTTTGCTGGGTAGTGCAATGTAATCTCATGGGTCTACTTTGTCAACACCACAAAAATTATGTCTAGTTTACCAGACAAAATTCATGCAGTAGGGTAAGAGTTGGTGAATATTTTTTTCCAATATTCCTGAATGGAGAAACTTGGGAAACAAAGAAATCTGGGTGGTGTGTTGGGTGACACAGGAAGGGACACACCTGGACAAAAACCAGAAAACTTGGAGGTGAGCCTGAAAAAACAATAGGCTCCTGGTGTTTTCCCAATGTCTTCTGGGTCTCCTCTTCATTCATGCCTGTTTGCACGAACTAATGCGAAGTCTGTTACAAGGACTTCTGACTCCGTCGCAGAGAGTGGGATTGACACTTGTGAAGACACAGGAAACTGATTTGAGATGACCACTGCCCAACAATGCTCCAAATCTCCAAATGAATAAAGATGAAAATATCATGCCTCAGAACTTAACGACTGCTTTCAGTCATCACCGCCCTTGCTTGCTACTGAAATTATGAAATGCCACATTCTCCAGAGATGGAGCTCAAACCTGTTGTCACTTCCAAAATATTGAACGTGATCCCTGACATGGGACTGTAAATTCCACCCACAATTATAATTCCTGATTCTGGAATCAAACTCTGTTGCTAATAGGCACTCCAATTACTAGAAATTATTACTAGTTAATCTTTAAAAAGAATGTTGCTCAGTCAAGTCAGTCATTATTTTCTAGTGGAAGTTGGATCATTCCAGATCATTCTTCATCGCTGCTGCCGGGGCATTGGCAGCACTAATTATCACTCACAAATGGGCAGCCTTGGACTGGAGTTTGGTTGTACAACATGACTAATGGGAATTTTCCCAGAAGTTTTAAGCTGCATAGTATATTCTACTGTAGCTCGTGTGCTTTTGAGGCTAAGAAAAAGATTATCGGTTTAAAGAAAAACACGTTAGTTTTTCTGTGGAGCTGTGTCTTAGTCAGGGTGTCTTCTATCACGGTGATAAATACCATGACCAAAAGCAAGCTGGGGAGGAAACAGTTCACTTTCCTTGTACTTCCGTATCACTGTGCATCATAGGAAAAAGTCTGGACAGGAACTCAAGGAAGGAACCTGAAGGCAGGAGCTGAGACAGAGGCTATGGAGGAGCGCTGTCCGTCTCTGTGGAATTTCAGCCTGCTTCCTTATGGCATTCATCACCACCAGCCCGGTTATGGTACCACCCACATCATCACTAAGATAATGTCCTACAGGTTTACCTACAGCCAGATCCTGTGGGGGTGTTTCCTCAATTGGTGCTCTTTCCTCTCAGATGATTCTAGCTCCTTTTAAGTGGACGTAATACTAGCCACAAGTTGCTTAGCCTGCCCTTTTCAGCTCAGTGGGACCTAAGTGCAAAACTGCTTCATAATAAAGTCTATGACCTTTATCATTCTCACTAGGCCATGAAGGAGGATTTGAAGAGAGTGGGGCATGATAAAATAATATTGATGGGTGGAGGAGAAGAGGGATGCAGATTGAGGATGCAGCTGAAATGAAGAAGGAAAGCCAAGTGAACACTGAGGTAGGGGTCAGAAACAAATGATGACTGAGTGCAGGTGAGTCAGTGCCCAGCCACAGCTAGTCACCTGGCATGAAGTTCCCTTTGCACAGCACAGGGAGAGGTCAGTAAGAGTCAGATTAGCTCCATACCACCTCTCTATCTAACAAGAGGCTTGCATGGTTGCTTAGGCAAAATCAAATGTTTGTGCATACACATTTCTATTGTGCAATTCTATTGAGTTACACAACTTCTCCAAACACCATAATGTCAAACATACAGTTCTGCAAAGAAAAAAAATGTAACAACAGAAACTTAAGTGTTAATGTAGATTCTTGAGTTTGGTTAGGCAGAGAAAATATCATTAGGGCTACTAATATTGTAAGGACTCATTAATGGATGGTATAAAAACATGTCAGAAAAAAGAATGAATTTGAGAAAACAATTTTGAATTAAGCTCAGTGTGAATGGTTCAAAAGAAATTTCACAGATATAAGTACAACTGGCTCTCTATACCTGTGGGCTCTACATCTGCAGATTCAACCAACTGTGCAGTAAAAACATAATTTAAAAACTGCATCTGTGTTCAACAAGTACAAGCTATTTTGTTGTTTGTATTCCCTAAATAATACAGCATAACAGCTATTTAGAAATCTTTTATATTCTACTAGGTATTATAAAGAATCTAGAAAATAGTCAAAGCATATGGGGAAATGTATGTTTATATGTAGGTTATATACATACTATATATACCATTTTACATGAGAGACTTAAGCATGCATGATTATTCTAGTTTGTTCTCTGTTGCTGTGTTAAACACCATGACCAAGAGCAACTTTGGGAGAAAAGAGCTGATTTATCTTACACCTCCAGGTCATAGTCCATCACTAAGGGAAATGACATAGGAACTCAAGTAGGAATCTGAAGGCAGGAACTGAAGGAGGAGCAGAGAAGATTGCTGCTTATTGGCTTGTTACCCTCTCTACCTTCTGCTCAGTTAGTTTTCTCTTAGAACCCAGTTCCACCTTCCCAGTGATGATACTAAGACCTATGGTGGACAGAACCCTTCTGCACCAATTAAAAACAATTTAATGCCCTACACACATGCTCACTGGCCAGGCTGATGGAGACAATTCCTCAACTGAGGTTTCCTCTTCTAGGTTGTGTCTAGTAGACAGTCAAGATTAGATACTATACTGATTTTTTTTTATCTGGGTGGTGAGATATCCAAGAGCCAGTTCCATGTGGATCCTAGGAGATAACTATAACACAGGAAGTAAATACCTCTGAACATAGTAAATATCCTTTATTCTATAGCAATTTAAAGTCACTCCACTTTATAATAAAATCATTACTTTAAGTTTAACCAGATATTGGATAACTAACATCAGAGTCAACTTTCAAGGTTGTCAAATTTGCGTTTAATTATCTTTGTTTTCCTGAAGTATGTGTGAAGCAGATGTTCTCAATTTTCCAACTAAAAGAAGAAAGGACCAAAATGAAGTGCCTGGGAGGACTCACAAAGTGGAAGCAGAACGGTGCTGTAACTTACTATCATCTGGTACTGCACTTACCCTGAAATAATCATTCTGGTCTTGTTCAACCTACTAACTCATGAGCATATTAGAAAACTATGAAGGAAGTTCCTTAAGAAAGAGCTATAATGTGAACAAAGAAGACAGAGCATAAGCTCCCCATATACTTAGAAGCCTGTGATTGTAGCTTGTTTGTAGCTCTCATGCCAAGGAGACCATAACTGATCTTCAGAGATCCTTGCTCTGCCCTGATGGTGCTGGGCTTGGTGCCTAGTGAAAGTACAGAGATCCCTGTGCCATGACGGTTTGGCCAGCCTGTGTGCCAAGGGGCTGTCTGGCAGTACTGGACCCAGTCCAGGTTCTGTGGAGTAGAGCAAGGACTTGCCAGGCAGGCTGATTCCACCCAAAGGCTTCTAAACAAGACAGGGAGGCTCTCTTTACTGTGATCTGCATGAGGGGATGTTTGTGTATGTACGACTGAAAATAGATTTTGCTTGAAACAGAGGCAATGTCATCCTGGAGTTCAAAGTAAGTGAAGTCAGCAGCCTAAGCTGAGCAGAAGCTGTGTAGCTATAATAAAATTCATCTTGAACTGATTCATAAACAGCTTGTTAATAGTCTGATCCTCTTGACAGTGAATCTGGCTTTTGACACGGTAGAGCAAGTACCCTCCCAAGACCTGGTGGATTAAATGGTGATCCTGAACTTTGAATTACTATAATTCTGGTAGCCTTCTATGTAAAATAAAATTAAAACATCTACAATTTTTTCCCATGTTCAATCTTTTCCCTCTTTTCTAATTGCATCCTTTGAATGATTGCAAAGTTTATCAAGATAAGCACAGCTGTGATCTAATCCATGCAGTTCTTGTCTTCGCCTGCTATGTACCTTCTCCTATTTCTTAAAGGTCCTCAGGATGAGAGGATACGAGTCCCTGGAAGCTCCATGTCTGCCCATGGTTCTAGTGATGAGAGTCAAAAGGTGAGTAGCACAAATTCCGTGTGTGATCCAGGATAGAAACAACAGCAGAGCCACACTGCTGCACATCACAATACTCCATGTGCATTTGTACAAGCTGCACTGGGATGCATGCGATGGCCTTAATGTATTGAAAGCACCCAATTCCTATGTTTAAAATCTCACATTACTCAATCTGTGTGTCAGGAAGAGTTTTGACTGCGGCATGTGGTATTTAAAGGCAAAATTTTCAATCAATTTATTCATCAAGTTAGGTTTAGACTACGCAAGCATAAACAGAGTCCTAGAAACATAACTCCACTCACTCCCTAATGTACACACGAAACCAGAGGAAAATGTCAGCTTTTGCTCCCTATCTTCATGTTCTACTTACTTATTATGGTGGTGGTGGTGGTGGTGGATGGGGAGGTGGTAGTGGTGATCAGTGGGACTGATAGTGGTTGTATCTGGGATAGTATTTCACCATATAGGTTGATCTTAAACTTAAAACACAGCCCAATCTGCCTCCAAACTCATAGAATTATTACCTCTATGAGCAGGCATGCAACCACCATCTTACATAGCCCTTAACTATGTGGGCAATATATTTCCCATCATTCATTAGAAATATGTAAATAGATGAGCTCATGCATGCTGAAATATTTTCAGAAAGAGTGGTAATGTAACAGTATTAATGAAAGTGAAAATTCAATCCCTGAATTGATTTTAATGAGATGCCTGGGCTACAGTTTAGCATAGCAACAAGGCTAAAAATAAGCAATGAAAACACTTTTTTTTTTTTTACTTTTATAATGCATGCAGAAAGATGTTCAGAAGAAATGAATACCCTGAAAAGGAAAAAAAAATATAAAAGCAGAGAAACCATGAAGTATAAATATGTATCTGGCTGCCTTGCAACTCAAATCATAGGGAGTCGAATAAATCCATGTTTTCGTGTGTTGCTTTGAACACCACAGGCATAGATACACATCAGTTTACTGCTGCCCCCGCACCCCGCACTGCTTTAGGGATACAGTGGGCTTGCACAAAAGTAGTGCAATCCTGAATCTGGGATCCTAAAGCTTCTATGAATTTCAGAATGAATGCTAAGAATGTCTGAGAAAGCCTCTTAGACTCCGGGGCATTTTAATAGAGAAAATGAAATCAATTGTAGAGCAACCAGGTTCTATTCAGGACAATAAATTCAATTTTTAAATTTTAATCTACTTTTAACTAGGGGGTGTGTGTGTGTGTGTGTGTGTGTGTGTGTGTGTGTGTGTTGTGCATATGAGTGCTAGTTCCCAGAGTTCAGAAGTGGGAATTGCAATTGTTTGTGAGGTACCCTGTCTACCCCTTGCAGTATGGTTCTTGAGGTTTTAAGACACTCCTATTCCTTTGAAATTCATGCAAAAACCTATATTCAAATAATGATGCTGAGATCTCAGAAGAATCTTACATTTTTACATGTGTATATATGAGATTTAGAGCCCTTTAAATAATAATCACAATGAGTATAATTTCCATTATGAGTTCCAGACTCAATGTTCACTTAATTTTTAAAAACGGCTAAAGGGATATTGATTCAGCTAAGAAAGGGATTTGAAAATATGACAAGAACACAGCAAATAAGAGGAACTCAATCTTTCTTCATTGCTTCTACGACTTTCTCATAAATACTAGAAAGAATTCAGGGTCCATGACTACCTGCTTCAAATATCTCACCCAATATCTAAGTAGTACAAAATATTGCTTATCCTCATGTAAGACTATCTACTTTTGAAGATATATCGCTAAAATGTTAAATTACCTATCATTTCCTACAATCTCCCAGCAGCTAGGCAATAATAAAAAGTATATATTTTATAGATGTAAATAAATGATAAGATAGTAGCAAGGTCAGGTAAGTGTAGAGTTTAAGTGAATAATAAATTGAAATTTAAAAGGCCCAGGCTCCTATTTCTGGAGCATCATAGATGGTAACAAATGTTTGCTTGCCACAAGTGCTCAATAAGAAAGATACGTAATTTGGAATATAAATTCTTGAAGGTAAAAAAGACCAATTGCCATTTAGAAGATACTTGGAGAGGCAGAGTCAAACAGAAAACCAGGTAGATGGCTTCAGAAGGTAAGTACATCTGATGTCTCTTTACGTGCACATTCTAGATAGTCATGTAAACAAGAAACAAGGTTCTCTAGGAAAAATTTGCACTGTTAGGGTGCATCTTTCCAGGTTACATGACTCTGACTATGCAGTTTTAGAATTCTGTACACTTCAGCTCATTCAATATCCGTAAGTCATCAATAACTGTTACTAACACAAACTATTTTCTGCCTACAGAAACACAGTATTCTATCTGATGGTGTTTCCATCTTCCTTTGTGATAAGCAGGGGCCAACTTTGCCTCCACTTACACATTGTGATCTGTAGTTTTACATGCCTTGACTTTGAAGCCACTCTTTGAACTTCCTGGTTCCACCTTAATGATTTAAATTAAATGCTTAATATGTGTTCAATGTACATCTGCATGATAACTGGAATTTTTTTTTTGCTTTAAACTGATTATTTAGTATAGATTTCAGAAAGAGGATAATGGAAAGACATGAGGGTCTATAAGGAGTAGCACATGTCCTGTAAGCTGCAGGGACATAAGTCTCAGAGAATAAAAAAGATGATCCTGTTAATATGATTGAAATTCTATTCTCCACTGCCAGCTAGTGTTGTCTTCTTACTGTCAATGCAAAACACATCAAAATTAAGGCACAATGTGGTGTTATCATCCTTAAAGTGTATTAAATAGTTCCTATTTTTCTTACTTGAAATGAGAACCATAATGATACAAGCCTTCTAGAACTAAAGAATTGCCTGTGTCAAGCAGGATTTCAACATGCTTCAATTCTGCTTAAATTGTCATTATTCTGATCTGCTGGGAATATAGCCTTCAAATATTGAAGATTCTGAGTATCTGTAATGAGAATTTTCTACTCTTGGGAAGAGTGAAAACCTCGCTGTTCTTTCCACTGTATCAAAAAAAGAAGAAAAAAAAATTGGCACTGAAGTAAAAGCATCCCTAATGGCACCAGTGCTGTGAACAGGAAATGGGAAGAGGTCTGATAAGGAAAATCTTCTCTTGTACTGGAAATATTTTCGCCCAACATTTCTAGTTAGCCTCAAAGTGTCCTACAGCATTCTTCTTTAAATATATTATTTAATATTCACACATGCATATATAATGTCTGTCTCCATCTCGGACTCTCTCTCTCTCTCTCTTTCATTGTGTGTGTGTGTGTGTGTGTGTGTGTGTGTGCATCTCTCTCTTAAGCACAGACATAGCAGCACAGATAGCCTTTTAAGGACCCATCTGTGAACAAAGCTGACTTAACCTCCTCCAGAAGCATCAATCTCCAAGAACATCTCAGCCAAGAGTGGTACTTCCTGTCTATGCTAGGATTTTCATTGGTTTAATTCTGTGTATACAGCCCCAGCCAGTACAACTCTGCTGTCATGGCCAACAAATACTGTCTCATTATATACAGCTTCTCCTTCTGGTTCTATAGAATCTGCCTCCTCTTTCACAATGATCCTTTATCTTTGGAGGGGCTTGGGGGATTAAATAATAGCAATGTCCCATTTGGGGCTAAGCACTGCACAGTCTCAGTCTCTTATTCTCTGAACACTTACTGGTTGTGAGTTTTGGTATTGTTTGTCATCTCCAGAAAAAAAGAAGTTATTCTGGTAATAGATGAGAGATACACTAACTGGGTACAAAGATAAGAACTTGGGAGCATACTATGTTCATTGAAGGTAGTAACAGTACAAGGTCTCACCCTAGAAACTTATGACGTACCCAGCTATAGTGTTCTGACACAGTTAAAGGCATAGGTTTTTATCTTGTGGAGCAGGCATAATATCCATTCAAAAAAGTGGTTAGTTGCCCTTGTAGAATGCATGTCACTATTATACCAGTGGCATAATACCGTAACACAGAGTCATTATTGGCGCCCACAAGATTCACAAGTGAGACTGTTCGTACCTGTTCTCCCATCTTAGCATGTATAGACTTTTTCAGCACTATGGACCTTAGCTAATAAGGATGAAGCATTGAGGTTGGTACCAACTTGATTTCTCCTCACAGTATGACTCACGTATGCAGTGTCTTCAGCAACAGACTCTTTAAGATCAAGTTCAAGAGGGCATTCCACAAAAGCAATGGAAATAGCTGGCAAAGTTCGGCGGGAGGCCTACCGGACGTCACTGGACAACAACTCACACAAGAGGTAACTCTTAAGCTTTTCCTTTCATAGCCTGGTAGTACTGGGAGGAGGCACTGTTCCCTATCATATTCTTAAACTTTTCTTAGGTACTGTAGTAACTTTCCGTGAGTAATTACATATATATTTTGCAGGTCAAGAAACAGAATAATAATGGCATGGATCCTACATAGAGAAATATAATGACATTATTAAATACAATGTTATTATTAAAAGAAGTGGCTGGAAATAGAAATAATCAAACAAGACAAATGAGAGAATTTCAGTCATTAACTCCCAAGACCAGGGCCAATATTAAAGTGACTACATAGCACTGCTGGAATTACTGATATCTACCCTTTCATAACAAAAATAGTAGCTCCAATTGCATGGATCTTGAATAGGTATTAACAGGATCCAAGGGACATTTGGGGACATGTGGTAACTACAGATTCAGTTCATGTTCCTGAGCATCATGGGACAAATCACATTCTTTTGTAATGTTATACCCACAGGGAGAACTAGAATCCAGCTGTGGGAATCAAGAGGTGAGGTCATAAGTTTATATGGACCTCAGAGAGTCAAGCAGGATACCGTGAGGATAAAGAAAGACCACAGATGGACACAGACAAAGAGCAGAAGAATTGACTGTGGGAATTATATTTATTTGGCGTTGGAGAACTGTCACCACTATTTTTAGATGTAAAATTTTATCCAGAAAGACAATGTAGCTGATAAAGGCATTTACGGCCAGGCTTGATGATCTGAGTTCTATTCCTAGAACCCATAAGAAACAAGTCCTGTAAGATGTACCCTGACCTCTATATATGTACTGCAAAACACACACACACACACACACACACACACACCCCAACTCAACCATACAAAATAACTCAGCTTAAGAATTTCAAAATATATTAGTTATGTCCATTACAGGTAATTGATATTTACATCCAAATGACATTAGATATTTTTCAATTCCTCTTGAGAAAATATACTTTTTAAACACCATAGCATATTAGCAATGCTGACTTATAAAACATGTATAGACAGTAAAATTGCTTTCTATTTCATTTGGTATGTGCAGTCACTCGGATAATCAAGTAATTTTTATCTGTATCACCTTGAAATTATTAGCAGTAACTAAGAATAAAGGGTTAGGATATTATAATTAAAGGTTGAAAGAGGCATAGATAACTTGTAAAATATTAACCCTGACAGATGCTTTCTAGAGAGTATGTTCTGAGACACCCATTCAGATATTTAATTAAAATCCCTGGTCCACCTAACACAGGTCTGTGGGAATAACAGTCCTTCATTATCCAACACGACTTAGCACTAATAGATGTGTGCACTCGGTTGGAACAACTTCACCTAAAATAATACAGCATTAAAGGCCACTGTTAAAAAGCTTCATATAAAATGGGATACATTTTCTGTGATAGACATGTGTAAATGTTTTACTGATGGTATATATGTCTAAAAAAATACAATAGGTTCTTCACACTGGTGGACAAATGTTTTGAACTCTTTAAAAACAACATTAGAACATCTACATATTAACTTCCATCTAGTTAAGAATTGTTAAGAGTATTTCAAATCTCAAGAATTATTTATAATTTAGTTTAAAATATAATCTACTTTTAATCATGTAATTTAGGAATATGTCATTCCTGTGTGCTGACTTCAGAATCCCAAAGGGTGTGTTCCAAATCTTCTTGGTTCTTACAGAGCCAATATTCATAAGCTTGCCTTCCTGTATTTCCCGAATATTTATTTTGTCTTCTAGCTTCTCGTTCATATAATTCAGCAGGTTGTCCCACAGGGTGCCTCTGAAACAATATTCTTCCCTATATCTTTCTCAGTCAGATGAAAGATTTAATAATATTATTTTCCACGTAATTTGAAACTTTTTGAGCAGAACTTTTTTTCCATCAAACCGTATAACCACTTCACTTTAAGTACATAACAAAATTAATATCATTTTTTTCTTTCAATGAAAATGTTTTTAAATTCCAAAATGGAATATTGATCATGGATGCTGTTCTCCACTGAGGCAGACAGCAGTTTTCTTGTTTCATAGAAATTTTGGTAAGCAGCAAGGTATCCCTTGGAGCTGTGTCTTGTCTTCCTTTTTATTCTGCTCTCACAGATCAGATTTCTGCAAATATTGCTTCCCTTTAACTGTAGCACATCATTTAGGGATGTGCTAAACTGTTAGATGAAACTTATCAGTACTGCATGCAGCCACATCACAGGGACAAGAAGAGTGCAAAGATGTCCCTGTTGTACCTATTTTCTGAGCTCTCTTCCAACTACAGCCATTCTTTGAACCTGTTCATTGTTCTGTTAATATTATCACCACTTCCATTTTCTGTGATGTTTTCTATTAAGAAAACAAGCAAAGGTCTCTGGAGCCAAACAGCTCTGTTCTATCTCATTGAATAGCCTGTCTCCTGATCTTTTTCTACAAGACACCTTTGGCTGCCCTCCCCAAGCTGCCTTTCTTCATAGAGAACAATCAGCCTCAAGGCAGAGACTTGAGGAAAAAGAGCCATTCTATATCCTCCCTGACCTCTGCAAACATCTGTGATGGATCCTGAAAGAACAACAGGTCTGCTAGCGAGCTGTGTCAGTGCTCCTTACTATGATACCCACACTCAGGGATTGTATCTAACACCCATTTCTTTAGAGGAAGTTTTTGCCAAGGTGTTTGCTTGCCAACACAGAGATACTCTGTTATTTTTGAAGTGATTTTTAATTCTCAATGGCCAATTCATTATAATAACTCTTAAGATGATAAAAAAGCCCCCTTCAGATAATTAAATAAGCTATTAAAAACACCAAAATGTCCCTAATGTCCTAATTAGCTCATTAGAGGTGAACATTAATTAATCATTTGGTGGAGTCTTTGGTAAAGGTTACCATCTTCACTTGAAGGTTCCTGGGAGGCCCCAGTATGAGAAGGCAGTAATTTACAAATCAAAACATTCTCAATGACCTCCAACCACCCACCCACCCATCAATCAATACTCCTTCAAAATCCCAACTACTGGACTAAGGGACTGTACTTAATTTATTCCTCTTTAGTTTAAAAATGTTCTATCAATTACATACAGTGACACCTCTGAAGCTGGTCACCTACGTTGCCTCCAGCAGATCAGCTAGAGCAAGGCCAGCAGAGATGACAGGAAAGTGTTGGGTTAACAGCTTTGAATGAAGCACAATGAACAACCAGAAGAATCTCGGGGGAAAGGGTTACCACAGAGCAGGACCATTTTTTTTCTATTGAAATAATGCTGGTACTGGCAGAATGATTATACTTTTTTATTTGACCTGACAAAATCACATCTTCAACGATAAAGTATGGGGTGGGATAAGCATTAACATAACTATTTACTAATGATAGGTTTAATTATGTCATATATATACATATATGTATATATACATACACACATGCATATACATGTGCACATACACACACACACACACACACACACACACACACACACACACATCTATTTATATATTTCAGCCACTGTCATTTTTATAACTATTTTACAGAGAAAGCAGGCTTGCTTGCTTGGAAAATTTAACTAACATTTTTAATCACAATGACTGATAGTCTACCAAACATAGCTCTATCTATTCAATAGCCTTTCTGATAATCATCAATGCATGCTGAATCTAAGAAGGTATGAGGGCATTTATGGCTGAATACCATATAATTCCTTAAATGGCAAACAATTCTTATTTACTTTTTTTTACTCTGGAGCCTTTGATTTCTTTCTTTCTTTCTGTATGCCAAAGTTAAACGCAATCATACTAGACTTTGAATATAGTACAACAAAATGTCAAGTTGGAACTTTATTACGCAGAAAGTACTTTATACTCTTGCTGGATCACATTATACAATGAACACTTTACTTATTTATAGAGACAAGGTTCAAGTTACATTTGACCATGATTAATTCTTAAGCAATTTACCTTCTTTGAACACATATAGCTATCCCCATCCTACTCCAGACATAGGGACACCTATGGCCTCCGCTGTGCTGCCAGAGTCACAGGAATTGAAGAACCACCAGGTCCAAGAGAATAACAAAGTTATATAAACCATCTTTGAACTTTGACTTCCTATGTCAAAGTTCAAACATTGTCTCGGTCAAACTTTATCCTGAGTCCTCTGCTTCTTCAGCAGACAAAGCTTTAAAGGTTGATTTGAAACAAGGCAGCACCCTCCAGCGACCAACATGCTTTTGCAACAGTTTGCCTTATCAGTAAAATCAGCCCATACCTACTTGACCAGGAACCCACCTAGACTAAAGATGTTATCCCAAAAAAATACCAGCTTTGGACTTTGCCATGAGAACCACAATTTCTCTTTTCTAGGAATCACAAAATCCAATACTGGTGTTTGTCAAGTGGTGTTTGCCAAAACAAATAACGTTTCTCTGCCCTAGTATACGACAGACTTGACACTGTCCAGTTCTGTACTCAGCTGCTACAGTTTTACCTGGAATACCCGCAGGATGCTTGTGATAAAACATGTCTTTAAGATCATCACAGTGTACACTGACAATTGGTAGCATTCTGCCATTCCTTACTCCTATTCTCGAGAGAACTAAAATAGTCATTCCCATACTTCCTGTGATATCTGCAGCTGTGATGCTAGAGACTCCTGTCCTTATTTGTTGGGTTGGTAGGCACATGGCTTTGGCATTTGATTGCAGACCATCTGAACACAAGAGGAAATTCCTGTGGCACAAGTTGTCCAGCAAGACTGTGCCCTCAAACTGATGCCAGAGCACATATAAACACAACCTTGGACACATTTTCTGAAGCCACAGTGGCCTTCTTTGGGATAGTTTTGAAGATACCAGACCCCCCAGAATATTTGGTTCTGGACCCAAATATTTCTAACACTCTAATGAGCAAGAATATGAAGGTCTGTGCCTCCCAGCCAACACTCGCATTGATTTACAGCCAACTCTGCTGCCACTGGAAGTGAACGACATTAAGCCCTTTCCTCTGCCTGTGCACTGCACTGAGGGGTGCAGTATACAGACACCAGCCGCATAGTCCCTTAGTGTATACTGTGCTGATGACAAGCATCGTTGAGGTTTGGACAATCCGTACTCTCTATCCTCATCGGAAAATCCATACGCTAAGTTACTAGGATGACAAAAGCTTGTCCAAGAAGAGCTGCTTGTTGCTATTAGTGCGGAATATTGCTTTGTAAAGTGTGGAATAGCAATGTGGGAGAATTCTAAAGAATTTTAACCACTATACTTGTGTTTGGATTTCTTATGTTACATATCCATTCTACATGCAGTTATTTAGCTCCTCGTAAGTGAACTTGAAAGTCTAATTAATAATTACTAAATAAGATAAATACCTTAGTGATCTGGAAGAGCCAAGTTTATGGAAGTTAGCATTTCATTTGAATGCAAGCAAATCACATTGATATATCCAATCAGATCAGATTTCTCTCTCTCCCTCTCTCTCCCTCTCCCTCCCACTCTCTCTTTCTCTCTCTCCATATTAACAGATATAAGAAGGTGGCAGAAATCCACTGATTCATAGGAAAGTGATGATCTATATTTCTTGTACACAAGATGACTACTACAGACAACCTATCAGTATTTAAGCAAAGAAGAAAGGAGAGATGCTCTTAGAGTATCACATTTGCTAAACATTATTCCTGAGAATCTTTACTCCGGCGGTGCTAAGTACTGGATTGGACAGTCAAGCTCACATCGCTTGTGGAAGTCTGAACTCAGTAAAATCTGACATTAATAGACCTACTCTTTGCTCCCCCATCCCCTTCTTGTACTTATTCGTTCTTCATTCTTAATGTGGGTGAGCACAGCTCCTGGGGCAGATGTTCGATCTACTTAACTTTTCGCCATAAGAGGTTATCTGGGATGCCCCACTCACTCAAGAGCCCCGAAGTTATCAGTTAAATTTTACCCTGATGGAGAGACCTGATGGCAGTGTTGAGAATTAATATTGAATTCTGCGAGGAAAACCACTGAAAGGACAATGAGCAAAGTGTGTTCGTGTCTGAGCAGTGTGGTATGAAGTAAGGTGACGCAGGAAATGCTCTCCTGACGCTGTCCTTTAAAGGCACAGGAAGACAATTATCTGATTTGAAGTTTAGAAACATCACTTCTAAATTTTTAAAGAAGAGTTAAGAATTTTTAAATGGATCCTTTAAAACATAGTTAAAATTATTTCCCAGAGGAGAAATACCCTGAATACTAAAAGAGGGTAAAATAATCCATGCAAACAGCTCCCCCTATAATCACATAGCTCTCATCTCACTTCATTTATTGCAAAAAGCTGGAGACATTAAAGCCAATGATTTGAACAGAAGATCAATAAATATTAACTGTCAGTAAAAATATCCTTGATTTTATATCTTTCTGAACTTTCAAAATCATAGTTATATTTAAAATTCTAGAACGGGTATGCAACAATAGCATCGAGTTGTTTTTAACTGCTGTGACTTGTAAATTCCCTCCAGTACCATAGCACTAAATAGCCTCAAATGGCACCCATTAAGTTGGTTGATATTTACAAATGAGTCTCATGTTGCCTCCTTTCCCTTGTGAGAACCTATTTTACTGCCTGGCAAATGAATAGACATGAAATAAGAGACAGGTACCCGGGTTAGCAAAATATCTTAATTAAAATAAGCAAACAGACCTAAAAATGAGCAGTCAAGGAATAATTCAAAAAATTCTACCTTTAAACTCCATAGCAACAGAATTTGTTTTTTTTTTCTCCCAAACAGGCAAATGTTCTATTGTTTTCTGTAACAAACCCAGCTGGTGGCATGTCTGGAAGTATGTGAGGCCTGTAATTGGCAGAAGCAGGTCGCTAGGAGTGTAACAGGGAGGTTCCAATCTGACCTCTACTCTTGAACTACTGTCATGCGAACAGATGTTACCATGCTCTTCAGCTGATATGAAATCTCTCTTGCCTTCCCTATCATGATGGACTAAAATCTTCCAAAATAGTGACCCAGAAAAAAAAAATCCATCAAGTTGTGTTTGTCAGTCATTATAGTCACAAATAAACAAAAATTATCAAATGCTGGAGCCTATGATAAAGCAAGATTTGAAACCTGAACAAAGAAGGAATTTTCTGAGTGTACTACGTGAACCAAGCCTACCTTAGAGAAAAACTGTCTCAAATAAAAAGAACCCAGGAACGATCTATCTGCAAGAAGGGACAATAAATTGGCAATATACCGATGAAAAGTTCTTCTTTTCCTACTAAGAAATATAAATTGCAGGGAAAAATAAATACTAATATTTACTTCAACCACACAAGATTTCAAATATTCACTTTAGAACTTCTAAAATTGCAGGGAGCAGCAAGCTTTACCATGCTAAAAAGAAATAAAAACAGAATGTAACTATGTAACTTTACTGAAAATTTGCAAAAAATATGAAAAAGATAAAAAAATATCTATGTCCTCTGTTTAGCATTTCTCTGATAAGTAAACCCTGAAATAATTATCATAGTCACATGCATATTACTTATAAATACAGAATATTCCAAGTTGCCTATCATTACCAGGACAGGATAACAGTTAAAAGATTTGAATGCATCATGTAGCTTATAATCAATGTTATATTCACAAACATGTTCATGGGGAAAATAATAGACGGGGCTATGGTAATTCTTATATCTTGTGTATTATTTATTTTCTATCTTTGGCAATGAACAATTATTATTACTTCTAATGCCAAAAAACCCCTTAACCATTAAATGTTAACATACACATTTAAGTTAGAAATAGTCTTTAATATAAGAAGATAAAAACCAATATCTGATCGAGTTTAGTTGTTTTAAATGGTGTGGGAGAAACTGCCAAGACCCAAAGTGATTTTTCAGACATCCCTTGAATTGTTTCACTGTGCTGGAAATTTCCTTGCAGAACATTTTTTGTCAGATCCTCATAAATCACAACATGTTCAGTTGCTTCACTTAGCGGAGCACAGATTGAATGATGTTTGCTGCAGCCTGGGGCGGCTCGAGAAAGCTCCAAATTACAGTAATTACAAATGTAACCTCTCTTAACTAAATTAAGAATTGGAATGAGGAGGGCTGTTTTGTCTGATAGGACTTGAGAAGACACTGCAACGGTTACTAATAAGATTCGATGTTACACCCCTGAAGAAACTGAATTTAATGCGGGGTGAGGCTGAGGTCTCATCCATTTCTGAATTTTTCCATGCTGCCAAGACTGGAAGCCACGGTCAAGAGGAGAACAGAGAATCACAGAAGCTGGAAGCACCAGAACTCAGTCTGGCATCCATTCTCTACACATGAATCTAGTGTTATAACCTTGGTATCCTGCTGAGGCATGACTTGTTCTAGATCATTCTGAAAGCACTATGCAAGATAGTACTCCCTAAATTTGATAGGAGCTACATAAGTAACTTTTATCTTTCTAGAAGCCATACTCAAAAGGGATAGGGTAAGTTTTTAAGAAGAGACTATTTAACTCAGTATATAAAGTTTTCCCTATCTCAATCTGTATCCTCTATGAACTTTTCTTATCTTTAGCAGAACATATTTAGAAATCAGGGTAGCTAAATATTTGTGGTATCTTTCACTTTCATTCTGAATGGTTCATGATCACAGTGGCTGATAGCTTCTACATTTGACAATACAGATAGATAGAATAGTTGAATTTATAGCCTTCTTCTGTAAAACATCTTACTCAATAATGTTGGTCTGAAATGAGAACCTTGGTAAAGAATTCATATGGAAAAGCATGGCAACAAAGAAGAAAGGACACAAAATTCTGAGCTATAACTTGGAACAGGCAATGCCTTTCATACTTTGCCTGACAACACTAAATATCAAGTTATTCTCTTTATATGAAATCATACTGGTTCTCTGAATGAAGAGAGAGAAAAGTGAAAATTCTTACAATGAGGGGAAACTAAAATCACAAGGATTATTACGGCATGTGAGAGATACAGCCTTATGCCATTCTGTCCATGATGGTGGTAATATCTGCTCATCTAACATTCTCTTTCTTAAACTTACTGGGTATCTTCTTTATTATGCTAATTAGTTGTTGGCCTGCAATCTCCCCATATAGCTTGTGATTCCTTGGTTTTGGAAAATGGGATCCCATATTACATATCCAATTCCCCTTGTTGTAAGGTTGTACTGTACTGCACATAAGAAATACTCAACAAGCACTGACATCCATTCAGAAGTTTATACTGACTTCCAGAAAGCGCTATGAGGATTTCACCAGAGCAGAGCAAAACAGTTGCAAACCTTCTCTGTTTCTACATAAACACAAAAACTTGGTATTTGGAAGAAAATAGAAACAGATGCAGTGTCATGGGGCCAAGCTGACCAGACAAATCATCTGAGAATATTCTTCCAAATAACAAAAACAACCCTAAATTAAGGAAATTACACGCACACATACAGACCAATTAGAATCTCAATAAATAATTCCATTAGGTTGATACAAAGTTGTTTTCTTAGCACCTGGATTCAACAACAAATTATTGCTTAAATGCTCAGCAACCAGAATAGCAAAACCCTGGAGGAATTCCAAAGTGTTCAGGAATTCTTCATGGTCTCGGAGTTATATTGGGCCTTTGACAAAGTTCCAGTATAGCAGCACTGACTATTAAGATGCACCGTGAGAGGCACTCTGCTGACCCGGGGCCATAAACCCTCAATCTAATTCCTGCCTAAGATTATATCAACCCTCTATTAACTACTAAGGTGGGAAGGTGGGAATGACCCAAGAACAAATCATGTGACTTCCTTGGTAAAAATTAGTTTCTGTGATGTATGAGGAAAAAAAAAATCTACTTTTGCCTATCTTGGCTTCGTTTTTGTCCTCCAGATTTCTCTTTAGCAGCTTTAATTCTAAGCCCAGCAGTTTAGGAATATGTATCAAAGAATGACTTACAAAAACACAGAGTACCTACACCCCTCAGATCCAAGAAGCCTTGCTTGCCATATTTCATATTCTCAACACTCTGCCACTTCGGTAGTCTTAAATTGATTAGCTTTGCCTGACCACAAGGCTTAGATGGCAGTGTTTAAATATAAGGGCTCTTTCCCATGAAGCTCCAAGCTCCTGACTGCAAGAGATGGTCATCACCCAGCACTGCCCTGAGTGCTACAACAGAGGGCTAGCAATCTTAGATTGGCACCATATCTGCTTCCTGGAGATGGAAGCAGGGCAATAGAATCAGAAAGGCATCATAGAACACACGAAGCAATGGCAGTCAATTCAAATCTTAATTTGAATTTTGGAAACTAAATAAAGTCACGCTCTCAGAGGCTCAGCTTTGAAAAATCATCATTCTTAACAGGGTAGGTGTCGTGACAGTCTGAAAATGCAATAAAAGTCTTTTTTTTTTTTTTTCAAATATTTTACCTAGGCTTTACTGTGATCACAGCTACTTTAAAACCACACAATCCTTCTCAGGAGACAAATGAAGAATTCCTTTTACATAGAATTGTAAACCAAGATTGTATGCTACATGAGAAAGCCACCAATCAGCACAGCCCCTGGTATCACTTACACACTAAGGAGACTTTGTAGAATAGAAAGGAGATTGGTAAATTACAAATAACCTAATATTCTTTCTCTATTTGTTAAAGTAATTGCATGCCATATCTTAATGATTTAGGGAATCAAAAATCATAGCTTACATTTTCTCACGCAAAAACTTGTTTTCCATAAACAGAATTCTAAAAAAAGAAAAAAAAAAAAAAAAACAACTAAACTTTTGCTTCATAAGTCTCGGAAGTCATGCTAATATATAAAATTAGTGAGCATCTATTTTCCCACCATGAGGTGGAATCCTATACAAGGCAAGGAGTCATTACTTCGTCAGAGATGGATGTATAACATATCCTCTAAGGGGTCTCCATTTCCCATCACAACCCAACTCCTGGTAGGTTCTGTACCTTTCCCACCTGTGTTCCCCACCATGTATCTTCCACACCTAGGTCCATTCTTCATTAGCGTCATTTTTAGTTACAACATAAGAATGTCCCCTCCAGTACTATTTCCTTGACGTTCCCATTCAAAGAAATCAAGGCTATCCTTAGCTCACTTTATACATCAAAGGCTCTAAGTGGAGTAAAGTCTGTCTTTAGTTTCTACCCCTTCCATCTCGTCCTATGCTCTACACAGTTAACATGCTCTAGTATCCATATCTTCTTCGCAGATTCAAGCTTTTGGTAGAGAGAGGAGGCTTTGCCTGAAACTTCCCTAGCCTCTTCCTATCATGTGACTCTTAGATGTTCATGGAAACGTAACTAAAATGTGACTTTCCTGAAAACTACACCCATCAGAGTTAACACTCAGCCCAATATTCAGATAATGTATCTACTTGGTAGATCGATAATAAGTGAAGAATGCTCAGACCAGATCCTGACCCATGTACACTAAGATAATGGACTTACATAATACTTACTTATAATCATAACCTTTTTATTACACTAACAGTTTCACTGTTGTCCTTCTTGCTGATCTGCAAGCCATCTCAGAACACATCTGACACATATATCTGCACTTCATCTGTGCGTTCTTAATGAAGATTTAAATTTATTTATTGATGCTATTTTACAAGGATAGTATATCTGAATAAAAGGTTCCAAGTTCCTGCAAAGGAGGTAGTTTGCTTTCATCAAATATACAACTAAATATGTCTATAAGAAGCACAATACAGCAAAGATGCTGAATGATACATTATAATGAAGTGCCAGATTCCATGGTAATCATCTTACATGCTTTTTTCATCCACTTATCTCTCAATAAGGTGCATATTATGTTTTCACAGATTACAAAATGGAGGTTCAGCGAAACTCAATTATGTACTTGATGCCATACAATTAGTAGAAAGTGGGAACAAGAATTTTTGTTCTAGAAACTATTATTCTCACATTTTGTGGTGAATTACAGACTATCTTACTAGGATTCTTCCTTGGAAAAATCTAGAAAACTCTTTTAAAATACAAGACATGTTTTATAGCGCTGCATTCATAAACTGGTGGCAGATTTTTCCGGTGACACAGTGATCAATTACCATGTTGTTTTTTCCTTAGAGAATCCAAGTGGGGATTTCATGTTTGCATTTCTCAAAACTTGGGTCTGTGCTAATTACGGCACTGTTGTCCCTACCTGTATGCTTCCATAGACTTATAATCATTCGAATGCAGATTGTAAGACTACTGCTGTGGAGAAATGTGCTTGAGATAGGCACATTCACTACATTTGGAGCATCTTTTATTTCCTATTTCTATCTTACAAAGTGTCTAATAGAATCCCACACTTCTCCATCAGCACAGACCCCGAACCTCACTTCTTCACCCGTTCTGTGCCTCTTTTCCTAGCTGGCCACGCGAGCCCTTCGGAATGCCAAAGGACTTTGTATCCTGGACTTGTTTTCTTCCCTGCAGTCTGTTCTTTCTAGATTCTTCTTTGTAAATACTGACTACCTCTTTCTGTCCAAGAGTGACCTCTCCCCCCCAATCCAGGCTTCTCCTTGCTTGGTCACAGTACTTCTGTGTTGCCTATTCCAGGTTGACATATTGTCCAGATTGTCATCTATCATCCAAAACCTCACTTTGCCAAACTTTGGCAATGCTTCAGTTAAAGAGAATCTTTCTAACTTGATATGCAGGGCTAGGCAAGATTCTCAATATTCTCGGTTGATGATTAAGTGAAATAATAAATGAAGAATGCTCAGACCAGATCCTGACCCATGTAAACTCAGTAAATAATACCTTTGCATTTAGCTATGTTATCATGCTTCTTAGGAATGCAGCTCTGCATCAGTTAGAACTGAGTTTACCACATATTGTGGGTGAGGCCAATGGCAAGCCACCTAATCCCATAACACCTATGGTGGGAGCATATGCTCATGTGGAATAGTTAGTAAATAGCACCCAGCCCTGGAGCTCCCCAGAGGAATAACATGGCTTACACAGGAAATGATGCTAACATGACCCAGAACTAAAAGGTCTTGCTTATCTTTAAATTCTTAAAGGTACTATCATTTCTTGAGTGTTTCAGTAGTGATGACTGTTGCATACCAGCTAGACATGTTTTGCTCCAGAGAAACTGCTAGTTTTAATATATTTTCTGAGCTCTCCTGATCTCATCAAACAAGCAAATGCTGTAAACACAAATGCCACAGAATCAACAACACCGTTAAACTAAAACAAATATGGATTCCAACAGATAACTTTTTATCTGTTTGAGTTGACTAAAGTGAATTTATGAAATTTAAACATGGAAATATTTTCACCAGCAAGATTATATAAACTGTTGGAAATTATAACAGAAATAAACCTGTAATTAACTAAGGGGAAAATACTGTGCCAAATGTTCCCCATTACACACACACTTTTATACTGAATATATTTCAGTAGCTTTTCTCCTCATGGGAGAAAAAAAAAATAAAGCCAATGACAAGAAGAGTTGGTACTATGCCACTTTAAGGTACAACGCACAAAAGCTCCCAAGTATGGAGATTCTCATGTAAGTATATCTCCATGTGTGAGGTCTAATTAGGTATATTTGTGTCAAACTGCATACCTGAACTCCAACTGGCCAAGCAGGCATTTACCCTCTGGAAGTCAAGTTCTACTCTGAAATCCTGAGACATATCTTCAACCCTAGTCACTAGGTAGAGTTACAGATTAAGAGCAATGCGCTTCTGATCCTCAAATAAGGTCCCTTTGTTCTTCTTGAGATGGGTCATCCTATGTGGGACCTGAATTTCTCAGCTGCTATTAGCCCTGTGATTTGCTAGCAAAGGCTATAAATGAAGCATGGGATGGAGGCCTTCATACTGCTGAGATACCGCGAGGCAGAGTTGGTCTGGAAACCACCTGCTGCCACAAAAGTTCTTCTGTGCTTTACCCATCCAGAAAGGGTGACATAAATACGTTTTATTGATAAGATTATTTCTAAAACTTTTCATACTAATAAGTTGTTTTAGAATGTTATCAGCAGGCTAGTTCACTGGAAGAACAGGAATTGAATTGATAGGCAGAGGAATGAAATGATAATGGATAAGGTCTTTAAAGACTGGTGCTGTACAAATTAATTAGATGCTCATATGTGCCATGATATTTGAATTAGAAAGAAAGTATTATGAATTTGGATCTAGTACAAAACTCATGATTTCTAAACCACATCATGTACTGCAGAAAGCTTTTTCTTTCTCCAAGAAGCCTAGAGAGGGTGTGGGATCTCTAAGGTGCTAAATCATGTGGCTACAATCATACATCCTGGATCTGAACTCCAAGGACTGAGCATCCTCTAACTTACTTATATTATATATCTTGAACTTGGCTGATAACATAGGCACACCAAGACTAAGTTTTCCCACCTATAAAGTACAGCTGAATGTTTCTTCTCAATCGATGGACAGTATGCATAATATGGGTAATTCCTCTACCTTATGGCCAACTAAAATTTGGAAAAGTATTATTCTCATAGTAAATAGTGCCACAGCCTTGGCAGATGCCCCACACATAGCCACCACTTCTGTTATTTCACAAAGCTAAATCCTTTGTATCTCTACTGCTTGGAGTACAGTATATGTAAATAAGTGTGGCTTTTGTATTGGTTCCTTATTGGTAGTGGAGAACCAAGAAGCACATGATCCATGGCATGAGGAAAGAAAGCAAATAGCTTTGGTCTATTTCTACTGAGTCTCAAGTCTCAAGGTCTATTTCTACTGAGTCTTCAATCATATTGAAGAACTATTGCTCTTGTTGGTTTTCCACTAGGTAAACCAACCAAAGGTGGAATCACTTGAGCTTGTAGGACCCACGTTTTCGGTCCTACTTATTACCTGCTTGTCCTCAGTGCATGTATACTATGGGTCCTGTGTTGTTCAGACTCTGTTACTATACCACATTGTTTATGTAAATCAAAGTAAAAAGAAGAAAGGTTTAGCCTCCTGGTTTTAATTGTTTTGTTCTATGAGTGACTTGGCCTAATTGCTTTGGATCTTAGATGGCAGAGAACATCATGGTGGGATCATGTGACAGAGGAAGATGATTTAACGCAAGGTGAGGAAGCAAAAGAGAAAAAGGAAGGATCAGAAACTTCAGTTTGACCAGATTTCCAATGACACCCCACCTCTTAAAGTTTCTCCCATTCTCTGGTAGCATCATATACTGGAAGCCAAGCCTTTAACACAGGCCTTTGGGTGGCATTTGTCAGAGCATAGTGATCCCGAAGCATGGCAGTCCTTTGGAAGGGAGGAAGAACTCCTTCCTCCAAGGTCCTATGCGCGATCTATTTGGAGAGAATGGCCATCCTCTCCTTCGGGAGCCGCTGCACACTGTCCAACCTTGGGCATTCCTCTTGCAGTGTTAAAGGATATACCTCCCATGCAATTAAATGACATCACACCTGATGGCACCTGAAAATGGACTTTAGTAAAGGAAGCTGCAAAACAGAGATCCGAGGATGGGATCTGATTCCTCTCTGTTTCAGATTCTGTTAACTTGCCGAGAAGATGAGCTTCTCGACATGCCCAACCTTCCAAAGCCATGAAGGACCTGAAGAATACCAACCCCAGGAGTCCTGGGGATACAGCTTAGTGATAGAGTCCTGGTGAGGCTCTGATTCAATTCCTAGCAGACAATACTGCAGGTCACACAGAGGGAAAGGGAAGCAAAACAGAATATATGCTTCCAGTCAGGGTGACAAAGCAGGATAGCCACAGGCAATCGAGAAGGCTTGCTTGTGTGGGCTTGTCATTCTGTTTTCTTTTCTTGTGTTTTTAGAAGCAATTATGTATCTCATTTTACACCTCAGAAATTTCTCTATTACTTTTTCTCATATAACTAAATACACATTAACATTTTATTACCACCTTTTACCCAAGAATCATTGGTGGATAAAGACAAAACAGTAATATGCTTTTAAAGAAAATGCATATTTGATCTATCTCCATAATTAACTGCAAGTGGTAAGACATCTAAGGAAACTTCGGTTAGATTTTAAAATCAGCTTCACACTTAAAGAGGAAAAACGCAGCCGACGGCACATCTTTCCACACAGGCTCTGCTTTTCTCCAGCAGGCAGTCTAGGCGAGCACATGCCTAGAACTGGGTCCTGGCTGAAAGGCTATATTAAAATCATCCATCTGGAATTGCGTAAATGCTCTCAGCAGATTATACGTTGAATTATTTCCAATGACATCAGTGGACCCAATAGAATTATTTTTAAATTTGCTAATGGTGTTTTTCTCTTGCAAATAACTTTTCGATGGACACAGTTTAAAACGCCTTTGTTTACCTCTACCTCTATTATTGCAGCACTCTGCCTCCTCAGGGTCCCATTTTCTTTTTTATCCGGTTCATGTCTCACTTCTCATTGGGGGTGAAATACAAAGGTTGGTTTGTTTGTATTTTTCTGACCTTTTTCATGTGTGTATGATCATCCACTGGGGACCTGGGCAATGCACCAATGACCAACTCACACCCCCACAAACAAACAAGTGACTCTCTTCTAAACAGCCACCAACATGTAGCTCCTCAGTTGTGGGTGGGGTGACAGGATCTCCTCCTTTTCTATGCCAGATTTTTTTTTTAAGTTTCTTTATCTTATGAAGGTCTTGTGCAGATAAACACAGCTAATATGAGTTCAGGTGTGCAACAACCATGTTATGTTCAGGGGCAAGCTGTTCCCAGTTACTATTATCTGACCCTTAAATTCTTTGTTTATCTCTCCCATCATGTTCTCTGAGACTGGGGAACAGGAAGTTACAGGTATATATTTCCTATCTAAAGCTACTCACTAGCCGTCACTCATTCTCAGCATCTGAACACGTGTGGGTCTCTGGGGTAACCAATGCCCTCTGCAATAAGGAGCATCCCTGACCAAGGTTAAGAGTAGCACAATCTATAAATATAAACATAAATATCAATGAAAGAGTTTGACAACAGGACCAAATAACAAAGCAAAAACAATGTTTCTGACTGTGGACCACGACTTTGCTAAACATGGTTTTTAAGTATATTTGCAGTACCAGCACCTTAAATCCAATCAAGGGAGCTGCTGGTTAGCCCATAAACAGTCTTGCCACTCTTGCACAGTGGGCAAATTTGCCTGATGGGTCATAATTATAGAATGCAGGGTGTACCACTGAGTAAGCCTACCAATCTTTTCTTCCCCAGTAGCCTGCATATCACTATGAAGACTAGCTAGCAGGGAGTTTCTGGTCAGTTCAAAATAGATTTTTCCATTTCCTACAGCTAGAGTATATGGTATCTTCAGCAATTGGGTCTTATCATGTAGTTATTATATGAAACTAAAAGCACCGACAGTAGGTTGTGCTGTTTGGGCCACTTAGGTGCCCTCCTTTATCAATAACAGGTAAGGATCCATCACTATTTATGTTAGCCCCATGTGTATTTGGACTAAACAAATAAGATCATATTTTAGGAATGATTTCAGTTTGCTCTCCTATGAATTCTGGCTTGGTGTCATATCCTTTGGATTATGAAGAAATTATCATAGTTTGTAATGCCTGGTTCCCATGTCACTCGTGATAACCTCATCCTGAGAACCCTAAACTAAGGGATCCAGAAGGAGAGGAATATACGTCAAATATCTGTGGGACGGTAGAATGGTTTATGATGACTAAAAATAGAACACTTACAACTGGCAGAGACAGAAAAGAGATATATCGGTTTACTGTTTCTTTTTCAGTGCACTGTGAAAACCATAGATCACAGTAGCCTTTTAGGCTCCAATTAGGATCAAATACCATTTAAGATTGTAATAGGGAGAAAAGGTGCTGGGCATAAGTGAACATGTCTTTAGTAGGATCATGAGTTTTCTTCAGATTTCTATACTACTTTTATACTTCCAATATTCATTGTGTTGAAAATATTCAATAGGAGAAAGCAGCCAGCACAAAAAAGTTTCTAAGATTGAACCATGGATAGTGGTACACACCTGTAGTTTCAACACTTAATAGCACAAAGTAGGAAGACTTAACATTCAGGCTAGTCTGAGTGACATAACTAGGTTTAAGGCCCTCCTATCCTATGGGAAGATCTTGTCTTAAAAAAAGATAAATAAAAGAATAAAGTTGAATAAAATCTACCTAATGGCAATTCATAGAAAATCTAAGAACACTCAATAAATACTTGATTATAATTGATGGTATTTTCATTAAGGTTGCTAATTCTCTATTTCTAAATATCTAAAGTTTATTATTTTACACTTGTAGGAAATTGACATTAAATTTCATTTTGAAGACTGATGTTTATAATAGCACAGACACTGTTTGGTTATTCTCATATTGTTCATGGCACTATGGCTCCAGTAGGCTAGTCTTGCCGGGCTAGGCATTACTGGAGCTCACCAGCTTCACAGCTGAATAAGACTGATGATTTCTTTAAACCAACAGTAGCAAGCACATCTCCTTCAAGAGTTAGGAAAGATAGCCAATTAAGAATGAAATTTCCAAGTCAGTACCAGTTTAATTTCTTCATGGTCTGAAACAAGTCTGTAATGTCTTCTGCATGTAAGAGCATACAATCAAGGGGATTTTTTGATTAAAATAATAAAACTATTAAATATAGCAACACATAAACAAATTATTTCATTTTCATATGCCTGAAATTGCTAAACCAACTCTGAAAAAGTATTGTAAAATCAAAAATACAAATCAATCATGCATTTTTCAATGTACAAGGTGGTTCTGTGGTAAAGCTCATGTAGGTGCAAGGTTAATATCTCTTAAGGCAATATTGATGTGAAAAGCTATGGAAATTCAGCAGTGTATGATGTTTAAGTAGATAGATAAATCAAAGAAATAGTGTAAGCATTTTAACATAGCCACATGTATCTAAGAATATTTAGAATATAAATAAAAACAGTTGGAGAAAGTTGACTGATGAACGGCACAGGGACAAGGAACAACTGGTTCTCCATGTGGTAAAAAGAAAAATGTAGAACACTGTTTTTCTACAAACAAAATCAAACAAAGGCATTTCTGGTAGATTAATAAGTAATCGGTGAACCACAATCATAAAAGAGAAAAAAATCAGCTCTCACATTATCCTTACTAAATTGTTCAAGCCAATCAATTTGATTGACTTTTGTATGCTTGGAAACATACTAGAACGCAGGATGAACTGCAGAGCTATGTAGGATTATATAGCTCAACTGTTCACTTTAACTCAGTAATTCATTCTTTAGGTTTGGATCCTAGCACAGCTCACACATTTTTAGGCAGTGATATCCTTCTCACACTGAAACAGTTACACATATACTCATTTCCTCTTGGTTACGTTGGGCATTTTTAGAGGTCATGACTTATTCAGCCATTCAATATTAAAATTTATTCTGAATGTTTATTAAAGAGAATAAGAAACAAGGGCTCTACAGAAAATCATGGCTATGGTGCAGAGTATGTAACTCGAAGTATAAATTGATACTAAGCACATTTTACTTAAAAACTTAAACGTGAGCTAAGAAAAGATTATTTTTAAAATGTGATCCAGAAAGGACTGTGGGAAAACAAAACATGGCTTTCCTAGGATGAGACACTTAGAGCATCCACATCTGGGAGACAAAATGACATCAATTAGCCAATTATTTCTTCACTGGCCTCTTCTCTGGTGTCGCTTTTGAGGACACTGTATCTTGGTACATTAAAAGACTTTTAAACTATCGGCTCCATTCTTTACCATACAATGGTCGAGCTTCGGTATTTCACCCACAGAAACTAAACTTGTGAATGTTCACAGGGGTATATAACCCACAAGCTACCCGAAAGTGGGTTTTATTCTTAATGTGAATACATATCGTTTTTGCATTGCTAGTGCTTTTAGGTGTTCTAAATGTTATTTCATAAAAATATCAGAATGTGTATTTGCAGAGATATACAGGTTTTGGTGCTAATAGGCAGGCCAAGCTGGAGCTGTACCTACCACTGAGGCACAGGACAGCTCAGAGAACTATTCTCAAGCTTCATGTCGAGGACAGAGTGCTCAGCCAGGATTTAGGAAACTTTATTTTGCACTCAGCAGCTATTTGGACTCCTGGGCTTGGGTAAGTGATTTCTTATCTTTTCACTTCATTTTTCTCATCTGTAAAGAGGCACTGATGATGCTGAGCCTCCACACCTCAGCATGTAGTAACAGTCAGGACAATAAATAAGAAAGCAGTTGTGACAGGTTTGTTCTTTTGCTGGGCTGCCATAATGCCGGGTCACAAGTGGGGTAGCTTAAACAGCTATGTTTATGTTTTCATTGTTCCAGAAGCCAGAAGTGCAACATAAAGGTCATTGTCTACTGAGAGTTTGAAGGGGAAAATGTATTTTAGGCTGCTGCCTTAGGTTTGTATATCTGTGTTCTTCCCGTACCTTCTCATAGTTATCCTGTGTCTATGTCTTAACTGTGCTTCTAGTAATTAGTTCAACAGTATTAGACAAAGGTTTGCCTTTGCAATTAGTTCCACAGACACACATCTTTATATACAGTAACATTCCGGACTGTGGCATTCAGATAGTCCACAAACTGTGAAGAGGGTGTAGCATGAGGAAGACATAACGAAGACATGTGGAAGACGACAGCACTGTGAAAAATCAGTACTGTTGAAGACAGGAGACAACCTCTCTACCTGTGGAAATATGAGGTTTGCTCATTTATGGACAGGTTGATGGCAATCGTCTGGAAGCCACATGATAAGTAGATACACAGAGTAAAGAGAAGGATTCTTCACTTCTGATCCAGCAATACACAAAACAAAAGAAAAAGGGCATTCTCAGCTGGTAAGTGCTACCAAGACTGACTTCCATTCCTGGAATCCACATTGTGAAAGGAAAGAACTCCCAAAGTTGTTCTGTACCTTGTACACATGGGTGAAATTATGCACATGCCCATTGATAGATAGATAGATAGATGATAAAGATAGAGAGATTGATAGATAGATAGGTAGATGATAGATAGATAGATAGATAGATAGATAGATAGATAGATAGATAGATAGATAAATAGACGATAGATAGATAGACAGACAGACATGAAGTAATCTTTAACATAACTTGAAAATACACACAAAAAATACATTTTAGGGGTTGGGGACATCGCTCTGTAATAGAACACTTGGCTAACATAGGTGAGAATATGGGATTGATCCCCAGCCCAATTTAATTTAAAATTTTAATTTAATTTAAATTCCACCAAAATTTAATATTATGAGCCAACATATGCTTGTATGTGTGTAGGTATATAATAATTTGTGGACTTTTCATAATGATATATTACATAAAAATAAAATTATCTTTAACATTTGATGTGTAACCTTTTTTACTCTAGTGTTTTAAATGATGATTATCACTCAATACAATTAAATTACTACAGATTTACACACTGCAGTTTAATAAATGTTAAAGAAAGGAATTATTTTAAAGAAGAAAAACTTCTTTTGCTGTACATGCCTTTCAATGACCACCTAGTTTATCTGGTTTTATTTTATGAGTTTTCAGAGTTGGGACATAAACAACTATTGCGCATCGTATGGTCTACTAGCATCTAAACCCTTTCCAGCCTGTTTCTGCCTCACTTATGTCACAGGACATCTTCTCCTGCAGTTCTCACCATAGTTCTAACGGGACCAAATCAAATGGACATATTCCAGGCGTCTTCTTCAATGTCCATCAACTCCTCAGTCCCTTTGTACTCCCTTCTCAATTCCCTTTCCACTTTATCAAATCCAAAGGCCTGCTAGGCTCCAGCGTGGAGCTACCCTTTTCCAATGGAGATCCTACTCTAGATGTTTCAAAATTAGGCTTAATATCTTATAGCGGTCTGTAGAATCTTGAACATCTATCACCTATTAAGTACTATAAGTAACCACAATTTACATGTTCTGTTTCCCACTTGACATTCGCACTAGTGTGAGAATTTCAAGCCTAATGTGTCGAATTCATGATTTTACTAATAAATCTGATCTTCTGGTGTTCTTAGAAAAATACATGTCCATGTACCCAGACTCAGCCTTTCTCTCATCTCCTTCCCTGTCTCTAAGCATGTATTTATAAGCAGGACCTGTACTTTTCTTGAAAGTGGATGTCAAATTTCTTCCTTGGCCGTTGATGTTACCTTTCTATCTGATTGATTGTCCTTGCCTGCCTGCACTGTCCCTTAAAATCCCTTAAATTTTTTCACAAAGCCAGTAGAGAGAATTTAATAATACCATTGCTTTTCTCTCTTATCAAACACTTATTCAAGAAGCCTGGCACTCAGCATGCACCAGTTTGGTTTTTTTTTCAAAGAAATTACAAATCATGTGCTTGCCACAGAGCCTTGGGGGAGATCAAAGAAGTCAAAATGAACTGCACCTGGCCTTGGGACTGTTGACTCGAATATGTGGCTAGCAGACACAATGAGAAGGGAAAAGGCAAGGATCTGTATGAAAGCATCATTTCTGGAATATTCTAGTCTAATTCGGTGAAGGAAAGAGCATCTTCCTTTTAAAATGTTTGGAATAGAAATGACTAGAAATACTGCTGTATGTAAACACAAAGAATCCTTTAATTATTCAGATAGAAACACTGTAGGTTAAGTAGTCATGCATGGCCATCTCCATATATGAGGCCAGAATATTAAATGTAGAAGACAGAATCTCTAATCCTACAACACAAGTTACCACTTACTATTAACTCAGAATGGAGTCAGATTTGAGATTATTACCATCATTTCAATGAGAAATACTAGATTCTCAAACATTGAGGAACACACCCAGTACATTTCCTCAATCTAATTTTAACTCCTAGACTACACTACCTATCTTGAATAGTGGAGAACATCAAGCATCATCAGGATATTCCAAAAGACAGGATGCCTGATAGGATGGAATCAAGCTCTTCTAAAAATTAAGACTATGCTACAATAGTCACAGAGAAAAACCTGAAAACGGACCCTGGAATGACATGGACTCTGGACTCTCCCATTACAAGTTGTTCTAATGATTAGAAATACAAAGCGTGAACTGAGTACCATATTGCTTGATTTGCTATGGGTTGTAATATCACCCATGCTTTGGGCAATATGGGGCAGTCGTCAGATTGCATAGTGACACATATAGTGACACCTGTAAAGTCAAGTCCAAGACATCAATGCCTCTTCTGGCATTTGAGAATGAGGAGATATGACAGGACAGAGCTGGTTTGGGAATTTCTGTTTAGAGAAGCTGCTCTAGTTCACATACTTAGAATCTACCAGAGTTGAGGTATCACCCAGACTTTTTCACTTTAGAACCTTGGCCTTCTGCAACCAACAGTGTGCTAGGTGGTCCTCATTAACATTCAATCAGTGCGGAAAGTTGCCACATGCGGAGGCTTTGAAAAGCCCTAAAACTCTGGATTAAATTCATCTGTTAATATTTCATGAGCTTGATGACTTCCTTAATTCTCTAAGTATCCATTTTCTAATCTATAAAATGAGGATAATAAAATTATGTGCAGCGTAATTGGAGAAAATGTGCTTAGCACAAGGTAAAAATCATCACAGGCCTCCATTTCCATTAGTTTTCTATGGAGTTTTCAGATGAAGAAGAAAGCAAGACCTATAGGCCTTGGAAACAAAAGCCAGAGCTGTGTATGACGACTCCAGATGAAAGTCCATCAGCAGCTGGACGCCATGGTTTCTCTTGCACCCCTTTACACACTATCAGAATCACAGACTAACACTGAGAAAATGAAATTGCTAGACCACATCATTGAATTCACCTCCATCCCAGCTCTTTTCATATGAAGAATCTCTACTTGAAACAATACTGCTCTTTCTCTTCTCAATCCCAGAGAAATGCCAATGGCTTCAAGAGTAGACAGCTGGATTGTTATGTGTCTCCTCTTCCCATTGCAGAATTTAACATCTTATAGAGGGTAACATGAGCATACAAGGCAGCAGAGTCAAAGTAGTTGCTGTATAGTCTGGGATGCTTGTTCAAGTGGAAGGCTGGCTTGGTAGAGGCTAGCTCCATTGATAGCCAAAGGCAACTATGTGGTGTGGGTTTGAAATATGGGTTTAAAAATCTCAGATTGCTTCCTGAGAAGTCATGATGGTGAATCACCATGTGCTGACCTGTGAATTATGATAAATATTCCAAAGAAGAGGAACAATTACCTGCGTTGTTTTACTTGTAGCATCCTCTCCCTCTTGTTGCTTGGCTAGGCTCAGGAAGTCCCTCCCACCACTGTATGTGCTGTTTTTGTTTCTTACTTTAAGGTTATCTTGACTCTCGATGAGAAATTGCTGTGCCCAGTACTAATTTTATATTGTTGAACATTTCCAGCTCCTTGCTCCTTAGAAATTGAGAAGGTATTCTTACAAATATCTAGGAATAGAACCTTCTCCTCACCACATTGCCTTCAGGGGCCACAGAAGTATGGCTAAGAGGGAAAAAGCAATTTCACCCTGAGTTGAAAAGTGGAGACAGAGTGTCTTCAAAAGACACACTTACATAGTATTAACTGGAACTACAGAGAGGCAAAAGTCAGAGGCATGTTCTGCACATTTCAGATGAATATTAGGCACTCTGACAGTTGGCTTGGGGCATGTTCCATGAGAAGAATGTACTCAGAGGTCTCCACATTATAACAAATGCAAAACAGTGCTTAGCAGGAAATAAACAGCTATTAAGTTACAATTTGTCTGTTTTTTGATGTATTTATTTATTAGGTGTTGAGGTTTGAACCAAGGGCCTCAAATACTAGGCAACCGCTCTACCACTGAGCTACATCTCCAAGCAGTTCTTTATATTTAAATAAAAATACATCTTGATATCTGTTTGCTATATTCAACGAGCCCCGCCCTCCATCTGTGCGGAGAACAAATCAGAAAAATTCTTAGGAGTCATCAAAAGTGAATAAAACTGTAATCAATGGTTAGACAAATATTGAAGGTGGCCCAGAAACATCTCAGACAAGGCAATTAGACTTTTCAAAGAAACATATGGTATATCGGGCCTGAGGTAATAAAACCTTTAGAGTAACAGAGTCTTGTACAAATGAAAAGATAAAAACATGTTTGTCAATTGCAGGCATGATGTGGGTGTCACATAATAAATGACATTTGTCACATGGAAGGTAAGTGAGAGGAAATAGATTGGTGCGTTTGCCCGAAAGCCTTCCAAGTCTGTACGCATCGCTTTCTCTCTATGGCTATAGTTCAACTGGAAGGCTTTTTTTGAAGGGCTGCAGTC
The DNA here is from genome assembly GCA_026225945.1 of Cricetomys ansorgei. NCBI lineage: Eukaryota > Metazoa > Chordata > Mammalia > Rodentia > Nesomyidae > Cricetomys > Cricetomys ansorgei. The sequence continues at coordinate 13,576,703 of JAMJFZ010001203.1, read as the reverse complement.
AGAAGGGAAAATCTCTAAATTGCTAAACACAATGTAATACTGGTATTAAAAGTACAATCCTAAAACCAAAGGGAAGTAAACAGAATCTGTAACATGAAAGAACCAAAGGGCGTGGTGTTTCCGGGGCCTGAAAAACACTGTCCTCCTAACTCTCAATTTAGGTAATATAAGTTTTGGAAATAAGAAAAGTGTCAACACGAGATCGAGTCCTTCGACTTTTCTGAGTTTACAAAGCAAGGCTAAGGACTCAAATGTAAAACCTAGGGCGTCAGGAAATGGCGTATGCACCTTCAAACTTCCCTGGCCCCAACTGATGTACAGACACCTCTGTTTTTGTTTCCATTTTCCTCTTTTATGCCTCCTTTTCTCCTCACTCTTTTGCTTTGTTCTTTCATGTTCTACTGCTTCTGTTTTGGTTTTTTATTCTGCTTTTTCTTTTTTTCCAATGTATGGGTCTGAGTAATAGTCCTATAAACTTCCTTCACACAGTGGAAGAAAATGTCTTTACAATACAGTCAAAGTCTTACCACAATAGAGACAGCTCCCAGCAGCACCGTCTCCATGAGAGCGGGAAATAGAAACAGCATATTTCAGATGTTTATTTCATTTTAATTTGGAATTTAAATGTAACATCCATCGGGATGTCATATTGAAAATCAAAACAAATTCATAAATGGAATAAAATTATTTAAAAGAGAAAGCCAAAACTGGACCCGTCTCTCTGTTCTGACAAGACCATTTAAAAATTAAATAGTTTTGCCACCTAAATCGTCATAAGCAACATATTGCACTGGATGTGAGATTTTCGTTCAAGCCACCTATTAGCCAAATTTTATACTTAAATGTTAGTGCTTGCTACAGACATAAGATTAGGATGGTAATATATTCATTGGGAAGTTTTGTGAATAAATTAAGAAGCTGCTATAGATGGAGAGAGCCGACAGTTTGAGATGAGGGAGATAAAAGTACGTTCTTCATCAGCGTTTGATCCTTACCAATGACATATATAGACATTAGAGATCACGGCTTTTCTGATGCATGGAATATGGAGATGGGTTGTGACAGAAAGACAGGAAGAAAGGGCTGGACAAAGCCTGCCTTCACACCTGCATGTCATGACCTGACCACTCACACTTTCCTGCCTGAGGAATGTATCTAACTGAACATTGCCCATTCCTTAAAAGTCTCCAAGTGCATTGTGTAGCTCAAAGAGGGAAAAGGCAGCTATGCGTATCACCTTGCCATGTCACTTAACACATTATCAATTATTTTCTCTTCACAGCAATGCAGGAATAGCTGATTAATGGAATTCTGTATGCAACAGTGTAACAGTAGATATGACAAGCTTTCCTAGGCAGCATACAGTTTGCCAAGATTAGGAAACGTGTGTGCTTTACACACGCAGGCAAAGTTGCTCAGGGTATTTATTATAAGTAACTAACTTGAAAACACAAATACACTTAATATACTTAAAACAAACAGTTCTATGATTTAGATATGGGTGCCCCCGTCAAAACTCATATTGAGATTTGACTCCCAGTGCAAAAAGATGGCCCCAACAGAGGCAAGTCATAGGACTACTACCCTGAAGGATGGAGTAATGTCTGTTTCAAGGATCTGAGTTTGTTTTCTGCAGACAGGATCAAGTCTCACTGAGGAGAGTCATCTTGCCTTGTATTGAGTTAGTTACCACAAAGCAAGTTATTCCAACGGGCCGTGGAACTTTCTCCTGGTGTCTTTTTTACATGTGCTCTTTTCATATGTGCCTACTTCCCATTTCCATATCTCTTCCAACCTAGGCGGCAGCCCCAAGTATTCACTTGAAGCAGAACGCATGTGGCAACTGCACACTAGAACTCTAGGTGAAAAAAGAACCTTTCTTAATTACAAATCATCTAGCTTCATGTATTTTTGAAAGCTACAGAAAATGAACTAAAACAATATAGAAATTTCATTCTTTCTGGTTTCTAGCCAAGTCCTTAGTTGGAACAATGTATCATCCTTTTGAGTACACATTTACCAGGGATTTAATACTGTCAAGGAAAGGAACTTATAACTGGGGCATCGGTTCCAATGGAGTCAGTTTAGACTTCTATTGCATCAGGTTCGCACTAAAATGGACTCACATGAAATTATGTGTTATTTAGAGATAATAAATTAGCAGTATAAGTAGGTTTAAGACATGAATAAAGCTTCATTGGCTAGAGTTATCAGTGACACTTTCAAGCATAGCCATAGTTTTGTTCAATTTTATTCTTGTGTGTTGGTTGTTAAAGGCATAAATGAAATTTCATATCGGCACACATGAATCTATTTAGTAATTAAGAACTCATTTCTCCAGATTGTCTTATAACTCCCTAAGATAAAAATATAAAGGTCTATGTAGTCTCATTATAAATCTGGACAGTTTTACAAAATACTCTGACCTCTCTTAGGGAAGACATGTTTCTACAACAAGAAATTTTCATTTTAATTCATGCCATAAATTATCAAAACATTGGACTATGTGGGTGTGTAGCCCAGTGGTAGATCCCTTTTCTAATATGTATAGTCTTGTATTCCATCCCTAGGACTACCAAACAGAAGAAAATAAAAGAATTATGAAAAACTTATTATTGTTATAGCCACACACTGCTAATTTTAACTCTTCATTCAGTCAAGCATGTAAAATTGAATAAAAAAATTTCTCAGAGATTTCAGAAAATTTAAACATAAAGTTGGTTTACAAAACAAACGAACAAACTATTTTTAGTAACAGGAGAAATCCCCAATTGTATAAATGATTTTAAGTCATATTTTAGATCTTAAGATAAATGCAAATCTATAGTATGAAGATAACGAAAAGTTCCACAATTAATTGAGACTTTAATCTTTACAATAAAAGGACACATATGTGTACTATTCCTGTTTAAAAGGCAAACTCTTGATTTTCAATGAGTCAATACAGATTACACTTTTGAAATCTAAAAATAAGGTTCTCTTTTAAAACAGTCTACCGCAATATTAAGAGTGAAGAGGATTAAAAATGATTAGACAGCTGCATTGCAATCCACACCTTTTCTACTTTTGCTGGGGTTATTTCTCATGATGCTCTAGGCACCTTTGCATCATCTTCCCAGAGGAGACACTGGGAATTAGGGATCCACCAACACCCATTTCTTCCATGGTGATTGATGTCAAGATTCTAAAGACCCATGAGCTGTCTATCCACATTCATCAATACAGCTCAGGAATATGGAGTAAAGACAACACAAGACCTGGAGTAACAGAAAGTCCACAGTCCCAACATCCAAGACAAGGGTCAGAGTTCTAAACTAGTTGATTGACAGCCCCAAGAAGGAGTTCCCTGAGTCATGAGCATACGCATTACTGAAGAGATTCAAGTAGGTTTCTGACAAGATTAAATGTAATCGACTCTGTATAGCTCAGTTTTTTTTCTAGATAGTGAGCAGATACAGACTCAATCACACCACACATTCTATCTCTTGAACTTAGCAGAGGATTCAAGATACTTCAGCACTGGAGTTGCCACTTGCAACAGTGACCACCAAGCTGTAACTGGTTCCTTCCAATAAAGAAAGTCAAATGTTCTCACCTATGCAGTAGACAAGCATATAAATGAAGCTTCACAAACAAGTCAGTCACTCAGCTATAATATAGTAGAAAATGGAAATGGGATTACACTAACTTTGTATATTAAATAATGGAGATAAAGTGCACTATAAAAGTAGCTGGATTCCTGGTGAACACAAAGATACGCCTGACTTTGACAATGCCCGCCCCCCATCCAATAGTGTCTAAAGGGTAAGACTGTTCACCAGGAATTGCATATAGGAAATAGAAGCATCCCTGGACAAGAGTCACACAGTTTACTGTGTGTTAATTAACGCATTCTATGCTCTATTAAGACTGAGACAGCATTTTAATTCTTTATATGAAACATGCATACAATCAACTTTATTTCCCAGAAGGAAATAACATGGGTATTCTGGGTATTCGGTATTTCTCTTGAAACACCTTAAGTTGTGTATGCTAATTAGAACTAAAGGACTTCAAAATATATGTGCTGGATTCTACCTTTGACTGGACAGAGGCAGAGAGAGATAGACAGACAGATACACACACACACACACACACACACACACACACACACACACACACACACACACACACACATATGGAGAGAGAGAGAGGAGAGAGAAGAGAGAAGACAGATTCAGTCAGTCCATGAGGTTGAAGGAGAAAAATGTGCCAATGTGTCTGGATGTCAAAGCACACAGAAACTGTAAGTTGGGTACAGGGTTACAGAGTCAGAGGACATCATAGCACAGGAGAGCTTACATGCAGGGATAGACAAATCCCCTCTATATTGCAGACTCCGTGAGGCCCTACATTATAAAAAGCAATTTGGCAGCAACAAGCACAGGTGAGAACATTTTTTAAGACCATTATGTTATTCACAAATATGAATAATCTTGCTCAGGAAACTAAAACAAACCTTTCCAATTTTGAAAGGGGTTTAAATACGTGATTCTAAGGAGACGTAAATAACAACAAGTAAGTTAGTATGTTGCTGTTTCTAACCATGCTTTAAGAGAAAATTTATGCTGGATTCCATTTTGGATGTGCCCAGAATTAGTTCAACTCAGTCACAGCACTGCACCATTTGGGAATATTCCAAAACGATGCTACAGAAAATTCAAACTTCCAAAATTATGCATCTGTGTCACATACGCACAGGCCACCCACACGGCAATCTACACCCTCATACTTTTCTTCTCTTTCTTATTCCCTCACTCATTTGCCCTTCCTTCCTCTCCCCTTTATCTTTCTTCTCCCCCATGGGCTCAGTGCTACCAGCAATAATCAGAAGCATTAACAGAAAGCATCCGCTCATTTCCTAAATATGCACTCATCTTGGTTATGGGAAATAGAAGATGACGCCTGATTAGCAGCAATATGTAAATATCTCAGGCAGAATGCAGTGTCCTACACCACTGTATCATGCTGCATTGCTATTAATTGCTCACTAGGCATATGCTTCAATAACAAATGTTCTAACTTTTAACGCTGTGACAGAGAGTGAATATGGGAGAGACTGAGCTGTATTTATTTGGTTATCTTGATTCAAACGATATTACCGGCGACATTTTATTTTCTGGAGTTCAGTGAAATCACGACACCGGAAAGGATGCAGCTTAGTTGTCAAAAATGTCATAATATGTTTCATACCTTGTATAAATGTTATGATGTGCCACCAATGCCTGCAAACAATAGACTGGATGATCTGACAAATGCTCCCTTTTGGATGGTCACAAACTGCATTACCTACCGCTTGCAAAAAAGCTAACACACACGTGGTCCTTCTAAAATTTTACATCATGTCAATACTCAGCTGTCCTCTTTCTATCCTAGGAATTTGAAAGCGAGTCATCTCTAAGATAGACGGGTAAAGACTGTGTGCTGATTAACACAGGGCTTTTTAATTAAGTGACACCAATCACATTTCTCTAAACACCGCCATACAGGAATGACTCAGGGAACACATAACATTAGTGCCTGTGCCTGGAGACAGTACTGATGACCATCTGGAGATTTCAAGAGCTTCTGCAAAAACGAACTTTATAAAAACACAAGGGCTCTAAATAGCTGCAGGTCGATCCTCAGCTTCTTTTCACTTTCAAACAGTTGCAAAAGTATAATCTTATGGGTTCAGCGACAGGAACACAGTTTGATAAATGTATCACTGGGAGATTCTGCTGCTGTGTGATCATGGCCCAGTGCATGTACCCAAACTCGTGAAGTGCAGGTCAACTCTCCTCATGATCACTCAATGCAAACAAGAGATGCAGTTAACACAGCACAAGATACAGTGAAGCTATTGGCAACACAGCGCACATTGTTTATAACACTTTTGTAGTAAGCAAAAGAACACACTAAAACAGCATGAACTGTAGTATAGGAACCCATAGCTTTCAGGGGCAGCAGCATCCAGCCATGAGGACATCTGTATTCTTTCTTTGTAAGTTTTTTTTTTTTTAAGAGGCCACAAAGGCCACTCAGATGATTTACGCTCTCCTTGTTCCTCCCAGTTGCCCAACAGAATCAGTTAGTAAGACGTTAATGCTGAAAACATTACAAACATCAGTTGGTTGCAAATACAGAAAAAAACAAGCTGTAAATGAGCTAGAAGCTTTCTTTCTGCTAATGGCAGAAGTTGCTAAGCAGGGTGCTTGGGGAGAAAAGAAATCAACAGTCTCATCCTAGCTGTGAATCCTACAAACCACAATTTCAAGCTGACAGGCAAGATGTGCTCACCAGTACAGTAGTAGCATGATTATTATTGGGGTAACCAACCTCCCTGATTGGATTTGAGCCCTGCGGCACAGAGGGAATCCATGCCTGGTATTGTAAACCTGGTAAAAAGAAAACAAACCATGATTGGGTGAGGTTTTAGGGTCATGTACTATTCTCATGCAGCTAAATTCACCTGGCATCAAGCCGCTTTCTCAATACTTAGGTTTATACCCATACACAAATGCTACTCTAGTCTGAGAGAGTCTTTTGGTGGTGAATGCACAAATTCACAACTGGTCAAAGCACTGAGACTAAGTAATAGTTAATATGTGTAGCTCCAAACAAGACATTTTACATCGCTCCCCTCCAAGCCTCAGTGAACATCACAGGAAAAACTACAGAGCCAGAACACAGGGAGAATGGCTGTGAAATGCTATCTTGTAGGCATGGCACAATCATTGATATCACGAACCAATAGCAACTACGGCTGTCTGCACTGGGCCTGCACAACCCTCAATAGTCAATATTGACTATTGAGAGGCTCTGGGTTGTGCAGGTCCAGTTAAGAGTGCATCTCTAAAATAATGGTCCACCCAATGCTGGGTTCTCAGAGTATGGATAACTATTACAGAGTAATAATTTCATAATAACTTAGGGAAACACAGTTAAGTAAGTTTTCTTTGCTGAACAGGCCTCCAAGATTTGTAAAATGTAAGTAGAATTCTGACTTTCTAAAATGGCTGACATTTGACCTGACGTTTCTTGCATTCTTTGGGCATCTTGTGGTACTTATTCTGAAAACACTCTGGAAATTGCAGCCATACAGAGACTTCCTATCCTGGATAACACTGGAGTAGTATCATGGGTGAGAAACAGCAGCTGACAGATAACTCTAAACTAAGGCAGACAGGAGGGGAGATGGGAAAGGAGAACTCTCCCATTCTACTATCTCCCTGAGTTCATTCTCTCTCTTCCATAGTTTCAGGTAAGGAACCTAGGACAGATATTGTTAAAAATATGCATAGTAAAAATTTGATAAAACAAAGAAACCAAGTCTATGGTATAAATGATTTTATGGAACATTATAATTGCCTATGAACTTATTGAAAGATATAATTTACCTGGATATTTATCTCTGGATCAATACATCCCCCCTTCCCAGCAAAATGAGACATGGACCACTTCTGCTTCTCCCAAGAGTACAGAATGGAAGGCGAGAGGCAGATATAAACTCACACATAGTAGACAACTATTGACAGGGTCAAATTCTAGAGCTTGTGAACATTCTTACGAATGTCTACTCTGTGGTCAATAAAAATTACTAAGAAAAAACAATTTTCACACTAAAAACCAACATGCTGTCCATACACAACCATTAGTGACTTCTGATTAAATTTGTAATTACAAAGCAAAACAGTTTTACTAAATAAAATTACTTCTTCTATAACTGTATTCTGAAATTATGGATTCATATATTCTTCACTTAACAACAATCATGCGAACTATTGGCTACTGAATTTACATAGTGTATTCTGTGGCTGAAGAGTTATTGGGTTTAAAACATTAATGGCTGTTATATATATTTTTTATTAAGAAAAGAGTAACAAAAAGTACATGCTAAAATATGTTTTGAATGAGTAATTACTTATATCCACATACAGGATACATCATAACTTCTTACCTAGACATGTGTATGGGTTTTATTTTGGCTTTGTTTTAATTGTCTTAATCTCGCCAAAGAACAGGTAACTTGAATCTTCTAAGAAAGCTGTACCAAAGTCATCAGTTTGTAGTGTTTAAGTAAATAAGGTTAATTTCTCGTGGTTACAGAATTCCACACTTTGGGTGGACACATGCTGTGTTTGTATTCAAGATTATCAATTAGCTTTCTCCTGTGCCCAACTCTTCCTGGATCAAGGATTCCCATAGGAGGCCCAGACTGTGACACTCTGCCCCTTCAAGTGCCCTTTGAACAATTTAGTTCTTCACAAATACAGAGAAACAGTATAGCCTTTTCCACTTTTTTATTCAAATAATCTGAAACAAAGCCTCATTATGGACTCACTTCAACCAGTCTGTTTTATGGTAGTTCAGATTCAATATATGGATTTGCATTTTACTAGTATTAAATACTAAGTTTGTTCTCTTCAAATATGTAGTATTTGGGGGGAGTTTTTTTTTTTTTAATAATTTCATCTAGTCGATGTAACTTGGGGAATTTCTACCACCAAATTGAATGTAACATAAATGATATTTTAGCATAAATTGCAATAATATGCTTTGTAATTGTTCTTAATGTGGCTGCTAGGAATCTCTTCAGAGAACTCCATCTAAAGACTTTTTTTACAGAAAAATATAGTAAAAATATCATTCTTCACAAAGGTCCAAAATGAACTTGATTTTAAAATTATATTGCTGTTAATGAATATCTCTTACTTAAATCTCACTACTGCACCAGTCTTACGATTCACAGGAAAAAGTAGTGAAAGTAAGATTAAAAGCAATAAAACGAATTGGAAAAATTATGGTCTCAAATTTCAAAGAAAAAAAAGTAATAGTTTCTGGAGGAGGGTGAGCAATCTAAAAAATTGATGTTACCAGTTTTCTCACAGAAAGCAATACAGATGATTTCATAAATGAACCATAAAAAAGTATTCCCTTGGAGAAAATAGACACAAATATCTTTCAGATTCATCTTCCACATTTTCTACATTTAATATAAGTGTAAACAGCCTCGGGATACAGCTCAAGTCTTCATCACTGCTTTAAAGCATAAAGATGGGAACCATAATAAATCTGCAGAATATTCAAGTTAAAAGGAAGCTTGAAAGTAACTCAGATCGTCTCCACTGTTTTACAGATGAGAAGATCAAACTAAGTCAAGGCAGTGACAAGCACATTTTGGGGGAAAAAAAAATCCTCTTCGCCATACTAGGACATGAACCAGTCACGTGCATCTAGGAGCTTCGATCACTTTCTCCAGCATCAGTTTCAAAAGTTCCCTCCACAATTTCCTTTGTGAGGGAAAAACATACCCTTGACCCACTAACCCCTCCCCACAATGCATACTTCATCTCTCTGATCCTCCTCACATGCAAACGCCTGGGAAAACATCTCTTAACTTTACCTTCCAGGCATTTCTCTTCCCGCTATATCGAACCTACCAGTCAGCACTCTACTCCGGAGAATATTTTCTCTAGATCATCAACAATCTGGTTGCCAAAGAAAAAATATAGTTCTTTGTTTGCTACTCAGTTGCCCAAGAATATAGCCACAGATGGGACATCCTACATTATGACAGTTTGGTCTCTGAGGTTGTAGGACCTCAGTTGATTCTTAGATGGTATCTGACTTACCATCACTGTTGCCATTTCTTCCTTGTCTGTCCAATGTCTAAAGGTGGATATACTGTACATAAAGCATGGAATTAGGAGCCACATTCTGTCTTCAGGTGATACTAAGCTAGAACTCTACTAGCTTAAGATCCTCAAAAAATCAGAAGCATATGCTTTGGGACACTGGATTGGGCAAGGTCCCCCATGATACAGGAAACAAAATCCATTTTCTTTCACTCCCTTACTTCAATATGTTAAGAAGTTCCATTTGCTATCTTCTCCTTCTATAACATATATTAAATATCATTTTATAAATATTTCTGATCCCAACATTCACACCATACTCACCTGCATCTGCATGATCCCACATAATGGGTCTTTAACTGTTTTTTCCTATCCATTCTTTCTTTGTGTGCTATCAAAACCTTTCTTTTTAACATTGTTCTTCTACTTTTGAGATTCTAATATGATGATGTCATTTCCCCTCCCCTTTCTCCCTTTAAATCCTCCTACATACCTTCCCACTTGTTCTCATTTAAATCCATGGCTACATTTTTTGTAATCTTTTCTTGTATGTGTAAATATACAATCCTAAACATATAAATGAGACATGCTTGGTCCATACAATGTTACTTGTACGAACACTTTATTTCACACCTACGTGTGGTATTGGAAAACTAATTGGTGTGTTCTTCCCTGGGGAAGACATGTCTCCTGCTCTTAGCATGCTTCAGCTACCTGTTTTTCTTTAACTAGGGTTGAGGCCTCCTCCTGAGCTTCCACACTATCATGCTTATTAGTATTGCCCTTGTTCAGGTCACGTTAAGGCAGGCATGTTTGTGAGACTTCGTAGGTACAGTTTCCCCGACATTTCTAGGAAGCACAATCTCACAACAAACTTGTTATTTCTCAGGCTCCTATGAGCTCCCTTCCATATTTTCTGCAATGATCCTTGACCCTTAGGTGCAGGAATTGTTCTTTACAAATTCATCATTGTTTTCTCACTGCTGTTAACTGGAAACCGTATTACTTGACAGAAGCTAAGTTGTGGCTTGCTCTGGTCTTTATGTCATCTCCTTTATCTATGTTGCTTCTCTGACCACTAGCTTCTGGTCATACTGGACTCCCTTCACTTAATCAGCCACACCAAGCACACTGCTGGCTCACGATGCAGTTGTGTGACTTTCTTACCCCGTAAAGGGCTCTCCCCTCAATTCTTCATGGCCTTCCCTTAGATTATAGATAATGCCTAATAAGCTACTCAAAGCAACCTCTCATGTGTTGGTTTTCTTATCTTAGTACCTCACCAGTGCCATCATGCCTTACTCCTCAGTTTACTATTTCTTTCTTTCTTTTTTTTTAATGTCTTTCCTGGTTTAGTCCCCTATTAGCTGTAATAGTACTTCCATGCAACCAAGTACAATATAGATGTACTTTTACAAATGTCACACACACTTTGAGTATAGAAAAGACACTGAACACAAAATACTAGCTAGTTATAGTATGTCACTGTAACTGGGGAACTCAGAACATAACAAATATCCGTCCAGTTCCCATTTTCCTAAACTGTGGTAACAACACTGTACACTAAATGTGGGGGTCAAGAAGAACTTACCAACAGCAGAAGGCTTCTGAACATGAGACGATCCAAAACTACTTCAGAATCAAACACGCAAAGCCAGGGTGTTTCTAGGAGCTCGCACTTGCACTGCACTGCACAACTTCACTTCAGTCTTGGTTCTAAACTCACTTATGCACACCACACCCCGCATACTGTTATACCAAGGAATGCCAAGAGACACTGCCTCAGATTCACGCATAGGGCTGTACGCTATGAATTGCAGTGCTTTTACGGTACAAACAAAAATTTCTGTTCAAGTAGAAACATAATGGCTTAATTATGGAAAAGAAACATGATTTTCTACCATCGTTCCACAGCACATAAAACTAAAATTAGTATTACCTGTGGGACTATGTTATGGTAGAGTGTTTGATTTTAAAGATTGCTACTTGAATTGCTGACCCTATTTTTATTTTTAAAAAAATTACTAGACACATTTGGTTTGGGCTCAGAGCAGAATATTCAGTAATTTATCAAACAGTCATAAAAACACTTCTGCCATTTTATACTATGCATACATGTGAAGCAGAATTCTAATCATTTGATGATAATATTAAAATAATGTTCAAGACAGAAAAAACCCTTAAGTATGATCTGTTTTCTGCAAAATTAGCTAAAATTTAATTCCATATGTAAAAACAAGCCAGAATGAACATGTCAGCATATAACTATTCTTTCATCTTCAGTAATTTACATATATATCAGAAAACTCTTTTGAAATAAGTCTGTTTCAATTAGTTATTAATAGCTTTCATGATATCTATTTTATATCTCATATACTCAAGGTGGTGTAACAATGTCTCAGGTAAAAAGAGTCACAATTACAAAATGTTTGAAGGACTATAATATATGCTTTGTCTCTAGCCAAGCTGAGGTTATATTACACTAAGACCCTATTTCTCATGCTGCAGTTAATTAAAGACATTTAATTAAAGACACTTATGAAATATATAGAAAGTAACAATGGCAATGGCTATCTTCAACACAAAGAATCTCTTATTTCCCTAACAGGATGAAAAAAAAATACATCAAAGTTAAGCATCCTTGAGGATAAATCAGTTTCTTCTCATCCTCTTCCCTCACTGAGGGAGGGGATGGTGGCATTACCATAGCTTTTGAAGCCTTAATGATCTTGGTTCCTATCTTAGTTCTGTCACTAAATTTACTCTCTGATGCAGAAGCTCAGATACTTCATTGCACCATTTGCTTAAGAAAGTATAAATGAAGAAGCTGCCATTAGACCATCTATAAAAGCAAATAAGAGACAACACACCATCATCCCTGGATAGGATTAGCACACTGATGAATTCTGATGGCTTTCCTAGCTTATAGAGGTATCCTTCAAATTCAAATGATATCAAATACATTATGTACCATGTGAAATTTTCTTTCAAAATAATCAAAACACTAGTCTATACCTTGATATTTTACATGCTTTTGCTTCAGACTTTTGATCACGACAAGAATGACTGTAAGAATACAGAGAGAGCAGAAGGAAGAGCATTTATCTCTGGACAAAACATATACACGAACTATTTCAGTTAGCTAGTTTAAACAGTATCAACATTTTCACTATGATGCTATCAAATTTTTCAGCTATCCAGGTTAAGGCATTTATCAATTAATTTAGGAAAAAACTAACTATATGAAGGTTCTAATAATTTCTAAGCACAATTGTAATCGATATGAAATTTCCCAATGCCAATGCTTATTGATCAGCAACACCATTAACCAATTCTCAACTATATTTACTAGAATGTTATATTACATCCTCCGGTACTTCTTTAGCTACTTGGTGTGTTGTCATTAGCTGCAAGACCCACACTCTTCAAGGTCAGTTTACCCAACAATGTTTTTCATATGATTCATACTAGACTGTATCACTGGACTAATCAGTGCTTCTAGAAGTTATATCAAGTGTTCCAAGTATAAGCACAGATGTGTTAGTTACACTCCGTATAACCAGGAATCCAAACACCATGGTGCACCCAGGAAACACACACAGATATACAGCAACCAAAAGATAAAATTCAAATTGAAAAAGTTACATAATAGGAGAGTGATATAAACAAAACCATTTTCATTCATTGTTAGAATATATCAAAAGTAATATTTATTAATACTCATAGTTGTCACTTTTCCCACTTGTTATACATTTAGTCTCAAAAAATGGAATAGCAAGAATTCCTCATTAAAAGATGTGCAATAAATGATGCATTATACAAGTGACTATATATCTCTTCCTTAGATATAATTGAAAATGATTCAAATAAATAAGCTTTAGTTCTGAAAAGATGCTAATATTTAAAGTTTTAATCTTTCAATTGCAAGGGCATTATTTTGGTTATATGTGTTGTTTTTCACTCGGTTTTGTATGTTTGATTTAAAACTTGTTTTAAAACATTTTATAATTTAAAAGATTTTGATTTTTATCAGTTGCTTCAATCAAGACTGTATTGGATGATCCTATATTTTTCAATAGTTCCAACATTTATATTTTGAATCCCTTCAATTAAACAAAACTTTATGTTTCAATTCAATATTCTTTTTTTTTAATTACAAAGCAATCCATTTTAAGAGTAATTTGTATTATATTTACTAAGATGTTTCAGTTCTTAAAAACTTAGTAATGGTTTTTCTTCAAAATATTAACAGCTCAAAACTGAACAGAAAATCTTGACATGCTTATTCACAATACAAAAATTATTCTTAGCTTTGTCTTGGAAGTAGTTGTTAAAACAATGAGCCATACCTTCCTTTGTGGCAATGACTCTCACAGATCAGAAAAATCAAATGAAGAATTAAAACTCAAAGATAGAGTAACCCACCCCTGCCCAGTGGTATGAAGACTACCCCCTCTATACCAATTGGCTCTTTCATGTCATGGAATTCAATTCTTGCAGTATTTTTTTTTCTTTTTGTAAAGTGTCCTGATTTTTATAGACACTTACACAAATATTGCTGGGCTATTTATTATTCTGTTCTCTCCCATTCTTTTCTGCTTTCTTTGCCTGATTCAGAGGATTTTTATGTACAAAGCTGGTTTTATAACTCACTCTTGCACCACAAGGAGCACTTTGAAAAACTGATTCCTGGTCTGTGACCCAGTGGAGGATAAGGAGGTCATTGCACATCCAAAGCATCTACCCTAAACAGGGAACTCTCTGCCACCATTTCGCCTCTCTGTGTACTCATTACTCACTTTGAGCTCTCTTCATGCATTAATATAGCTCTTTGCTTAGTTATGGGTCCTTCCAATTGGATGATGATTCTTCTAAAAATGTTGGAATGTGATTTTTAAAATATCATAAATAGTGACTACAGACTTTCGTAGTCCCAACTTTGGAAATGATGAGCAGCATCGGCTGACCTTCGAGTTAAAAACTACAAAGGATGCCAACCATGGCTTTCTCTGGAGATGAGCTTGGGTGGCCTTATCATTACAGCATGGTTCAGGTCATTCAGGACAGCCCACTGAGTCACAAAGCAGAGCCTTTCAGGTCAAAGAAAGAGATGAGAGAACAGAATCTGCAGTGCTTCAGGCTTGAGGTCTTTCTGAGAAGCATTAATTCTGTACTGTGTCTTTAATTACTTTAAAAGTAGGTAACTGCTTGCATTTCAAAGGGCTTTCCAGGGAATTAACAGGGAGGCACTAAGAAGACTGTTGGTCCAAGTCAGAATGCAGTGAATGTCAACTTCTAAATTCATTTTCCACTCCTTTCATTCGTCCTAGGTCTATGTGCATAAAAATCTTTATAAGCCTTTTCTTGACACTTTCTGCAATCACTGAGATATATTCTCAGACTTCTCAACTGTTTATGAGGAAAAGACATTTGGAAGATTGCTTTCCATATTTCTTATTTTCATCTGTTGGCATGTATTTACTTTCATCGTGTGGGTGGAGGGGGACAGGATCTCATTATGTAGTTCTGGCTAACCTGGAACTCCCTGTGTGGATCAAATTGGCCCTCACACTCATAGAAACCAACCTGTACCTGCTTACCAAGTGCTGGGATTCAAGGTATACTCCAGCACACCAGGCTACTGCACATATTTTCTAATGATACGTCCAGAAAGCATCCAAGGCTCATGTATTTGATCACTCATTTGTCTGACTTTGCTTATTCATGTCTTTATGTGACATGAACTGAAGATTAAGGAGATAGCAGCTGAAGAGCTAGTCTGGTGAGGTGATGTAAAAACAAGCATACACTTATCTGTATGTGTGTATATACACTGTGAGCAAGAGAGTGAGGGAGAGCAAGAGAGTCCTTCAGAAAAATAAGCTCCAAATGCTTTGCAAACATGGAGCATAATATTATATTTACATGTCTACAGAAGGATTCAGATTTTAAAAAGTGGTTTCAGTTTCCATGTTGAAACAGAGTTTTGCAAATGTAGAATGAATTCACTGGGGTATTCCAGGGTTTGACATAAGAAAATAAAATCGATTTGACTTTTATAAGACTGCTTCTGTAGTGTAGAAAAGCAAATGGAAAAAGTGAAACTGGAAACAGAGACAGCAAGTAGACAATGGCTATCTTGGTGAGAGTTTCCTATTGCTACAGTACAACACCATGACTAAAAACAACTTGGTGAAGAACGGGTTTATTTTATCTTACACTTCTGTGGGGCTGTCCTAGAGCTAAGAGGTGGTTGAAGCATGATTTGAACACTGGAATTCTCACCCAGAGAGTAGAAGGTGTTCAGCTGCTTCTCTTTTTTTCTTAGCCCTGACAAAACCCACCTAAATTCTAAATGCTATCTGGACACTGACAAAGGAAGGTTGGTGCTTGTCTGATGGCTGAAAGCTGAAAGCCTAGGATTGAGTCCATTTTCTGAAAAGCTGTCTTCCTCTTTTCCTTGTGAGACCACACCTTATGCAAGAGAGTCTTTTCCAGGACTTTGACCCTCAGAATGACAATGAGCCTCAACATGCAAATGGAGCTATTCCAGTATCCCTGACTTAACCAATGGCTCTTGTCCTTGGGTACTAAGGAACCCTCCACTGCCTTTTTTCCTATAAATGTAACCACCCTTGCCTCAATAAACTAAGATGTTCCACTGACAAAAGTCCCAGGAATTCTGTTTCCCATGGATCCCGACCAAAGATGCCTAGGACAACATGGACCTGCCTTGCACTTTGAGTAAGTGGTACTGGTCTAGCCACCACCCACCCAAGGAGAAGAGCAAACAAAGATATCCACACATTTCCATATCACAATTTTGGATAGAAGGAAGGCAGAGCAGGACTCAAGCATGCTAAAAACCTGGAAGCAGAGGGTTTCCTGCTTCCTGCAATAATCTGCAACCTGCGAATAGCTCATTTTGCATGTTGGGGGCTCACTGTCATTCTGAGGATCAAAGTCCTGAAAAAGTGCACCACAGCTTAATATGGTGGGGCTATTTCCTCAACTGAGGCTACCTCCCCTGAAGTGACTCTTGCTTGTGGTGTCAAGATGATATAAACCTGATGACCATGTTGCTTCAGCTCAGGGGAGGAAAAGTAACAAAACAAAGGTTAGGATGAAAATAGGAGCAGAAGGATGAAGAGTATCTAAGGAAGAAGACTTACTAGGCATCGGTGGGAATTGCATATGGCAGCAGATATTAAAGAAAAATTCTGATGACAGATTTCAACCTGATGACTGAGAATAAGATTCCACCACTCTCCTATTGCTGCTACACTGTGCCATGTTGTGACCTAAATCAGTGAAAACTAATTTTCTTATACGTTTGGTGGACACAAGTCCAAACTCAGTCTGAGAGCTAAAGTCCAGGTGTCCACAGGACTGCTTCCTTCAACAAGCTCTAAGGGTAGGTTTCTCTCTGCCTGATTAAGAGGTTTTTACTTGTCACCACTTGTATTCCCTGGCTTGTGGCCCCTTCTTCATTAACAAGCAGCACAGCCCTAGGCAGCAAGCTTCTCGAAGGTTCTTCAGGTCTTCTAAAATTCTTCTGCGGCTCTATTAGAGCCACCTGCATCATCAGAGAAATACCCTTTCTTGAGTTTTTGAAACTAATCAGATCTTCAATTTTTTTTAGAAATATTAAGCAAATACTAGAAATTTCTACAGATTGGGGTTGGACATATTGGCAGGCCCTTGTGCAATCTGCCACAGTGATAAATGAAAGCCAAGCCCCAGAAGAAAGATGTCGGTCACAACTGGATTTTATATATCCTTGGTGCATGTGGGAGTAGCTATCTCTAGAAGAGGAAAAACATTATGCACCAGACTCTGAGATCCTGGGTGGAGGCAACCTGACTTCAAGATTAGATACACGGAGTAAGGGGTCAGGAACACAATAGGGGGCAACTGTGTATCTTACAAGATATGATATGTAAAGTGAACAAATGGATATTAATCACATAAAAAAACAAAACTAATGCTAAGACCTAGATGTCATATTGCATCAAATATCTTTTGAAATCTGACAATTTAAAAACAATGTCTTAATATGAATTTTCACATAAGGGCAACTGTAAAGCCCATCAGTCAGAGAAAGCATCCTCAAGAAAGAAGGCAGACTGAATGCAAAACTGACCGCAACACCAGGGTTTAAGAACAGGGTCTTCTGCTATAGGTTTCAAGAACTCTAAGGAAGCTGATTTCAACTACCGAGTTTTATTGCATGGTGTTCCTGGCTCTATTTTTGGTTCAATTACCAAGGTCACAGGCTCTGCTCATTTGTTTCCAGACACAGACTCAGGGTTGAAGCTTCAGTGAATTCACAGACAATTAACATTTGCCCCTGCTGTGGTCCATCTGCACAAAAAGGCCTGACAGCCACCAGCTATGAACATCTCCACCTACCATGGCAATGGTCCACACAGCCCTCCTGTTCTACAGCCCAGGATCAGAGAGACAGGGCTTTAAAATCACAAACGCAGAACTCTCACAGGCAGGTGCACAGGAAAGGAAGGCTTTGGCTAGGTTTATATCTAAGTCAGTGTTTCTTATGCTACATCCTTGTTTGGACAGCTAATTACTAATTGAAGTCTACTCTATAAGGAATATTATCTGATTCCCCATTTCATGTGTGAAAACTTCAACCTCATTACAACAGAAAACCACTATATTTAAATATCATTTCCTTAAAATTGGAACTGAAAGGAGATCCAGTCTGGATCCTACCCTGATAACACTGGTGTCCATACAAATGCAGAAATTTGGGCACACAAAAGAGAAGGCATGAATATTAAGGCATGTAGAGATCAAATGAAGGATTATAGAGCTGGTCCCATCTGCAAACTAAGAAGAGCTGCATAAAAAGAAAGCAAGACTGAGGAAAACTGATCATTAGGCGTGGAGCCCACAGAAAGGCAAAGGAAGCCGTTTCTATTGCTTATGACATCCGGTCTATAGAACTTTATTACAGCAGTCTCAGCAAATTAAATGTATTTTGGCCATGGAACCTTAAAATGGAGAACTTTGAAACCAGTTGATGAGCAGAGGCTTGGGACACTGAGACAGTATGTTAGACAAAGCTTAGGCTGCCTTAATGAGAAGAAAGACCATCTGTTGAAGCTTCGGATGAAAATGGGGATTATGCTACTGGACACTGGAGGAAAGGTGTTACTTATGGGAAAGTGACGAAAAAAAAATCACTGAACTGCTCTCTAGAGTGGAAAGTAAATAGGACAAGTGGCAAAGTTGTGATAATCCCGAGGGAGTTTCTAAGCAAATGAATTATATGAACAGCCTCGTTTTTCCTTGTAGTATACAGTAACGGAAGAAGAGGGATACATTGATGAGATAATTGAGCAAAGAGAAACTACATGCTACTATATCAGGTGGGCTAGACGAGAGAGAGAGAGAGAGAGAGAGAGAGAGAGAGAGAGAGAGAGAGGGGGAACAAGAAAGTGAATGAGAGAAAAAAGAATGAGAGAGAATAAGGAGTTCTCTCCAGAGAACTCCAGGAGTAGAGCTGGGCAGGAGATCCATAAAGAGACTATGGGTGTGACTCAGGATACAATCAGTCTGTGAGCTGGCTCTAAAGAAAGGCTTACGCCAGCAGAAATGCTGTCTTCGTGGACTAAAAAGGGGACATACACAAGACAAAAATGAAGGACGGCTGTGGGCGCACTGGGAGCGTATATGATAGAGCAGTAAGGTCAGTAAAAATGTTATCCTCGAAGGAACGGGAAGGATGATCGTGTAGATTATTCTGTGACTGAAAGCCTGGGAGTCTCACCAGAAACCCTGGTTGTGGAGATCTGTCCCTTCTGTGGTTTCAGTAGTCCAGAATGGCTCTTATCATGACAGACACTCAAGGTACCAGAGACCCTGGCAGGTGCACCAGTAGGACCAGAGGTAGACCACCACTGCAGTGAGGACAAAGGACAAAGCGCTGAGCCAAACTACATTATTTTTATGTTCAAATCCACTGGGATTTGCTCTGCTATGGTTTGGATTTCCTAATCATTCGAGGCCCCATACTCATTGATTTCTCTCTTTCTAAATGGTAATGTCTACTCGATGCCTACCTCACTAATCGTGTGTGTGTGTGTGTGTGTGTGTGTGTGTGTGTGTGTGTGTGTGTGTAAAATCTCAAATTATGTATTTATTTACCATACATAAGCCACCTGAAGTGAAAATGCTCTCAACAAAAGCCATAAACTATCTTACAAAACTCCAGTACCTGCCATGAGAAACCACCATTAGAATTGTTGGTCAGGGTAGTCCAAGTGCTCCTATACTTGGTTGCCTCTCAAAGGTTGATGCTAAGTTCCTATAGTTGAAGACACAACACATTTTAAAAACAAGGCTTGGAAAATTCAAGCTGGATCTATCCTGAAAGTCTCCTTCCTGTGGCTTACCTTTAATAATACCAGAAAGTACTATCTAAGCTGCCAGTGCACGGAAGCAGTCAATAATTCTATCCAGCTGTGAACCCTTAGAATGACCAGCATGACAAGATAATGCTAAAGGTGCAACAGTGGTACTCGTATCTTGGTAGTAACCAACAGCTATAAAATTAAGCTTAAGGCCCACTCAGTACCACTCAGTAGGAAAGAAATCATCCCTAGTATTAGAAACCTAGCCAGCTACTGGAAGTAGGGTACTAGTGAGGTCATGGATATTAGAAAAGAATTTACTAATGTCATTTTATTAGAGTAGCATGATTCACAGCTGAATTCTAAACTTATCCTTACACCTACAGATAAATGTAGCTTTTACATCCTCACCAAAGAAACTTCTCTTTAAAGGAAGTGGAGACCATTACAGAAAACCACAATAGGTCATAATGCAGAGATCAATGGATTGTGTGTGGCCTAGTCGCAACAGATGTATCTATAATGCAGCTCCTGAATCTATAAAGTTCAGTGAATATCCCAGAACAGGA
Source organism: Cricetomys ansorgei (assembly GCA_026225945.1). NCBI lineage: Eukaryota > Metazoa > Chordata > Mammalia > Rodentia > Nesomyidae > Cricetomys > Cricetomys ansorgei. Next base: position 13,556,102 of record JAMJFZ010001203.1, on the reverse strand, counting down.
GGAGAAAAGTTTGTAAGAGTGAAAAGAACAGGAAATCTGCTTTCAGGTTATGTCTCTTTGAAATGACAGGGAAGATACACCCAGAATATCTTGACAATATGTCTGCCTAAACAAGACCTGAGAAAGGATGACACCAATAGGCATTCTACTGTAGAAGGAGAAAATCTCACAGGGGCACACTCATAGATAAAGACCTACAGGTAACCTATGACAACACATCTTGGATTGTTATCCTCCAGATGTGCGATAAGAGAAACATCTGTCATTTAAGGAATAGAGCATGTGAGAGTTTATGTGACAAAAATAATGAATAAATACAAACTGTATATCCTTGAGTGAGTCAATGAAATTTTCCAAAACTATTTTGTCAGTCTCTTTTAGAAATCATGTTTATTGAATTACACTATTGCAACTCAAAATCATGATTTAGACATTAATCCTGAAAGCAGAACAATCACCGAAAGTGTTAGCTTCTGACTCTCCCTGTAACCTTGTGAAAAGAAAGACACAGTACATATTTTCTCCTTAAGTAATGAGAAGAGTGAGCCAGATGCTGAATAACTCACCCAAGTTTTAAAAGAAATTAGTAAGTAGAAAAACAAAAACTCAGGTCCAAGTGTTTAAGTTCTATTCAAAGAATTTCAAGGACTAATATCTAACTATAACACTTTGACTCCTACAAGCAGGAATGCTCCCCAGGTCTTTATCAAGGTACAGTTAGAAAGATAAAATTATTTCTTTCCTAATGTAACAGACAACTGACTGAGATCGGATCTTCAATTGTTTACACATAAAAAGGTATTCGGAAGGTCACAGAGAATGATGGGAAAGGCTATCAATTCCCCAGCAAGGGCTGTCCGATCCTTCATCTGTTTGTACATCTGTCTCCCTGCCATGTTTTGCCTTCCTTATGTTTGCTCTAGGGTTGGCTGGTCAGTATGTAGGTGGCATGTACACAGGCAAAGAAACTGAAACCAGGGCTAAGTTAAGAATCAAGTCATTCAAAGTGATTTCATTTAACTTATTAGAACCTACAAGAGCAGACTTTTATGATTGAGCTGTATGTATATCAGTAGAATGGTTTCAAATATGCCTCGTGTGTGTGTGTGTGTCTGTGTGTGTGTTGAAATAACTCAGGAAACCCCAGGTTGAAGTTTCCTTCTCTCTACTATTACATTTTGATGTAAGCTATTATTACAAATCAAATTGCTCCCTACATTTGCCATTTAGAAAAAAAATAAAACAATGATCTAAACAAAAGGGAAATTAAGTGGAATAAATTACAGGCTAAAAGGCTATTCAAAAGATATATTTTAGAACATTTCTTCTTATATTTCTATTCACTTGAAATAGTTCTTTCATAAAATTCTGGCAAAGCATAGTTCATGTCTTTGTTATGGAATTCTGTCCTCGGGGTAAGAGAGCCATTACCACCACAGCAAACAGTTGTTAATTACTAGCAAGACACATGCAGGATATGGCATGGTGACATTCTCTCATACAGGAGAAGGTGGGTAGCCATTAAACCCTAATCTAGGTTTCAAGCCACTCCACTACTGACTTCCTTGTCAAATGTGCATTGCCTCAGAAGTGATGAAGTACACTGTAAGTATACAGATATCAACATTAACTGAAGGGGAGCATTCCATTATCATCAGGCTAGGCTGAAACCACTTATTAAAGCTATTTGGGGTCAACTATCTTCTTAGCCTTTTTTCTTGAGGCTGTGACAAAATAATCTGATAAAAAGCACCTTGAAAGAGGAAGAATTCAGTTGAGTTTGCAGTGCAAAGTACAGTCCATCAAGGGGAGACATAGATAGAGCAGAAGTTTGAAGCAGTGCACATCACATCCACAATTAGTTAACAAAAAGGGATGAATTCAAGATGCTGCCCAGTCCTTTTGTCCATCAATAGAGTACAAGACCCCAGATAGGATCACATAAAGTGTATATCTCCCTACTTCAATGGAATCAAGATAATCCATCCTGACACGTCTGGAGCCCAATTCTGCATGTGATTCTAGATTCTGCCATGTTGACAATTAACAAAAACCATCACATCCAGGCTCCTGAAAGTAACCAACCAGTCATCCATGCTTCTAGAAGGAAAGCCACTGAACTAACTGGGTTGGGTGGAACACTTAATTTATTGTGTCACTGATACTGTATAAAGAGTAATTAGATGCTTGTTGACGACTCCCCAAGAAAAATTTCACAGCAGCCTCACAAAGTGTTCGTTCCCATTAGATGTAGTAAAGACTTTAAGATTTCTTTACGTTGCTAAGATGTCATTACAATGAAAAAATAATCTGAAGTACTGTGAATAAGAGAGACTGAACACAAGAAACCAGGGAAATATTTGGAATACAATTTTCTGGAGTCCATAACTTCAGTCAAGGAAAACATTTATAGAGATGACAATTCAACGCAATGAAGTATAAGATATGGTAAGTTCGTAAAAGTGAAGTCAATTTGTAAACACCTTGAAGAATAAAGCATTAGCTTTACCTTCCAGTTAGTACTCATTCTTAAAAAAGAGTGTACTAGATATACTGTTATGGATTCAATAATAAAGTCAGGGAAGGCTCTAAAAGACAGCACAGTTTAAATTAGAAATAAACTAAGAACCAGAACACTATGGTAGTAAGGGTATTCACAGTCTAGGAATACGAACAATCTGGCATGGCTCTTCACTGGGCTTCTATGGAAGAACAGCCCAGGCCTTATTGGGGAGCAATATTCACACATGAAGTAAAAGAATCGGAGGTCAACTGAAGTGCGCAAAATTCCCCAGCAAGTCTATACATTGTGCTTTACTCTCAGATTGCATAATCAGTATATAGAGAAAATATCTTTTTTCTTTCTTTGATGTCATCTTTTTTTGCTCATCACAATAGCCCTGAAGAGAATAAAATGGTGTCTCTATTTTTCCTCCACTTATAGATGAGAAACTAAGGTTTACATTGTTTTCATATGAAATAAAGTTACTCTTTGTGTTCTCAAGTCAGAAAACAGCATGCCAAAGCACAGCTATACCATCATTAATAAAAAAATTGTATGTATGGAAATGTGGTTGGACTCCATTAAAAACAGAGAGAAAAAAAAAACAATTAAGAACTAAGATGGGTGATGGTGGTGCACACACCTTTAATCCCAGCACTCAGGAGGCAGAGGCAGGAGGATCTCTGTTAGTTCAAAGCCGGCATGGTCTACAGAGTGAGTTCCAGGGCAGTCAGAGTTACAACAGAGAAACCCTGTCTCAAAAAATAGAAAATAAAAACAACTATGGATCACTAGGATCAACACAGTAAAAATGGTCTCCCTACTGAATGTAATCTACAGATCCAATGCCGTTCCCTTCAAAATTCCAACACAATTCTGCACAGATCTTGAAAGGATAATCTTCAACACACGCACACACGCACACACACTTTCACAAACCAACAACAACAAAAAACTGGAAAAGTAAAAATTTAAGAACTACTGGAGGTATCACCATCCCTGATTTCAAAATGTGCTACAAATTTATAATAATAAAAACAGCACAGTGTTGGCATAAAACAAGACCCATTGATCAATGGAATCAAACTGAGGACCTAAATTCACACATTAAATAAATAAACTCACTCACCTAAGGACAACTGACAAAGAAGCCAGAAATACACGCTGGAGAACACACAGCATCTTCAACACACAATTCTGATCAAACTGGATGGCTTCATGTAGAAGAATCCAAATAGATCCATACTTACCACCCTGCACAAAACTCAACCTCAAAAGAATCAAAGACCTCAACACAAGACCAGACACATTGAACCTGACAGAACAGAAAGTGGGGAACAACTTTAAATCCATTGGCACAGGAAAAGACATTCTGAGCAGATAGCCATTAGCACAGGCGCTAAGATCAACAATTAATAAATTATGTCACTGAGGCCAGGCTTTTAGAGATCATATCTTCATCTACTTCCAGTTTGCTCTTGGCTTCTTGCATGTGGATGAAAATGTGATCTATAACTCCTTGCTCTAGCTGCTTTCTGCTGTGCCTCCTTTGGCCATTATGGATACTCTCCCTGGAATGTAAGCCCAAATAATTTGCTGATGGTCTTGGTGTCTTATCATAGTAACAGAAAAGTACCTGGTACACGTCAATACCACCTTAAATACCAGGATATAAAAGATCACCTCAAGCAAGACATAGGACACTGTGGATCTGACTCCTCGTACCCTATCTCATGGGTATGAGATGTCCTCATATGCATGGCCTATCAAGTTCTTTTTCCCATGTAAAGACATTTGCCCTTGCGATGCTTTTCATTCCAGGTGTCCCACTTTCTCCCAGCAAAAAAAGCTTGCCCATTAGTGATATATTCCAGTATGGTTTTCACCATCAGTATAAAGATGAACTCTTTACGTTGTGTTTATGTTTAAAGAGGAAAGCTTGGAGTTTTCATGGTTATACTTTCTTCAAAGTCTAAACAGTGATCATAAAGGAGGTTGCCAGGCATCTCAGAGAAATAACTATTTAAAAGTCTGAGGGTGGCCACTTAGGTGTGGCCTTCTCTCCTGGACAATATAGCATTTTTTGTTTTGTTTTGGCTCGCTCCTGGCATCACATATTTAATAGAGACTAAATTTATAACGTGGCAGTGAGAAATTGAGACTCAAGTTGCAAATTACCTTCTCACCACTGTGTAATTATAGAATTTATAAAAATTGTTAATGTTAAGATTATGAAAAATAATTCTCCTCTGCTCTGTAAATCCAGCTGAAATGCTTTTTAGCCTTTTGGCCAAAACAAAGTATAAATCTACTGGAAATTCTTCAAAGACTTTGTAATTATTGTGCACTTTACTACCTTTAATGCTGATTATATGTAGAAGGGTAATTACTCAGAGAGGAAATAACAAAAAAAAATATCTATGACATGTTGACTCACCAGTAATTGCTAGTTACACACAACTCAAACAGTATAGTATATGAAGAAAAATAACATGACTTCCTTTCTCAATGGCAGTTACAGTTTTGCATCTGCTGCTATGGAAAGTTTCAGAGGTATTAACTGACAAGTTGGAGGAATTATTTTTACAGTATCTTCAAATGAAGTCTTGGATAATGTTTCTCAACATGATAAATCATATGAATGTCACCATCAGCATAAAAGTAGAATATGCTGGGGTTTCATGGGGTACCTACATGTATCTGGAACTGTGATAGAGGAGCAATAGTTTTCATTGCAGAATCTGCACTGGGGAGATGGTCCAGTGAGTAAAGTACCTGTTGTGGAAGCATGAAGACCCGTGTTTGAATCCTGAGAACCCATGTAAAATTTTCCATGACAACACACATCAGACATTCCTATTTCCCTACAGGGAGTTGGATGGTGGAGACAGGAGAATCTCCAGAAGCTCACAGACCAGTTAGCTTGATGTATACAGCAACAAAATAACAATAACAATGATAATACTGAAGATGATGAGACTTTGTTTTAAGGCAGTTCTTTGACATATACATATACATATATATGTATATGTGCGTGTGTATGTATATATATATACATACACACACACACACACGTGTGTGTGTGTGTGTATGTGTGTGTGTGTATCACCCTAACTACTCTTGGGGAGAACAGAATATAGGAAGTGGGTCTTTGACTTACTGGCTGGTTATCAGAATATCAGAATTCTACAAGAGCTCCAGCTGCTCTTGGAAGGCTCCGTGATAGCTGGGCTTAAGATTCCAGGCATAAGCATAGGCAGGAATATAGACTACATGGAATCCTCACTACTATCACACATAACAAGAGTGCATATACTGTGCTCAGTTGGGCACGGAACAATTATCTTTTGATAGTATTCATATAGACATATAAAAGAGTCTACCATCATATATATCATTATATATGCAAATATAGAGATATTTACACTATGTAAAAATTAAAATGTGGTTTTGGATAAAAAAAATGAAATGAAATTAGCAATGGAAGAAAATTAAAGGGATTCAGGAGAACCTACATATCTATAGAACACTAGGGTAATGTATATGATATAATAAAAGAGGCAAAACATTCACAGAAGAATGAATGTATATATTCAATAAGCGTAAGAAAATATAGACATCATGAATAACCAGGGAAATAGAAAGAAAACAACAAAGGAGTACTTCTGTTTTCCTATCAAGAATCCAAACTCAAGAAGAAACTAATTATGAAAGAAAAGAAACATACACCCTCTACTTGAAGTTAGACCTACAACTGTAATCTGAGCTATCAGAAGACTATTGTGGTTGGATCTCAAGTTCAAGGACAGCGTGACATACATAGGGATACCTTGTCTATAAAGTCAAGAACAACATTAAGTAACAACCAGGATACTGAGGTTCTATACTGTGGATCATATCTGCATATGACCCTTTCTAGAAGGCAATCTGGTCTTCAGAAAGCATGCGCACTCTTAGATCTGGCATTGCACCTCCAAAACATAATCACAGTCATTTGGAAGCTCAAACACATGTGTGAGAACTGTGTACTTGGACATGACGTCTTTGGTAAAATCTGATAGCAATGTCAGGATCCATCCATGAAGTAATGGTCATATTCATATTCTCTATTCATACAATGTAATTAATTCTACGCAGTTTTTGTTTTTCTAAAAGACAGTAGAGTTGATACACAAAAAAAAAAACCTTCTCAGAGTGTGATTAAGTCAATAACAAAAATCTAAACATAATATGTAGAATCTGCGTGAATCAAAGCATTGTGTATGAACTGGTGCAGAGACATGTTTGGAAGGCTACATACAAACTCAGTAAGAATGCTTATCTGGGTAAAGATACCAATGCATGAAAGGTAGATTAACAGGATTAGTTATTTTTGTTGTTTAAAATTGTACAAACAAAATGTACTCATGTATTTCTTGGTTAAAAATAAATCAATAAGAGAGGAACAATACTTTAATAACCTAAAGGCCACGAAAACACAGATGAAAGAGTGATTAATACTTCCTGGATTGCAAATAGAATAAACAGGATTTAGACTCCTCTCCTACATGAGTAACATGCAGGCTAAAGAAAATGTTACTTTCTTCGGCAACAACTCTTGTAGGTCTACCACAGAGATGTAAGGTTACATGCCTGAGGCTTGAACAAGGCTTTTACATCAACAGAGCAACCCTTAGCACTGAACTCCAAATGTGAATACGTGTTTCTTCATGTAAGACAAAGTCCACGCCAGGTCTTGATGTATGAAACAATGACAGTTCACTCTTAGACCAGGGACTCAACTTACTTCATTTTTTTTTTAATCCATACAAGGTTTCTGGCTGTCCTGGAACTCGCTCTGTAGACCAGGCTGGCCTGGAACTCAGAGATGTGTCTGGATCTGCCCCTGCCTGCTGTGATCGCCGCCATGCCTGGCAACTTACGTGATTCTTTAATCAACTAGCTACAGACTAAATTGGAGAATTTGGAAAATGTAAACATATACAGCTACGTATGTTCTTAAAAGAGAAGTTCTGCATGTTATAGGGAATTTTGTTAATAGCTGCATATTTAGTAAGAACAGTCTACGTGTCTTCCAGACTCCACGGTAGCTGACTTTATTTTCCAAAGCATCCTCCATTAAACACACCCTCGCATTGTGGCTCACCCGCAGAAGGTGGGAATGGCTTCTTTTCATCCTTGCATCTGGATGGGACCAGGACCGTGTTAAGGAACAAGGGAATGTATGTCAGTTGTAGACAAATGCTTTAGCTTGCCGGGAAGCTTCTACTTCCTACCTCTCAAAACCCAAGCACAGCCTGCGAAGTATGCCTTGCCTAAGACTGCATGCTGGGAATTCTAAACCAAGCCTTTGGAGATGAAGGATGAACAAGGCCAGGAACACTGCCAAGGCTGGATAATCAACAGAAGGAACCTTCTCCAAGAGAGCCTAACTACTACTAAGGAAACACTGACCAAAGATTAGCCCCCATCTACGCTGTTCCCAAATTCCTGATTCTCATACTCGTAATTAAACAAAACTGTCAAACCTCCATAATCATGGATTCTACCAACATAACATCAAAATTATTGGGTATGAAACTGTCTTAGTATTAAACATACAGAGACTTTTGCTCCTTAGCATTAATTTCTATACTCAATAAACACATCAGTGCATCAACTATTTACATAGCATTACACTTCATTGTGTATTCTAAGGAAAATAGAGATGGGTTAAATAGAAGCTAGGATGATGTTTGGCTATATATAAATACTTTCTACGCTATTTAATGATCTTGGTCATCCACAGATTTTCATACCTACAAAGATCTCTGAACCAATGCCCAAAGATGCCAAATGATGAATTTCATCATTTGTACTACTAAGTTGTGAGGTAACATATTATACAGCAATTGAGAGAGTGAATACCTTTGATTCATATGTCCATTATCTGTGAACACAGAAGATGAGAAAAATTCCTTAAGAAAATAAGATCAAAGATTTCCATCTTAGACTGTAAACTAAAATGTGAATACGTCACATATTTTGCCATAAGAGTGCCAAGTTCAAAGATTGGGATCTAGAAAGAATATCACGACTATCATATTAAAGATTATAATTTCTACTTGAGATTGCATGCCAGGGTGGTAGCCACACAAAGACAGCCTTGAATGGCATGTTGAGGACTCCTTTCTCCTGGCAGGCCCAAGGAAAATTTTAAAGCTCGCCTGACAGAATGCAGATATTGATGTCTACAGCTCATAAAAGAGGAAATCAAGGCTCAGCTTTCTTAAATTTAACTTAGCTGAAATCACACAAAACATACACAGCTAAAACTCTGACAGAGAACTTTCTATTCAAGAGCTCCTTGCTTTTGCCCAGCACAGTGCACATTCTCAGACTTGAGTATTATTATGAATCATATAGGATTTTTGATAAAAGTATTGTAAGCATCCTACCTCCAGAACTGTTGGCTTAGTGACGTTCTGAATCTATATTCCTTAAGAAGTTCAAGGTAATGACCCATGGATCACATTTTGCAGAGCCCTGTACCATACCAGAGTATGTCACCTTCTGTAAACAATATACTTCTCAAGAACTGACATGAAACAAATATCAAATAAGTTTGCTCTTTGCTCCCAGAGCTGGCTCAGCAAAAAGGGGGCAGCTTCACACACAATAAACCTACTATGCGAGGAGGTATCTGTTCATGTTAACAGTTAACGAATACCAAAACACAGAATGACATCCAGCCAGCTTCATCACAGACTCAACAGAATGGCTGCCCACAAACTACTGCAGTGAAGGCTGTTTCCCTTCTGACTCTTGCCCTGGATCCTGCCACTAGCCAAACACCATTGGAGAGGACAGTAAAGCGATGTGTCAATATTGTTTTCTACAATGGACACTGCTTGGCATAAATTAGTACAGAAACGCAGCAAGTTGAGATAAGTATGTGGTAGTATTTTCTCATTCATGGGGGAGCTCTTTGAGGAATATAGAGATGAGGTCATCTCAGAAGCTACTGATGTCATCATCTCCTTGACCTATATGATAATAGAGAATGCACGTCTCAGAAATACCTTCTGTAAACTATAAGGCTGTTTCCACAAAACCAGAGCATACATTTTTAATCTTTATTGTATGAAATATACAGACTGGGAAATAAGAGACCTTACCTTCCACTTCAATGATGAAGTCAAAACTTGAAATTCATCATTATTCATGAAGTGTGTTTAAATTATACATGTTAATTCATAGATGGATAATTTAGCACCACATTTCCAAACCCATGTCACACCCCCTTCATTATAGCATTCTGCGAAGAGGGCTTAAGGAGTTCAAATTATAGTCCATGAAGGAAAACATTGGTGAGCATGTAGAAGGAGAGCTTAAGCCAGTGGCGAGATCCCCATAACCTTGCCAACATCACCATAGGAGGAAAAAACAAGATTGACATTTGTATGCCAAGGATTAGTTATGCAAAGCTGAAGACTCAGAAGGGAGACAGCTATGGAGCAAGCTCTGTTGATAAGCCTCTGCCAAGAAGTGCCATACAAAAGCCAGGGTTGCTGCATCTTAAAACTAACGCCTAAGATAAGGTGATACAGCAGGCATGCATCTCTAGTAACCATCTCTACCAAAAAAGATACCCAGCAACAATGGGCAAGGGAAGTCCAGGATTCAGGGAAATGTCCATCAAGACTTACACATCCCTATCTGTGCACTCCCAGGTAAAAGTAGCTTCTAGCTCATTCTAGTCACAGTCTACAGACTCTTTGCGCTAGACTGAATACACAGACTCTACGTCCATTGTGGATACTATCTTGTGTAATAGGTTTATGTCAACCACTACACTTGTGCAAATGAACGTGCTGTGGCCCTGAAGAACATCACCATGGCAAATACGGGATAGACTATTATTACGTGAAAGAAATCAGAAAGTGTACACAAATGTACTGAATTACAATGTGCCACAGAAAAGTGGAAGTTGAGAAGAAACAAAGAATTTACTTTTCAGTTTTTTCTGAGGATGTTTGGAAATTAATATGTACACTAGACAATGAATTAAAGTACAGTCATGAAAATGTGTTTAATTTATACAATTACATGAAGTTTTTGTCAAGAATAGCCACCCTAACTCTCACCTAGCCATGCTCACCTAACCCTGGAGAGCAATAAAGCTATTTTCATTCTATTTATACTCAATTTCCTTTTCTTTTACTTCAGTCAGTTCTGGTTTGAATTAAAGCGCATAGCAAAAAAAGAATTTAAATGACCCCTGTGAAAAGGAATCAAGCAGAAAAGTGGCCCAGTTACATAACAAAACCTACAGAGAAGTTAAATTAACACAAGACAAAATGGCTATGAAAAAAGAAACAGCAATGAATGGAACCCACCAGAAAATCCGTCCACATATACTAATTTACTCTATGTTAAAGTTAAAAGTCTCAATCAATGAGAAAAGAATGGAATGATCAATAAATACTGATGAGGAAATTGGGTATTGATTTGGAGGAAATTGCCTAAGTTTTTATTTATATATTATGCACATCTGCCATATCTGCATGCTAACTACAGATAGCTTAAACTATATAAAGATTACTACCATGTATCAAAAAAAAAAAGTAATCCCAGCTATTTATATTCAAAGCAGTAATCAGGAGGACTGCCTTGAGTTCAACGGGGGAAAAGAAAGACAAGAAGCATAGAGGAGAGAGGAAGAGGGAAAGAGAAAACAAAGAAATCACTGGCATATATTATAAGCTCGAAAAAGAAAAGGAAAGTATTAAATACAGTAAAAATTCTAGAGATTCTATTTGCAGTGTAGTTGACAAGTAAGAGCACGGGAAGAAATCTAATAAAGCTTTTTAAAACATTGTGAAAAACACCAATCTAAAGTAGGAGGAGCAGTATTACTGGGCATACAATTTGTAAAAACATACAAATGATCAGTAAACAACCCAGAAAATACAGGTCTAGGAGACAGCATTTCTACAGAGACTCTCAGATTCACGAACACTCAATTAAATGCACATGAGAACATTGCCTGGGAGGGTGCTTTCTGGTAATGCTTCTGCAAGTCTAGGGCTAGGGCTGGGCTCATGGTTAGTTCAGTCAATTGCATCCTGCTATCACAAGGGGCTCGGTTTATCACTGCCACATCGTGACACATGCAACTCTTGTCTTCCCGCTGAAGATCACTGCCCTTCTCCTCATCAGATGACTGAAAGAGATACTGTCTCTTCCTGTGTTCACAGTCGGTGGGAAAAACAAAAATAAAAACAGGCATTGGATACCCTTGTTTGTCCTCAAATGTTTTGCCTTACCCATTCCTAAAGAACAATATATCCCTACCAAATGGATGGAATTCTTGCATAAGTACAGAGTAGAATTAAGTCCCCTGGAGATCCAGAGCTGCATGGGGATAGGTCTCCAACAAAATAAAATGAGTCTCCTTCAGAAAGGATGAAAAGGCTAGTGACATCAGGACAGACAAGACATGTATGACCACTGTCACCTCAGAACCATTTGCCAGGAAGGCAATGCCACCTTTCAGGTTCTCCGTCTTACAGAATGTGAAACACCATAGAAAAGTTGAAGTGAACCTAAATGAAACAAAATAAAATTATAAATATTGTAAGATGTCTTTAAGATGGTTACTCTAATAATTACAGTAGTAAACAACAAACATATGACTCACACATAAATATAAAGGCCTGAACGGGAACTGGAGAGAAAACAGAAAACCTGCATTTCCAGGCCATTTGTTTAAGGATGGCTTGAGCAATCCTTTCAGCATTTTTTCTCTAACCATTTCCCATGACCACCCCCACCATAAAACATTAAATACTACAGGAAGACTATATATCTATTTATGCAATGTTTATACATATCATTTATACTTAAAATAAGACTCTTTTATTCCCTACAACAACAACAAAACTTTGCCCATTAGGCATCATTATTCTGATGAAAAGTTAACCAGTATATTTCGATGCAATTGCAAATGTTTCTTGGACAGCGGTAAGAGATGAAAAGAAATCAATTTCATGTTTTACTCAGGACTTCTCAGTATCATAAGGACGTTCAGTTATTCCTCATTCACAGATTTTAAATAGGAGATAAAGATGGATTCTAAACATGTGTTTCTTCCATTGGTCCCTCTCTCAAAATACTATTAATTCCTGAAAATCTGAATGAATATATCTGTCATATGAAAACCTCCCCTTGTTCCAAACTGTGTCCTTGTTTGCCTAGAAATTAGTGAAGGTACGATTTTAAACAGCACAATCAGAACAGAGTATGGCAATTCTAATGAAACACTGAGAGGCAGTGTTACAGTTAAAACACTGCCAGGCTGCAGGATCTCCTGGTTTATTATGTATTAAGGGGACTCATTGGTTTCCAGAGGAAAACTATACTAACAATCCTTCTGACTGTGTACTACAATCTAGGAAGAGCATCACATGAGAAGTGTCAATGTGTTAGATCTCCACTGTTATTAGGGGAAAAACTACTTATGCATATGTACGCAGGGGGAGGGAGACACACATCAAAGTTTTGTGAATAAAAACCCATTATTTTAGAAGTGTGGTTTAAATACTTATCATATTTAGTTATCATGACCATTCCATGAAATGGATACTATCGTCATTTGACAGTTGTGAGAAGGCATGAAGAGGCTGAGTATTTCACCTGCTGGCACTAACTACATTATGAAAAATGAACTCCCAGCTCTATTCCTCTTCTCAGTTTACTTGATACAGCTTCTTTGAATCTATTACTCTACACTAGCATGATGAACACTGGCTACGTTAAACATCATCTGACATTTCAAGTGGGGGATAGCAGAAAGATAGACAAGTGCATAGTCTCAACGTACATATATACACGATTAAAAATGTTATAAGGAAACCCATTGTTCTCTGATGTTACTACATTGTCTAAAAATAATAAGTAGAAAGACAGCTCACTTCTCCTTGAAATTACTACTAACTGCAGTGCTCAGAATTTTATGTGTCAAATAAAACATATAAGTAACATTTCCAATAATGAATGTCCTACGAAATAAATAAGCCAGAGAGATAAGATTTGGAAATGTTCGTCTACACAGGGAGGGGCTTTTGACTGTGCAAGAGAAGCAGCATCCCAAATGATAGAACGGAAAGAAGAGTAGCGGGCAGAAGGAGCGGTAAGTACGAGGGCTTTGAGGAGGAGCTGCACCTTACAGGACAAGGCAAATAACAGTTGCTGCAGTGAAGAAGTCCCGTGTCACAGCACACACAATACAGTAATCCTCCCGTATTGGGGAGGGACCATCTGGAGACCCCCCAAGTGGGGGTTTGAGAAAGTTTGTAAAGGAGCTGGGCCTAATGACACACGCCTTTGATCCTAGCGCTTGGATAGCAGAGAAAGGTAGATGACTGTGAGTTTGAAGCCAGCCTGGTCTACATGGCGAATGCCAGGATAGCCAGCACTGTGTAGAAAGAGCCTGGCAAAAAAAAAAAAAAAAAAAAAAAAAAAAAAAAAAAAAAAAAAGAAGAGGAGGAGAAGAAAAGAAAGGGGAGGAGGAGTAGTTATATTTATGAATTGGTTCTGGAAGTTTCACAACTTGGATCCCAACTGGCTGTGGTCAAATTAAACCACAGAAAGGAATCATGAGTAAGAGCAGGTTATTGCAACAATCTTAAAAAATCCCACATAGGTGTTCCTAGTGGATGGACAGCCCTCCTCCATGGTGAAGTTCAAGGACACAGTTTCTTTCTTCCTTGACACTTTGTAATCATTCAGGGCTTTGGTGTCTTTTATATACACAGAGCGATCGCAGCTCACTCACTTTCTAGTAACCTGACCCAGGAAGTATATCACTGATGAGAAAAAAAAATGGCATGGCTAAAAAAGCCTAATATCACAGATCACCGACAACCCTGCAATTATGAAAGACAAACTTATGTTCTGCTGCTGAGCCTCTGGCTCAGAAATGGGCATTTTAAAGAAGAGTAACATTAGTATGGCTGGTGCATTGTGAGTCTGGACAATGATAGCAAAGATTTCAGAGAAAATGACAGACCAGATAATATGCGGCCTAATGGGGCAGAGTGAGGCACTTTACTGTATGTTAAATGTGACAGAAGAAGAACTTTTAAGAAAGATAGAGATGGATCTCATCATGTCTCTAAAGGATCAATCTGTCTTCTGCCTGGAACGCATTCTCTGTAGTGGGGCAAGGCTAGAACAATCAGAAGACTTCTACCATGGCGTTAGCAGTAGTGGGGTTCACAACTAGCTGCAGCAACAGAGGCTGGAAACATTTCTCATCGTGTAGGCTGGGATTCACAACCAGCCGTGGCAGAGGTAAGAAGCAGTTGTCCTCGTGTGCGGTGCATTTTCTAACTTAGCATTGCAAGGTTTACTGGTGTGACTGGCAATGAAGGCTAGAGCCTGGGAGATAATGTAAGTCACGGTGGCGATGTGACAAATCATAATCATACATAGGCCTCAGTGGAACGTGCCTACCCTCGAGTGTCTGCATCGTGTGCTGGACCACTCAAAAGCGAGAGGAACAAACGATTTGAAGGCATCAATGTTGGCTTGAATTAGAGACCTCCTCACTTCTCCAAGTCAGCCCGTCCACACGGATCACCCTCACTGAGCATCATGGCGAACAACTCAACCCCAAGCAAGCTTCCGCAAATACAGCAATCCAAATAGAATGTTTAGCCTTTTCTTAGATACGTCAGCCACACTTACCAGATCCACGATACGTCGTGGAGCCACTACCAAGTTTTAAACAGACAGAAATCAAAGCAAGGATGGTTGTCAACCATGCTTTGCAAGAAAAGCATGTGTGTAAGAAATTTTCTTCCTAGCCATTTAGAAAAAGGCACAGTTAAGCACCAGGGTAGAAAGAGAAGTTTTACTTCAGATGAGGAACACTGAGTAATGATTCCATTTTTCCAGGCAGGAGCTGGGGATTCTGTTCTAAATACATAAAGCTTAAGGTGCCTATTACACAAATAATTGGTGACACTGAGTGAGCAGTTGGATAAATGAGCCTGCAGTTTATTGGAGAGGAGAGAGCCAGAGAAACACATTTTGGTATCATCAGCATGGAGAGGATATTAAAACCATGAATCTGATCAGGTCATCTAGAAGGAAAGCTTGTTGGAGACAAGGGGCAGAAATCAGTACTGAGCCCAGGAGCACTTGGACACTCGGAAGTCTCGATATTACTCTGCTATGATATCTCCCCCTCCTCTCTGAATATGTATGTGTTTGTGTGTGTGTGTGTGTGTGTGTGTGTGTGTGTGTGTGTGTGTGTGTGTGTATGTGTGTGTGAGGAGAGGCGGGAGAGCATTTAAATCCAACTTATTTTCTTATCATTTCTTCTTTCTTCTGATAAACTTCATAGCACTTTCTCAAAACTACTTCGGAGTAACGTTTTTGAAATTCTACTTCTGAGTAATATTTTTGAAAGTCTCCATTGCATGTACACAATCAAAGGAAGGAAACTCTTACATTCCATAACATATGAATAAGATTTAAACATAAAATATGTGTTTTTGCTGCTTGTATTTTAAAGGCTTGGCATGAGAGAGGGTGTGGAGGGAGAGGAGGAGGGAGAGGGGGAAGGCTGTAGGAAATGGTACAGAAAGGTCACCTCTGCAGCTTCCAGTTCAGACCTAGCAGGGCTACTGCCTGCATTAACTCTGCCCCTGTGACTAGACCAGCTCGCCAAAACCACCTTGTCTTCCCTGAATAGTCAAAGAAATAGACAGGAATAGAAAGACTCTTCTAGGCCTACCCAATTATTTTAAAATATGGAAAAGAGAAAGAAAAGATATTAGTGTAAGGATTTCCTAAGTTCTATTATGTTCAGAAACATCATTTTTTATCCAATTCCACGTCTGGTTCGATATACCTACTTCCCAAATACACAGATTAAAAACTACAAAGCACCATGGCACCATGTAGCTCTACAATGATACTAAGATTTTATGAGTTAATCAGTGCAAACAAATAATGAATAAATAATTTTTAAAGAGTTTGTTAATGTGCTTTCATTTTAGAAACATCAAAGAAATTTAAATTTGGAGGCTCCAAGGGAATAAATAGGAGATCTGGCTACATGATTTTCTCTGGGAACCCTGACCACTGGAGCAGAATGAAGCTATTCCATCTTATGTTTTCTTAGAAGCTACACCATTATATCTGAAAGTCACTGACTTCCGTCCTGAGAAACAGAGCAATGAGGAGCATGGTGTCACCACTTAAATGGTCCGTTATTTGACACTTGATCAATCTTCCCATTTTCTTGAGCTACAAATCAACATAGGAAAAGACATAGACTTGGTAATTCAGCACAGCACATCAAAATGAGTGACTAGAAGGCACAGGCTATGCAGGCAGATACAGGCTGAGCCCTGTTGAGGTCCCTGGAGATAAAGGAGCAGACAGCAATTAAAAGAATAAAAAGACAGAGGCAGCTCAGGAAATGCTCCCACTGTCAGCTTCTTACTAACTTGAAGGCAACAGCCAGTGCAGAAAAAACAAAAATGACAAGGCAAAGAGATGCCCCCTCTCAGGGCTAGAGAAGCTAAACAGGTGGGGCAGAAATTCCCCTCTCCAAGGATTCCACCCCAAGGCAAATGACACATACCTACAACACTGTACTATTATGACTCAGATCATAAATGTTCTCCCTTCCCAAAGACTCAGGTTGAAGGCCACCAGCCTGCACACTGCTGGGAGATGGTGGAACCTTTAGGAGAGGAGGCTTAGTAGAAAGAAGTTAGGTCACTGAGATCATGCTCTTTGCCAGGACTATTGGGTACTCAGACCCTTCTGATCATTGCGCATTCCATCTGCAATGAGGTGAACAGTTTTTCTCCACAATTACTTCCTACCACTGATTCCGTCTTTCCACAAACCCAAAAACAACAGTACCAAGCAACCATGGACTGAAACCATAAGCCCAAATAAAACTTTCCTCCGTACATCTCAGGCATTTTGTCACAGAAGACTGACTACCATGGTGGGTCTTCAGGAATGGAGACTTCATTTTAGAAGACTTAATTCTTCATTTAACTGTGTTATGGTCACCTCATTGGATGAAGACTTGTAGACTTTATTCACTGGTGTTGGAGTTAAGGAGCCATGTTGGAAAGAGTGCCCTGCCAGTACAATGAAGATAAAAAGAAAAATGCCAGCCTATAAATCCTACAGCCAGAGCAGAAGGGGGCTGCGGGAAGTGGATAAAGCCTGGGGAAACCCTAGCTTTCTGGGGCTGCTGCAGAAGAAACAAAAGTGGCAAACAGAGTAGCTCCTGGCACAGCCATTTGTGCCAAAACACTAGGAGTGTCAGCTGCACTGACTTCTGGGACTCACAGACTACAATTCAGTTCAACAGTGACCTGAAAAAAAAAAAAACTCAAGTAAGCAGAGACATGTTTGTCTTCGTTCACTTACTCCTAGCTCCACCTATAGCATTAAAACATAAAGGAACAATAGATGCTCCCAGCCCCATGCACATATAAAAGAACACCATAAATCTGGTTTAATCTCCCAAAGAAAATTTACAGAGGCATAGTAACTGACGTGGGTGTCAAACACAATTACTGAACAATGCAAAGGAGAAGGATCAGAGGTAGAGGAAAACAAAGCTATTCTATCCTTCTGCCTTTGTGATGTTGGGGTGCATCAATACACAGTGTGGGAACAATGTGCCTTGGGGCAATGGGCATTGGTGGGGTTGAATGTCCATGTGTGTGTGCATGCTTGCCAGGAGAAGTGTCCATGACAGAAAACACTAATTTAAGAAATTTAAACTTTGGATGAGATAGTTGAGTTCCTGATAGCATCCAGGTAACTTTTTTTTTTTCAAATCTGAAACATAACTAGAAACCAGAAACTCTCTTGTATTACGTGAATGAGCATAGATGACTACAGTCTAGCTAATGAAGCTTCCTTAGTCCTGCTTGGGAAAGCCTGTCCCAAGAAAGAAGGAGTATTTTCTGGCCCTTGCTGAGCATGGTGAATTTGGATGCTGATATATCTCTGCTCTTTTTAGAGATCAGTTCTGGATTACAACAAAATTTCTGCAGCCACATGACTATCTGGAAATGAACAGCCATAGAAGCATGATAAATATTAATATTCTGACCATTCCGTAACCTTCCAACGATCCATTTAAATATTCAATTGTTCTGTGCATCCCAATTAGCAGTAGCGATCCACTCAACCGCACTTATCAGCTGTTTATCTTTTTCAAGGGCAAGATCATGATTTTAAAAATTTCCAACACAGAGGTTACCAGTTTGTGGCTAAACTCACTAATGATATGTGTTCAAATAAAAGCTATACAAATCAGGGAAATGTTAACAAAAGGGAAAAATAAAAAAGGAATGAAGACTGATGTTTGAATGAATCATTCGCTCTGCATTTCCTTTAACGGCTGTGTTGGAAGACAGCAAAGACCACAATTTAATAAGAGTCCCCTGTCATTTTATTTACTATGAACACGTAAGTGAATGAAGTGAAACACTTTTCAGATAGAGCAGAAATGCTGAGTAAGTGGGGAGCCTTAGAAATGCACACAGTTGGACTGAAGGCAGCAGTTACTTTGCTGTGCGATGAAGTCTGCCTAGTTTGACGCATTCTGATTAACCTGCACATGAGCTGAGGCAGAGGCAGGATGCAGCTCATCATAGGAAGGAGCTGAAAGAACTCTCTCTACTCTGAGTTCAAATGGATCTTATTGTTTGCCATAGAAATCTATTTGGCTTGGGGGTTCTTTCCATGGCCTCTTAGAGACTGGGCTTCCCCCACCTTCGGAAATACAAAGCTAACAGTAATGTCACTGTGTATGAAAGACCTTATGGGGTGTTTCTCACATATAAGATGATTTGATGTAATTTTACCTCTTCATCGATATATGGTAGCTATCTCCATTAAATAATCTGCATATGACTGAAGTCAAGTATTACAACCTGAACATTATAGACAGTGTGGGAAGGATGAGAGCAGAAAGGTAGTCACTAAGGCGATTAAAAAAGGGTGGGGCCCAGACAGGCTAGAAACGGCATGAATTGTCTCTAGGAGCTTCTAGCAACCTAACACAGTAAGCCTCTCTGGGAAAGCCATAGATGCCTGATGAGAAGGACCTGAAGGAACTTCTGTCTAGCTTCAAACTGTGTTACAAACCAAGACAGTGGAGATGAGGATTTCAAGGTGGCCCCACATGGCTCCCGTGGTGTTTGATCAAAAAATAAAACCTTGGTGGTGGCTCGGTCCTTTAATCCCAGCACTTGGGAGGCAGAGGCAGGCAGATCTCTGTGAGTTCGAGGCCAGTCTCGTCTACATAGTGAGTTCCAGTGTTATAACAGAAAAACCCTGTCTTGAAAAATAAAACTAAACCAACAAACAAAAAAACCAAAACCTCCTAACTTGCAGGATTAGGTACAATTATCACCACAGTTCATAGGAAATTTGGAAGCAAGATTTTCTGCAGTAGTACTTTCCATTCTTGTGGAAATTCTATATACACAGGTGGACTGAGGACTTTACTGTTCTGAATGCAATGTTCATAATTTACTGTTCATAAATGCAATGGAATATCAATTCCTCCTACCAGTATCCTAGAGAATAGACAACTGGCATTTAATAAATACCAACTGTTCTTGGCCTGAACATGATAGTTCTCACATCCTTTCATTGTCTGCTTATTGTGTCATGCCTTTCTCTGAACCTTAATTGCCAAATACAGAAGAGGACACCATGTCATAGTTGAAATCTGCCAGCCACAATTTCCCTTCTGAAATATCTCTAAACTTCTGAGGTTATCACACAGCGAGCACCACCATGGCAGCATAGCAGTCTTACCCACAGAGAACAGATCTGATAGCTTCCAAGCAGGGTACCAAATGATTGTGGCCTCAGGCATGGCTTCAGAATGACACCACTGTAGACTCAGGAACCTCTGCAGCAGTGATTCTCAAAATATAGGTCACTACCCCTTGGGCACTGAAAAGTCCATTCAGAGGGCTTACCTAAGACCATCTGCATATCAAATACTTACATTATGATTTATAACAGTAGTGAAATTACAGTTATATGAAGCAGCATTGAAAATAATTTTATGGTTGGAAGGTCACCACAACATGAGGGACTGCATTAAACGGTCACAGTGTTAGAAGGGCTGAGAACCACTGCCCTAGAGATTACCCCAGCAGCTTACCTGCAAGTGCCGTAAAGAATTTATTACTCTTTGCACTTGCTTTATGAGGAGAAACATCTATTGAATGTCATACCTGACAGGAGTGCCTCTGTTTTTACCAGAGGATCTTGGAAAATCTAACGGTTGAGTTGAGTTGAGAGCAGTGGGTCACCTGCCAATAGTTCAGCTTCCTCAGAGTCCATGTGGACAGTTGCTCAGGGTCTATGTGGAGAGTTGACCAGAGTCTACGTGGACAGCTGATGCTTTGTCTGTCTGAACTCTCACCCTTCGCAAGAATTCTGAATATTAGAGAGCCTGGGTTAATTTTTTTTTCACTGACAATACGCCATTCATGTCACACACAGTGGACTGAACCAGTGCCGTCCACACCATGGGATGAGGACACAGTGGACCACAGGAGGAGGAAAACAAGAATCTCTACCTTGGACTATCCTTGTGTGTCGTATTTATGAGCTGACTTCAGATCTGAAACTCCATAAATACTATCTTTAAGGTACATCTTCTTGGACATTTATGAACATACGTGTGTGTTTGTCAACTAGACAACATCTGGAATTAACAAAACCCAAAGGACTGGGCACATCTGTGAGGGATTTTTTCCCCTCAATTAGATCATTTGAAGTGTGAAGACCCACTTTTAATGTGGATATTTTGAGGGGATCCACCTTTAATCTTGGCCACATCTTCTGCTGCAGCCTATATAAAGGACAAGGAAGATGGAATCCTCTTCTTCTGTTTGCTCTAGTCTCACGAGCAAGTCCATTCCTTCACTGGCATTAGGATCTGGTGTATACTGAAGACCAGCTGAGAGACATACAGCCTCATGGACTGAATAACAGAACAATGACTGAATTCTTGGACCTTCCATTGGTAGACAGCCATTGTTGGACATTGTTACAACCTGTAAGCCATTACGTTTGTGTGTGTGTGTGTGTGTGTGTGTGTGTGTGTGTGTGTGTGTGTGTGTTTATGTGTAAAGGGCAAGGAAGTCCTGGATGAAGGCATCAACAAGGCTGGTTACTTCCAAGAAGGAAGGAGAAGCAATGTTTCTGAGGGTCTTAGTGGAAACTTTACCTCTTTGAGTATCAATGAATCAGCCTGACTTTGCTTTCTTTTTCATGGGGCCTCCATCCACAGTGCATGTCTGTGTTCATGGCAACCTCATTTTAAGTCGCATCAGATTAGGGGGTCTGTCCTAGTCAAATACGATATCATCTTAATAAAGACATATGCAATTGCCCCATTTTCAAGGAAGATCAAATTCTGGGGCACACACAGTCAGAGCATCAACACGTAAGTATAAATTTTAGAGACAGACTGAAAATCCAAGCTCTCCTAATACCCCTACTACACGATCATTCAAAGGGATCTATTAACATACATGAGGATTTTTAAACACTAGAATCATCATGTTTTAAGAACAAAGATATGATTTGTTCTAGGAAGCATCCAACATTCAATTACCTGAACAAATATACTGGAAAAGGCAAGTGAATGTAACTTGACAGTGGTGAAAGTCATGTTTAGTCCTATGTCACTTGTTTCTCTTGCTCAGTGAATGAGCCAATTAATACTGGGCTAGTGCATGGAGGAGGAAGCAGGAAGAGGAAAATGAAGAGGAAAAAAATGGTAAGAATTATGTAAACTGATGCCATTCAGATATTCAAGATGTTGAAATCAAAGTACTAAGACAACACAAAATACTGAACTTGAAACAGTCTGAGGGCTAATTACATCAGGCTAGATAAGCAGAGCACAGCTAGAGCAAGGACTCAGGAAGAGAAAGATCGCTGGCCACTCTAGAGAAAATGCTGGACAGACCATGAATCCAGGAGTTCAGTGGAGGATGGAATGAGGTCATTCCAGAACACGGTGTGGCTGGCACAGGGAAAGCATCTGGATGAAATCAACACAGTGCTGGGAAGCAATGGGGAAGCTCAGCATGTGGGAAGTCAGGCACAAGAGGTCGAAATCACGCCAGGCGTAGAGGTTTTAGATTATGTCACAGTGTTAGGGGTAAAGATACTGGCCCAATTACTGAAAAGGTGCCAGAGGTGAGTTAATGGAAAGAATAACTTCCATTTGTGACCCAGCAAAAATGGGCACAGTTTCACTCCTCATATTATTCAAATTGATTCCCTCTGACTCCCAGAGCATCATATACTTTTGTCTTTCAATCTATGCAAGTTCAAAATAAATTACATATCTTCTGACTCTGGCAATGAAAGATGAGCCACATTAAGAGCTGCTTTCTTTCCTTTCTCTGATCCCCTAAGAACCTACACTAGTCATTTTCTTTAAAAACAACATTTTTCATCTTTAAGTTCATCAATTTCCAAACATTTTTTCAATTCCACTTATATTGATATCGCTGACTTTGTAGCACTCAACTGTATTTAAGCTTTTTACCTGAAAGCCAAATTTAATATGGTTTGCTTGATTATCGATAGATTATCAGTTGTACAATGGGACTTGCTGTGGTATTTCTGTATGACACTGAATGACACTGACCACGTCTATCTACCATTGCTGCCTCATTCCTGAACCACATACGAATCCTACTTTTAGATCAAATGATTTTTTTCAACAGTCTTATATATTTTTAAATTTTTAAGAATTATAATATAAGCATGTAATTATCCCCTTCTCTTGTTTCCCTTCAACCCCTCACTTGTGGGTTGTGTATTCTGAGGAGGGAAGATTTTAAGAGCCAGAGGAACAGGAAGTTTCCTGTGAAAATCACGTCTCCATGAAATGGCAGGGAAGCTACAATCACGAGGTCTCATCAACATGGCTGCCTAACCAAGACTGGAAAATGGCAATACCCATAGACATGCTAACTGGAAGGGGGCAAAGTTCTCAATCCTAGATAAAGAACCGTGTGCAATTAAGGCATGCTGATAGCAGGAGAAATGTTTTCCCCAGGGAACAGCACTCCAACTGGTTATTTAATAGCTAGCAGTTAGTTCTGAAGTCATCTACATACATATAACATTATATGAACTGGTGAACGTTGATTCCTGGATTGTGTGTTCCTATTTGAGGAACATGCAGTCCTTGTGTCAATGTGTCACAGTATGCTTTAATGTGATGTCCTTAATTTCCATCATGCTGCTGCAAATGACAGAGTTCTCTTGCTCACTTACTGCTGAATTATTCTCTTTTGAGTATACAGATCATGCTTTCTCTATTCATTCATGTGTTGGTAGACACCTAGCCTGATTCTGTGTCATAGCCCATATGAACGGTGCTACAATAAACACAGCAATGCTGGTAACATTTTACAGGCTGGGTGTACTTCCTTTACATACATGCCTAGGATTTGAATAGCTAGACCTTATGGTAATTCCATTGTAAGGTTTCTTGAGGAACATCCATACATGCTGTTTTTCCACAGTGGCCCAATACTAATTTTCCTTCAGACCAACGGTGTGTGTGTGTGTGTGTGTGTGTGTGTGTGTGTGTGTGTGTGTGTGTGTATTTATTTTGATGCCCTTGTCATCTTTTGTTATTATCAAGTTTTACTCTTGATAATATCCATTCTAATAGAGGTGAGATTGGATTCTCTTGTACATTGGTGAATAAAGACGGTGAGCATTTCATCAGAAGGTTACAGGCTACTAATATTTAATCCTCTGAGGTGTACTGACTGGTACCATCTGTCCACCTATAATTTAATTATTTTTGAGTTTTTGGATAATTCTTCCTTTGGTTTTGTTTTTGTGGTTGAACGTTGGTTGGTTGTTTTGTCTGGTAGATTGATCAGTTGACTGACTGATAAATTTTTTTGTGCTGGGGACTGAACTCCATGACTTGAGCATGCTGGGAAATCACTGTACATCTCTAGCCTTGAGTTGTTTGCACATTCTTCATATTAACCCTCTTAGATATTAACCCTGTTAGATATGCAGATGACAATATTTGCTCCCATTATATGGGCTGTCTCCCTATTGTGTTCATTGCTCCATTTGATGTGAAGAGATTTTTAGCTTGATGTAATCTTATTTGTCAAATTTTACCTTGTCTCTTGTGCTTTGGGAAGTCCTTTCCAGAAAATTGTTGCCTGTACCAATATACTGAGATGTTTTCCAGAAGTTATTTTTCTATATTTCCAAAGTTTCGAGTGTAAAATAAAATTCTGGGATCCATTTTAAGTTGATTTTCATGCAAGGTGAGACAGTTACCAAGTTTCAGTCAGCTATGTGTATATATTCCTATTTTCTGGCACCATTTGTTAAAGGGTTCCTTCTTTATCATGTGTAGGTATGTTTGGGGCACCATCACTAAAACTGTAGAATGTACAGAACATTAACATGTGCCTGGCAAAATGATCTTTTGAATTCATGCAACATGAATTTTAACATCTCATTTGCTACATGTCATTCTCTCTCTCTCTCCCTCTCCCTCTAATCCTTCCTCTCCCTCCTTCCCCGTGTGTGTGTATGTGGTGTGTGTGTGTGTGTGTGTGTGTGTGTGTGTGTGTGTGTGTTCTGTGTCTGTCTGTCTGTAACTCTCTTTTTGTCTCTTCACACACACATACGCTCTTACCCTAGTTAAAGGCCCTTCAAGATTAATAAAGAATTAAGTATTTCACTGATTGTATCGTTGGTTTGACTCAATTTAATTTATTTTCTTCCAATCTTTGCTTTTCTATTCCTACTATTAAAATTGAGGCTAGTTTGTTTCTGTAAACTTAAGTTGGATCGTAGACCTTTAGTGTAGATTTTTGATGGAAGTGATTATTTCTGTAATGTTCTCCCTTTTATCACCTTGATCCACTCCTAGGCTTTTGAAATATTGCATTTCCATTTCTGTTTGTTTCAATTAGCTGCTTTAAATAATTTTCCTTCTGACTTCCTCAGCAATCCACTGTGTCATTCCACATCTATAATTTTACAAAATTGCTAAGTTTAACTTACTGTTGATTTTCAACTCTAAGCCACTGAGATAAGAAAAAGATACAGGAAAGCATTATATTTACTTGATTTACTAAAACTTATTTTTGCCAATGTATGATCTATTCCAGAAGCAATTATCAACACTCCTTAAGAAAAATACATTTTGTAACTATTGGGTGCAAACATCTACTAAATACACTTGATCTTACCTTTGGCTTAATTCAGATTTGTTTTGTTTTGTTGTGTTAGCTTCAGATTTGTTCTGGACTGTTTGTTTGTGATGGAGCATTGCCGTCCTGTACGATTACTGCACTGGAGTATGGAGTACACATATTACTACATTGGAGCCTCTGCCTCTCTAAATCTAATGCTATCTTTTTTATAACATCAAGTTCTCCAACATTAGGTACATAGAGTTTAATAATCATTTCTTCTTGGTTAACTAATAAGTAAATCATTGAATACTATACATCATTGCAATGTTTTTTTTTTCCTTTTTCATTTACTTTTTTTTTGGGGGGGGGGAACGCTAAATCTATTTTCAGGTAAAACTGAAGTAATCCCTGCTTACTTTGGAATTCTATTAGTTTGAAATAATCGCTTTTCCTTCCTTTCACTTTCAGTTTTTGTTTTGTTTTGTTTTGGATTTTGGTTTTTTGAGACAGGGTTTCTCTGCTGTAACTCTGGCTGTCCCGGAACTCACTCTGTAGACCAGGCTGGCCTTGAACTCACAGAGATCCGCCTGTCTCTGCCTCCTGAGTGCTGGGATTAAAGGAATATGTCACCAATGACCACTGAGGGGCATTTCTTTTATGAAGCATTTCGTTGAGACTTGTTTTCAAAAGAATTCAACCAATCTGTATCTTTTAAATGAAAAATTAGTCCATTTACAGTCAGAGATAATAGTTAAATTAATGGACTTACGCTTATCATTTAAAGTTTTTTCTACTCATTTGGATTATTTTTGGTTGCATTCTTCCCTCATAATCACCTTTATTGCTTGATATTTTTGAAAAAATATTTCTTATTTAGATATCTTCTCTTCTAGTATCTCTTAACAGTTTGCTGCTGTCAGAATTGTAGTTTCTTTCTCCTGTTCCTTTTAGTATGTTAGACATTTACAACTGACAGAGTTGCCCTCACCATGTAATTATTGAGGATACAAGTTAATTTTAGGACTCATCTCTGCTTAAAACTTGTTAGAGAGTCCGGAGAGAAATATCAATTACTATATGAGCATGGGGATATGGTTGCTCACTCTTATAATCCCAGAACTGGGGAAGAGGGTGCACGTAGATCCCTGAGACTCCCTGGCTACTCAGCCTCACCTACTCAGTGATTTCCGGGCCAAATGAAAGACGCTGTTTAAAACACAAGGTACACAACTCCTTAGGAAGGACACCTTAGTTTGACCTAGGCACATGAACACACACACACACAAACATACACAAACACACACACACGCAAACACAAACACACACACACACAAACATACACAAACACACACACACGCAAACACAAACACACACACATACACACACACACATGCAAACACAAACACACACACAAACATACACACACACAAACACACACATACACACACATACAAACACAAACACACACACACACACACAATTAATGAACTAATAATAAAAATCTTTAGAGGAATTTGAAGCAGAGTGCTAACATATTCAAGGCTTAGAACTCTGATCTTTTCGGTAGAATGGCCTCGGTAGGTGACACCCACGCTGCTTTTGTTGGCAGTAACAACCTTTCTCTGTTTCCCAGCAAAGTGTTCATAATGGAGTGTGGAAACCCAACCCCATTTGTAATAAATAGAAGAAACGGTATAAAATCCTTAGCTCTGCTCTGAAAATTTCAAGTCTAGGTTGACATCTTAAATTTGAAAAATAATCTTTGGGCCATTCTACTCTCTGAATAATTCATTTCTACAAAGACAAATTTTCTTCCAGCAAGCACCAAATCTGAAGCACAGGAATACATCATGAAACTTCATATGGGGGAGAGCTGAACTTGGTTGAAATGAACTCTGATGTGGTACTGAAGTTAAAAGCAGTGTGAAATAGTACAGTGATCACAATGTTTTCCTTCAAATGTAACCCCTACCCTACAGGAGTTAGCTATGCCAGAGATCAGGATATGAAAATATCTAGGCTAACCTCTGGGGTTAGAGGAAGATGGATATCACATATTTAGGAAATTCAGAAATAAAATTAACTTATGAAAATTTGTTTTTATTTTGCTTTTCAACTTTACACTGTAGAGGAGTGTTTAATCTTTTAATCAGTCATCATAGCTGTTCTAGGGTAGAAAGAATGTTGGTACAAACCTTTAATCCCAGTATTCAGAAGGCAGTGGTAGCATGCCCCTTTAATCAGCAAAACAAGAAACAGAGCTCGGAAGCTGTCAGTGTTAGACAGGAACTGACTTCTGAGATAATTCAAAGTGAAGGGCAGGCAAAGTAATGAATCAGAGGAAGAGTTAGCTGAATAAGTTGTGTGAAGACACACACAACTCTAATTATAAAAAAGCAGATTATCAGCACAGAGAGGCAGAGGCAGAGGATAAGACACAGAAGCAGTCTGAGGCAGAGACAGAGACAGCTCAGCACAAGAAGTCAGTATCATAAGGGAAGAGTGAGTCTGTCTAAAGCGAAGCAGAGCAGTTCTTTCAAAGAAGTTGCAAGAGTCTGCAAGAGTCAGAAGAGTTCAGTCAGAAACAGCCAGCTCAGAAGGTCAGTTTGAACCAGCAGCTTGGAGAAGAGTTTGAGTTCATAACAGCTCTGAGTTCAGAAGGAGCTAGTCAGGGTGGCTCAGTCGGCAATAAGTCTTGGCAATAGATTATATTGTACAGAGGCCAAAATGCTCTAGGACTAGAACCAATGGTTGAATTAGCAGAAAAAATAAACTGCCTTTTGCCCTGAATCAACATCTACATTATATGGAGGTGAAATGCTTAATCAGAACATTTTCTAATAGTAAAATTCACCGTAAGTTCATAAGATCTCTCTGTAGGACATCTCCTAACTTCATAGTCTTCTGCTCTCACAAGTTAAAATTATGAAATGAGGTGGTAAAATCTAGAAACAGAATTGTCTCTTGTGCATACTGTTAATAGGGTGTGTAACAACATGGGTGGAAGTAATTTTGGATTGTATATCTTCTTCATCTTGGATTCCCAGCAGTAACATTTTAAACTTTTAAAGCTTCGTTTTATTTTTACTGTGCTTCTTGGAGAATATTTAATAAGGTAAGAATTATATTTCTATTGTAACTTCATAAATGAGAAGGTAAAAAGCTCATATATCACAGACACACAAGGGAGCACTTCTGAGATTCCTCCATCAATAAAGAGAAAAAACTCATCAGACCATGCTGCAGTTTCTTAAAGCGTATTAGATTCTCAACTAGTATTTTGGACATTTGATGTTTGTTTCACAAAACTCATGCTCCACACTTTTATTAATTACACATCTTTTAAGTCCTAACCTAGGACCACATCTTCTAACCTTTCTTGAAAATAAGCAAAATTAACTAAAGTGAATGAGGTAACCCAGGCGCTGCAGATAGCTTCTGCCAATCCCCTTTTAAAAGGCAACACATAAATACAGATCCATGTGAAAACTAAGCCTGTAAGCAACAGTGTAGAGGACCTGAAGGGAACATGCCACATAATAAAAGCAAAACTCATATTCTTCTCAAGTATGTACAGAACATTCTTCAAGGTAGGTCATCTGTTAAA
Source organism: Cricetomys ansorgei (assembly GCA_026225945.1). Lineage (NCBI taxonomy): Eukaryota > Metazoa > Chordata > Mammalia > Rodentia > Nesomyidae > Cricetomys > Cricetomys ansorgei. The sequence continues at coordinate 13,526,722 of JAMJFZ010001203.1, read as the reverse complement.
CCATAAAAGACGCCTTAGAGAATTTAATACGCAAGAAATAATACTATTTTTCCAGGTAAAATGAATTGAAACTAGAAATCAAAATCTTGAATCAGTAATTCAAGGACGTTACAAGAAATCTCTTCGGTCTAGAAACAAAGTTCCATGAAAATAAAGCATAACCAGACCACTGGGATGTATCGAAAATTGTACTAATGCAAAAAAAAAAAAATTATTACATGCAACAAGCAAACAGGCAAAACGCTCTCACATTACCAGGAGTGGTGGTGCATGACTATAATTCTAAAACACAGAGGACCACTGAACTACATTGGAAGACATTGCTTAGAAAGAAAGGTAGGAGGGAGATGTAGATTTCTGAGGTCGATAACACAACTACGTACTTTAGGCAGAGTGGAATAGGGATACACAGGCTCAAAGTTTGTAGGATGAAAAATATTAAAGCTTAGAACAGAAATATAATAGGAAGGCTTTTAAAAACCATGAAAATAAAAAAAGACGGAGTTTGAATTAGTAATATCAGCAATCTGACAAATTGGTAGCTATATTACAGAAAGACAGAAGACTCAAGTGACAAGCGGCAGCAATGAAACAAGAACATTACACATGATGTTACAATACAGCAAAAAGGATCAAAACTGACTATGGATAATTCTACATAAACACATTGAATCACCTAGAAGAAAGTAGTAAATTACCAGAAATACTAGCCTGCCTAGTCAAAAATAAACACACACACAACACACACACACACACACACACAAAAATCATACATGCCTAAAATTAGTAAAGACACTGCATCAGTAAACCAAAGTCTCCAAACAGATTAAAATTGAGGATTAAATGGCCACCTTGAAGAATTCACCAAATACCTAAGTGGAGATTAACAAAAGTCTTCCCCAAACACTTCCAAATAACATCGAAGAGGAGAGAACACTGACGAATTTCATTTTATGACACCAGCATCAGAATGTGAGACTGGTATGAAGCACCATATAAAGACCAATACATTAGAAAAACTCAGAAATGAACTCTCAAGTCCATGGCCAAATGACCTTCAGCAAGGCTGCTATGCTTATACAATGGGGAAAAAAAAATCAGTCTTATTTCTATAGATCACAATGCAAAGCACCACAGAAACAAATTAACAAGTTAGATAAAGTACTAAAACTATGAAGATATCTCAAGAATTCGGAGAGGGAAATCTCCAGGGTTCTGGATTTGACATTAAAAACATAAGCAACTACAAAAGAATAGACAAATGGACTTTAACAAATTTAAAACTCCAGCAAAGGGAACAAGAGAATAGAAAGGAAACCTACAAACCTAGAAGATGCTTGAAATCACTGATCTGAGCGGGCTTAGTACTCAGATCATCAAAAGATGTTAGAGAAAACAAAACAACAAAACAACAAAGAGAAAAAAATCTAAAGTACCCAACTTAAAGAGTCACATGTCCAACATCATTAATCATCCAAAATACACAGCTTAAAACTGCCATGAGGTCATCTCATACATGATAAGTTAAACAGCATTAACATTTGTAGAGTACCATCAATAAAAATTACAAAACAATGACTATGCATAAGACTAAGGAGAACTGGGAATCCTAGTGCACAGTAATAACTGGATTACAAATACATTCGGTTGGGGAACACAATATGGATATTCCTCAAAATCTTAAAAATAAGTATACCATATGATTGCAATCCCATTTCTGAGTATATATACTCAGAAACTGCCAACAGGCTACTTTCCAAACTGTATGTGTATGTCAATGCTCTATGCAGGATTATTCTCAATAGACAAATATAGGAGCAATCAAAACACCTATACGTGGATAAATGGATAAAGAACAGGATACATATACACACAATGGAACTAAGCTGGTGTTTAAAAAAAAAAAACTCTGTTATATATTACAGAATAGATGAAGTTTCCAGATATTCTAAGGAAAATAAGGCAGTCAAAGACTACGCCATGTGCCTTAGGGTTTTACTGCTACAGTAAAACACGACGACCAAAAGCAACTTGGAGAGGAAACAGTTTCTTTCTTTTACACATCCATGTAACAGCCCATCACTAAGGGAAGTCAGGGGAGAACTCAAGCAAGAATCTGGAGGCAGGAACTGAACTAGAGACCATAAAAGGATGCTGCTTACTGACTTGCTCCTCAGCGCTTGCCCAGCCAGGACCACTTGCCCAGGTGTGGCCCCACCCACAGTATCTGGGCTATCCCACATCAACCATCAATCAAAAGAAATCATGAGTCAATAGAATGTCCCACAGACTTCCCTACAGGTCAATCCTGTGGAGACAGTTTCTTGATGACAACAGCTTGTGTCAAGATGACATAAGCTAGCTAGCATACCGTTATTTCGTTTATATGAAAAAATCTAATGGATTGAAACTCTTGGGAACAAAAAGTCAATGATGGTTGCCAGGGGTCATATGCATCATAATAAAGGAATGGTTGTTAAAGGGCAAGAAGTTCAGTTTTGAAAAATGGAAACATTCTGCAGATCGAAAGCACAACAGTGAGCATATACTTGACATTACTTATATGGCACATGGAAAACTGATTGTGATGGTTAAGATGTTTGTTAAGGGATGTTTACCATAGTAATTTTGAGGGTGTTCATGGACTACCACCCCCACACCTGCACACACACACACACACACACACACACACACACACAGTGTCTTCCTCTATTGCTTCCCACGTTTACACAGTGTCTTTTCAATGAATCTGAAGTAACCATTTGTGCTCCAGTGGCTAGCCAGAAAGCTGGAGGTACCCTTTCACTGTTTCTTCCAGCCCTGAGGTTACAGCTGTGCACAGACACACTACGACATTATGAAGGTGCTGGAATCTGAACCCACGCCCTCATGCTTACCCAGCAAGCACTTTCTAAAATGAGCCATCTACCTAGCCCCAGCACTAATGAGCTTCAAAAGACTATTTCATTGATGGATTCTCAACCACTTCATTGGAAACCTACCTCACGCTGCCTACGCAGGACGTAATGTACGGTCATCATCTTGGATAATGGAGGTAGAGGTTTGTCCTGTTATAGCTACAGCTCATACCCAACCTCATCATGGGATAGAGCTAAAATAACAACCCCATTTACCCTAGTTACCCTACTACAATAAATCAGAGGATCTCTAATTTTTTTTGGGAGGGGGGGGTGGGGGTTGGAGGCAGGGTTTCTCTGTTGTAACTCTGGCTATCCAGCTACTCACTCTGTAGACCAGGCTGGCCTCGAACTCACAGAGACCTGCCTGCCTCTGCCTCCTTAGTGCTGGGGTTAAAGGCATGGGTCACTATTGCCCAGTTCAGAGGATTTCATTGTATCCTTATACTTTCTCACTCTGTATTAGCAGTGTACACGGCCTCCTTTTGTGCATGCTGTTATGGCTTGCTTTCTATGGCTGTGATTAAACATGATCAAATGCAACTTGGGAAGAAAACAATTTTACTCCATCTTAAATTTCCAGAAAACAGTCCATCACTGAAGGAAGTCAGGGCAGGAACTCAAGGCAGGAACCTGGAAAGAGACACTGAAGCAGAGACCATGAAGGGATGCTGCTTACTGGCTTGCTTTACACGGCTTGCTCATCCTGCTTTCTTATACAACCCAAGCCAATCGGCTTGGTCTTCCAAACCTAATTCTGAGATTTCTCTCCAGAGCTACCTGACTGTACTGTATTATATATAATGCATTCCTCAAAGGTCCGACCTCAGCTGAATTCAATGTTTTTTGAGTACTCCATATCCTTTTTCTCAATACAGAGATTGTACTACATTTTACTGAGTGAAATTCTCTAATTTCCTTCCTATAGCAGTACTAAAACTAAACTTGGTACAGTACCAGCAAATTTCCACTACAAAACTAAGCTTCTTACATCTACTCTTACTATATATTGCATTTCATTTCCTTTTTAGGTCCCAGAGAATCTTAGTAATTCTGTTTTCTTTTGTTTGTATTTTTTTGTAGAATTTAACATAAGGGAGTATGATTGGCTTCCCTCTATCCACTTACGAAGATTAGCTATCAGACATGAAACAGCAGACCACGGTGCAAATCACAATGTGCCAGTGAGCACACAAACCTTTTGTCATCTTCATAGAGTTGACATCTTAATGAGTACACAAACACACACACACACACACACACACACACACACACACACCCCAAGCTGGATACATTAAGAAGATGAAGAGTGGCAAAGCAAAGAAGGGCTCTGATTTATAAGAGCTTCAGGACAGCTCCTCAAAGGAGAAAGTGCTAATAACAGGGTTGTAAATGAGGTGAAAGTTTCCGAGGCTGGTAAACCATGCAACAACAGCTAAGTTCCCAGGAGACTCTCAACTTCGTTGTTATGAATAGATAGAGCAGACACTTCTATCAACCCACTATGGAAGATGAAGTCATGCATCAAATAAGACCTTGTGGTGTGGGCGGAGTTTATATTGTATTCCAAATATGACAGGAAACCATTAGGCGATTGAGGAAGAAGTAACATAATCCAATTTCTAAAGACTATCTTTGCCTACAATGGAGAAAATAGACTATGTGTGGGTGTGTGGGAGGAGAGATTTTCTTTAAATAGGTCAATGTTAATTGGCTACTCATCCTCAATTAAGTTACAATGAAGACATTAATATATACCAACAAATTAAAGAGAAAACTAGCTTTATTTTATGTTGCATTTGGACATGGCAAATCTCTTGACTACAGTATCAGGTTAGCTCAAAACAACTACTCCCAATGTATTGTGTACTTTAAATACAATGATTACGAATGGCTATGCTCTCTCCATTGGAAGTATCTCATATCTACATGGAAAGGATTCAGAATCGAGGGAACTAAGCGTGGTAGGACATGCCTGTAGCCTCAGCTCTGTGGAGGCTGAGGCAGAACCATCATGTGTTTAAGGCCAACTTGCATGGAACAGTGAGATCCTGTTTTATTATTGTTCTTAAAAGAAAGAAATAAAGAGGGAGGAGGAAGAAATAAAGAAAGAAAAAAGCAAATGGAAATACACCACTTATCGTGAGCGTGCGGACGCAGGTCGACTGGTCTACACTTCTAGTGCTGTGGCTTAGCTTTGCTTTCCCCGTGGCTATTTTGCCCTCTTGCCCTTGTGTTCTCATCCTTCGACTCTTTCTTCACCTTGCTCTTATCTCGTCTCCCATTTCTACTTTCTTCCACTTTGCGTTCTTTATTAATCCAATTGCCCCGGCTGCAGGTTGGTTTTTAATGTCAACGTGCCGTAATCTAGAATCCACCTGCTCAGGAAGTCTCAGCTGAGGCACTGTCTCCATCAGCTTGGCCTGTGAAGGTTCCTCTAGGGAACTGTCTTGATTGCCTTAATTGATGTGAGAAGAGCCACACCTGACGTGGATGGCAACTTCAGGTAGCAGTCTAGCTTTAAAACAAAAATCAAAACAAAACAAAAACAAACAAAAATAAACAAGGACATAGAAAAAAGAAAACTATTTGTTTTCAGTGCTAAGCTAACGTAAGCCGTCTCTAGACGGTTCCTTCACAGTTATTAATGATATTAGAAACAGCTTTTTCTGGCTTCCAATATTAGCCGAGGACCGGTGGTTCTCTATAAATCTTTCTTTAGTACTATCCAGGCAGAAGCCTCATGAACTGAAAAGCTACATAGTTCCGGGTATGCCCAGTGTGAACCAAGTATCAACTAAGGCAGAGAAAGAATTTATAAACAATTTAAACATATGGCAAGAATGTCATATTGTGCTTCCACGATCACAGAAACAAACTAAAAAAAAATAATAAAAAATAATAAAAAAGTAAGTATTCTGTGTCCTTTCCCATAGCCTGGACTTATTTCAATCATAAGAAAGATGCAGAACCATTGGAGAAAATTAGTGAGTTGTAATTCAGCAAATGCATTTAGGAAACAAAATATGGAATTCGCGAGAGGAGACAGTTTAGAGCATTATTTTAGATGAGAATTTGGGAAACTGATCTCAGCGGTCTATGTAATTCTGCACATATGTGCTTCACAAGGACATTTTTATTTTTCAGGATATTCTTCTATGAAAGCATATTGTATAAGGTTTATTTTTCTTCTTTTATGTTATCATCTGGTGGCTTCTGATGATGCTTAGAGAATTACTCCTCAGACATTACTCATGTTACGGACAGAACTCCAAGTTATTTCTCCTCAAATGGCATATTAGTATCTAATAGGACCCAAGTATCTGGCCCAACTAAATCGCATTTGTAGATAACGGTCTCTTCTGTAGAATGAGATGCTGCATTGCAAAGAATACCATGAGGAAGGTTGGTCCCTATTTACCTAGAAATTCTTCCTTTCCTCTGTACTTTAAAGCAAAGAGCCCTGGGAGGTTTCAATCTTCTCCTTTACACGTTCCTTAAGCTTTAATACGCACATAAAAGGGAACACAATATCATAATGAGTGATGACGCAGATGCTTTGGATGTAATAAAAAGTAGTTCTATTTACTGCAGTATATGCCTTGGAACCTATTTCTCTAGTAAGACTTCCTATTGTTTCAGCAATTAATTATGGCTCAGCACAGGGGAAATACCAATCCCATATTTCCACAATGCGCTCACTGGCTACTGAAAAGGACACCAAATTACTGTATTCAGTAGTGTGGCAGCAACTTCAATGTTGTCCACCGAGCAGAGCATCCTGTTCTAGAAGGGATATGCTGGCAGAGAAAGCCGCAGAAATATCCAGTGATACAAAACCAACAGTAGCAAAAGAAAGCTGGGGGAAGGGGAGAGCAAATCTGAATTCCAATGTCAAATCCCTTAAATTTTTACTCTTAATTCACAGTAAAACACCACATCCCTGGATTCCACTCAGAAGGCCACATCCACCCAAAGAAATCTGTCTGTGACAGGCCCACTGCCTGACTCATTTTCTGCAGATTCGCTGTCCTAAAAAGTATATTCTTTCCAATAAAGTAAGCTCCAGGAGGAGAGACGTTTCCATTGTTGTGTGATAGAAGCTCTATGTGTGTCGCAGCAATTACCTCGAGGGGAGTGTCCGATGCTCCGGGAGAATGACAGACTAGAGGGAAATGCAAAATGCAAGCGCAGATGAAAGGATGGCAAAGAAAGAAGCACCACGGTGTCTAATGAACAATGCAGCAACTACTCATTACGCCTCTTCTCCAGCTGATCATTAAGCTTTCAGTACTGTTTATGCAACAGAAAGGGAAATGTTGACTCAAGATTTCATACACTTACTGTTCACACAAAGAGGAAACCACGAAGGGTATAATCTGCAATTACAGTACCTGCTGAAGCTAGATCACTGTCATTGAACCTGGGTATTAGTTGATGCAAACACTGTCAGTGACGCAGCAACTTTTGAACGTGGGATACCCCTTGCCATGATCACTGGGATGCAGCCTTGAGAGCACATGGAATTAAAAACATAACAGGAAAATTGTCTTAAGCAATATCCCTTCACATAAATAATTTCAAACAGGGATTTTAAATCTCTGAGATCAAACAGCAGAAGACATCCTTTCATCTCACGAACTAGAGGCTTTAGAAAAGCCCGGTTTGTCTATCATGGACAACTGCCTTTAGCATGTAATCTTGGTGAACACTGTGATTCAGTATTTATTTAATGAACAAAAGAGGAGTGTAATTCGTGAACACCAGCCGCATGTGTAACAAAAATAGGAGCTATTGGCAAAAACACATTGAATGAATGAACCTAACAGTTAACTTAGCTTTAATATCCTGCTGAGCACATACTCCAATCCTTATTAATGAGAAAACCACTCTGCAAATGGTTACAAACTGAGAATTAAGAGGTGAGGGGAAGTAAGTATATGAGCACCTTGGAAACAATTACCCATATGGCACTGTAAAGGACTTTGCTCAAAATCACTGAATTGAGTATTTACTACCTGTAACCTCATTAATAATGAGTGGGCCTTCTGTTTAACTTAGATTTTCTGATGTAGAAAATTGGAACTTAATTATCTACTCTACAGAGCTGTGTGTGGAAAGCCACTGTGATTAAATAAAAAACCAGGTTTGAAATTGTTGAGTGTGAAGCCTGTTGTGGACATGTAAAATATAGGCTACTCTAAGTCTCTATACAGGCTTCTTAGAAGCACGGGCCTGGGGATGTGGCTCAGTTACTGAAATAGTTGCCTACCCTGCAAAGGGTTCCTTGGTTTGATTCACAGAACCTCATGAATCGGGTGTGGCAGTGCACACCTGTAACCCTAGCACTTGGGAAGTAGAAGCAGAAGGATTGGAAGTTCAACACCACCCTCAGGTGGCATGGACATTTGGGTAGGGAGATAAAGTCATCAAAAGCTCACTACGTTAGATAACTTAGATCAACGGACTGAGTCAATCCATCTTGAAAAGTGATTCAATGCTTTCCGGAAATATTTTTACTTTAGGTAGCTGATATATTGTCAAAGTCCAGCCTGCAGAGGATATTACAGGGAGAATGCATGAGAAAATATGACTTTATGACCAATTGGATAAAACTTATCTGTGACGAATTTTCATTAGTTTCAAATGTATAGTCAAAATGTGTCTTTTAAGTATTTCAAAGAGTCATTTACTGTATATGTGGAGCAGGAAGGGACCCACCTCAGCTAGAATGCACATGTACAAATGTAGAGGCAAAGAACAACCCTGGATGTCATTTCAAAGGCACCACCCACCCTGATTTTGTGTTTTGTTCATTTGTTTTCTTTTTTCCAAGACAGGCTTTCTCTGTTCTAACTCTGGCTATCCTAGAACTGCAGACCTGTATCCTGGAATTCTGTAGACCAGGCTGGCCTTGAACTCAGAGATCCACCTGCCTCTGCCTCCCTGGTACTGGGATTAAATGTGTGTACCACCGCTGCCTAACTCACCTTGATTTTTAAAACAAGGTCTCTCACTGAATTCTTGCCAAGTAGGCTAGGCTTCCTTCCAGTCTACCGACTTTTGTGTCTGTCTCTCCTGTACTGCTATTGTTAAATTCATACCACCACAACTGGCTTTCTTTTTTTCATTTTCAGTTTGGTTTTTTTTTTTGTCTTTGTAGTTGTTGTTGTTTTAGACATAGGTTCTAGATATCAAATTTAAGTACCCATGCTTTCAAGACTAGAACGTCATGGATTGAAATACGTCCCTAACCCTGCTGTTTATCTGTTTGGATCACTGATGTGGAAAAGCTTTCTTCTGTGCCTATTCAAAGTTAAGGGCTGGTGAATAAATTCCTTCATTTCTTTGAGGAATAGAGCTGATATCATCTGAAATTCTCTCGCTAGATGTAATGGGCAATGAAAACTTATTTGGAAAGGCAACTAAGTGGGTTTTTTGTGACTATGGAGTGCTTTGCTTAAGTTTCCAGAGTTTTAGGAGTAGAAAGGGTAAGGTAGTGCATATGCAGAAAATTTGGCTTTGTCAAGGTGAAATAGTGAAGAGAAACTGAAGGCTGAAGCTCCATTTTCAAGAAGAATCAGGGACCACAGCCCCAAAGGAGAGCATTGCTCAAGAGCTTGGGGACTATAGAAGCCAACTGTGCCATCGCTGACATACTAGTCCTGTTCTGGAAATATCTGTTTTCTAAAATATAATAGTAAAATATCACATTGGTTCATGGGAAAGACTATGTAAATCCTTGAGTTTTCTGAATGATCAGGATAGCTTTGTTATCCCTAAAATCTTTGGCTCAAACTTGACTGCACACTAAGGTGAGATGACTACTCGGGGCAGGAAAGAGTAACAGAAACACCAAACAAGATTTGAGGCTTGCTGGATACACACCTTGAAACCACATACCATCAAACAATTAAGGTAGATTGGAGATTAAATCCAATCAAGAGGTCAGTGGCTTCTCAGCCCTATACAATACAGTGGAGACTGTTGAAACTTCCTGGTTAGAAAATACACTGGTGAGCAAGGAAGGTGTCATGGCAGTACTGTACAAGGGAAAGGCAGGAAGCTCCCTGTTAGGGATCATTCAAACCCTGTTATCCGTGTCGCATCATGCAGTCATCCCTGCATTGTAACTTTTGTGATAAAACTGTAATCATGATTACATGCTGTTGTCCCTGAGTTCTGGGTCGTTCTAGTGAATCGTGGTGCAGGGTGGTGTGGTACAAATTTGTGCTTACTGGGTCTAAATGAGCACTCGTACTGAGGGTATGTAGAAGTCAGAGGAGGAAAGTAAGTGCCCTTCTCTTTCGCTATTCAACTTATTCCTTCAAGATAGATTTTCCCACTGTACCCGGATATCTCTGTTTATCGGCTAGGCCAGAAGCCAGTAAGACCCCAGGAATCCCTCCCTGACACCCAGCACTGGGGTCATGGGCACACTTGTTCATACCTGGCTTTTAAAACACCCAGGTCCTCATGCTTTCACGACACATGTACTTGCCCCCGAGCCATGGCCCCAGACCCACAATCCTAAAACTTTTAATTATTTCAAATGTTTTGCTCTAGTACCTTACAACTAAACTGAGTACTGAAGTTTGCTGAGACACAAACTTGGCTGGGATCTGCAGTTTATCTGCTGGTGAATCACCTGCAGAACTCAGAACTGAGTAGGAAAAGGTTTGTGAAGGGAGAGAAGATTTAATTCTGATTCCCTACGGTGAGAGCATTGTGTGAAAAATATCCGAAGCAGTGTCAACCTACAGTCAAGGTTAAATAAAAAGGCTCTAGAAGCTACTGGATTGTAGATATTAAACAATAGGTCATTTCTTTTAAAAATAACTAAGGGAGGATTTACCTTATTAAGTGGCTAAGTAAAGATAAATACACTGGAGCTTATATTGAGGTTAGTAGTGAAGATTCACAGTATGCCTCTTTATCTTTGGGGATAGCTCCCCAGACAGATACCAGCAGATGCCTATTGGAATGAATAGCACGAATTCTTCATGTACTATGGCTCTTTCTATATGTGCATGCCATGGATAAAGATCAACTTATAAAATAGACAGAGTGAGGTATTCTATAACAAGAGTGAACCAGTAAATACCATACTGAAAAGGTAGGTGACTGTGGGTTTTCTCAGGCTGTCCCACTGTAGTGTACAGCCTGTGGTGGTGAAAATGTACTACTAAGTCTGCATTAAGAGATGAGATGCATGAATTAACACAGGCATTGTGGTGAGCAGCAAGGCTATTAGGGACCTTCTTGATATCCATTATTTACCGCATTTGTAGTAAATGGCTTAGTGTCCTTCATCTGGGAGATTCATAGCTCAAGGTTTCAAAGAATCTCGAGATTCTCTGGGACGATGCTTTACGCGTCTCTGATTTAACTAGGCACTTAAACAGGATGCCATCCCTTTCAGTTAGAGATCCAACAGTAAAACTAGGACATTTTCTTTCCTTCTTATTGACAGGTGGTTCGGTTCATTTTTTCCACAGATCTCAGCAAACATCATAAGATTTCTTTTTTTTATTGAGAACTATCACCTTTTCCCCTAACAGAAAGATTTCACAGCTGTTTTATAGAATCTCTGGGCTGCCAACATTACCACTTTGAACTTTTGGGCCATTATAAAATAGGATGAGATTGGTACATCAACACCCCTTTTACCAAAGCCACCCTTCTGGTAACAGGAGGGCTAGGCAGGGCTAAGGACCTATAGTATTCATGCATTGGGCGAACAGGACAAAAGGGACTTTCAAATGCCCAGTTCTAGTTCTTAGCAATGTTGCCACACTAAGGGAAGTGCATAATTTAAAACACAAATTGCTTCTGAAACATTCCAGGTGACATTTTGAACCATGGTTGGCCACCTGTGATTGCAAGTGCAGAAAGCAAGACCACAGAAAGCACGAACGCAAGGGGCAGCCACCTCCTACTCCTTGTGAAAATGCTGACACCGTTAGCAAGCCAGTCATTCAGCCCTAAAGATGTTTAATCCGACTCTCCGTGACTCCCTCACGGGTACTTATTGAGCGCTTACTATGTCACATGTCATTACGTCATACATCACTAGGTCACGCATTTTCTGGAGACAGGCTATAGTGAACGAAACAGTCAAAAAGTATGTCTAACGCTGGCGAGATGTTTCAGCAGTTAGGAGGACTTATTTCTCTTGCAGAAGAAGTAGGTTCATTTCCCAACACCCAGAGGCTCACAGCTATCTCTAACTCAAGTTAAAGGGAAGCTGAGTCCTTCTGACCTCTGTGGGCACTGCATAGCACATGGAGCACAGATCTATGCAGGCAAAACACCCATACATATTAAATAAAAGTAAATAAATGATAAATCAAGATGCCTTGTGGTACTGATAGTATAGATGAAATGCAAAAAAAGACATACATCCACACACAATCCTTCATTCTTTCTCTCATACACACCTACACACACACACACATACACCTACACACATACACACACACATTCATTAAATCACAGATACACACACATTAAACCATTAGTTGAAATTACAAACAGTAAAAGCCTTACATGCTGGTGAGTGATTGGATGGCCATCTTTGCTCTTGAGAATGCTAAGTGGTACAGCCTTTTAAAAGTAGCTTTCCCACATATTAAACATGCTATTACCAAATAAAACAGCATTCTTGCTTTATGGTATTTACTCCGATGGCTTAAAAAGTATGGACAGATGCAAACATGCCTACAAATGTGTATATCTGATTTATTTATAACTACCTAAAATCTGATGGGAGCAGATGCAGAGGCCCATGGCCAAACAACACGCAGAGCTTGGGGAACCCAAGGGAAGAAGAGGAGAGACTGAGGGATCCAGAAGGGTCCAGAACACCAGGAAAACACACCCCACAGACTCAACTGACCAGAAGCCTTAGTGGCTCACAGAGACTGACTCAGCTTTCTCAGAACCTGCGTTGGTCTGCATGAGTCTGCCCTAGGTCCCCTACATATATCTTATGGTTGTCTGGCATGGTGTTCTTGTAGAACTACTAATAGCTGGAGTGGCAAGTCTCTGTCCCTTTGTCCTGCCCTTGGGAACCTTTTAATGCTGCTGGGGTGCCTCATCCAGCCTTGACGTAGAGGCTCCTGCCCAACCTAGTGCCATCTTGTTATGTCCTAAAATCTTAATGATCCAAGATTCCTGATGTTAAGATTTGTGATATAATGAATATTATGTAACATTGAAAATAATGAAATCTTAAGACATAAAAAGGTATGTTGGGATCTTAAAAACACATTGCCAAGCAATATAAGTTGAAAAGTCTATATATTCAAACATTTTTTTAAAAATGCACAGCTACAGAGACAAGCTAGTGGCTTCTGAGATTGGAGGTGTAAGAGAGGGAGTAATGAGTGAAAAGCTGTATTTCCTGAACATGTTTCTGTAAATCTAAAGCAACTCTAAAGCAAAATCTTTTAACAAAAAAATAAACATCCAATAATGACTAATATACAAAACCAAATCAATTCTGAGCATTCTTAATGTATGTTATTTCCCATCAACAGTTCACCAATCAAAAGGTGACCGAAGGGTTAATAGTCATAATAAATATTCACTTGATAGCAACAATTGATTATTTATAGTAAGAGTATATTCATTTTAACACACTTATCTTTAAATCTTCAGATGTAGCGATTTAACATCTGATCATTTTCCTTTATGTGAAATATGAAAATTCAGCAGAAAGGATATTAATAGTTCAGTCCATAAACGCAAGTTAAACAAAAATTGATAAATGGCCATTCTGTTTCTAAGAGATTCTTAATCCACTTCATGGCTTGTGTTCTGGGTGAAATTAAAGCACATAAAGGCTCATACTCTTCTCTTCCATATTCCATAAAAAGAACTGCCAATGACCCCAAATTCTCCAATAATTTATTTTTGTCTCTTTGTCAAAGAGTAGGAACAATGACTCAGCCATCAATTACACTGTCTTTGTTCATTTCATCTGGGCTCATTACATCACAATATGGTTGCCCCAGCAGTGCTTTAAGACCCAGAGCACGTGTAGTGCTCCTTTACATTGTCCCCCTGAACCCTCAAAATTCCTCTGCCAGGTAAGTACTATTATCTCCTTCCTGTGCTCACAAAACCAGGGAGTGAAACTCTCATCCAAAGCCACATGACTGTAGCTGGTAAAGCCTGGCTACATGTAATAATTAAATGTGAGCCTCTGAAACTTCCAGGATCCTACTTGTCATATGCTTTGAGGCCAGTTATTTTATAGACTTATGAATTTAATATATGACTAATCCTAGAAGACACGATTGATGACTAGGAATGACTCATGGAAAACTTTGAAAGCAAACAATAAATCTGAGACAAAATGATATGCTTAATTATATATTTACTGTATTATATAAATTGCTCATATATGTTAACATTAGTAGGATCCTTTAGCAAAAGTAAAGGTCTATTTTATAAAAAAGGCTTCAGTTATGAAGGTCAATACTCAATAGCAATATAGGAAAGAACACGGTATTCTGTGCTTTGAAGTAATGGTCTGACCCTTGCTTTTATAGATGTTCTTTAAATATTCATAAAATGATGAGAAACGGTGCTTGCACCCCAATCTTCCTGCTGCCTGCACTGTTTCCATTTTTCCTGTAGCTGAGTATGGTCCTTCTGCTGACACCTCTCTGACAGCCGCTGTAATTCTGGCTTCCTCACCTTTCAGGAGAGAGCTACATAAAAGAACCATCACCTCTCCCTGATGTTTAATCAGGGCTCGGCATGTCCAGGTCCTTTTATGAAAGCTCCCTGGCAAGAAATCAAAGCCTCTTTCTTCAAAAACAATAAAACATGAAACAGAGGGAACCACCTGTCAATCAAGATAGATTTCTCTTTTTTACAAAAAGAAAGGCCCCTCCAAGAATAAAAAGCTTTCACACTAATTAATATCTATTAAAGTTCCCACTAGTGTAAAGGCTTGACTCAAGTCAAGAATTACCCAGCTAATTCAAATCTAGAAGGTACTTTTCCATTATACTCATGAAATGACAAGAGAAAGTACGTTCCCCAGAAAAGAACAGGACAGTTAATTATAATTTGCAGTTTAAATTTGCACAAACTACCTCAGTATGTTGGCTCTTAAAATTTCACTGGAATACGATATTGTCATCAATTATTCAGAATCAAATATAAATCTCTACCCATACATTGTTTGCTCGTGTAACACGGTGCATTATTTTCATTCCCGAAAATGCGAAAATGTACCCTTGTGTCTAAACATTCTCATCTATTATAACTCCAATTTCTGAATAGGATTCCCCATGCCACGTATTATTCTACACATAATAAAGACAGTTATACTAGGGAAAATTGTCTTCCATCTTCTTTCCTGAATCTCTTTACATACTGTTTCACTCTTAATTGTCTAGCCCATGTGGCTGAGTACTTAAGGCAAGGTTATTTACCTCCCAAATCTCTTTAGTCATTTTGATATTGGCGAATACAAGTGATGATACCAATTAACTAAGTTTAACTGCTTGGTGTGGAGGGGTCTTATGGAGGTTTGCAGGACAAAGAAGAAGGGACTAAATGATAACCATCTCTAAATAGTTAAGAACCAAATCCATAGAACACAGGACTGCAAAGAAGCCAGATAGACCTTAAAAAAAAAACTTTACTCTCTTTAGACTCATCATGCCTTTTCTGAGATATATAAATGCTGTTTGATCTCTTGTAGGTCAAGTCTAACACATAGGTACTACACAATAGTAAGTATTAAATAAACTAGTTAAACATTTAAACATTATGTATCACATAGACTCCAGTCACCTTCCTTGACTGATAGATCAACTGAGATCAAAAGCTTTAAAAATAATAATGAAGCTTAGAGAGTTAACTAAAATAATGAATTTGGAAGTATGGTTCCAATTCTCACAATACCATGATGAAAAGTTTTCATACCTTATCTACATGCTGTTTAAATTAAGCCCATGGAAGAGGACATTTCTGGTGCCCCTTCCACTCAAAGTGTTTCCACCATGGAGGGCACTAAAGTTGTAGAGAACTGGACATAATAGTTTGGGGCCTTTAATCTCAGCACTCGGGAAGCAGAAGGAGGCAGATCTCTGTGAGTTTGAGGCTCATCTACTCTACATAGTATGTACGAGGACATCTATGGCTACACAGAGAGACCCTATCTCAAAAATCCAAAAGATGTAGCTGAAGCCCAGAAGGGAACTTGCAAAGCATTGAGTATTACTCAGAGGAAGGCCACAAGTAGTTCACCTCAGGAGGAAAGAGGACAGTCCTAGCCTGGCTGGCAAATATCCTCTATACATTTTGGGTATTCAGACCACTATCTTCCTAAATTATTTTATAATGTTATCATTAAAAAATAACACTAAAAGATATATGATTTAAATGATACAAAAGTACTATGTGTTATCTTGAAACAGATCTCTTTTAAAATGAGTTATAAAAGATGCACATTACTGTTGTAAATGCTGAAGATTGCTTGCTTATTCTATCCATAACACCAGGAGACATGCCCTCTGTACGCTACAACTCCCAGCTCTCCTTACTCCCACTCACATAATAAACGATGATATGACCCTAAGTTACTTCCTACTACTTCTCTCCGTAAATCCTACTGGTGTCCAACAGGCTTTCCTGCAAGTATATTATGCATTCCCCATGTACTCAGCATCCATTCAACAATAATTAGCACTCAGGGTTTGAGACATACAATGAAATTGCTAGCGTGCAGTCTCTTTGACAGCACACATACCCTATAAATATTCTCCTCATGACTCCTGGGTGCCAGGGACTCTGCTTACACTGCCTCTGAAGAAAACGAGATGGGTTTGCAAATATATACACTTAATATGGCTCCATAAATATATATAAATATATAGTAAACTAACAACTGTAAACTCTTTCTTCAATAGCCCCCTGGAAAATTTAGTGCTTATGTTGTTCCATTTACATACAGAAGTAGAATAAGGATGAAAAGAAACACTTAAGAACACAATTCAAAATGACTAATTATATAAAGGAAACATGCAGAATTTTCACAAATACAAAAAAAACCCTTGAATTAAAGTAATTACAAGTATTGTTATATGTCAAGACAGCTGCAGCTTACAGTGCAGAATTTCCAGGAAGTCAAGGCAATAGGACCTCGATGCACTAGAACCTTGACACACTTAACATCTGTAGTCATGAGCCTACATAAATGAATGCATTCATGTATGCTTTATTCGCTTGACTGTTCATGCCAAGATAGAATTTTCCACTATTATACCATTCAGGTCCCTCTTTCTAGGAGATGGTGCCACCCACAATGGACTGTGTCTTCCCGTATCAATTAACTTACTTAAGACAATCTTCCATAGGCATAATCATAGCCCTACCTAATGTACGTAATCTCCCAGTGAGGTTCTCTTCCCAAGTGAGACTAGGTCGTACTAAATCAACACTTAAGCTAACTGTTACACAGTTACTAATAAGGACTAAGTAGAAAAATACAACGGACCAGATGTCTGTAAACAATCAAAATTAGACACTAAATTTTACAATTCCATAAAAACACTTTGGGAAATGTTAATACTTAAATATAAAGATGCAGTAATAAAAATAATTGGCATAAGTCATAAATATAGATCCATAATGGATCTATATTTATACACACACACACACACACACACACACTAGTTAGGAATGAGAAAGGTCTTTCTTAAGAAGTCATAAATCATATGAGAACTGATAAGATATCTGATAAGGGGGGAAAGCTCTAATACCAGGAGAACCTGAACCAAAACCCTATGGCATTTATGGCCAAGATGGAGTTGCTATTATCAATAAGCAATGGAAACTATCTGAAATCAGAAAATAAGGTAGAATAACTAAAAAATAACATAGGCCAATATGAGCTCACAAAGCACAATTAAGAAAACGTAAATAAATAAACTAAATAACAGGGAAAGTTAAACGTGAAAATGAAGCTCATTAGTTATTAAGTGAATGGAAGCTAGACTGGTGATATAAAGGGGTTCCATCTTGCTCTCATCAGAGCAGCAAGACATTTATTTACTCTTGGCTTGCTAGAAGTGTATGACACTAACCTTAGCACTGAGAGTCTAGAAATGGGTACATTCAATCATTCCCACCTGATGAAAGGGCAATTTGGATATATTTTTGAGAGATTAATGATATACATAATATTATACCAGAAAACTTTATGGAAGAAATTACTCTAAAAGTTATTGTTATTGTATATAAAGGTTTAGCCACAGCCCATCAAACACATATCAATTTATAAGACATTAGAAGGACATATACAGAAAGGAATGTAAGAATATGAATATAACAAATTTTTGTCAAAAGATTGAATAACTGGTATTTAAATATGTATATGACAAGGGAAGATGTCCATAAACTATGAATTGAGTAAAGCACATTATGAATAAATAATCATATATTTTGTGAAATATCATGTATACTGATATTTAATATTACACATATAGTATATTACAATTTGGAAGTATAGCTAAAATAATGCAGTTGTTGGCACTCTTGGCTTGGCATTAATACAGATCCTTTGAAATTCATTTCATTTAAGCTTATCTCTAAAAATTCCAAAGTAAAGTTCTAAGTGCACTTTGGGGAGAAAAGCTAGAAAACGCAAAGTCTACAGCAAAATAATGTCAAAAACCTACTTAGTTTTTAAAGATAGGTAATCATGTTTGTAAAGCCTGGATATGCTCTCATTCAAGGTTGGGTGGACTCAGACAGGAAGGTAAGCTCCATGTTGAGTGAACTCAAATCAGGGTGCCAGGCCCAGGAGTGAATGCAAAGATGCTACCAAAACAGGATCAAAGTTAGTGTGTATGACCTTTGATCTTTTCTGTTGTAGGGTGCTGGCAGTGAGGGGAGGTAACTTTAAGAGTCCAGCTAGTCTACTGTAGTGACAGGTGATAGCTGGACAGCAATCAAGAGACTATCCCTTAAGAAACCCTTCTTTCCCCAGGGAACCCCTGCCCAACTCTGTAAATCTGAAGCCAAATGTCCTTCCCTTAAGGATGCATAAGTACCTTAGGCCATAAGACATTAGCTTCCTCTGAACACTAACATTGTCAGCTAGCGCTTGCTTTCATTCTGTTTGAAGGCCTGCCTTAAAATGCTCATTAATTGTTATTTAGTTTTCATATGTTAGGGTCTTTGGGAGGGTAGAGAAGGTAAAAGAGGAAGTAGTAAATAAGAAAACCTTAAAAAAAAAAAAAAGTGGGCCCTTCTGGTCTGCAGCATCTACTCGAGGGACTGCTATCTTTGCCTAGCTCTGCACTTACCATTGGCCCCCAAATAGAATCCTTTGGTGGCATCACTGTATCATCTGGTGGCGCTTTTTGTGAACTAGCTCTTCATTTTTTTGGTGGTCTGGTTTCGATAACTTAAATCTCTTCGACATCTCACATCACCTTACCTCAATCTGGAGGAATGGGGTACGCTGATGATTTGAGGAGTAAGACCTCTTAAGACGCGTGCCTCGACTATGATACACACACAAATTCACATAATGTGCTCTATTTATTTCAAACAAGATATAAATCATTTGAAGCAATATCAAATTCGATGATGACGATGAAAACATCCATTCAACACTAGTTGAAGCCCCTAATATATGGTATGCCCTTAATTTGATGCATACAATGTGTACTCATCAACCATTCAGCATTTCCAAATAAATAATCTTTGTGCATGTAGGCTGATATGTGGTAATCGTGCACATTTACAAAGACATTGTGATGTTGCAGGCCCAATATTCACCGTGTCCTGAACAAATCAGGGTAATTAACCTCCTCATCTCCTTATCCCTATTTTATATTTGGAAGCTTTGTGTTCCTCTATAGCTTTCCATTAAATATTGAATACGTTATGGTAAATCGTAGTTCCTCCACTGAGCAACAAAAACAAGACTGAACTCCGTCTGTTTTATCGAATTGCTTTTATCAAATTGCTTCTATCCTCCTCCTCCCACGCTTTCCGAGTTCTAGTCATCACTCTTCTATATTCAGATAGACGTTTTGGCATCCACATATAATATAGAATAGCGTATCCTTTGTCTCTGTCTCTAATTTAGCATGGTGTCTTCTCATTCCGTCCATTTTGATGCAAATTATAGGATTTCATTCTTTTTACATATGAGTAATATTGTTCAATATATACATTTTCTTTGCTCATTCATCCATGGATGGATCTGGGTGCAGTATTCTAGCTCGGTGAATAGTGAATTGTGAATACTGGAGCAATAAACATGGAGACAGAGGTATCTTCCCGATTATCCAGATTCCGTTTCCTCTGGCCAGAGACCCAGATATGAGATAGCTGGACCACGTAGTAGTTCTATTTTTAGTTTCTGAAGGAACTTCCGTAATGGTCTCATAATGGCTACACTAATCCACACTCTCAATAATATCGTGGTAGTTCTGGTTTTTTCTGCATCCTTTTCGGCAACGGTTATTTTTTGTCTTTTGGGGAACAACTACTCTAACTGGAGTGACGTGAGACCTCTTTGTGATTTTAATTTGAATTTTTACACTGCAGAGGACTTACAAAACTGAGCATTTTCTTTTCACAAATGTACTGGCCTGCTGAGTTATCTTATTTGGAGGAACGTCTGCTCAGATCACTAGTCCATTTGTGGCTGGATTATCTGGTTTTTGTTATTATTATTTAGTTCTTTATATATCCTGAACATGAATTATTTGTCAGGTAAATAATTTGAAAAAAAATTCTCCAATCTTGTAAACGGTCTTTTCATTCTCTTGGCTGTTTATTCTGATGTGTGCAATGACTTACTTTTGCTTGTACTATTCACGCTTTTGGCATCTTATCAAAAAAATAAAAAAATAAAAATCTCTATACCAGCAGTTCTCAACCTGTGGGTCATGACCTCTTAGAGGGTCAAACTACTCTTTCACAGGGGTTTCCTAAGACAATCTGCATATCAGATATTTACATTATGATTCATACAGTAGAAAAATTGCAGTTATGAAGTAGCAGCATAAATAATCTTATGGTTGGGGGCCACCACAACAAGAGTAACTATATTAAAGGGTCACAGCGTTAGGAAGGTTGAGAACCACTGAGATGACTTGAGCTATTTGCTGTATGTATTCATTTAATAATTTCCTAATTTCTGGCCTTACATGTATGTCTTTCATCCACTTTTGAGTAACTTTTTGCATGAGGTGAGTATCATTTTTACACATCAATAACAAACACAGAGAAAGAAATCATGGAAGCAATCTCATTTACAACCACTAAAAGAAAAAAAAAGAAAAAGAAAAAATCTGGGAATAAGTTCACCAAGGAAGTAAGAGACCTCTACAGTGAAAATTACAAAGCACTGAACAAAGAAATTGAGGAGAACTCAAAGAAATGGAAAGGCTCCCACGATCATGGACTAGAACATTAACACTGATAAAATGTCTGTGCTGCCCAAAAGTATTTATAGACACCATGAAATTCTCATGAAAATACCAGAGATGACCCGCCCTCTCTCCTGCGCACCTTGCCCCCACGACAGAGCCCAGGCAGGGCAGGGAGCCCACTGTGGGGGATGCGCGGACAAAAGCCAGAAAGGGGCTGTGCTACCAGTGTTAGAAACTGATTGTCCCGACACAAAGGTATCAGCTGTGATGCAGGTTTAAAAGGAAATTTTCTTTGAGGAGGCAAAAATAAGAGTTTAATTTCCTCTGATTATGCTCTTCGTGTACCTTGTTTCGAAACTGGGGCAGCGGCAACAAGGAATACAACTAACTTCTCAATGCAGTGCACGATATCAAGGGTAGATGTTGATTTGTACTCTGGTGGGAAAGCTTTCTCTGTAGAGCAGTCACAGTCTTTTACTTGTCACTGTTGTGGAAAAATGGGCTACAAAGAAACATTGTTCTCTTTAAGAACGTGTTACTTCTGAACACACAGAAACAGCAACTGAAGTGATTTGTTCGGTATGTGCAGCATTACCTGAAGGTTTCCTTAACCATGCCACAGATGTCTTTGCAGTTCATCTGACCCATGAACCCAGAGCCCTTAGAGGTGTAGCTGTATAAAATGGTATCCAACATGTATGTAGAATCTTTCCCTTTGGTCAGGAGATAGAAGACCCTCATGCTCATGTATCAGACATGCACTTTACTAGCGGTTCTACGGGTAGACTCCTCTTCTTCTCAAAGTTCATACTCTCCAAGCAGTAGAAAAGCCATGAGTCCTGTAGCTATCTCAGTTATCAGGAGTGAGACATTCTGCAGGACAGTGTAACTCTTCGGGCCCTTTCTCCTCTCCATTGCAACAATTCCAGATGCAGCTAAAACTCTATCAGCAACATGCACAGGCAGCACAGCAACAACTGGAGACTGCTCACGACAAATGCTATGTGCTAATGCCACTACAATCACACAGTCCATGGCCACAGCCAGCATAGCTAGCACAGAGAACAGTTGGCAGGCTCTCCAGAATCCCTAGTTCCTTTAACGAGATTAAATGATCCCAAAGGGTCTGAAGCACAGCGCCATTCCACGGAAAGCAAGCATGCAGACCACAGCCCATTTGTCCAGGAGCTCTTTATACCCACGTTAGTCTTTGAAGACAGCACACCCTCAGAGGAGGGCGGATGGGGGCAGATGGCGGATTTTGTTGCAATGGACTGTGTAGATATTTGTGCCTTTAG
Source organism: Cricetomys ansorgei (assembly GCA_026225945.1). NCBI lineage: Eukaryota > Metazoa > Chordata > Mammalia > Rodentia > Nesomyidae > Cricetomys > Cricetomys ansorgei. The sequence goes on along the minus strand of JAMJFZ010001203.1, from coordinate 13,504,087 downwards.
ATATTGCTTTAGGATAACCCCAATTTAGAAGAGAGTAAAGAAAAAGGGCCTCCCTTCCTCTTTGATAACCTCCTCATTTGAAGACAATGTCCCCCGTACTGTATTTGCCAATGAAAGTAAACAACAGCTTTCCTAGGTCTGATTGGGGATTGCAATTTCAGTCTGTCACTCTTGTATACGTTCAGAGGGCAGAGAAAAAATATATAGGATAATCATTTCCACTTAAGTAATTTTTGTTTCTAGCAGGTAAATGTAGGTAGTAGTGCTGGGTGATATCTGTTTCCTACACCTTGACAAGCACAAGGCTCCCTAATACTCCACATTCAAACTGAAAGGAAAATTGAAATCCCCGGTGAAGCTGCTGTGTATATTCGTGAATACTAATGCGTACAACTGCTCGGATAGTTTACCTAACTACTGCATAAGTTCTTTTGCATTGTGCGGTAGTTCCAATGACCTTGTCATTGAAACGTCACACTTAACACAATAAAATTAAAAATTAAAATAAAAAACAAATCTCACACATTCTCCAACATTCTCCAATGACCACAGGGCAGAATAGCTTTGGAAAGCTGTCTGCTTGAGTCTGCCTTCTATACGTGCCTGTTAGACACAAAGCCAGCTCTTCAGTGGAACCTGGGGGTCTTAAGTCAGGTGTGGTTTGTGACTAAGCCCAGCCTGTCTCTAAGTCATCCTAAGACATAGTGAAGAAAGTAAAGGCTGCACCTGCTGCAGAGTGTCAAAGTGACCTTAAAACAAATCCTGTCTGTCTCGGAAGTTTTTGCTTTTCGTGTTGTTTAATTTTTTTGATGTTAAACATGCCGTGCAGGTGTAGATGAATTTTATTTATTCGATGTTCAGTGACGTTAACCTGAATTATGTTGTCTTGTTTTTTTTTTTTTTTAATCTCACATTCTAAATGATAAAAAAAGGAAATATCACACATGTTCTTTATAATCCTAGAAAAACTAAATAATCCTATAGTTCACATGGAAGCACAAAAGATCCAGAATAGGCAGCAGAGTCTCAGGATAAAAGAACAAACCCAGAGCCGTCATTATACATATTAAAGGGCTACAGTAATTATGCCAGCATGACATTGGCAGAGGACAACCAACATATGGACCAATGGGAAAGGAGTAGAAATAAATCCACACTTTTATAGCCAATGCATTCTGAACAAAAACGCTGTAAGTATACTAACAAAGAATAACAGCTTCATCAATACATGTTGTAGAGCAAACTGATAACCACATGAGCACAACTAAACCTTGACCCCTATTTTTTATCCTATACCCAAATCCACACTTCTCTTCATCCCTATGATACATTATATTTTCCAGAAATCGTTCTTCGTTTGAAGTTTTGGCTACGTTCTTTCCAGATAATTCCTCAGCTGATCCCAACAGTGATTCAACAGGTGCCTGTTTGATGAAGAATGAGGGGGTTTTTTTTGTTTTGTTTTTTGTTTTTTGTTTTGCATTTGCTGCCCCCTCAAAGCAACAATTGGGATGGGAGGACTTTGTAGTATAACTGAACCAAAACAAAGTGTGTGCGCTTCAATGATGATGTAATCATAGTTAGTAGGGTCAAATAAATCAAAGGGGAGTGGGTTACCAAGTACCAAATGCATTCAAGACCTATTTGAGGGGCAAAATGCAATGATTACATTCACTGCTCATGGCCACTGACATGCCAATGCAGAGAAAGCAATACAGAGTTAAGGACAAGGTCAATGAAACTATTTGCAGCAGGTAAAAACACCAAGGAAAATTAATAGCACTTTCTTAGTAAAAGCAAAGTATAAAACTCTCCCAGCAGTTTATGCTTGCTGAAAGCGCCTTACTGTGCATTTTAAATAATTTTCTAACTAAATCAAAGAGAAGAGATATACACTCCACTTATAAGAAATGGGATTAAGAGAGGACACCTTTATGGGTCATTGTTCACTGCTAAGGCAAAGCCTTGGGGGAGGGGAAAAACATTTACAAGCAGAAAAATCCAGAAAACAGGATTAACAGGTTAGGGGATGTCTTATATATCATTTGCATATAATCCAAGATAGATGACAGAATGATCGATATGAGAAATACGAAATGCTGTCACAAGTTATGTTAGTGTTTCCTCTGCCTTTATGATAGAAGGAAAGCCCAACTGAATAATATCAATATAAAAACCGAAGCGAGCAGCATGGGGTGAAGGGCCACTGTCCTATCAATCAACAATCAGAAAACTATCAACTTGAGCTAACTGTCAAGATGCATTCCAAATACAGCAAATATAAAGGCAGATGAACTCAGATGGCAAAATGTCATAGATCCATCAGTGCAAGGCTTTCTTTCAACATCAACCCATAGTTTTCCTTTGACTTCAGTATCCATCACTCTGAAAGTTTTCTCTACAACACATTTTAAAAAGAAGAAAGGGAACATGCCAATGTCTCCTGACACATTTGTTATAGAAACGAATTATCCTCCCCAAACTTCATAGGAATTGGTTTCTACAACGTCCAATGTGCTGTCCTTACCAATACACAGCTTAAAAGGGGTTCTGGGAAAAGATGCTTTCTGAAAATGCATGTATCTACTTTGTGAAATCCTAGACAAGCTGCATGTGGTAGATAGTAAGCCTTTGCACAAGGACCAGGAACACTTACCACTTCAGGTAAGTGATAATTTCAACTCCCCACCTCAAATAGATGCGAATGTTACCTTCATAATCAAAGGATGCTTACACAAAATCTATTCTCAAAATAATCAATACAAATGGCTCTCTTATTTTGAATTGCATGAGAGTATTTTCTTTCCTTCTGTCATCCATCATTCACCTAATTATCTATCTAACCATTCAGCTTAATCATGTGACACAAGGAAATATCCTTTACAGCAGCCTCTTTGTTTTGAAGACACAAGTGGTGGTTTAGAGAAAAGGCAGATGAAGCATGCTCATTGATAGCTATAATCAGAGGAGAAGGTTATTATGCACCATGAGATGTGTAAACTGTTTAGAGAGATCAGGGGAAGGATATATGAATTACAAATGAGGGTCTTGAAGTAGGAAACTCTTAATGCAAAGTGGATGTGAATTGGCTCTTGAATAAGTTAAATGATTTAAGTGTACTTAATAATTTAATTTCAATCTAACCTGGCAAAAATCAGACAACATATTTTCAAGCTTCTCCATTAACCAGAATATGTTTACAATCTGTGGCTGGTTATTTATATTTTTAACCATTATATTATCTAATTAGAAAATCAGTATAAACTAAAAATTTGAGTCTTAGGGTGGGCCAGAGTTACAACAAAGTCTTAGATTCCTCCAGGAAATATCAGCATGCTCAACATCCATTTTCTAATAGAACTACATCTCAAATCCCATTATCCATTAAATGAAGATGTTGATGGTCTTCACTTTGAGACTTTTCTTGAAAATTGAATCTGAAATTATATCAGAACACTGAACACCATAAGGAGACACGACTCCACAGAAAGGCAATATAGTGTTATATACCACTAGTTGCACAAGCAAGTCAGGAGATGCCCAAGAAAGAGATGCCTAAGAACAAACACAAATCAAGGCCTGTAGCTGCCCCCTCTACCAAGTATTTGCTTAAGCCATTTCTCTGCATCTGACACCTAAATGGCACAGTGTCACTTCTGTGGAAGTACCCTGAATCCATTAATCTACTCCAATAGCTTATGTTGTTCTTCTAGAGTGACTGTCAACTCTGTAATGCACCTGGAGCCCCACTATGTTAATGCTTCTATTCCATTCAGCCTGGCATTTTAAGTTAGATGATCTCAAAGTTCCACCTCTAATACATAAAACTCATATCCGGTTGTTTGTATGACACACAGATCTTTAAAAAGTCACTTCCTTTATACTGCTAATTATTTAGTTTCTTTCTTTGGATCAAAATTCGAACTATATGGCCACACAGCCAAAGCATGGAAAATGGTGAAAATGTTCTATGTCCAGTAAGTACTGATGGAGGAGAAAAGATGAAAGCATTTCTACTATGGGAAAAACTAGTAAAGAATAAAGTAGACTTCTACTGCCCATGGCTACTAGGACAGGAGGCAACAGGGCACTTCGTAGGCAGTGAATCTGAATTCAGATTACTCCAAATCTAAATTAAAGCTATAATGAGTACTGAGAATCCAGAACATATACAATATTTTAATCACAGTTTTAAAACGATTACATGTTGAAGTGATCACACACACACACACACACACACACACACACACACACACACACACACAGTTTATGGTATACTAATGGGTAGATGAGTGCAATTGATCACCATGGTGGACAAAGAAGAGCTCCCTCCTGGAAAAAGAGAAATACGCATTTTCTAGAATCATTAAGCTCCTTGATTCCTGACTAGCCAGAATTCAGAGACACCATATGGATTATCATGAGGCTTTCTTGTGTCACCAGAGAAAGCAACCTGCATTCTCATTGGGGAGGCTACCAACAGCTTCCAGGAAACATTGGGTAACTCCAGGTTCTTCTTCGAGAGTTGATCCCAGCAGGAAACTATGTTCCCTTGACCACTGATGCAGTGATCAATAAACACTCCATGCTCAATAACTCCAAGTAGGTGTACATTGAAGGGGAGCTAAAAAGGAAACAACCTCACAGCTGAACACAGAAGATATCTGGATTGACTGATGTTTTGGTTTTATTGTGGAAAAATATAGCTAGGACAAATTTAAACATGGATTGACTGCCATCAAGAACTTTCAAAAAATGCTCTAATTACTTAACACCCACATTAACCTTTTCCTGTTCGAGAAGAAAGTCAGCACTTGTGTCATCCTTGAGAACCTGATCTCTCCAAGCCAAGAGAAATTAGAAATGTTCAATATTCAACACTGAATATCAAGCACATTTAGCAAACAATGGGCCTTTGGCAGTGGAGGAGAGAAAAGCAAATAGACCTGGGTCTGATTAATACTTAATATATGAAATGACCTTTTTATGGGGGAGCTGGACAACATACATCCCAGTGTTACCACAAAAATCATAAATTTTATTAGCTAATCTCCAAAGGGAATAGTCCATTAATGAGGATGAGACTGATTTAATAAAATATAAATTACCCCAGTGTAAGACACTTGCCCACAAGACCTTCAATAAAAAACAAAACTGCTGCCTTCACAGGATATAACAAAAATGAATCATAATAAGAATCAGGTGTGGGTATTTGTGCTCACAGTTTATTCTCGTACTTAGTTTGAATCAAAAGATAACCCAGAAATTGCTGAAGGGAGGCACCATATCCCTCAGTCTGTGGACGAGGAGGAAAAGGAGAGTGTGTAACTATTGAATAACCACGGATGAGTCCAATTCAAGTCTCTCAAAAGCAATCTGCACGCTGTAGAACAAACTCTCCGTCTACTCTAAGATTTCCGTGTTTTCAGTAATTTGATTATCAAAATTCCTGACAGAACACGTGGGCATGATTTGCGGAAAAGGAAATGTTAAACAAAAATGCAGAGTTGTATAGGAATGAGTGTAAAAGGCAATTTTAAAATGTAACTTTCAGTATCCAAAAAAGTTTCCATCACAAAAGGAATGCATGTCAACTATGAAAACGTACAGTCAACGTTCCATATAATTCATAAATAAGAAAAAAACTATCATTCATATGACAACAACTACTGAAATGCATGCAAAGGTGACCTGGGATATATGTGGTAGTTTGTCACATTAGGAGCCAGTCCTTACAGAGGCCACCCTGGACAACCTATATAACTATACCAGTGGCCTTAGGAGCTACATAGGAGCTACGGATGCTCTGGATGGGTGCCATGTGTTTAATGGATTCATCAGATCTCACAGATTTTGAACTGGCTTTCCCAAAAGTGACAGTACAGTTAAACATCTTTTAAAAGTATATACCCACTGAATTTGCACTGGAGTAAGTGTGGTATCCATCCTAGAAAAGAAAAGATGGAGGATCACAGTGGCCTTGGTGGATAATCATATGTTCCACATGAATTTGCTGACCATTTCTACTTGAGATACTGGGAAGAAGTTACTACATGAGACTAGGTGAGGAAGACTGAGAAAAGCCCAGCTGTGCCCTTAAGATCATAAATACTAGGGCTATAATAGCATTTGGCTCTGCATGAGGGCACCAGTCAATGGCACAGCTCAGCTCATTATTCCAAAGATTGGGAGGAAGAGAATTGCAGCTTCCACTGCTTGTTATTTGAAGCTCTGTTACAGCCTCTGCTAAATAACCTTTCTTAGGTAAGCCCTTGGTTACTCCATCAATGTACCTTGAATAAATTCAACCATAAAACTGATTAAAGATGGTGTCATCTTCTATATTGCTTTCCACATATTATCTGACCTTCCTCCCCGTGGTCCCTTCTGGTAGCCAGTACAATCATCTCCACTTTAAAGATTTGGAAATTAAGCCTTGGAGACATTAATTAGCTTGCCTAAGTTTACACACCAGATTTATCTGATTCCATTGCCAGCCTCTTAGTCCCACATTCAACTGCCTTTAGAATATTGACCAGGGGAGGACAAACACAATATATCACGTTAAATGAGCACAGCTTGCCAAAAAGGGGCCCTGAATGTCTGGTTTCCACCAACCTTCCATCTTATCAGGCAAGTTCCCCTCAGCTTCAGCCCTGCGGCTCTTAACAGATGCAGCTCTTGCCACAGATTGCCCTTGTGCCTACCATCAGCTTCCCTTGCATACTAGTTCTTAGCCTAACAGGAGAGCTCAACCTCAGTATTTCACCAACAAGGACTTTCATCAGCAAATATTTCCCTGGCCATCAAATGCCAAATGTTCTTTTTGTTTGGCCCCATCGTAACAGAACGAATGAAGCAGCTTTACAGCCATCAGTACAAATGATACTCCGTGTGCAAAACTATACATGTGTCCCTCCAAGCTGGGTCATTCCATGTCCTCATCCAAAGCCTGAATACAATACAGAAAAGAAGCAACGGCGAAAATAAGAAAGGCATCATTTCTGGAAAACACGACCTCAAAACTATTAACAGCAAATATTTTTCTCAGTAAATACAATTTTGGTGGTTATTTTTTTCTTTCTGCTGGCCTTTACTTTATAACCTTTAGTAACTAACATTTATTCCTACTACAGTACAGGGTACATTTCCGAAGCATAATGCGATTCTAAAATAAGCAGTTAATAAGAAAAGCCTTCTTATTTGAGTAGATGTTGTTCTTGTTTAGGTTCTTTTGTTATTCAGTGTCCAAAGTAATTCAGATTAACTGTGCTGCATTGCCTGTTATAGAACTGGAGGAGTTTTCTGTTTGTTTCTTTTGTTTTGCTTTGTTTTGTTTTTGTGGTGGATGGGGAAGTTTGGAGATAGAAAGCACCTTCCCAGCAAGAAGTATTTATAATAAACAGCACAGGAAGAAATGCCTTCCTTGATGAAATGGCTCATTGAAGGAGCAAGTTATGTGTCACAGTAGAAGGATACATGCAAACTATCACCTCGGTCGAAAAACAGGAAAGGTGAGTAGGCCAGACTTTCCTTGGGTCCTGCCACAAGAGTCTCATCTCTTGGCCAAGAGCTGCTGGAAAAATGAAAGCTCACCAGGTACTGGTGGTGCCTAAAGAGAAAGGGAAACAGGGGTGGCTGTTGGTGACCTGCCATGATTTATGCTACAGGAAGCTTCATTCCATACTAGCACTTTACCTGAAAATGTCACGTGGTATTTGCTTGAAAGTAAATGAATTCTCCTGTTGGATAATTGACATGATAAACAATGATTTGGCCAAACGCGAAAATGCCTTCTAATGATTTTCTGATAAAGACATAGTAATAAGACTCATGGCTGAAGCATTTGTCATGAACTAAATGGATAGAACGGAAGTGACTATCATAATACTGGTAACTAAATAAAAATGCTCCTGAAAAGAATGTCTGCTCACACAAATTTTGATACATCCCAAGGATAAACCCCACTGCCCGACTTGCTTTTATTTGAAGGGAAAGTTTTAGAAACAAGTGCGACATTCCGAAAGCATATCACAATAATTCTTCTCAGCAGTTCCCTTGTTCAAAGCAGCAGCAAATGTGATATTCATGTCCATTCCCAAGAGCCGCAGCCCCACGCGCCCGAACAGCTGCGATGGCGCTGCCATTTCCATTTTAGAGAACAAGAATTCTTAGTGAAGTTTGAAAACCACTCAACGCAGAGTGTTCGACACTTTTACTGGGCTATTTATGCATGTCTCTTTCCTTTATAAATTAACAGTGACTTGATTTCCTGGAGTACGTTTTCATTAGACATTGCTAAGTACTTCAGACTTCGTCTTCAATGGCCATATTGTTATCACTGTTAAGACAGACTTGATATTTTTGCTTTTCTCTGAACATCTTTCTGCTTTGGGGGTTTTCTCTTTGCTGTCTGCTGGAAGCTAAAGCTGGGGAACAGGAGAACCAACATTTTACCTGCTGTCTAGTTGGGGAGTAGCAAACATAGATTATGGAGTAGGAGGCGGTCAATGATGCAGAGATTATCACTCGCCACCACAGCCAAAGGTCGCCCTGTAGAACTCCAGCGTTTATTTTGACCTTAAAAATGTTAATTGAAAAAGTCCTGTAGGAGGAAAAATAAATGATTCATTCACTCCTCTATCTAGGAATATATATATATATATATATATATTCCTAGAAAGAATATGAAATAACAGAATAAGCAAATCTTACTGTACAAAGGTACAAAGGTTACTTGTTCAATATGAATTTTAAAGGAAAAGTAAGAAGAACCAACGTCAGACCACTGAACAATGTGACAGCAGACATGTAGCATTTCATTAAAAAAGGAGGAGGAGGAGGAAGAGGGGGAGGGGGGCAAGTTAGAAAGGAGAACCAAGAGTTCTAGGCCAGCCTGGGATACAGTAGAATGACACTAAAAGCAAATAAGGAAAATGATATTGAGTTTGAATTATTAAAAGATATATATATAGATAGATAGATACATACATAGATATATATTCTTTACCAAGGGTATCTCTGTGTTACTTGAGTGAGCAATTTAGCACCTTATATTTAAATATTATTGCTATCTAAGAACATAACTTATAATCATGGTTTCCACCTTCCTTCCTAGAGAGAGAAACAGCTGCACTGCTTCCAATGGCTACAACTAACTTCTCCCTCCCTCACTTTTCCAGGAGTCCTTAAGACACTGCCAACAGGCCAATTTTCCATGCAGTGAGGTAATTCTCATTCCAAGAAAACACTCACAGGTTTGCAGCCAGATTTGGATCAATGAACAAGAAGCATTTCTGCTACAAGCTAGTGTATGTTCTGTGAGATAGAACCCTGGATAAAGAGCTCAAATGGGGCAAGTATACACCCATCTTCAGAACAGGTAAAGACACCTGAATAAAGCCGGGCAGTCTTCTAGAAAACTCAGAATGAGTACTCCGATTTCCTGATGCCTTGATCAGTTCAATAAGACTGCTTGCCACAGAAGTCAGTGTGTATGGTTGGTTTTAGTAGCAGCTATGGGAAAGCAATCCACAGACTTGCTTCTCTGGCTCATAGATCTATAAACTTTACAAGAAGAAGGTACTGACCAGGTCAAAATTCAAATGAAACAGTCACTGTAATATCTATGGTGGTACCAAACGGTAACATCTAAGAAAGATGCTTTCTGCTAGTAGAGATAGATAGAAGGCGTGTCCACAGCTAAGGGGAAGGTGATGGTTAATAATGATTGTCACCTTGACAGGGCCTTAGAGTCACCATGGACAGAAAAGTCTGTGCATGTCAATGAAAGATTATCTAGACTAGATTAACTAAGGTGTGAAAACCCAACCTTAATATGGGCAGTATCATTTCATGGGTTAGAGTACTGGTCTGAATGAATAGGAGAAAATAAGCAGATCTCAAGCATTCGGTATTCACTGCTCTCTGATTCCTGTCTGGGGATGCAACATTACCAGCTGACTCCTGCTCTTGATTCCATACCTTCCCTGAAGTGAGAGCCCCTGTCTCCTGAAACTGTGAGCCAAAAGAAACCCTTCTTTTGATCGTCACTGTTCAAGTATTGTGTCACACGAACACGACAAGTAATGGACACAGAGACATCCCTAACAGTAACTCCGTATATTCATAAACAATCAAAGTAATTATTGGTGGCACTGACTGGGATGTATATATATATATCTCAGATCTTAGATAGAAATATCTAAGCCCCATCAAATTAAAGCTCTTCCATTCTAGAGCACACATTACCAACAACAATTAAACAATTAATTTAAAACATACTTATTGGTACTTATAAAGACAAATGCTTAGAAGGTGTTTGCGGTTATGGTAGTTTAGTGAAGTGGTTGTAGATTTTCCTCTAAGATTCATGACTCCCTAGCCCGGGGTAGTTGGCTTGATTTCAGTACTAGGCACGGCTTCCTTCTCGTTGTAGGGTGTCTGAAGTCCAATTAGGGAGCTTGGTTACTGCCAAGGTATGTGTGCCACTACCACAGCCTGAATTTATAAATTAAGATTATATATGTGTATGCAAACACATATATGCATATAACAACAGAAATGAAATCTTTTTGTTTGAAAATGGAATGTCGTTTTCTAATGAAAATGAGGATTATGGTAATAAGAGCAACAGTAGCCCACACTCAATGAAGAATGCCCACTTATGGATGAATTATCACAGTACCATCTAATTCTTCTATGATTCTATAATTCTCCTTATGATGTAGATACATGATAAACGGTCATTTATACATCATTAGATGAGTAACTAAAACACAGGGTGTCGAAGAAAGAGTGCTGTTTCAAAACAAATCAATCAGATTGAGAAAGCCTGAAAAAGATACCTGATATCCCCCTCAAATCATAATAATAAAGTGAGGATATATTTTTAAAGGACAGTAAGAAAACCAATAAACTTGTGCAGAGAGCAGCAACTACTCACCAGAAGTAATGGCCTACAAGAACGGAACAAAGGCTGTGGACCTGGCCTAGTGGATAAAGTGTCTGCCGCACAAACATAAGAACCAGGACTCAGATACCCAGCTCCCATGGAAGAGGCAAGCAGGTAGGGCAGCCATCTATAATTCCAGCACTGGGAAGGCAGAGATAGAATATGTCTGGGGCAACACGGTTATCTAGAATAGCCTGCAAGCTACGGGAGAGAGATCATTGGTAAATAAAGTGGAGAGTGACAGAGGGAGAAACCAGTCATCAACTCTGCACCTTGACAAGCATGAAGCCCTTGTGCACGCACGTGTGTGCACACACACACAAGTAAACATACATACACACTTGCACATACTCGACACACATACATACACAAAAAGGAAGAAAAAGGAAAGGAGGAAAGGAAGGTGACAACACCAAAAACAACAAAAAGAACAAAGCAGGGAAACTCCATTTAACTTTCAGAAGGGTCTGAAAATCATCTAAGTCTAAGCGCACACGATGTTCCTGAGTAGTGTTCGTTAAATTGCACAAAGATATTGTTCCGTCTTCTGCTTGGGCTACTTCAGTTACAATAGCCAATGTGAAAGACAATATTGTATTTAAAGCTCTTGTATGATACCAAAGTGTGGACAGAATGGGCTGATGAAAGAGCCTTTTTCACACCTCAACTATCTAAACTCAGCTCTGTGGTCCCAGAAAGAAGGCGCCTGGCAACCCAGAGCCTTGCAGATAACAGCAAGTCCCACAGGTCTAGAGGAATGAGAAGCTAAACTGTTTGCAAGGACCTCAGAAGACATATGACTTTCATCAAGGGAGGTGACGACAGAGAACATGTCCTAGGGAATTGATGAAAAGTGGTTTGTGAATCCATAAAAAATAGACATGCTATCATTCAGGAATTATGTGGATTCCTAAGGAACCAATCAGGATGAATGAATAGTCTCCTTTGCTGAAGTTAAACAGTGGTATGTGATGGTAAATTCATGAATGATATTGGGGAGGGGGGGTTGGGAATGAACACACTGTAGGATATAGTCAACAGAGAGTCCGTTCTGGAGACCTACTCTTGGTCCTGAACTTAGAAATCAAGAGCATCTTGTCAGTAAAAAGAGCTATATCCTTCTTTTGTAGCAGGTTTTCAAGGCATTGAGCTTGAAGATCAAGCATCTCTCTCTTTTTTTTTTTTAATACAACAGCCCTCTTAGGGAGGTACAATGAAATACAATGATCTTACAGATGAGAAAATGTGGGCTCTGGAAAGATGATTCCCCAAAATTACAACTGTTTACAAGGAAGATTGAGAGTCTGGGCTAAACCACTCCGTGCCCCAAAACAGCAACCAAGACACAGCAAGGGAACATGAAACCCAGACTCCATGAAGACAGATTAGTTGAAGCTACTGAGTTGGTCTACCGAGAAAAAAATTTGGAGTCTGCTGACATGGCTGCAAGAGCTCCTTTTGGCTCCAAGTAGTGGGGTAATAACAGACTTGAAGGTAGGACTGGATTAAGAATGAACTTTTAAAATCCTGAGTATTGTCTACAGATTGGAGGAATGGTCTAAAAAGACTGTGAGATTTCTTGTTACTGAAATCAAACTGAGACTGACAGTCATTGCTATCAGTGATTTAAACAAGGAAGGGTGACTTAACTGGGAACCCACCAGACTTCTCTCAAATTCAGATTCCTAGAGGATGCAGATGCATGGCCAACCATACGACCACAATTACGAAGATGGATCCTGGACTCTCAAAGGTGGATAATAGGTTGTTCTTCCCTGATTAGCAGGTCCTGGGTAACACTGATATCTAATGTGAATATATAGAGTGAGGCTCAGTTCTCTGTTGGGACCCATGACTAATTTTGCATTCATCTTTAGATTTTTAACATGGAAAACACAAAGCAGTTGAACGCGTTTGTTTTCCTTCACTCGGAACCGCTACCCTGAAACAATGATTTGTACTCTTTCTGCAAGATCTTTGGAAGAAAGCCACTTAGGTGGCTGTGCCCTGGTGGCTGAAACGCTCCAGATGGGTTTACTGGAGTGTCGGAAGCCATGCCCCTCCTGGCCATATGATATATGAGTTGTCAGCACAGTTTTATCTTTCAACTAATATTAACCGCTATTATCCAAACGGAAATACTAACAACAGCAATTTGGCTACAATGGATGTCTTTGTACAACATTTATCTCCCTTCTGGAAGTCTGTTGAGCTGTGTTTACACCAGCTTATTTAATTTTGTTTTCCTTTATCACGTTAACCCAGTGCTTGGGCACTTGTGAGTTAGTGTAGAGGAAAAGCACAGACATGACTTGTGCCTAATCTTTTATGAGAAACACAGCTGGTCCTATCACTGTTCCTAGCATATCTGGAAATGATTTTAAGATATAATTACATGCCTTGCACCTGCACAGCAGGTGGTAAACACATGCCTGGAGGGTAGGGGTGCTGAGTTGGTAAGAAAACTAAAAAGAAACCATTTCTTTTTTTTAAGTAAGCCAATCCTGTGTGCTATAGAATATGTAGGTCAAAAATCTTTGGGGCTATTTTTGAGTGTAAGCGGACAAATTCAAGGGAAGGAATGGAAGAGAGACACTGTGCTTTGGTTACAAAACTGAGGCTTTTCCCCATGATCAGCAGGGACAGACTGGCCGAGCGACTTAACTACTCCCACTTCAGGTTCCTCGCAGTGAAATGGGGAAGACAGAGCACCTGTCCACTACACCGCATCGAGACTTAGCTGGGGTACACTCCATGTCTAGGACTTAGAAGATTCTTCACACCACGTAGTTACATTGGAGCAATTCTCACTGATTTTCGTTAGGAAAACAGAAGTTAGAATGAACTACAGTGCCTAAGACTTGAAAGCCAGAGAAGTAGTAGCTGAAATCACCTAACTAGTATCCTCTCCATCCTGGGGTCATCTGTCAACATTCTATCCTACTTTCAAACATTCAGTGAGCAGCCACAGATCTGTGTCTGTTCTGTGGGCAGCTTTCCACTTCATGTATTCTCACATGGTTCAAAAGCAGAGAGAGGAAACAAGCTCTCTTGTGTTTCTTCTTCTGAGAAAGCTAATTCCACTATGGGGACTCTCCTTTCATGACACCCTAACATCCAATGGTTCTAACTCCTAGCACCAGTTTGGGGTGAGGTTCCACTGTATGAATCATAGATGATATATTAAGCCCAAATCAAGGCACATTCACCTCTGTAACCTGATATGTGTATCACTGTTTAACAAGTCCTCATTCCCTTTCCTTCAAAAAGAAAATCTTCATCTTGGGGCTTCGGCTTGAACGTGAATAAGAAAGAATACGGAAATGCCAAGGTATCCCGGGGGAAATCAGTGAAAACATTCACAAAATATGTAGAGCATAATGCAAGTTATGAAAGCCCACTTAGATACAGGAGCTACACTTAACAGGTGTCTAGCTTCACTGTGGAAGTGACCTGAACATTCCTGTAAAGTAGATACACACACACACACACACACAGAGACATACACTTGCGCATGCATGTGCGTGTATACACACACACCACAAGGTGGGTGGGGAGGCAGGCACACAGAGACACAGAGAAAGCATTTCTAGATTATCAAGTTATAAATCAAGCATTTCACAGAAATTCAGCTCAATGAAGTTTCTGTGACAGAGGCGATCAGAGTCCACTCGACAACCTCACCAATCTCACCTGGATCAGAAGCGGCCTTGATGGAATGCTCCGAGGAACCTGAGGACATCAACACTGAACACCGAGTTTTGCAAGCCTGTAGCACGAAATGTGTTTGTGTAGGGTCTACAGGTTCTTGCAAATTCATTGGCTTTGATTTCTGAAGGAACATAAGAGGTGTGTAATCTCTATGGATGTTAAAATCATTTTGAAAAGTTAGATAGGCATTTATAGGAAAAAGTGTGTGAAAAGAAACATTTCATGAGTGTTTAAAGTAGGTAAATTTCTCCAATTTCTCTCTTTCTTTGGAGAACCCAGTGTTAAATTTCTCTGGTTACTTTGGCAACTCTACAGGATAAACAGGAAACGGGCTGTGTATCTCTGGCTTGAGGCTCATGGTCTCAGAAGAGATGCAACAGCTCGGAAGATCACAATCCCATGGAAAACTAGCAAGTGTGGGACAGAAAACGCAATCTTCCCAATGGCTTCTGCTTT
Organism: Cricetomys ansorgei; assembly: GCA_026225945.1. Lineage (NCBI taxonomy): Eukaryota > Metazoa > Chordata > Mammalia > Rodentia > Nesomyidae > Cricetomys > Cricetomys ansorgei. The sequence goes on along the minus strand of JAMJFZ010001203.1, from coordinate 13,488,966 downwards.
GTGAAACGGTGTTCACTCTCTGTTTAATCAGTGGCGAAGAAAACTGCCACAGCCACCTTGTTCCTATCCTTTCGGCGTAGATCATGCACAGGCTAGAGTCACCGTAACAATATAACCAAACATAGTTTATTGTTCCAGGGTGATAGGCTGTTACAAGTGGCACAAATTCTTAGTCCCATATCTATTCATTTTAGATTTCTACATAAACTAATGAAACGTTGGGTGAAGACAAGAACCGTCACGGACTAAAGTGGATGGCTAGGAATGAAGACAACGAAATGATACTGGAGAAATTCAAACACAGACCAAGGACTGCACAGCCTTATTATCACCCGTTATTCAATTCAGACAACACCTCTAAGAGGCAGACAGCCTCTTTCAAAGTGCAGAGAATTCGATAATAAACCCCTAATTAGACTTTACTAAGGTTAAAAAGTTATTAATCAATCTCCTCCCAATTGGCATTCCAGCTCTTCTTACTAATCACAAGAACCTCAACTGTATGGAAAGCTAAGAAAACTTAAAATGAGAGGAAATAAAGTTTAAGTTGGACTCTCTAAGAGAATTAACGTTGGCCATAATGATACTTGTAATCTGAAGCCTCCTGCCATCCTTACTTATAAAATAAGCATTCCCGTAGGCTGTGTTTTTTAAGAACTGATTTGTTCGGCCTAGAGAGAAGAAATTTCATGTTAGAAAATAGAAGTTTCTCTGATAAATGCCCTTGCACAAAAAGATCTTTTCCAATGCTGGGTATGAGAGAAAAATGATTACCCACTTGTCAGAGATAGGAAATTTGAATTTTATTCAAATTATTTTGTCCAGTTAATAGATTTTGCCAACCCTGGACACAGGGGAGGGCTCAAAGTCAGACAGTTGCCTTGGCAGCCTGATCTCAGGCTGAATAATTGCCTTGCTGTGGGAAACTTTCTGCAAAGCTGCCCTCTCCTTCCCTTGAGGAGCAAGTACCTACTCTTCCTCCATCATCTCGATGGTGCAGAATCAACAGAGTCCTGGCAGAATTTAGTCTCCTGGACTTGATGCCAGTTTGGGGCAGATGCTTCCTATCTTCCAGGCAACAACACTTTGAATTTCACTTTTTTATGTTTCTTTCTTCTGCAAATGATGAGGGCTGTGTGGTTGTCTGGGGTGACTTTCCCTCTACCATCTTTAACATGTCATTCCTTCCTCTTTTTCTGTTCAGCTGCCTACCATAAAATAAGGTCACAAGCAGTCACGGAAGATGCCTATCATTGGCCTGTGGCCTCCACATACATGCACACACCCAGAGGGACATGCGTATACACATACATACAAAATGACTCAAGGCCTGGCAACACATTACAATCCGCTAAAGAGATTGAAGAAACTACCTATTCTTGCTACTCTCCAACCTCCCAAACAAGCTCCTAAGTGAGGTCTGTGTTTTCGGGTGCATTTTTTCTGCTTTCACCACGTGCTTCAAACACATGTGGTATGCAAACAGGCCACTGACACCCTCAGCACTCTACCTACAAGCTGCTTGCCTGCTTTCTGAGAGGTATGCCTTCCCTGGTACTAGTTTTCAGCATTGAAAGGGATCTCTCTATGCCAACGCTCCTTTAATACTATATTTTATGAGTGAATTCTCTATTAGACCTAATCACCTTCTTGAAAAATGTCATCATTATCACCTAATAAGGAAGAGCACTGGACGTGTCCTTAAGACAACACTTCCTTCCCTGTTTCCAAATCCTGCAGATCCCAACCTTGTGGTCTCCAGTTAATGATGACACCATGCTGCCCTCCCTATTCAGGTCAGAAATCTAGGACAGAGTCTAGATCTATTATCCCTGCTTCTCTTCTCAGGTGAGTTCTTTGCCTTGCCCTTGGGTATGTCCAGTCTAATCAAGCATCCATCCCACCACAGGCCCTCAATTCAGTCTAAGTTTTCAGAGTCCCTTGGGAGGAAATGACAGTAATGTGCACACTTGCATGGCTACAAGGATGTGTCCCACACAAAGCCCGAGCCCTTTCTCATAAAGCCCTTGTTGCTTTCCTGTTAGAGAAACTTATTTCCAGTTAGGCTCATGGCACTTTAAAGCAATTGTTTTGTACATGGTTGGGAGGAAAGGCTGCCTAAACCTTGGCAGTTTATTTTATCTGCAGGTGTTGACTTGATGTAAATCTCTGATTCCGATGTTTGTTTCCTTGTGACCTGCACCTGCTCAAAGCTCTCCAGCAAACCCACTGTGATTCAAATAGCTTGTACTCTTAGATCTCCACGTGAAGAGCAAAGTTGCTATGGGAGAATTCTTGTAGTCCCTCTCCCACAGTCTCAGGAAACAAAAGAACACCACTCTCCTTGGGCCTTGAGCTCCTAAAGGTGACAGAGTTTGGCTGCTAAGGGACTGTGGGATAAGGCTAAGCTACAAGTCTCCTTCATTATGCAGATAGGCCTTTGGATAAGGAGGTAGAGCTTTTGTATCACTGAAACACCCGAGAAGCTTCTGTATCAACAAATATACCTGAGATCAGATGATCAAGGTTCCACTGTCCAGGATGGCACTTGCCATGACAGGTCATTCCTCTGCTAAGGTCTGGAAGGTTTGTATCTATGAAAGGTTTGTATCTATGTATCCTTGTCTTTATTGCGGACCTACACAAAGCTATCAGCAACAATTTCCATTTTAACACAAAGTCCAGGTTTACTCAGAGGCCTGCCTCATCTGTCCTCTACTCTTTAGTCTGCTCATCATACCCAGGAACACTGGCTATTGCTTTTCCCTCTAGATCTTTGAATCCTTGTGTGTGTATGTGTATACACACATCCCTGTGGATGTGCATGTACGTGGTGGCCAGAGGCCAGCGATGGGCATCTTCCCTGACTACTCTCCACCTTACCTTTTGAGACAATCTCTCACTGAACCTGGAGCTACCGATTTGAGTACCCTGGCTTGCCAGCAAACCACAAGGACTGCCCTGTCTCTCCTTGGCATTGGGATTACAGAAAACTATAACGCCCTGCCAGTTTTTGTTTTTGCTTTTTAATGTGGGTTTTACGTATTCAAACTGAGGTCTTCATGCTTAGACTGCAAACACTTTACCACCTGAGCTGTCTCCTGAATTCCCAAGCCCTTGAATTCCTTTTTTCTTGTTCTGGTGTCCCTGTGTCTAAGGTACTCCTGTACCTGCCTGTCCCTCATCACGTGGGGCTCAGTTATACTACGACAAACTCAGAGAGCTTTTCATGCCTACCTTTTATCAATGTCAGCATTCCTTAATGGAAGAAACGACTGCTGTCATTGACCTCTGACCTCTTCACTAGCATGTAAGCACCAGGAAGACAATGCTAAGCCAGTCTTCATTGTTACTGTGGCCCTTCTCGCAGATGTCTGACACTGCTCCTGGGAAATAGCAGGCACTTGGAAAAGAGTTTAAAAATGGAAGATTCTGGACAGGCGGTGGTGGCACACGCCTTTAATCCCAGCACTCGTGAGACAGAGGCAGAAGGATGTCTGTGAGAGTAAGGCCAGCCTGTCTACAGAGTGAGTTTCAGGACAGCCAGAGTTACAACAGAGAAACCCTGTCTCGAAAAACAAAAAAACAAAATAATAAACAAATAAAGGTTCTAAGACAGGGTACGTGGAAGAGGGATGGGGCGCGCTTGCTTCTGTCACTAACTTATCTGAACAGATTCATCCTGTCTTAAGTCATGGTAAACATTGTTCGTCACACACTGTTTCAATATAAACAGAAGAGAACAAAGTTCTAAACTCTCATTTTTAGAAGATTAAGTACCCTACTATACTTGGACTTTTCTTAATTATGAAAAAGAGGAAAATGAAGAGAGATTAGAAAAAGTCCATGAAATACATTTTAGCGATGATAAATCATCTTCCCTTCCAATCCAGCATATGAAATCTTGCTTAATAATTTGCAAGATCTATCAAGATACACTTTGGAAGAAATACTTCAAAAAAAAAAAAAGCATTCTGTACTCAATATTGAAAATCGCTCTTTAGAACAATCATCTTAAAAGAAACAGAATGATAACGGATGTCAGGAAAATGGTAGCGGTGGCCCTTCAAGCTGAAGGCTTCTCCCTCTTCTGCTGTTTTCAGTGTATCAGAAATGGAGACATTGGAGGTAGACACCAAGTTCATTATCAAACTGTGCACATCACACTTCAAGAGCAATCACACAGAAAGGGCGTGCCGGCTGAGGCTGGCTCCCTGCTTTCCTTGAAGGCTGAGAATTCAGGCCCAGATGCCTGAAAGTGGATCCTCTTTTCTATTCAATACCACTATGAGATTTCAATCTTCACAGCACCACTGTATTCCTTTCAACAGTGCTTTCAAACATGGACTTGTTTATAACAGCAGTTTCTGCACCTAGTATTTAACGTTTCAGATTAAGTCTACCTCCCAACCTCTAGTTTTTGAATGAGCCCATGACACACAGTCATATTCAGCCTCTGGGGTGGTCTCCATTTTTCCTAGTTCCTACGCATCCCAACACCCTCTAGATTCCGATACCTAAGTTATTAATCTATGCTGCTCCTTGTTTTATAACATCATTACATACTTGCAGGATTTACAGCAGTCATTCTACAAAGTAGAAAGTAAGTTTCACGGAGGCAAAGGCTACCAAGATCAAGATCTCGTAAAGGGCAAAAAAAACCTCATCTTGAACCTCATCTTCCTGATAGTCCACGTGTGAAGCCTTCTACAGAGCTCGCTCACACACCGTCTCTCTACACTCGCATCAAGACAAACGTAACTGTGGTCAAATGAAAATGGTCATTGCTCATGTGCTCCAGGTTAGCGGCGGATTTTTCAACCCAACTAGATGAAAACAGTATCAAAGAGTAGAACATAAATAAAAAATATATATATATAAAATCTATAATGAAGAGATTATGAAAAACAGTTCACTCAACTGTTAGAGGTTCCTCTGGGGCAGATGAGTTTTTTACGAGCACAGAAGATACCTAGACCAAATCAGAATATACAGCCCTATATCAATCTGGGTGTGTGATCTTATTTATTTACCTGTGATGTAAAACATAGTAGAGTTTATGTTTTTAACAGTATAAAACATTCCTACAAAGCAATATCCCTCCATCTTAAACAAAAACAAACAAAAATAGTGCAACCTGGGGAGAAAATAGGTTAGAAACCAAAAAGGTGGAATCTGAAGATAAAGGAATCAAAGATGAGGAGGGAACTATAGTGTCGGTACTGAAAACATGGACTCTCCCTGCTACTCGTGGAGACAGATGCAGGCAAAGCAGGGCAGATGCCAAAGTCGGGAGCCCTGAAAGGCTGGCATGGCCCTGCTCTCTCGAGCAATTCTATTTTTATATAGTGACATTTGAAAAGCCGGTATCACTTGGTGATTTGATGCTCACCCACCTCTCCACCACCCCTGGAGCACACTGGGTTTCCATGGTACTTATTAGTTGGAATAGCATTAGACTGTGGTTGCTGGAGGCAAAGGCTGTCACAGGCTCAGGTGCAGAGCAGTCAGGCCATGCTTCTTGGAAGCTGAAAGCTTTCCTTTGTTCTATGCCCATGTCCCATGACCAAACCTCAGAGGAAAAAAAATGGTGGAGGGCAGAACACCAAGAGAAAGGAATACTATTCGTATCTTCCAAACATGGTAACTGATCTGTCCATGGAGAAAGCTGCAATTTAAGGCTTGCAGACAATTTGAAATTACTTTTGATTGATGTGTCTCTGTGTATTTGAGCCACTGCTATAGACTGAATTGTATTTCCTGATTCATATGCCCAAGCCCGATTCTCCAAAATGTAACTACTGTTTGGGGAGAGGCCAAGAGGTGATCAAATTAAACTGAACTGTTAACTGTAGATCCTAATCCAATCATATGGATGTCCTTCCAAGAAGAGGAGTTTAGATACACAAAGACAATCAAAATACATACAGAGGAAAAAGATCATGTGTGGATTCAGCAAGCCAAAAAGAGACAGGTCAGAAAAAAAACAAACAAACAAACAAAAAAAAAAACTGGCTTCCAAAATCCTTGGATTTGTAACCTCTAAAAGACAGAGAATGAATGTTTATTGTCTATGTCACCCAGTCTGTAGCATTTTGTGCTGGTAACCTGAGCTGACCACTACAGAGATCGCTTAGTTTAGAACAGCTGCCTGTGAGCTTTCTCTACTGACACAGCCTTTAGTCCTTAGTATCCCTCCAAGGCTTAAGATGAAAACTGCCGTCACTGAATTATACAGGACAGTTGCAATACTTCTAGGCCCATCTGTGCCTACAGTTCCCTGGGCTGCAATGGAGGCTGGGATGATGCTCCGGAGTCAGTCCAAAAGGACAGGACAATACAACATCATCACCCGCAGGGAGCTAGCAAAGTTTTCTCTTACCATGGCTCATTGCAGAAAAATACCCTTAGAAAACTTTTGCAAAGGTTTTATTGTGTTGATGAAGATACCCAGCATCTAGACCACAGGAGGTGAACCGCCCCCAAAAGAAAACTATTTCTGGTCTTCTGCTTTTTTCTTATAACACAGTAAAATTCAGCAATTAGAAATCCTATTGAATTAAGCGGATTTGATAGGTTTATACCTAGAATTAGATGGACTCATACTTCCAAAGACATCAGGTTGTTTTGGGCAATAATTCTTCCTCATCTCCTCTTCATATTCCTAACCTTATAACCAATTTTACACACACACACACACACACACACACACACACACACACTTACTTTGTATGTGTGAGCATGAAAGCCTACATGTTAAGGCTAGAGCTTTTAGAGTTGTAAATAAGTAAATTTCATGTGACTTTAAGATGTAACCAAAGCTCACCTGTGTGCAACATCAAAACAGGGACATTAGTAAATGATGAAGTCCACGTATCCACCAACAATCTACTAGAAGCAAACACACTTGAGCAGAGGCAGAAGAGGAAGGAAGGTCGATGACTTTGGGAAGAAAAAGACGACAACAGCAGGTAGAATCAGAAACGTATTAATACCACAGAAACTTTCATCTCAGACTCAGAAGCTTGGCTTTTGGAATGTCTGCCACAGAGACTCAGAGAACATGTTCCCGGACAACTTCACATCCAGAAGAACCAAAAAGCTCGGAAACCTTAGTCTCCATCAACCAGGTAGAAGCACTGAGTAAGTCTTCTAGCCCAGGTCAGCCTTCCTACTGAGACTTAATTGTTTTTCTCCCTTTTCCAGTGTGCTCTTACAACTCTCAGAACTGAAGAATACGGATGTGACAGATGCCAGCTCTCTGAGAAAAAGTGATATGCTTCCCCGAGAGAAGATCCTCCCCCCTCCCGACAGTCTCCGAGGAAATCCCGGATCTCTGAAATGACGCCCTCGAGATCACCAGAATATGGGATTCATGGTTTCAGAGGAAATGGTAAGAAGGCAAGAAGAGATGCAGCCGTACGCCTGCATCGTCGGCAGTTCTACCTCGGAGCACACTCTCAGAAATCAGAAGGAGGCCACACTGTGAAGGGCACACTGCTCCTTAGCTGCCCACCCCAAATCTCATAGAAAGCACATGATCGGGAAGCAGGGTCATACAGTACTTTTAGGGAATCGCCATTCTTCTTTGGATCTCGCTCCTCTAATAAATGATAACAATACTTCTTTATCTGAATTCAAAACTATTCTCAAGCATCCAACCCCCCCCCACACACACCAAATTCCTGGCATGAATGCACCTCTCTTAGGTGAAGTCATGAGGTTCACTCAATTGCATGTAACTGATAATTGAGGATTAAAGTGGACTTCTCAGCACAGCAGTGAAAAGAAATTGAGAAGACCGCTAGAGCACTCCTCTGCAAATGCGATCTATTTTAAAGCAATTCAATTCATACCTTACAGCTGATATGCGGGGAATGGAAGCTGTTCAACTGGGGGAACGGGAGATTGTATTTGGCAAAGTGATAATTCTGGGGAAACGTGAGAAAATCCATTGCTAAAATTCAGCAAAGATTTTGAGTTTAGAAGTAGCAGTAGCCAGAGATCACCTTTTCTACGGTCTGAATTGCAGAGATTCTCCTTTCAGCATAAAGAGAGTATGGAGCAGCAACTTAATTCAATTTTCACAATAGGACTGCAGCGTATAAAGGCACTCTGTAGCGAGCAATTAACGTCTTCAAATCCTAGCACTTAGACACGCGGTATTTTGTGGCAACCAGGACGAAGAGAGCAGGCGTCTATTGTGAACAACATCCTGCAGTTGTATGAAATACACTACAGAGGACCAGGGAGGCAAGAGGTGCACATCTCATATATTTGGATTGGCTCCGTTCTGGTAAATGAGGATGAGACACAATAGAATCATCGTGAAAAAAGTTAATTTAGGAAAATTCATCAGATGTCTATAGAGCTTAAGTCTGATAAAAATTACTCGGTGTGTAAAGGCTTCATTTCAGTAAAAAAAAAATGCCCAAACAAAATGTATATACTGTCGTATCTTACCATCCACCACCTGTGGAAAATCCATTCATTCTGTGGAAGCACATTTTGAAAAAAATAACGATTTCCAGTTTTAAATCTTAAACCGATTTTGCAAGTCTCTTGCCTCCCTCAATTCAAACCACGGTTGCTTCCAGACAAGTCAACTAGCAAAAAGGCTTCAAGTTTCATTCTAGAAAGTAATATTTAGGAGCCAGTCTTTGTCTATATTGTAGATAGGAAGCCTGAGAAGAGACCAGGCAATGCTGTTTCAAGAGCATCACTGTGATTAACCTCTTCTGTGCAAGGTTAACATTTGTGTGTTATCTAGTCATTTAGACATAATAGCACTACTCAGACTTTTACAACAGTCAGCCATTTGTAGACCATGACAAGAAAGAGCATTTCATTATTTATCATAAATTACTCAGAGCTGCTCACAATGAAAGATGAGCCTCAGCATGGTGCCACAGAAGGTTGAAGGGGAAATACGGGCTCAGGAAGGCTTCTGCTAAAACCCGGATCTACTTCCCCCGCTTCCTATATAAAATAATTCTAATCTGACTAAATACACAAAGGCATGCACAAACAATTAAGAGTGAAGCCATTTATCCACATCAGTGTAATAAATTGAAATATCCAAGCAAATAACAGCAGCATATGTCGACTGGCAGATTATAAATGTTGACATGGGTGAAAATTATAGTGAAAAATATAGGAGAGATGCTCCCAGATATCACTGCTCAGTTAGCATTCACATTCACACTTCTAGGGAAGGGATGAAGCAGACCCACCTTTCCTTGGAGTAGGGTCTGTCCATGCAAAGAAACTGGGGAAACCACAGCCAGGAATGAGGCAAGGAACTGAAGGTACCTGTGGTCTTTTCAGCAGGTGTCAGGTCTCCACAGGCAGGACGTTCGAAAGATTATACAAGGCGAACTTGCTGCAAATTACCCAAAGACATGGGCTCTGGTTTGTGCAGGATATATTTATGTATTGACTTCATTGCACTGCTGTTTCAAAGTGCTGCACGAAGCGGGAGAATTACTGTGTTTCAAGGATATTTAGTTTATCCACAGTCACATCAACATAGCCCGAGATTTAACCCAAAATAACAGCTTTCAGATATCTAGAAATTTGCAAGAGGAGACAGCAGGAGAATAATAAGAGGGAGGCCCTGATTGCATGACTTCACCTAGATTAATCTGTGACTGTCTTCCGACTTCACAGAGGCAAAGCCTTCTGTGTGGCTTGATTGGCACAACCCCCTCTTCTGCTTCCACCTGGAACCCTCTTTCCAGAGCCCACTCAGCACTTCTGGGGATCAAATGGCTGATGTGACACAGTATTCCAAAGCAATGCTGGTTTGGGCTCCCAGGCTGCACTCATCATGTGGGGTCTGTGCCATGTGAGGCTGGAGTGTGGCCTTCTGGAAAGCTCCGATCACAGGCGAGAGAACTGCATCTGAGCATTGATACACCAACACCTAAAATTAGTAATGTCAACCATTCTGCTCATCGTTAAGAATTTACGAAGGAGAACTAGATCCATTGCTCTTGCTTGACCTCTGAGGTGCTAACTGTCGCCAGAGAGAAGGGCTGTTTCTACAGTGGAGGTACTGCAGAGCTCTGCCTTTGATGTCCAGTTTCTTCCCTTGCCCTCACTTCTGTATCTCTCCGCCTAAGGAAATTCTCCCAAGCAAATACCTTTGTCAGCACTAACAACTCATTTCTGAAATGGTCTAATATACTAAGTATGTTGGAAGCCTATTTCATAATTTATGCAATCTCTCATACATACATACATTCTGTTCTTCAACAAAACTGCAGATGTAACTGATGAATTGGCTTTCTTATCCACGTCAGTTTAGTGTCAACCTCATACAACTTAAGAGTCATCTGGACTATGGCCATGTCTGAAAGAGATAGTCTTGATTGACGGTTGATGTGGGAGGGTCCACTACACTGTGGACTGGACTGCACCATCACCAGACAGTTGGCCTTGGCTGTTTAAGAAAGCTAGCTGAGTAAAAGCCAGAGAACAAGCCAGTGAGAGCTCTCTTTCAAGCTCCTGGTTGAGTTCCAGCTCTGACTTCCCTCAGTGATGACCCATGACCTGGCCAAGCAAACCCTTTCCTACCCAATTTTGTCTAAATATTTCCTCACAGTAATGGAGTACAAATTAGAACACTTGTATATCATACACCTCTATTTGAAGAGCTTGAATAAAGACCCTATCAAAGCACAAGACTGGTTTTAGATACATATGTGAGAAATACGTAACTTACACAGTTTTGGGAGCACTCCTGATAGGAGTGAAGCTAAGTTTGACTTCAACACAAAAATATCCTTCAGAAATACATAAATCAAAAAGGGGTGTGGCTGCCTACATGGAGTATCTGTTCACCCCCAAATCTTGGAAATAAAAGCCAGGAAGAATATCTTTGCATCTCGTGGACTGTAAAAAACCATAGTTGTGATCCAGACTCCTCAAATGGGAAAACTTATATGCCCCGTCCACCACCCTGGTCATATGAACTGGTAAAAGCCACAGAAATGTTCTGGAAAAAAAAAAAGAAAAAAGAAAAAAAAAACCTTTCATCATTGAAATGTGTGCTGATTTATTCTCTAAAAAGTATATGAGTCAGATGGATGCATATGAATGCATGCTATCAAATTAAATATCTCTTGCAACCAGCACCCAAAATAATACGCAAAATGTCAGCAGTGGGGCTAAGCTTCTTACTCCCCAAAGGTGACCAATAGCTTTACTTCTCCTAGTCAAGCACCGTATAAATGGAACTACTTTTGCATCCCAATTCTTTTTGTTCCTCCTGTCTGTAAGCTCTCTGTGGGACTTTGAACACAACTCATCCTTTCATTCCTTCAAATCACTATTTTCTCCTGGCTTCTGGTCCATGTAGTGTGTCTGTGTATATCTCAGCCATCTAGGCTGTGGACTCTGGGAGGGGTTTACAGTCCTTAGTACATTCCTGTATACTAGTCTCTTCACTCATTCATTCACTCCATCTGATGGGAGCCGTCTAAACCCCAAGACTACCATTTCCTCACCTTCCTCTCGTGCTTACGGTAGACCAACGTGCATGCGACAACCGCGTGACTTGCTGGCTTCTGTTGGCTACTTCCATCTGTACAATCGATGCTGAAGACTACGAACAACTTCAGACTCCAAATTCATAACTGACTCACTAAATGTCCATACTTGTCTCTGCCCCTAAAAGTTAAACGCTAGGTTAAACCCCAGAGCTTTCAAGCAGACAGGAACAAAGGAAAATACATGTTACAGGAGGGTCTCAACTCAATCAACCTGTTCATGCTGACACCACCATTTAAAACACAGACGAAAAGAAGAAAAATTTAAAGTCTACACAGAAGTAGCACCAATAACCCTAATAGTAAAACTCATTCCTGAGGATTATTCTTTACTTCTTCAACAGCTAAGCCACTTTTGATTGCAGAAATAATTCATGGCCATTAACTAAATTGTAGAAAATATAGAAAAGTGCAATAACATAAGTAGATTCTCATTTAATAATCCAGAAATAACTAGTAACACTTAAAATGGTTCCTATGAATTTAGTTACTAAATATTAAACCTATCTTTAAATCCATAATGTTTAGGCAACTGGCATCTTATTTAATTTTCTACCATAAGTTTTAGATGAATATTATGTAATAAACATTTTCTAATATCCTTAAGATTATTAAAAGCTAACTCTAATGGTCTCATAACATCACCATTATGTAAATAAAAATTTATTTTCTAATATTTATTTTACTTAACCTAAATTATGTATAACTTAACATAAAACATAGAAACACCAAATACTTGATAGAGCTCAGGTCTTTTCATTGGCAACTACCTGCTGTCTTCCTCTTGAAAATTTATACACCATATATATATATGTGTGTATACATATACACATATATATATATATTTTTTTAATTCACTTGAATCTAAAAAAAGTGTTTCTTATGCAAATATTAATATGTTCTACATTTAACTTGATCAATTTCCTCCATGGGCCTTTTTAAAAGTGATTTAACCTACATGGAACAGTTCCAACTTAATCTATGTAGTTTTAATATAAACCACAATTAATTCACTGGTTTGCAAAATATTTAATGTACTACCAATCCATAGTTATAATAAGAGCAACCTAATATAAATCCTTAGAAGCCATTATAATTAATACTGCTAAACACCACTCATTTGGTCAAGGGAGACTTCTCATATTGACACTGACTATTCATTCATCAGCAAGTGAACATAAACACAAAATAGCATACCGAAAATTCAGTTAAACGTGATGCAGTTAAAAAAACAGCATTTAGGATAAACAATTATTCACATCACTGTCTTTCTTTTGAGCTCCTAGAATAGTCTTTGTCAGCATGCCAACATCAGCTTTTCTTCAATGATAAATTTAGGCAAGCAATCCCCCTGCCCCATTTCTTTATGAAAGAGCTGTCATTCTTCGTGTATGAGATTTACTCATGTTATCCTGGGTTTTGATAGTACAGTTTCCTAATGTTACACTACCCTTAGTTTCAGAGCGTCTACTCGAAGACTGTAATAGAAGTACTAACTTAATAGTTTCCATTTTCAGGTAAGTGTGTATGTTGTATGTATTAGAAGGGACCTTGTGCATACTAGTCAAGCACTTGTAAAAACATCCCACCACTAAGCTATATCCTCAAGCATCCCATCATTTTTTTACAAGTTTGCACAATTAATCTCAGTCATCTCTCGATTTAGCCAATAGTATATTCTTTTCATGCATAACTACAAAATACCCTGATACACAATAAGAAATCACAAAGTCATGACTGGGTCTGCTTTGGGTTGTCTTTTGAGGAATATCATGTCTCATTCATGTTCCTCTTAGATCCTCTGGTTGGTTGGTGGTGGTCAATTTGTATTATGGGACTCAGGAATTTGCTGGGTACCCTATCATTTACCTATGAAACGCTTTTTCTATATTCCTGATCACCAAAACTGTACAACTTAAACATGTCTCAGGCATATCCTATGACCAGTTCATTACTTGCATCATGGCACTAAGGATATTTGAGTCTATCCTTCAAAAGTAAGCCAGATAAAGAACGTCAAGGTGACACAAGCTCTCCTGAGTCACAGGAAGACTCCACATGGCCACTTTCATTTCCATTGTTACCTAAATCTCAAATTTCTTCCGAGATTAGGATTCTGTTAACAATCCTCCCACAGCTCAAAGTAGAACTTGTCATGCAGAACTAAAGTGAATCTGACTACAAAATGATGGGGATATTGTACTTTCCTCTTTTAGAGAACTGCGAACTTACGATAATTCACACGGGTGATCATATCATAGGCTGTGTGTAGTCTTGGAAAGGTGATCTTGGGAGGAAGACTAGCATGTTTAACAATTCCTATGAAAAATTGAGAATAAAATATTGCTACTCTCACAATCCTATGACCTAAAGTAATTGTAAAGATTCTTTTAAAATATAGAAACAAATAAACTGTTCTTTTGGCTTGTGTTACATCTACGAAGTATGGGTCACTTCTAGAAACTGCCACAAGGACAAAATCTTAACACCGGACACTCTACTTAAACTTAATTCGGAATTCCGTGTTGCAGGATTGTTTCTGACAGACCCTTTTTATGCTCAGGAATAGCAACCTGTGATTTCTGAGCAGTGACTAGCCTGTTTCAAAATGTTAAAACTCATAGCCACAATGAAAAGGGAGGGAGGACTTCCCAACAGACAGGCTTCATATTAGATGTTTTCAAAATAATAATATTAAGGTTCTCCAAAGTACAGACACATATCTAAAATAGATCTGTCATGGGAAAATAAACCCGTTAACACTCCCAGATCCTAATTTATATCGGGTGCTCAGAGAGAACAGAATACTATGCAGACCCTCCCTATTTTCAGTTAAATTCTACCTGAACTTTAAAGGCCTGGTGACAGCAGGACTGTCAGGGAATGCACAAATTAATAAAATCCCACCAAGCAATGGATGAGAAATTGTGGGTTCCTGTTTCTGAATAATCAGAAGTGGGGTAGATTTCTATATCACCTCTTCCTGTGCATGCTATGGCATCAGATCAGAGAGCCACAGGGCAGCAAAGAGGCTCTAGTATAGACATTGTGTTTGTGGCTTTTGTTGCTGCCATCACTGTTGATACACAGCTCTATTGCTATTCCACTAAAGTTCCTTGTAAATACAGTAACGGCTCATTTTCAAGGACATTCACTTTCTCAAAAAGTCAATTTTTCTCTATAACTCTCTGTACCTAGCTGGCCGCCACCACTTCCCCCCTTCACCTTCTGAGAGGCACACAGACCCAGACATAATGGAAAGGCCAACCTCATGGCTGCCCACGCAACTCTACAGCTGGCAGGTGAATTATTCCCTTACTAACATGGTTGGGGTAACAGACTTCTTTATGCCAGCTACGACAATTATGCAATTTAGCTAAATATTATATAATCTGATGATACATAATTGTGGAAATGAAAGATAGTTGTAGTTTAGATTAAACTGTAGTTGGATGTTTTGAAAAAAAAAAAACTATAAAAGGTGAGTTTTTTTTTTTTTTTTTTTTTTTTTTAAGAAAAGAAATTACATTAAATTAGATGGCCAAGGAACAGAGCCATCAAGGATTCCCAGAGGACATATGACAGTATCTGTGAAAATCACTTGTTTGTAAATTTCTTCACTGGTGTTCCTTTCTGTTCTTGTCCTATATTTATGTTCTGGGACCAGATCTTGCCATATTGTTCAGGCTGGCTTTGAACTCACGCTCCTCCCTTGACCTCAAGAAGAGAAGATACCAAGATATGTCACCTCAGCAAACTTCTTCACTAATGCCTTAAAAAAGAAACCAGTAATTACAGGAAGATCCTTTGGGGACATGTGCTATCCTTACATAAGTGGACACATATTCAAGAAGAAGCTATGACCTCAAATCAAGATATGGGAAGAAGGGATGTATACTGTTTAATTGTGTGTGTGTGTATGTGTGTGTGTGTGTGTGTGTGTATATATATATATATAGAGAGAGAGAGATACACAGGGGGGGGGCGGTTTACTCAGTAGTCTTGGCTGGCATGGAGCTCTCTAAGACCAAACTGACCTCAAACTTACATAGATCCAGCCTCACAGATACCTCTGCCTCCTGTGTTGGAATAAAAGGCATGTGCCATCACACCTGGATAATTATCTCCTTTTTAAGATATGCCTTCTATAAACTTCCTATAATCAACAAACCAACAAACATTTAAAGTCTCCTAGTAAATGTTTCATAAATGAATATACAATATACACGCTCATGAGCTATGAAAGTACATAATAACTCATATTCAACTGTACAAATGCAATGTTGAATCAAGTAAATGCTATCAAACCTAATATCATATAAGCCAATATACTGGAGGAAAATGAATTGTTGGTAATAGCCTATCAATACTTCAACAAATTTCAAAAGCACCAAAACAGGTAATAGTTGAATTATAAAAATAAAAGGATTTAATTTCTTAAATCAACTGGGGAAGTTCAATATGCCTCACTAAAGGAGAACTTGTTTAAAACATATACCAATGCACAAAAAATGTCCAACAAAAAAGATAGAAAACCCCATAACATACACCCATAAATAAATTCAGAAATAAACCACTAAAATACAACTTGAAATGGCATGGAGTTAAGTTTAGATACTTACAGGCAATTTCTTGCAACGAGCAATATCTGTACCATAATCAAAGAAATGAAGATCTAAACAATAAACATAAAGTCAAGAGCCTGTAAGAACTATTCAGTCATAGCCAAGCTTTGATACAGTAAGGGGCAGAAGGCATACAAAGGAAGGTAATCTTCTGGGGCATTAGACACATGGAAAACCCAGCTATATACATACATGCTACCACTTTCATTGGGTGAGTAGGGAAAACCTATGCAGACCTGCTGCCACCCCCAGATGAGCCCACTGCAGATCGGCCCCTTTCCCCTATGTTTTTACTAAGCACACAGGTCTACAGGGAATGCTCCCAGGTAAAAGATGTGGAAAATATCAAGGGGCTCAAATTTTGCCGGTTGCCATTATTCAGGGCAACACAGTGCTGTTCTTACCCAATGCACAAGTCTGAAGAATATCCGGATTGAAATGAATTTCAGTTCTATTCAGAAGTGATTCAAATGTATTTTAAAGACTTATATTTATGTCTTGCCCTTTGCTCTTATATATTTCGGGGCCAATTTTCGTCTTCCATTTCGGCATCCCTGATAGAATATTGAGATATGCTTTGGCTCCAGATATAAGGATTTGAGAAAAGGAATTTCTATAAAAGGAAAAAGTCACAAAACATCTTTCTTTTCATTGTGGTATAACCAGAAGTAGGGCTGGAAGATGGAGAGGGAGAGGCAACTTCTTCCCACTCACATTTGTTCTCTGGGGACAGCACTGATTTTAAAATCTGTACCTGGACTTCTGCTGTGACCCACAGTCCACTTGAGAACTTGAGTTCTTCAGTAACAGGGAGAGAGGGCCATAAGCCAGTTCAGTTGCTGTTGATTAGGAGTTGGTTTATTTCCTTCCTCACAAGTTTGCAGGTAAACTGTGTGTGGTTTTATAAGTCTATTTGAGAAACAGCACAAGAAAAAAAGAAAAAGAAAAACAGTGGTGGCTATACTCACAAACCAAGCCTACAAGACACTCTCCACTAACAAAAATCACTTCTAATCCCCTTCCACAGTTCTCAAAGACCAGGGAAGGTTGCTTAAAATACCTGCTCTCAATGAAGTCATACCAAACACAAAACAGTCTGCAAAAGCTTTGCCTATCTCTACAATGTCGTTGTCTTATTTCTGGTTAGCACCACAAAATGAAGTATGTGTGTCTCAAAACTCACTGTATAATAGGCTGAAACGAAAAAGCTTCGTAACCCTGCAATCACGTCAAAGGAAATAAAAACATACTCAGAATGCAACACAAGCTCATATGAAAAATAAATTCAACTGTATTTCATAAGTGACATTCATCCTGAGCTCTGAATCCTCCTTCTAGCCACCATGCATCAATGAGGTCAGTACCTTCTCTGCCAGGATTCCTCTGGAGGCCTTGACTCATGTGGACAGAACGTAAGATACAGGCTCAACTTTATACCTGAAGTTCATAAAGCAACTGAGCCCTATTACTGAAAGAGTGAAGATGTTGAAGAGAAAAAATAAGAAAACAATTTACTTCATCAATGGTGCTCTTTAAAATCACAATTGATATGATTTGGTAAACCTTCATTTAGCTAGAGTAAATTAAAACCCTCTCCATGTCATGTTTAAACATCAAAAGGACATTTTATCTTTAAATTCCTTCTCTGAGTATACTATTCAAGACTTGTGATCTTAGTCATGCCAATTCATTATAGAACCATTCAAAGATGACTGGAAGAACAACCCATTAACAGCTGCACTTGGCTTTGAACTTAACCAGTGGCTTGGTTTTATTGTTTTGTAACCTGTTAACAGTGCTTTCAGTTCAGTAAAAGAATTCCAAGACTCCAGAATAATCACTTTTTTGCTTTAGCAGTACTTAAACAATTCCAACTACTATCAAAAAGCAAGCATGTGTACTTTATACAAAACCACTGTTCTCGATCTATAGTGTATAGTTCCCCTTTGTCTTGGAAAAATGTTAATTAATCTATACCATGGCTACAAAAGGTTTTCAGGAGAATCATATTGAACTGATTCTACAGTAGCTATGTGTTTCAAGATATCTGTTTTCAAAGAGTCTGAAGGAAAGGCCAGCTCTGGGTCATTGAAAAGACACAAAGTTCCAGAGACGCAGGGAAGTTTTGGTCCACTTTGTGGCCCAAGGGATGGAGACAGGAAACTGAGTCAAATGCCAAACTCCTTTTGTTTGCTTGTTGTTTCATTTTAGTCTTATTTGTTTTCCCCCTCAGTCCCTGGGAAAACAGATAATAGTCATCAAAAAGGAGCCTTTCACATAAGTAATATGAATATATCAAAGTCCTGTTATCCATTGGCCAATGAGCACTCATTATCTTTCTTGGGGAACAAGCTTCTACTCAAAGAGCTATGATGATTTTGCAGATAGCAGCCTTCACATCACCAAAGATGAACACAAATGGATCCGCTCTCTAAGCCTTGACGTGTTCTACTCAGGAAGCCAAGACCTGACCATTGAAGAATGCGGGTTAGTTTCACAAAAGATAAGGCATCATCCTCAACTGCCTTCTAGTGCCATCAAAGGAACCAGGATGATGATCATTTTGAATGAAGAGACTGAAGCCAAGGGAAAGACAGCCCTACTAAAGTATAGAGATAAGTAATGTGCACAGGGAAATTGCTCATCTTTAATATCATCATCGAAACAAGTAGACGATTTGAATAATAGCTACTTGGGCCATAATTCAGCCTACCCTATCAGTGCTGATAATCCCACAAATGAAATCCCTCATTGTTAATCAGTCTGAAATCTTACATGAAAAAAAAAAAAACTATGCTTATTATTTGAACTGCCATACAGCCTACTTATTTAAACTCACCTTTCATGGGAACTACATATTCATTTCATTAAAAGTCCCCTATTGGTACAGGTAAACCAGGTCATTGACTGTTGATCTGCATACTTGCATTTTCATCTCTTCACTCAACTCCCTTTTAAAGATTTCAAACACAGAAAGAGCTGGACCCTAATTACAAATGAAACAAATCCTGCTCACGTGTCTGTGCAAACACCAAGACCCTTCACAGATTTCCCACCTCTTTTCCTTGAGGCTCAGAGTCCTGTCAATAATCATGACTTATTAAACAGGCTGCCATCCATTCCATTCGACCGAATGTAGAGCAAGATCATGGAGGGGCAGAAATAATTACCTTGGGCTCTTCTTTAAAGACTGTTTCAGAATGGAAAGGTAAGGAAATCTATACAAAAAGGACAGGGAAATGCCCCCACTATGTTCCCCACACCCTCAAGGGTGGGGTGTAAATCCACCATCCATTATTCATATCAACTGCTGCAGAACAGATGAAAATCCTAAGGTCTTCAAAATAGACAGAGACCTATTTCGGTGCAATGAGTGTGCTCACACACACCACTAACCCTTCATCTCCCCCCAAAACTCAAGCTAGATCTGTTGAAAGGAAGCCCTCTGAGCCCTCCCTCTTTGGAAAATGTGCTCTCAGAAATCACTGTTTCAAGCAAAGCAGAGGAAAGCTTCAAGGCGCCAGCTCTACTGCCTTCGTCTGTGACAGAAAGCTTCCTTCTCTTTGCTCTTCTATCTCCCACTAACCATCCAGGGATAGGTGCAATGTTCTAAAGCAGAGTAAAAGCAAGCATCGTTGTCCCTGGCCCTAACTTACAAGTACATTATATTAAAAAAAAAAAAAAGTCACAAGGGTTAAATAATATCCAAGGTAAGATCAGGGGTAAGGGAAATTAGAAATTACCACAACAGAAAGCAACCATCAGATTCCTACCAGCACTGAGCAGTTAAAAAGGAACTCTCTTTCTTTAACCCAGATGTTACAGATCAAAACATAAATACAGTATGAGAGGCATCATATCCAGATCATACCCATATCTATCTACCTACCTCTCTCTCTCCCTCTCCCTCTCTGTCTCTGTCTCTCTCTGTCTCTCTCTGTCTCTCTCTGTCTCTCTCTGTCTCTCTCTGTCTCTCTCTCTCTCTCTCTCTCTCTCTCTCTCTCTCTCTCTCTCCCTCCCTCCCTCCCTCCCTCCCTCCCTCTCTCCCCAGAATAGCTTTGCCTGGAACTTAAACTGACATACTGGGGGCTTGTCCTGAATAACCTTCACAGGTTGCACAAGTGTTTTCATATCCTGATCCTCAGGCACAAACAGAGGAATCCTGGTATTTCTGTTCACTAAGGGGAGATTGTGGGGTGGAGGTCAATTAGTTACCTGCTGCAACGTTCATCAAAATAGAAAGCTTACAGCCCCAAAGAGAAAGCAACCATATTTAGGGGGTACGCTGGTCGCTACTGGCACCGAGTGAGGCAGGCTGAAATGCTATATTCAAAGGGTGACATGTTACAAAGAGCTTGGACATTGCACTAAAAGGTTCCTAGGATGCTCCTCTTTTACTGGCTGGGAGGAAGAAGAGATCAGCTTACACCCCCCTCACCCCTATGGGAAAGGAACAAAAGCAAAAGCTTGGCACAGCTGAAAAAGGGAAGGGAAAAAAAAAACCCTCCTCCTTTGCCAGGACCCTGGGCAGGGGTGGGGGTGGGGGGCTCATCTCTGCAGGTCCCCTTTGCATTTTATAGCAGTTAACTCACTCCAGTGGCTGCAGACTCAATTCCCACACCAGGCAATGGCCAGGGACGGGTTGAGGGGAGGGGTCCGTCTGGGAGCTCCTCATTTCCCTACCTTTCCCAATGGCTTCTAATTAACCCTTCCTAGTCACTGTCCTGGCATGGATGCTGGGAGAGCCATCAGCTATATGGACCGAATACCTGCATCCAATCTTCACCCCCACACTGATCATAACTTCCCTTTGTGGTCTACCATAGGCCAGTTTTGGCTGTGCTCAGAAAAGCTTCGCACAGGAGGGCGGGAAGGGTTGGGTGCACTGGGGAACAGTCTCATCCCTCCCCAAGCCACTACCAGGGAACACAACCTGAGCTCACTCTCAAGTCTGCAGTGAGGAGGATTTGCAGTTGCCTTAACCCTTTGAAGGGAATCAGGAGTCTGCTTTCATTTGGGACCCACAGAAGTAGGAGCCCTGGCTCCGGAGATCTCCTGGATTGGCCTGACGCCCCTGCTCCGCACACAGATCCGGCACAGACAGACCCACACCTTTGGCCCCACCAGAGGCCAGTTTTAACCATACCCGCACATTGCCCCAAACTAGCTATCTGGGAAGTGGCAACCAGGAGAAAAGAAAGCCAGAAGGGCAGAAAGAAACTCGGCAATAAATCACAGCTGAAACAAGGCATCTTCTACTTACGAAATTTGGGGCTGGTGCTTGTTTCTGGTGTGGTGGTAGCGGAGGGGGTGGAAGAGGGTGAGGACGAAGAGGCAGCGGCAGCATCCTGAAAGGGTGACAGGGTCCAGGAGGGAGTGGAATCGTGGAGGTAGGAGGAGGTAGCATACGCCGCAGTGGGCCAGGAAGGCATAGCCTGCGTACTGGGGGCTCCTGGCATCGGGGGTCTGGAGCCCGGCGTGCTGCTACTGAAGAAAGGGGCCGTGGTGGACAGGACCGTCGGGGGGGCCGCAGTGTTCCGTGCCGTGGTAGAGCGCGGGCTAGCCCGGATGGGCACCCGATGCCCAGGGAAGCGAGTGGGCGCCCGCGTGATGGTGGTCAAGCGTGTACTAATCCGGTTAGGCGTCCTGGAGGAGGCGGCGGCGCCGCCGGCAGAGGGGGTGGCGGGGGACGTGGTGGAAGTGGTCGTCGTGGTGGTTTCCATAGCCTTGGGGAAAGAGCTGGGCTTGGAGAGGAAGAAGGGGTCCTGGCCCATTCCCTTGGAGTCCACCAGGTCCGTGGGCACGTACTCCTTGACGGAGCCCACCACGATCCATTTGAGCAGCATGAGGCTGAGCCCCAGGCCGATGAAGCCGATGAACAGAGGCACCACGCACAACCACGTCTGCTGCCGGTTCCACACGATGCAGTCGCTACAGCGTAACTCCCGGGGGGGCTCGGCCGCCCCTTCTCCGCCGCCGTCCGGGCCCCCGCCCGCAGCCGCCGCCGCCGCCGCCGCTGCAGCCGCCGCGGTGCCCTCCTCGGCCGAGGCGGCGGCTGCCGAAGCGGCACCAGGTGGCGAGGCAGCGGCCGCCCCTTCACTCATCCTAGGAGCCGGTCTTCACCTTCGCCCCCCCGAGGGCCGCGCCAGAGGCATGGGGCCGCGCCGGCCGGGCGCGGGCTCCGGCGGCGGCGGCGGCGGCGGCGGCGGCGGCGGCGGCGGCGGCGGCGGCGGCGGCGGGCTCGGGCGCAGGCAGCGGCCGCGGCGGCCGCATGCAAATCGGCTCCCTGCCCCCACGCCCCTCCCCCCGAGAGGCGGGCGGCGGGCGTGGAGGAGAGGACGGGGGAGGGGACGCGGGCCGGGCCGGGCCGGGCCGGGGAGGGGGTGGCGAGGAGCGCGGAAGAGGGGCGAGACCGGCCCCGGCGCCGCCGGCCGGTCAGGGAGCGGCGGGGCGCGTCTGCAGCCTGCCCAGCGGCTTCCTGCGCACCGGGGTCCCCGGGCTGCTGATGGTGCTGGTGCTGATGCTGCGGATGCTGCTGCTGCTGCCGTGGATGCTGCCCGCCGCCGTGGTGCGCTCCAGCCTCACCGGCATCATCCTCGGGGCGCCGCGCCCGGGCCCGCTCCCTGGGGCGCCCGGCCGCGCCGCCGCTGCCCCCACTTCAGAGCCTCGCGTCGCCCTCAGGGGCCCGGGCGGGCAGCGGCGGGATGCCCGGCGCCTGCAAGCCGCATTCCGACACAGGGGGCCAGCCTGGCGGCCGCTCACCTAGCCAAGGCGCGCCGGTGCTGGGCGGCTGCTCGGAGAGCCCCGGCGACGAGGTGCACCTGTTCTTCAGCCGGCCCGCAGCCAACCCTCGGTCAGCACTCTCCGGGAGAAGCCAATCGTAGCGCGGCGCGGAGGGCGAGCGTCCGGGCTCACCCCGCTCCCGCCGCCCGCGGCTCTGCGCCGCCGCTGCCGCTGCCACCCGTGAGTCAAACTCCGGCGAGCGCCGCCCGGGAGCGGGGGACCCGAGGGCGCACCCCGACCGGCACGCGGAGGGTTCCGAACAGCCCCGGAGCTGCTGCGGGGTAGAGCGGGGCGGAGCAGGAGCGGGGGGCCGCGACAGACGGTCCAGGGCGACTCGGATCCCCAGCCGGAGGCGGCTTCAGGCGGTTTTTCTCGCACGCAGCCGGGCGGGTGCGGGAGTGTGTGCGGAATCGCCGCGGACGGGGTGGGATTCTGGCAGAGTAGCGCCTCCCACGAACACCTGATGGTGATTTTTTTTTTTATACTGCACGCAAGATAAATAAAGGATCCGAGCGGACCCCAATTGGAGATGTGTGGCACCTGCAGCTCCCAATCAGCCCTGTACCGATTCTCCGGTGCGGATCCTGCCGGGTCAGAGACGGAAGCTGCGGAGAGACCACGCGGGGGCGTGTGCGGTGGGAGGGCGCCTCGGAGCTGCCCTGCCCAGCCGCGGTGCGGCTGGACCAACTGACCCCTTTGCTAAGGGGTTGCTGAGGGCTGCTTCCGAAGCAGATGGCCTTTCTGATGGCTATCAGATATCCGAGCCATTAACTTACCTCTTAAAAAGTATTTCCTTTAAACGCCCTGGCACACACATCACAGAGCAAGAGGCAAAGATGAGAGAAGACCCTGGTTGGTCTCTCATATTGGGTGGCCGTTTTCTTACTGAGTCTTTCCACTCTTGGGTGCACTGTGGTACTTCCCTGAGGACCGGGTGACAGAGGAAAGAAGGGGGAGAGTCTTTCCTAACATGGTACACCCTGCTGGTTCGAAGCTATGCTTGCTAGCACTACCCAGATTCCTAGGCTAAGATTTTTTTTTTTTTTTTAACAATGCTAAGCAAAAATTCGAGGTTGAGAATGGCATTTTCCTCTTTGTGCACCTTCCAGCACTGTCTGGGGACGCTGATGTAAACAGAGAGCTCTCCTGTCCTGTGATGCACTCCGCAAAGACGAAGTTTTTTAGGTATCCATTTTATTCACAGGTGAAGAGCAAAAGCCAACACTACTCTAAGGAGATGGCAGAGTGCTTTCAAACAGGAAGTCCTCGGGGGATTGTGCCTAGCAGAGCTCCCTGCACAGGCATGGTTAATAAATTATTTTTGATGGCAGTAATGTGGCTGTCACCTCTTTCAGCTCTTAACATTGAGACTTCCCCCATAGGAAAACCTTTGGTTTTTAATTTGACAGAACATGCCCTAACCCAGTAGTGCAGAATTATGGCTTCAAGAATTGCAAATGAGAAAAGAAAAAAAAAGTACCAGTGGAATCCAGACTCTTACCTTTCTAATGCAAGGCATGAGTAAAAATGAACCCAGCCTTAACCTTCTGTGGGCTGCCAGGCAGCTGCTCCTTGCCTTTCTCCTACAGGAAACAGAAGCCTTTCCACAATATAGTAGGTGTTGACTATTTGAGACAGAAGATTTCTTTTCCACACTTGGTTCATCACCATCCCTCCCAAATCCCACCCCCGGTATTCTGTGTTCTTTGCTTTCTTCTTTCCGCACTGGAAATCACAGCGAGAGGTGCTGTAATGGCTTCTGTGGGTAAATGTTCTCTTCCTAAAACCACAATTGGGCAGTGTCCACGTTCTCTTCATTACTTCCCAAAGCTGCCTTCACTCTTTCCAAATTCCCTCTCCTTCATGTAACTACTTGACTTTAAGGGCTTATTCATGGTTCCCTATTGAGTTCATATTTTCCTAGAGCACGAGCCGCTGTGCTCATCATCAGCTGCTTTTACATGGAAGCATCTCCAAGGGGAGCAGGGCATGGGAGCCCGTTGCTTTGGTAGTTTTCTATTAGGTTGTAACATCATCCAGGGATGTTCAGCAGATGTAACCATCTTCACTATGGAATCGTACTGTAAGGCTCTCTGGTAGTAGGTGGTAAGCACTGGGCTGAAACTGGAGAATGGCTTTCCACAACAGAGTCAAGGTCAAGCAAGGTGTTGTTGCTAAAGGCCAGACAGCAGTCCACTAATTGGCATGATTTAGAATTACCAAGGAGACAAGCCTCCAGGAATGTCTGTAAGAGATTTTCCTAGATTAGGTTAATCGAGGTGGGAAGACTCACTCAAACTGCAGTCCATGGGCTGGTGGACTTTTGAATAATAAGGAGAAACCATAGCTGAGCACCAGGATATGTCTTTCTATGTTTCCCTTGGCTGCAATGTGAGCAGCTGCCTCCAGACTGCCACCACACCAGCCTTATGGTATGAACTGTACCCTCAAGCTGTGGACGAGAACAAAGCCTGCCTTCCTTAAGTTACTTTACTGGGCTATTTCATCACAACAATGAGATCAGTCGCTAAGACACCTAGCTGGTAAGGAGCATCTTGGTTCAGATGACTCATAGCTTACTGAAGCCAAACACCGGAGTAGGTTCACGTTAAGGCACAGTTTCAAGTAAGGTCTCTACTTCTGCTCACCATAAAATCACTTTGGGAAAGTTTTCTCAACTCTGAAATGGAGCTGATACTTAAATACATGAAATTATATCACACTCAGGACGCTATTCATCTGTGGTACCTTTGAAGCAGCAGCAGCAGCAGCAGCTACTTTCCTGGAGAGAGTCCAGGGAAAGTCAATCCTCCCAGAAACACTAAATCTCTAAACTCAGAAACATGGAGACATCTCCATACCTTTACTCCCAGACTTCAAGTTCAATCAGCTGCCAAGCCATTTACTTTCTATCCTTATAATATGATTACTTTTAGCAATGGTAACCTTAAATAAAAACTGGTCAAGAACTGCAAGGCTGGGAGTAACCTTATTGGCCAGACACCTCCAATCGGTCAACCCATAAAATATCCCAACCTCACTAGTCACTTTATTTCCATAAGAGTTCTGAAGAAGCTATCCCTACTCTAGGAATCCCGCCTAGCCTAGGAATGATACATTTAATTTTAAAATACTTTGCTTTTGTTACATTCCTCTTTTTCCTTAGCTAATTAATTCATCATGAACTAGATGTGAGGTATGGAGAGGATACAGAAAAGAGCAGCATCCTCTTTCCGTGGAGTTTGTATTGGAGGAAGAATGATTGACAGTACACAAAATAAAGGAGTATATCATTAAATTGCAACTGTAGTTTGGGTTCACAAACAATAAGCTTACTTGGCATGATTATAGAAGACAACTCTTGTGCAAATATCTCTAACTGATTTATCGTCACCCTTGTAAAGCCCCGAGAACTTCATGTTTCTACCAATTTGGATGTCAGAGAGCTTTTTTTTTTTTTTTAAATTAACTATGGCTTAATTGATACTACAGTCACTCAGAAGCCGGTCTGTCTCACAGAACTCTATTATTTTTCATACTGCTCTTTGGAATCAAGTTCAGAGGCAGTGTGATACCTGGACACATCTGACTCACAATATAAATATTTTATAATTGCTAACGTTCACCCTCTTCTGCATGGCCACCACCTATTTCCTATAGTTGTCTGGGCCTACTACTGTGACTGTAACCATAGGGGTTCTGCAGAAATTGTGGTGGCCTTTTGAAAAGAGCCATATGCTCTTTTCTCCATAGCTCTCAACAAGCAACCTCACCTGTTTCTTTGGGCTCTTTATTGCCCCAATGTATAAGATCAATTCAAAGGGGCTCCAGAACTTCTTCTTGTAGAACAAAGATGTCACACTATTAAAACTTCAAGGATGCTTTTACTGAACGATAGCGTGAATAAAAAAAAAAAACAATAAAATATGAACAGATATCAGAGAGTGGAAAGCCCAGGAATTCCAGCTGTAGCCGTATCCTAGTTGTAAACAATTGTAATATTATCCAAAGACTTGTGCATTTGGAATGTCAGAACATTACTGTAAGTTATAAAGTAAACACCGACTACAGCAGGGTGTACAGTTGGTAGTTTTGAATGAGATGCTAAGAAAAAAAAAAATCGATGGTAAAGGAGTTCAGATGGAGTCATGATAGGATATCTCTAAATCTCTAAATAGGTTACATATTTGAACTGCTTGGAAGTTCATCTGTTTACCAGAGGCTGTGTGTTTGAGAATAAATACTGAGCCCTTTGACTTCAAATAAAGAGAAAGAGACTCAGAGACTCGTGGGAATCGTGAGCACTCAATATAAAACCCATATTGCTTGGAAGAGTTTTGTTGCACTGAGGTAGATAAACTAGCCTCAGGAAGCTCACCTATAGGAGTTGCCTAAAGTGGATCATAGACAAAGGATGTATCAAGCATTGTCCATCCTCATTAGGAAAGAAGCCATCCAGCAACAGCCAGTTAGATTGCAAGGTGGGCACAAAGCACCAGCAGCAGACGATGATACATTGGAGGAGGTCACTGTTAAAAAGGGGCACACCATTCTTTTCCACCAAATTCAAACAAGTGCAACTTTCAGGTACCAGCAGCACTTTGTTCTTGACATTCAGAGTCGCCATTGCTGTTTGTTTCGCCAGCGTTTGGTTAGTTTTGTCTTTCTGAAGCTGGTATTATTTATTACCCAAGATGGGATAATTGATTTTGTTAGGTCACTACCCTGACAATGTACCATCTTGAAATCACCACATTCTTATTATCTTAGACGAGAAGACTGGTTGATGGAGGTTTTCCTTGACAGCTGACTAAGCAAACTCCTTCAGGCGAACAGAGAAAGATCAGAGAAAACATCTTCCTAACAGGTCAGAAACAAAAGTAGAAAGCTCATGTGGTCTTCCTCCTCCAGACCACAGACAACAGCATCCTACTGGGGCATTCTCACATTTTCTCACACTCTGAGTTCAGATATCAGTGAGAGAAGCTCTGACTGAAGAGGAGTTTATCATACTGCCTCTCTGAAATGCTTTCCCATAACCAAGAGAATAACATCTTTGTCTCAAGCCTCATTATTCCTAAGAAAGGCAGCATAATACGGCTGCTTTCAGAAAGAGCTGATGTGATTTCATGTTTGTATAAATAACTCTTTGGCTGCACCTCACCTGTGTTTTCTAGAAATGTGTGTGTTCTGCTTTCTTAGATTTTAGAGGGAAACTTTCATAACACTCCATGTGTTTCTCCATGGGAGAAAGCAAACAGATAATTTTCCATAAATCTCCCCTGGCTTACATTATGCCTACAACCAGGCAGATACCCTGCTAAGCCATTCAGAGAAATTGGAGGATAAACAGCTGGTGTCAGCCCCTGAGATCTAGTCCACAATAGCTGATGACCCCAGCATAACCTACATTTTTTTGCCTTTTCTGAAAGAATACTAAGATCTACATGTGGGTTTCAGTTTCCTCTTCTCTACCCACTTTCTCTAGGGATTGCCTATAGTTGTAAATGTTTTCAGGGATTCTGTAATCTGTGTCTTCTTTTGTGTACTATGTCCAAAATTCTAACCTCGATGTGGATCAATGCTCAAAGAGAAAAAGCAGATATCGTGGATCAGGGCATTGCACAGTTGAAAACTGCCATGTGTCATGTGACTGGTGCTGTAGTTGCCACATTCTGGAAGAAGCAAGGATTACTTCATGAAAATCCTTCTGCCTCTGTGTACCAGTGGTCACAAGAATGGTGGTATTAAGAGATGGTGCTGACCTTAAATGATTGTGCCTAATGAGAGTTCTTTAGGTCATTGGGAGATGCCCACAAATTGGATTGCAGAACCTAAGCTCTCAGTTACTTCGTGTTCCTGGCTAGAGAGATGACCACCAATTCCAGCACATACTGCACCTACTGCCACCCAGGGTCTTCCCTGGAGGATCAATTCACAACACGGTTAGATATTGCCACCTCCAAAATTGTGGAATAAATAAACTATTTGCGGTTATTAAGTGAGTTGTCCTGTATATGTCATTTCATCTAGTGATGCAAAGCAGACAGATAATAGTATTACCTAAAGAGCCTTCCAATTCCACTGCATTTTGCATAAGGGATGTACAGGAAAGTGGTACTACAGTGCTATACTTTATACTGCATCTTGGGGAGTGTGTTTGTGTGTGTGTGTGTGTGTGTGTGTGTGTGCACACGTATGTGTGTGTGTGTGTATGTGTTCTGTCTGTGTGTCTGTGTGTCTGTCTGTGTTTGTGTGTGTATCTGTGTGTGTACTATCCCAGCATGCATCCCAGAAGTGAAAGTAGAGAGGAAAGGGGAAAGACTGCAACGTTGGGTTGGTAAGGAAATTATCAACTGGATCCAGCATTTTATTAAGAGCCCAGCGGTGGTGGCACATGCCTTTAATCCCAGCACTCAGGAGGCAGAGGCAGGTTGATCTCTGAGTTCGAGGCTAGCCTGCTCTATAGAGTGAGTTCCAGGACAGCCAGAGTTAAAACAGAGAAACTCTGTCTCAAAAAAAAAAAAAAAACAATAAAATATAAAAAGAGTTATATGAGAAGCTTATTAATAATCATAGGATTTTATTTTTAGCATCACCGATGTCACAGACAGAAAAACAAGTGAGGAAAATTGATTTTCCTCAGGTGATTGCTATAAGCAGATACCTCAAGTCTGATGATCAATGTGGCAGTGGTTTATCTCTGAACTTCCTAGAGGAGGAAGTTAAGATGATTTAAGATATTCATCAGTCATTTAGCATAACAGGAATTGTTCATCTCTGGATCTAGCTGGATCCAGGTGGGTAGGACATATCTAATGTCAGATAACCTTTCATTAATTAAGAATTTGCAGCCATTGGAGGCAAAGAAAGGTATCTGGCCATATCACAGATGAACAAACCATCACTGGTGACTCTATTTTATTTGTAGCAATGAGAACTGAACCCAGAGCTTTGTAATTCCTAAAGAGCTCTCTGCCACTGATATACATTTTCAGCTTGTTTTGTTCTGAGATGTGGTACCAGCGAGTTTCTTGGGCTGGCTTGGAGAGTGCATAGAGTTCATCCTGGCCTAAGACTCAGAATCTCATCACACATAATTTTATAGTTATCTTTTTACACTATAAAAATGTTTGTGGCCTACTAATTATTAATAAAAAATAAAGTGGTAATATGTTTTATAGATTTCATTTCCCTCAGGTGGGAAATAAGAAGTAAAATTACCCACAAGATTTTAATACCTATGAAAAAAATAGTGAAATAGCATAAGAATTTCATAGCAACTAGACAAAAGGAAAACTGCATCTAAATTAAGCAAAATATCCATCCTATTCTAGTTGGCTTAGCATTTAGAAAGTATTTAGTAATTTTTTCTATTATACACTTTGTTTTTAGTTTTCTTCCTCAAAGTCTAATTATCTCTAATGATTGTAAGAATGTAAGAAATAGTATGACTTCTCTTTTGAATTTAGCCTTTTTGGAACATTTTAAAGACATTTAATAGATAATTTTATTCACCCATACTATGCTTGGTCTATCTCTCTCCCTCCCATTTCTCTCTCTCTCTCTCTCTCTCTCTCTCTCTCTGTATGTGTACATTTATGAGTGTTGAAATACATATAGAAGTAAACATGGTCTGAAAAGACATTTTGCATTACCTACCGAGCGAGGTAATACAGAGTTGAAATTATATGTGTGAGTATTGGGGGAAACTGTACTCTGAATAGTGACGATTTAGATTCTAAACACAGGTGACAAGAATAGAAACAGACAATTTCCAGGGCTGATATACCCAAAGAAACTGCATAGAAACAGGCCAAGTCACCCACACTTACTGAACTCTGTGCTCATTAGGAGGAAAGACATCTTTGTTTCATCAGCAGATACCAGAAGTTTGAAATAGAGATTTGAGAGCTCTGTGCTAAGGATTGCTGAGAAGGAGGGGTGCATCAGAGACCAGAATAAAAACATCTTTCAACTCTGGCCTTCCATGAATCAGTTCAAATTGAAACGTTTTCTAGTCTCCACTACACTGGATAAGATTATAAAGGAAAATGTCACTGTTTATGGTTTTAGTTTAAATATTAAAGAAAATACTAGACAAAAACCTCAGAGTCATCATTTTGGCAGTGACATAATGATAAAAATATTCTCCTTGGGAAATATCCAATTAGCCCAAAGTATCCCCCTTACAAACAGAACAGATGATTGTGCTGACTTGCCTTAAAGCTGATTTGCAAACAATTACACTTAATTTACCACCCCACACAAGGCCCTGCCCTTTTCCTTTCCCATGCATAAGAGTCCCAAAGAAGCAAACATTCTACATCTTTAATGGTCTCCAAGGCACACATCTGACTTCTCTGGGCAACTGTCCCAGCAGAGTGTCTTTCTGTAAAGCATGGTTGGTTTGAAGATTTTTTTCTTTGTCTTTTTCTTTTCCTCTGCAGTTCTAAGATTGTGTCGCATATGCCAGACAAGTGCACTACCAATGAGATGCGTCTTTAGCCTTGTTATGGAAGCTCAGGCTGTCCCAAGCTCACAATCCTCCTGCCTCCACCTCTCAGCATTCCAGCTGTGTGCACTACATCTGGATGGTTTCTAGATTTTTAATCACAAATAACATTTTCCCTTTTGATTACTGGAATATTAATCTAAGAAGATAAGGTGTTTATCTAACTCCTAAGGGAGAGAAATTCAAACTAGGATTCAAGAATGGAAGATGTCTTAAACAGGCCTGTAGATGAAGGACCTTGAAATCTATACATTTGGAAGAGCCTTCAAAAATGTTGCAGAATACTAAATCCTGTAGCTATCTACAAGTGTGTTGAAAGCTGTACCTGGAGAGAACATCTTCTCCTTCATAGTCCAAAAGAAACTATTAGTCAGCCTTTCCAGGAAGTCATCTTCCAGTGACCCTTTGAAGTGGCAAGGCGCATCCAGGATCTGATCATTCCACTAGCTAATGAGGAAGACTGCTATGTGTTCATCTTTATATCCGGCAGACAAACGTAACAGTGAGATTCTCAAAATCATTCCCTCTCCATACAGAAAGATGAGAATTCTTTCTTTTTAAAATTTTTTATTTTGTTGTATTCATTTATTTATCTCTTGTGAGAGATGTACCACCGTAGGGACATTCTGTCTACAGCATGATGTCAGACCGTTCGGTCCTGGAGAAAGATGTCTTCTTATGGTCCTTTCTTGATGCTTTCACAGGAGCTTTAAACAGCTTGCTGACAATAAAGCAAGGTTCACCATCACTTCTGCAAACATGGAATTCCTTGATGGAATTTGAAAACAAGCTTCTGGGAGGAAATCAATAGACTTCTAGCTAGTTAGTTACTGATTCTTTGTTATTTTTTATTTGTTATGTTTGAGTATGTAGAGAGGAAAGAGTGCATTAAATATACAAAATTCCTGGACTTGAATCTTTCTTTGTCTTGTAATTTGTATATATGGAATTCAGATATGGCACCCATAAACTGTACCACCTATATCCATGATAAATGTCACCATCAAAATCCATGATTATAATTTTTAGGGAGCTTAATTTGTGTATATTTTCCACTTTTTGAAACTTCATATATAACTTTAAAATAACAAAGAACTATCAACTAATGTTATAAATGAAATTTTATGTTTCCAATTACAATTTATCTATTAGATAGTGTGAACTGCAGAAATATCACTATTTTAAAATATCAAGTATATAATTTAAAGTATTTAAAACACACAAGTATATAATATATGCATATGTTATGATTTTAACAATATACACAAATATATGTATATATATACATATATATACATATATATATATAATTTTGACAATATGTGTCAGACTTTTTTTTACTCTGAGTATCTCTGTCTCTCAGTAAACGAATTTCACCATTGTGCACACACCCAAGGCATAGGCTAGACCATTCCTTCAAAGTGGCTCCTTAAGCAAGCAGGCTCTCTTCCTGTCATTATTTGCTCTGTGGGATTAGGGTGACAGCAAGAACACTAATTTGAAGTCACTCCTTATCTACATCACCTTTTATTTAAAAATTAATCTAATATATTAACTATAAAAAGGTTTTACAGTGACATTTTTATGTGAATAATAATGTTCATTGCTCACATCCACCTGCCAATTCCCATCATTTGCCTTCTGGGTTCCCTTCTCTGGCCCCCTTTCTCTTCCGATATGGTAAATAGTATGTGTTGGGTGTATGTCTGAGTCTGGACAATTTTATACAACATGATGATCTCCATTTCCACCCATTTCCCGCAAACAATGTAATTTTGTTCTTCGTTAGAGCTGAATGATACATCACTCTGTACACCTCTCACATTGGCTTTCCTCGTTCATGTGTTGACATACACCTGAGCTCTAAACATCATTTCACTACTGTGAAGTGTAAACATGAGTGTTTAAATATCACTATTATATGTTCACCTAGTAGATTTCTCCAGGCATGTGTCCAAGACTGGTATGGCTGTACCATAAAGTGCTTGCACACTGAATTTTCCTCAAATTTCATGTATTTATTTTATGTGTAGCTATGGCTACTTTTGCCTGCATGAATGCCTTGCACCACGTGCATGCATGGTGCTCACAGGAGGCAGCAGAGGGTGTCGGATTCTCTGGGTCTACTGCTACAGAGGGTTTTGAGTCACCTTGTGTGTGCTGGGAATGGAACCTGGGTCCTCTGGAAGAGCAGCCAGTGCTATTAACTGCTAAGTCATCCCTGCAGCCCATGTTTAGTATTTTTGAGGAAATTCTATAGAACATACTAAGTACTTTGGCCGTGTCTTTCTTACTCAGGGATGTGAAGAGGTTTTTCATCTTCAAGGCTGTTCCTTAATAGGTTTATTATTGTTATGTGTGCTATAATTTTCATCGTAGACATCTTTTGCCTCGTTGATTAGATTTAATTCAAAGATTATTTTTCTTAGAGTATTCTGACCGTGGTTGTTTTCCTGAATTCTTGGCTTAGCCTGTTCCTTACAAGTACATACGAAAATATTGTTTTTAGATGTTGATCTTCTAGTCTGCTCATTTGCTGAAAGAATTTATCAAATCAAAGAGTTTTCCAGTGCATTCTTCAGGTTCTTAATCTTAAGTATTTACGGTATCCTATTACCTGCAATGAAGTATATTTTGACTTCTTTTCCTATCTATATCTTTTTTTTAAATTTTGTCTCATGTCCTATTGTCATAGCCAAGACTTTGAATAGTGTGTTGATTGACAGCAAGGAGAGTGGCACACTTCTTTGCTTCCTAACTTCAGTGAAGATGCTCTTAGGTTTTCTCCAGTCAGCATAATGCTGACTATAGGTTGTTAGTATGTTGAAGTACTGTCCCTTTTATTCCTAGTTTCTTGAGGTTTTTTATCTTTATGGTGTGTGAAATTGTTTCAAAAGCTTTTTACTGTGTCCCTTGGAATGATGGTGGGATCTCTGTTCTCGATGCCTCTATGTGCTGTGTCTCATACACCGATCTACCTAAGTTGCCTCCTTGTATCCTTTAAATGACACACACTTCATCGTGGTACCTAATATTTTAACAAGAGTGTTTGTTAAGGGAGTAGTGTTTGTGAAGTTGTTTTGCAAGTATGTTTGCAGAATTTTTCAGTCTGTATTGATCAAGGATGTCAGTTTACAGCTTTCTTTGTATGTTGCATCCTCCTCTGAATTTGGCCACAGGATATTACTGGCTAAACAGAGTGAGTTTGGCAGTGCTCCAGTTCTCTTTCTTGATTCCTGATGCTCTTTTTTTTTCCTTTTTTCTCAGAATGTAGTTACTCTTTTATAACACCAACTCTTCTCCTTAACGGAGTCTTGTGCAGGACCCTTCTAGTGTACCATCTTTCCTGAAAGCCTCAATCAGGCATCAAACAATTTTCTTTTGAATCATTGCTCTCTGCCTTCCCATTCCCCTCCATGCAATAGGAGTCAGAAATTTGATGACTGTACCTTATGTAGCTGTGTTTTAAGTTATTTCTGTGTTTTCTGATGGCAGCCTTGCCAAGCAGGCTGAGACAATGGGTCTCCAAAGGGTCAAATAGGTTGTGTGCCTGATGGATCCTCAGAGGCTTTCTTACCACTATTTACTAATAGATTAGCAAATTGTACACAAGACAGGTCACAAATTAGGAATATAGGTACATACAGTACATACGTAACATACAGTAATTTCCCCTGAATTATCTAAGTCTCTATTTTTGGTAAAGAATTTTATGTAAAGTCATCAAGATTGTAAAATAAAAGTCTCTGAGGATGTGTTCCTCTTTATAACAGCAACAGAAAAAAATAACAAAACTTTGCCAAAATTAACTTTGTTTTAGAACATTGGCAATTAACCAAAGCATCAATCTGGAGAGGCTTTATTCAATAAGAATGGCCGAGTCTTGGTAAGAACATTGAGTTAGTTCTATTTCCATCCTTCTCCTTCCAGCTGCATGGTAGCCTGAAATGAATAGCCATCAACTACCAGGGAAAATCGACCAGCAAGACTAGAGGGCGCAGAAAATCACTGGAAATTTTCTAAAGCCCATTCTCAAAGATATCCCTTCTTTAATTCATCTACTGAATCCCCGAAATAGCCAGTTGAAAGGCTCGTTTTACTTGGTAAACTCAGAAACCATCAGTAAAGTAAAATAAAGCCAAACAAAATAAAATGTTACATATTCATAATACACACACACACACACACACACACACACAATTCACATTCTGATGAACACACTGGTAAATAGCCTTGATATTTAAGTTTTTTAAATTAAAAAAATGTATTTCAACATAATATTTTATTAATTACTCAAGGATTTCATACAATGTATCCTGATCATACCCACTTCCTATTCCTCCAAGGTCCACCCTCCCACCCCTGTGCCCTCCAAAGGGGAAAAAAATTGTACATTCTGTGTGATAGGAATCACAGACATCACCATGGTTTTGGGTGGCAGCAGGCAGCATGGGTTGAGGTTTCTGGTGGCAGAACGCATCACGGACATCATCTTGATCTTCAGCGGTAGCAAGAATCACAGCCATCAATGTGGCCTCTGGGCGAAGCATGGATCATAGACACCCAAATGGTTTCCAGCGGCAGCAAGGACCACGACATCAACATGGTTTTTGGCTGGAGAGCTGGTGCAGCAGGCAAGAACACTTAAGTTGTCGCAGTTGCTGCCCCCGTAGAACACCCAGGTTTGGTTGCTACCAAACATGTGGTTCACAACCATCTATAACACCAGGTCCAAGGAATCTGTCACCCTCTTCTGACTTCGGTGGGCACCAGGCACACACACAGCGCGTATACGTACATGAAGACAAAATATGGACACACATTTTAAAAAACTTTTTTAATCTTTCAAAAAAATTTAAACTGTTTTAGTGAACATAAAATGGACTTAAATAATATACTGATTTTTCTTAATATAAAAATATAACATAATGAAAATATATACAGATATGTAATATATAACATTTAACATGTGTACTGTCTACATGCATATATAATAGAATGGTATTGAAATCCTGCAATGGGCATCCATATGTATGATATGTAAATACACTGGGCAGATATGGAGCATAAGTACAACATTTTCTCTATCATATACAGAAACTAAAAACTTGACACGTGTAGAACGGTAATTACTAGAGGCTGAAAAGAGAGTAGAGGTTTCCTGAATAAGGAGGGATGAGGTTTGGTTAGTGCACACAGTATGCAAGTGTGGGAACATACAGAAGCCGATTAGTATATGTCACTGATGTATGTGAATCAGATTCCACACAGGAAGATCATCGACTAAACCTTTCTGTGACTAAAAAGTGGCTAACTAGAAACAAGAAAAGCACAGCCTATACTACATACTTCGTAGTAAAAGATTTAAACCTATCCTTTGAAGACCATGAGTGAGCCATGACTTCCTTCTCTAACCATTTGATATTTTGCTGGTCATTTAAGTCAAAGCAATTAGACAAGGAAATACAATAAAAAGCCTCCAGATTGCTAAGAGGAAGTGAATCTATTGTTGTTTGAGGATGAGCCAATATCATATATAGAAACTATGAACTGACACACAAAAATAAATTACCAGAACAAATAAGTTCAGCAAAGATGTAGGACATGTATATTACAAAATCAGTTTTCTTCTCTATACTTAGAATAAAGCTGTGAAATAGGGAAATTCTGAAATTCCACAGCAATAGCATCAAAAAATATTTAGAAAAGTGATACAAAACCAGAAATCATATAAACTTCATAATATATGAAAGAAACAAATAAGTCCTGTGCTGATGAACTGTATTCTTTGGACGGAAAGTATGATGGCCACACACAGTACAATCCCTCCAAAAGTTCAAGCTGTATCCCCACTCCCCTTCCAAAAACATGACAAGGTCATCCTAACATTCACTAGAGAATTGTAGGACTAAAAAAATGAGCCAATCTCTGGCTTCAATTTTAACATTAATGCCAAGGCTACTGTCATGACTGTTAGATGCATAAAAATAGAGATAGTTAGAAGGAAGTCTGGAAATATACCGAAATTCATAGCAATTAGTTTCCCGCAAAGGGTGCCACGTTATTCAGTGAAGTATGGCCTATCAACGAATGATGTTCTGAAAACCCAATACACAATATCGATGAGTAGGTTATACACAAACAGTACAGCATCTACATGCTGAGACTTGAGTATCTGCAGATTTTATTGTTCATAAAGAGCTGGCAATCAATCCTCCAGGAATACCAAGGGTTGGCTATAATAAATATGCCTGTTCTTAAAAGTCTCAAAGTCACTGCCCTTAGAGTATGTTCCTCTTTTACCTACTGCTCTGCAGTTGATCTTTCTTGTGTAAATAGAGAGCTCTCTTGTCTTCTTAAGTTGCTTATGGAAAATCCACAATTCCTTCTTTATCACACAGGAGTTACTATGTGTAGTACTTAATATTATTCTTATAGTATGAATTTGAGTAAATTGGTTGAAAGTATAATTGTGATTTTGTGTCACAAACAATAATACCAACAGTCTATTGCAATGTACATTTTACTAAGTCCATCAATAAAAAGCTTCCTGATTCTTCCAAAGCCACCATGCTTCAGAAGGGGAAATCGAGGCTTCAAATACAACCACTTGGGTCTTATGAAACCTTCTGGAATTATCATTCACTGTGTTTCATCCATAAGTAGTAAGATGCCACAAAGAGCACTAAGGACTAAGGTACAGAAATAGAGTAACACTTCCAGTAACAAGCCGAGGGCAGTCATATCAACACTCTGGGAGCATCAATAATGCCAGATGAAAGCAGAATTGTACCCCACAGCTCAAAAGTACTACAAGTTATGTTGCAGTCTGAAGAAATAAAATAAAAGGCCAGACTAATCTGACATCTAGGCCAATCTTTCTACAGAGAGAGAGGGAACATGGTATGCCTTCTTTCAAGTATGAAAACATCTCTGGAGATAAACATGAACAATTAATTTCTTTTGTAAAATATTTATTTTATTTTATTATGTGAGTGCTCTATCTGCATATACATCTGTGTGCCAGAAGAGGGCATCGGATCTCATTACAGATGGTTTGTGAGCCATCATGTGGTTACTGGGAATTGAACTCAGGATCTCTGGAAGAGCAACCAGTGCTCTTAACTGCTGAGCCAATTTTTAATAAGAGTCAGTGGATATATATCCATCCAAACTGAAGATGTGATCATACAACATCTGACCCAAACCAGCAGGAGTAAGGATCCTGAACGGCGGGTATGGAATGAAAGAACCAGAAACGAGAGCTAAAGGCCACAAAAATAGAGAAGATAAAAGCAATAGCTGGGATCAGGAGGTCTTTCATAAGCAGATGACTTATGTCAAGCGAGTTTACTAAGAAGCACAGTTCCTTACATACTATTAGCTCTAGCGGGCACAAAGTCAGCAGCATGCTAAGTCAGACCATGTTGGCAAAAACAACACAGGACACCTCAGACACAGCTGCCTTAGGACTGATAATCACAGTCCAGGAGAAGGAGCCGAGTCCCTCGAAGCCACAACCTCAACTCCTCTGAGGCCATGGCTTCTCCCTAGGCCAGTCTTGCCAAGTTCATTCCTGGAGGAGGACACAGAACTGAAATTCCCTTTATCATCTCATCAGGACCTCTGAGAAAGTCTTGGGTCAGTCTGGCTCCTCACAAACACCGTGACAAAATCAAAATCTGTCACCGTAACTAGGGAGTACAAATCAGCGAGGTTGGCTCAGAGGAGGTGGCAAGCCAAACGGGGATGGCCTTAACACTCAGAATCTCTTTAAAGTGCCAGATAATAAGCCTGTCAAGGGCAGCTGATTGCGGGAGCCCCATTGTGTGAAACTGCAGCAACCAAATGCTAAGAAGGAAGTTTAACTCACAGCCAGAACCGATACCAACATGCCAGTTTCCAAAAGTCCCAAACCATTTACAAGACTTTACCAACACATAATGACAGGCTATCTAAAGCTTCCATGTCCTGACAGGAAGCATTTCTCAGAAGCATACTGCATTCTGAAGGAAAGGTACTTTGTTCATGAGCAATTTAAACCTCAGGGAAAAACTCAGACAAAAATGGTGGGTTGATCTCTTCCATAACTTAAATGGCTCCAATGACTCATTGTCAAGACCAGCAATTACTATTAATGAACTTTGAATTTTATTACATAATGTTTGTACAAAAATAACATTTCATTAGTTAGGTATGTGACTTTTTGCAGAACCACTTCTCTACCGTGTATGAGACCCCGTGTTTCATTCCTAGCCGTGGAGGGAGAGAAGGGAAGAGGAAAGGGAAGCAGGGAGCGAGACTGCACTAACTTTGTATTCTTGCTTCAGAGAAACATTCTGAGGATCATCCCAGAATGCAACTTTTAAGAGAGACTTGTCACCTGTCCTTAATCCTTGCTCCTTTATCTGCCACGAAAGAGATGGATTTTTCCTTTTCTGAGTTCAAGTAAAAAAACATGTATTTATGAGGACGACAAATAAACCATCAATAAAAAAGTCTTTAAGGACGATTATGAGACTAACTGGAAACATGAAATTGCCATCCCAGAAAAAAAAGGAGGAGCCAGAAAGACAACAGGTTTATGGGGCAGTTCATGAATTTGTCAGGAACATATGTGGTTGGGAAAGCCTATGTACTCAATGTTAGAGACAGCAAACTCTGTTGGAAACAGAAGTTTGCTGCTTTCAGGAAAGATAAAGACGTATGCAACGTAAGATGTGCCAAATTAATACTTTGTTTCTGTTTGTTGGTATTCTTATACTACTAAACGCATCCACGGAGGAGTAGGGAAGTCTCACACGCAACTCCCCGCTGAGACAATAGCTATTCAAGCTCCCCATGGAAAATCTCTCTCCTTTTAAAACGACTTGATGCTAAGGGAGGCAGATAGGCTTCGATAGGACAGAATGTGCCTTGAATACGTGGGGAGCTGGTCTCTGGAGGCAGACTACCTCCTAGCTGAGATTATATAGCAGATACTGTTTATCAACGGGTTTTACCTTCACGTTGAATTCACAGAAAAAAAACACCTGGGGCATAAAATAAATTCTTAACACACATACCACGTAGAAATATAAAATAAAACTAAAACTTTTCCTGGGATCAGAATGTAATTTGTTTTATTTTGCTTTGTGTTTTGGGGGGGCAGGGTTTCATTACACCATTCCAGTTAGCCTGGAGTTCACCGTGCCTCAGTCTCCCAAGTGCTGGGTTAGAGTCATGGGTGCCATCACCTAGAATTTAGATTATGGGAGGCTTAAAACTTTGAATTGTTCTTACTACTTGAGTAGTTTTGAGAACTGAAGTCATCATTCAAATTATTTTTATTGTCTAAGCATTATTTCGGCCAAAAGAGAGTTGAGCTGTTAATAACAGTGGTTATGTTCAGTGTTTCCCTAAAACAGTTATTTCAATCAGCTCCATCCCGTTTTACCTTCTCTATATGTGTATGTTTTGCCTATCATCCATGTTGAAATCAAGCCAATACATCTCTGATGGATGGATGCTGCCAGCTCAGCCCTCTGTCACTGTCATGGTATTCCTACCGACTCTCTTCTTAGCCAAGTGATTCAGAAGCTCAGATTACGGCCATTTTCAAAGCTAGGATAGTGGGACTTGTTACACCAAATTAAAACACAGAAGCGCAAGTATTTGCCTGACTGGACAGGGAGTTTATAAATGCTACATAATTATGATACCGAAAGGTAAAGATAGACGTTGCCCTGGGAGCTAAATGCTATGTTTCCGTTCGCCTTGAATATAAATGCGTGTCTGGGAGAGTCAGGAAGATCTTTTGGAAATAACTCCAAACAAAGGAGTAAGTTTGAATCCCAGCTCCATGTCACTTTAGAGGCAAAGCTGCATGGGCAAATGGTTCGTGTGTGTGAACTTAACAATGCCATCAGTAGGGCTGGAGAGTTGTCTCAGTTGTCAAGAGCACAGGCTGTTCTTCCAGAGGAAAATAGTTCAATTCCAAGCCCCCAGATGATAGCTAAAAAACATCTGTAAGTCCATGGTACATGGACATACGTGCAGGCAAAACAGCCATATGCATAAAACAATAAACATAAATAAATCTACCAAAAAAGGAATTTCATCTGTAAATGGCCTGAAGAAGCATGCTCTGCATGGCTATGTAAAAACCAATTATAATAATGGATGTGGATGGCACACCCCCATTAGCCTGCCGTGGGACACATTACATGTGCTGTAAGTGGGGAAGAACTAGGGTCAAGAGAACCATTACAAATGAGCCCCCTACTCAATGCTTGGAAACTGTTTCACCTTTTATATTCTTCCAGACAGATATGAGTCACATTATGGACCCATGTGTCATCTTAAATGAAACCCCGGTGCTCCCTTTAGAGAGTGAAGATGAAAAAGACATCCAAGTGGCTCGTCGGGGCCATACAGTTCTGTGGGCATTCTCCTTGATCCATAGACCTCTTGGAACTAACTGAAGGCTATATAAGAGGAAGTACTCACTCTTACCTTTTAAGGAGGCTCTGCTGTCTTTGGGTGGAATTTGTGTCTCCGTCTGGTTGTGCTGTAGTTCACTGTAGGGCATATGGTGCCTTTAGTAAACCGACAGTTGTCAGGTTTCACATCAGTCATGAAGATCTGGAGAGAACCAAGTTTAGTTGTCAGATTTTATATCCTGACATGTACAGAGGGATTCGGATCATGCTGGACATGGTCAATAATAGTTGTTTTACCGGGTGTGTTAATAAGGACTTCTCTTCTGGAATTTGCCTTAACAAGAATATTCTCTCTCCTTGAGCATGAACACGATTGTTCATAAAAGACAGAGCTGAACACATATTATTTTTCTGCACGAGGTAAGACTAATTCTCTAGCATTTAACGTGTTTTCAGTCTGTTATACCTTTTTTTTTTTCAACTTAAATATTAGCACAGGTAAGTCTTGTCTCCAATTAAAGACAAATTTCTCATGGTTTTAAAATCGTGTGATATCCCAGGACGCAGCAAGAGTTAGAATTCAGCAGGAGCAAGGTAGAGAACCTTCAAGTCTAGGATAATACTCTAGTAACTGTCTGCACCTTTTCTCACTTTTAGTCTGTTTGTAGCCAACTATATTCATCAATAGATGCTTACTTCACTTTGACTTTCTTTTCTCGAATTTCCACACAGACTTTGATGTGAAAGTTGTTTCCTAACTTTTTAACCCCCACCCTGCCCCATCCAAACTGCTCTTTTTTTAAAAACTTCTTTAGAAATCATCAACTGCCAGACTGTCAGCCTCCTAGTTTTTAAATGCCATCTTAGGCAGGACCCTTGTTGTGTAGTCCAGAATATTGTTGAATTCTGCTTCTTTCCTTGTTTCATCTGTTTTGTTTATTATTGTACATTGATTTAGTTTACGATTTAAAAAACCAGGTAGGGAAAAAAATAACAATATAATTTAAAACATCAAACACTTGAACTGCAAACATTCATCCAAACCCTGAAATAATTGTCTCAAACTCTACCAATCAGCTTGTCTAGGTGGAGAGACCACTCATTTAGAGAATGAAAAGTTTGAGGAAAGGAACTTTTATGCTACAACTTGAGTTTCCTTACTGAGTTCAAAGGACTCATTTGAATACAACAGTTTACAATCTTTCCTTTCAGGCTGTGAGTGGGAGGATGCAGTGTTTCAAAGACAAATTTCCATGAAAAAGATGCAGTGAATAGCTTTGGAATTCATTATCACATGGGCCAAAGCATCTGGATCACATACGCATACCACTCAACATTCTTAATTGGGAGTAATTGAGAGCAGACTGCATTTAACCTGAATTTTAAAACTTTCATATCATAAAGGTTTCAACAAAAGTCACTTTCATCACTTCAAATAGTTTTAGTAACATAAATTACTGGTGAACCGCTGCCAAATTGATTTCCTACCAGACTTGATTTCGTAATTACATTATTCCTTGTATGTAAATGTTTCTTTACGATGGCCAGAAAGATGAATAATTACAATGTTCCCTTCAAAGTATCAGGAGCCCAGACAGCAAATAGTTGGGCTTGCCCACAGATGACAGGCTTGACAAGGACAGGGTCATAATAGGGAAGGAGGGAGTGCTCCAGGGAGAGAGTGTCTAGTGATCCAGGCAACCTGTCTCTTTTGTTACTTTACCATGGACAGGGCTTGACAGTGTATCCTCCATTTCTGTGGCAAAGCACTAGGCCGAAAAGGCCATTAAAAATTCCAATAGTTAAAAGTCCTCATTTTGCATATGACAGAGAGTTGGGGAAGAGCCTTGGAAACGGAGAAAAGTGAGGGAGGGGAAGAAAGGAATTTTTTTTTCTTGTTCCAGTGCTGGGAATTGAACCCAAGGACATCAGGCACATGGTGCCTGTCTTCCCATCCCTGAGAAAATTTGAAGAGTTCAAATGACCTAAGCATAAATAAAACAATGGTGCGAATTTGTGGTCATGAAGAGAATGTTACATGTTTCATCACATTTCATACTTAAACACCATGATTTGGGAGGTCACTGAGTCTTTTGGAGAGGATGTTTTATGTGCATATATGTGGGCCACCTGCACATTATGAATGAGAATTCCTGGAAAGAAGCTGTGTCTGCAGAGACTGGTTGACTGATTAGAAAAACTATCTCTTATTCCCTTTAAGGTGAGAGCTATTATTTCTACATCTACTGTGTGTGTGTGTGTGTGTGTGTGTGTGTGTGTGTGTGTGTTAATGTCAGAGGTCAACATTGAGTGTTTTTCTCCATCACTATACACCTGATTTTGTCTTGTCTTTTTCTTTTGTTCTTCCTTCTTTCCTCTCTCTCCCTCCCCCCCTTTCTGTC
This sequence comes from Cricetomys ansorgei, assembly GCA_026225945.1. Lineage (NCBI taxonomy): Eukaryota > Metazoa > Chordata > Mammalia > Rodentia > Nesomyidae > Cricetomys > Cricetomys ansorgei. Next base: position 13,444,668 of record JAMJFZ010001203.1, on the reverse strand, counting down.
TCCCTCCCTCCCTCCCTCCTTTCCTTCCTTTCTCCAAGAAAGTTTCTCTCACTAAACCTGGAAATTAGTTATTTAATACATAAACCATTATTTACTAGACTGAGTGGTTGGTTAGTGAGTCCTCAGGATCTACACATTTCTTCTGTCCTGATGCTGGGGTTACAGCTGTGTGCCATCATGCCTGGATTTTATGTGAGTGCTTGGGTTCCAAACTAGGGCCCTCCTGCTTATACAGCAAGCACTTTACCCCCACTGGGCTCCTCAGTTACCATCTTCTGTCTTTTCATTCATCATCTTTGTTGTTGAATATGAACCATTAGGTAGAGTGAACGATGTATGCCATTGTTCATTTTATGTTAAATTGGACTGCTTTAAGGATATATGTGAAGTCTGCACTGGAGTACTGATAATGGCCTTAGACCACTCTCCTCTGGTAGCCTGGTAGTGTCAACCATCGTTAAAGTCTACACATCACTGGTATTGGCCCATCTGGATTCCAACACACTAGACTTGTAGGATGGAGATTGAAAACCATCACCCAGAGCAGTTAATTGGACATGCACCATGTGGTAGCATTCAGTGAGGTGCTGGGATAGAGCAGTCTAAATAATCGTAATGAACGTCTCTCTCGTCTTCTTTTCATACTCTGCAAGACTCTTCACTGTATCACCTACATCTCTCTATCCCCCTCTGTTTTCTTTACCCTATCAGCTCCGTGCAACGTAGATCAGTTAGTTCTCTTTGCCTTAGCATAGCCATTTTCTGTTTATTTGGTTTATGGGAAGAGGGGAGTGTCTTAAAGTGCTACATTGCATTATTATTTGAAGAGAGTCATGTGCTTTCAGGATCTGGCGACTGAAATCAAGAAGAAAAGAACACACTCCGAGGAGCAGGAGGAAACATAGGCAAGTCAGAGCATCACTCTTTAAGGTGACCTGTGTTTTATATTGACAAACCTAAAGATATAATGTGGCTTACAATTTATACTTATTTGTATAATAGTCTATTTCCTTATGAGGATGCATGTGAACTTTCTTAGGTGCATTTGAGTCACAGGTGTAGCTCTTTGCTCAAAACTTGAATTTGGCAGTGGCTGGCTATTGGGAGAGCAAACACTGCATTATCAGGGCTAGCCTGTGCTCACAATCCAGATGCCGTACCTCATTGGAGGGCATATGCCAACTAGATGGCAACCCTCTCAGCTTCTAGATGCTACTAGATGTCCCTCCTAGCCAGTACTAAGATGCAGGCATACTTTCACACATTCTGGGGTCTCTGGGGTGTAAAAGAGGTGACAATGGAGAGAGGCTCGGCTGTGCCCAGCTAGCATTTTGGGCAGTGTTCACAAAAGATTGGGGACTATTTCCAACATGGCACTGTGTCGTTGTTTAGTGTTGTCTGTCTTTCTCTGGTAGGGATTAAAAAGCATGCTTATCCATTCTAATTTAGACCTAGCTTTCCTGGGAGTGTTTATAAGGAACAGAGTCATAGGTGCCTGGAAAGCCTTCCCAGGTCCTTGCAGTGCCTCAGACCTGAATCTCATTACCTGTCTCTGCTTTACACTCACCATCACTTTCTTTTATCTTTGCCTTGCTTGTTTCATTGATGGGAGAACAATAACCCCTCAGAATGATGATCTTGTCCAACGTAGTTTAGTAAACACTGTGACAGCGACACCCTGTGATGACTGTTCTGGAGACACACCAAGGAGTAATCTCCCTGTCTATTGTGCTGTGTGCACTGTGACTTCTCGCTAAACAATATTATATAGCAAAGATGATGGGGATGCCATTTCCATGGTTGTGACCCATTATATGGCAAAGGTAAATGATTTTGCAAATAGAATGAAAATGCTTCATCTATTGACATTTTGTGAATTAAGCTGGGTGGGCTTGACCTAATCAGACAAGCTTTTCCCAAAAAGATCCTGGACTTTGTAGAAATTAGAGGTTCCAAGGAGAAGAACTCCCACTTTTTGCTCTCTGTTTATTAAGCAAAATGCCAAAACGTCATCACATCTATGAACTTAAACTCTGCCAACAATCTAAGGAAGATTAAAAAGAGGGTATTCTCCAGGCAGTCCTCCAAATTTGATTAGGGTCTAACCAACACCTTGAACTGAATTTCATGAAATGCTGATCTCAGAACCTGGTTGACCTGTCCTCAGTCTTCTGAGTCACAAAAAGTATGAGATAAAGGTTTGTGGGAATTTGTCATACAGATAGTCACATACATAACTGCTGGCATTCAGTGCAGCTGTATTCAGCTGTATTCAGATTTGCAGCTCCTGTGTAGGCAGGAGTTTTAGTTCTGTACCATGCAAATGTTTTGTGCTCCACTTGCTTAAAAATCTAAATATGAAAGGGCACACACAAATCCTGGTGATCGTGTCAAGCTGGATTTTGGCCACAGAGCCTCATCATCACCTTCTGCTCATTTCATTGTTCCCTAAGTCCTGTTTCCTTTGTGGCCTCTTAAATGTGTTTTGATACAATCAATGATATTTCTTTATCTCTAAACTTATTTGTCATTATTCCATGGATTAGGGTGAGTTCGGAGGATTTATTTTTTATAAACCTTTTTAACATGAAAAACTAATCACTTAGATACAATTGTTAGTTTTCTTCAAGGTTTATGAATTGGCTCTCATGATTATGCCATAGATTGTATGAGGGTCCAGTTTTCTTGTCTTGGGATGATCTGACTACATTCTTCTGGAGGTAGACATTGAACAACAGGGGATAGCAAAGGTTGTAGTAGAATGCTTTGCCAAGGAATCTTTTGTACTGTGCAACCTTCCTTATGGTTACATGCCGCTAGGACTTCTAGGAGAGAAGTCCTATTTAACAGAGTGTTAACACTTGACAGTGACAGTTAGTGACAAAGGATGTTGATGGGAAGGCAAGCAGGATCTAGGCTCAGATGGAGGACAGTTGCTGGGATTTAGAGGCATCAGTTCATGTTAGAGGAAAAGTTGGTGGAAGGGATAGTTAAGGGATAAAAGATGTTAGGTATTAGTGCAGTTCTGCTGGCTTTAGCTAGATAAAGCATCCAAAACAGGACTGAGAAGACTTCTTCCTATTTCTCTCTCTTTATGTCTTTCCTCGACTAGTTAGGGTAAAATAAAATATAAAGGACACAGTGGAAATCTGTACAGGCTGGGATTTAGTTACAAGTTGAGAATCTGGTCTTAGTAGTGGTTGGGACAAGAGAGCAAGAAGCTGTTACAGTAACTCTCAGTTAAAAGCAACACTACAATTAGGGGCAAGAAAAGAACTTTCAGCTACAAGCAGTTATACTTTGGGCAGGAAAACCAACAGGCAGAATTCAGTAACTAGTGAAAAGGTACTCCACTACATTTGACCCCCAATAAATAAGGCTTAAGAATACAGTCGCAAAAGACCATATGGGTTCCTTTACCATTTCCACTCTATTGGCTCAAAGCCTCTTTTCATAAAAGCAAGGACAAGGCTTTACTTCCCAGATCAAGTATCTGAACAAACACAAAGAGAGAAAATGAAGAATTGTGTTTTATCCCATAGGACTTGGAACAAGGAAGAATATTCTAGTAGTAGGATTCATTGTACTCTTTCTGGTTCCATGGTCATGTTTTACCTCTTTATATAATATCTTTCAGTAATATCGTACCTTTGAGTTTGTAAGTAATGTGTACATTCTCATTCTAGACTTTAACTGACATATTATCTGGCCTTGCTCACAGAAGTAAAGCAAAAACCTTAAGTCATAAACAAACCAAAACACCCTCTTTGGACAACGACATGCTATTAATTTGTATCTATGGGAATTAGATTAGAAATAAATGAAGATGACATACATCCCCTAATTTTAAACTTGCAGTTTACAATTAGTTATTTTTTTTTATGAATTTTGTTTGAATTAGACACCATGAATAGTTTGTGTTTCTTGCTAGGAATTTTAAAATTAAATACTATTTTACCAAACTAGGCAGGTCTTAACTAGCCTATAATCCCCAAGTACAGTTATCTATATTATCATGTAATTTCTCACTTGATGGATCTTTTCTGAGCTCACCTCAACATCTCTTATGCACTTGAATTTCATTCTCTTCTAGGAAAACCCTTATAAATAGGCAAGGACTCTTTCCCTAAATGTGCTCTACCACATACCTGATTGGAATATTGATGCTTACATGTCAGTAACACGGGAATAGATACATGCAAGGTAACTAGAGACAGACTGCAATTATCTGGTCAGTCTCTCTGAAACAATTTTCAGTGCATGTTCAGAGCTGGTGTGATTTCAGTGTAATGTCTGTACAACAGCCTGAGAGGTGTCTTTTAGAATGCACGGTTGTCCAATACCAGTCCTCTCTGAAAACATACATGCAAGTTACATTATACAAACTGAACCAGTCAGTTTGTGCATTTAGGAATACATGCATGTTAATAATAACCAATGGAAAAGGAAGCCATGTATTTGAAAGATAGCAAGGAAGGCTTGGAGGGAGTAAAAGGGAAGAAGGGATCAATGTAATTATATTATTACATTAGCAAAGATGTAATAAAAGTAATAAAAAGGACACATTTCCTATGGTCATATGGCTCAGCAGTTACAAATGCTTGATACCAAGCCTGATATCATTCCCAGGATCCATGTTGTGGAACAACAGAAGGAACTCCTGCAAAGAGTCCTTTGACCTTCCACAGATGCACAATGGCAAGTGCAAATAAATAAATGTAAAAAAATGCATTTTTATTTTTAATTTCTCTTTTAGGGGTGAGCCCTTAAATATTTTAAGATGACTGGTTAATATTGTTGGATCTGGGTAGATATGATTTCAAAGACTTTTAGCTAACACAGACTCAATAGTCATATCATCCTTGTTGTATAACATCAAGGCAATATTTATTTGTAGCTGGTAGTGTTTTCCTAGGTTCTGAATTTTGACCAAAAACTTGCAAGAGTTGTCATGAAATCCACCTTTTCATACACCAAAGTCACAACAATCCAGTTTATACATTAGTACTATTAGGGAGATTGGCACAGTATCGTGAGAAGTACAACTTGGAGTTAAGACTATCTGGATTCATAGACAGACTCAACCACCTATTGCCTGATTTCCTCATCAGTGAATCTATACCTTCAATGCGCTGCAGTTTTTGAAAATTACAGTGAAATCATACATTCAAAGATCATACACAATGTCTGACACAGGATGTCAGGGCTCAGATAACATTTGTTATTATCATTAGAGTTAAACCATTCAGTTTTTAATAAATTATAGTCAATCAATTTCTCAGCTTTAGAGATAGATATCATTGCTGCATCTTTGCTATTTCACTTGTGGTCAACTTGACCTATTCAATGACTCCTGGTACCCAATAAGACGACTCTTCCATGTGGACAATTGATATCAAAATCAGCTTTTTATACTTAGAAACTATCCTTGAGTCACATATGCTACCATTTTGTTCCTCATAAATAATATAAAAGAAACACAGTAGGATCAATAATAATGTCACTTTTTGTTTTCTATGTTCCAAACAGCAAGTTAAAATTTACATTAAAGTGCTTCCACCATGCATATATAGCCACACAAGGCACACATAATATTACTCATGGTTTTCTCATCAATAATCATGGAATAAAGACCATAGCAGCAACAATAGGGCAGCTCCACTCTCAGTCACAGGGACAACAGAAGGATAAAGACCCTGAAGCTGAGTATGTCTTTTCCAGGATTTGCTAGCAGAACTTGCATTTGTGATTGAGCTGGTTTATAGGCGATTTCTGTCCCACTGAAGCATTCCCACAAGGCCATTCCCTGTATCAATATTCTGGTACAAACCTAAGATGTCAACATTTTGAAATACATAGGTGATTAAAATATCCAGTTCTGGTGGAGAGATGGCTCAGCAGTTAAGATTGTACACTGCTCTTGTAGAGAACCAAGTTTAGTTCTCAGTCAGGACCAGCAATGGGCAGCTCACATCCATTTACAACTCCATCTCCAGGGGATTCTATACCCTCTTCTTGCTTCCCTGGGAACCTGAACTCATATGCACATAGCCATACTTAGGCATACATGCATATACATAAGTAAAACTAAATCTTTGAAAATAGTGTGGAGATAATTGATAGATGTTGATAAATATCTGTGTTCTGTATGATAACTAACTTTATATTTTCAACAGGGACAGCCATTCTAGACTCTTGGTTATCATTTGCATTTCTTATCCAGACTCTCTCAAGTAAGGAAAAACCAATGAGTACTGGATTTTGAACCCTTACACATAGTGTTCATGAAGTATTCAAAAGTACACAGTGGGGGAAAGTACTATTCTTTAAAATTCATTCTTTCCTAGTTTATTATGTCTTGCTCGAGAACCTTAACAGCAACACAGACTTTGACGTGGTTATCTTTTGTAAACTCCTTAAACTTATTTATTAAAGGATCTCTATGATGGGAATGTAAGCAACAAACAAACAGGTTCCTCTTCTTGATCAAGTTATTAATTTTTAGTGTAGTATTTACCGTGAATTAAAGTAAAATATTTAAAAATGTTTCACCGTTATTAAAATGATTCTGTTGCCCACAAATACACACGTACAAAATACACACTAGGAAAAACACAAAAGAATCATGATGTCAGAATTACCTGGCCGTATTGACTTATAGATGACACAACTCTCAAACCTTTCCTAGAATCTGTCCCTTCTTATCCCCTAAATCATTGCAAAGGACCTAAACTCCATTTAGAGGCAATCAGAGATCATGCCCCCAAAGACCCAATCAGAGATCACGCCCCCAAAGAGCCAATCAGAGATCACGCCCCAAAGAGCCAATCAGAGATCACGCCCCCACAAAGAGCCAATCAGAGATCATGCCCCCCAAAGAGCCAATCAGAGATCACACCCCCCCCAAAGAGCCAATCAGAGATCACGGCCCCCCCCAAAGAGCCAATCAGAGATCACGCCCCAAAGAGCCAATCAGAGATCACGCCCCAAAGAGCCAATCAGAGATCACGCCCCCCCCAAAGAGCCAATCAGAGACCACGCCCCAAAGAGCCAATCAGAGATCATGCCCCCCCAAAGAACCAATCAGAGATCACACCCCTCCAAAGAGCCAATCAGAGATCACACCCCCCCAAAGAGCCAATTAGAGATCACGCCCCCCCCCCCCCCCCCCCCCCGCCAAAGAGCCAATCAGAGATCATGCCCCAAAGAGCCTATCAGAGATCGTGCCCCTAGCCCACCAATTCTTTCTGCCAGAACTTGATAGAACAGAATAGCACCCAATCTGTAACCACTGGGTTAGAAACTCCTGCCCCTTCCTGTACCGATGATAAACACCGCCCCACCCAATCACTGCTCAGGGCTTTTCTGTCTGAACCCGCTGAATTGGTGGACGCAGAGAGCTCCTGCTCCAGCTTGATTAAAGGCTACTTGCTTTTTACGTGTGGACTCCGTGTCTCTGGTGATCTTTGGGGACCCAAATTCTGGGCACAACAATTGCACGTAAGGTAAGACCTCAAGTGGCACTTACCGATCCGACTGGTCCTGTAAAGGTTCATAAGTCTGGAGATTAAGTCCTATTATAGTAACACCAATCGGTTGTAGTTAATCAGATCATGTTAAGGTAAAATGTGTGTTTGCTCTTCTCTTGTTCAGGTTTTTCTTTTCTGTGCATAAGCTGTCCTCCTGAGCACGATCTACTCTGTGGATTTCTCACTCAGCAGAGTACAGTGGGAGTGTTAGCAATGAGGCAGGGCCTATATCGATATGTACTTAAGACAGTTTTTTTTTTCTTTCTAATGATAGAATTGAAATGGCAAAGACACCATTACACAGCAGACAATCAATAGTGTTAAATAAATTCAAGAGTGAAAAATTCTTTACAAGAGCTATTCTTTCTTCTTACAATGCAAAAGTCTCCACTGCCTCTGTAAATATTTTTCCTCCCACTCACAAAATATTTGCAGCTACAATCGTTGTCATCTTCTTTGCACCGTGAGACATCTGAACCAAGGGACTCCTTGCTAGCTTTCTGTGTTCTCAGAAGTCACGCAGCCTAATTCCTCTACACTGTAGCTTCCATTCTCTCCCTCATTAAAATCTCTAGCTCTTTTCATGGCCACAAAAGGCCCCTTTAGACCAAAGACTGTGATCTATTTTCTATTCTCTTTCACTTTGATCTAAGCAGAGTTCTAATTTATTTTCCACTATTTCTTCTTTAGAATTCTCCACTCTCTGGGCTTTCTCCCACCGCACTCTCTTCTTACAGTCTTGCTGGCTTTTGATGTACTCCTTCTAGGCCTGTAGACTTCCCGGCTGGTCCCTACCTCTCAAATTTCACTAGAAATCAATGTTCAGTTTTTCTGCTTAAAGTAGTCAGTAATCTTTCCTTCCAGATTCCAGTCATCTGTTTGTTTGTGTTTTGTCACCAGGCATTCAGTTATTGAGCCTCTGAAATAATTCCAGAGATGTGTTACAGATGATAGGGCAGTGGATTAAGTCATCATAAAAGACTCCATTATCAAATTACCACTTACCTGCCTGTTCATATATTCAACTAGATGTATTATTCTTACTTCTTGCCTGAGGACCAATACACTATCTTACTGGGCATAGCTCCTACAGTTTGCCACTCAAAATGAGTCTAAAATGAATGAGTACTTCTTCATGTTCAATCTTGTGAAATTCTCTCTTCTCTCTATGGTGTATCCATATCTCCACACTCAATTGCAGTGCATGGGAGTCATTTGGACCTTTTCCGCTCATGCTACCAGTATACAAGAGGAGTTAGCTCATACTGATTTCTCCTGAAATAGAGCTCTTTCTTCTATCCCCACACCTGCATGCTTCGTGCTTTACTTCTAAACTGCCCATTTTGCATTAAGCCAGAATGGTTATACCCAAACCCTGTCTATTGTTTACTACTAGTGCATTTGATATTTTGACTGCTACAGTTATCTAGACACACGCTCACTAGAATCAAATTTCACAAATTATCACAGTTGCAGGAAGCACTAATGATCTGAATTCTTTCAAAGCTATCTCCAGGCCACCTGCCCAACCTTATCTTCAAGAGTCCCTGGAATGGACCCAAGGGTCACATGCATGTGATGCCAGTGATCTGCCCTGAAGCTACAGCCCCAGGCTCTGAAGAAGATATACTGCTTGGTAAGATGAAAACTTGAGTTTCAGATCCTTTTTACATACTGAGTTCTCCTCTGCTTTCCCCATTATATTATTCTATCATGAAATACCAACTTGCCTATAGCAGCCAGAATATCATTTTTATTATGGACATCTAGGAACTAAGTAGACACTAGGCTGTAGAACACATACATTACATCACTTCTTCCATTACACAGTCAACCTTTGTAATCTTGGCCTTCACTGATGTCACTCATTAATCGTTAACATTATTTATTTGGCATTGCATCCATGGTACATGAAATGTTCTTATATTTCAATGACAGCACAAGAAACATTGAAAATGCATAGCACTCGATAAACAAGAAAAAAGATACATCCCTTTTCCAACCTCCTTGATGCATTCAGGAATGTGTGCGTTTGTTTGCATCGTGAGCCCATGGCTCTTCAAACAATATGAACACAAGTCCATCTCCAACTCTTGAAATGCTTTTTAAAAATCTGGCTTGAGTTCTTTATTACCTTTGTAATAATAAAACTTTCTTTTTAGAAATAGACGCCTAGACAGACAATCGTGGCATGCACCTTTAATTCCAGCATGCAGGAGGCACAGGCAGAGGCAAATGGATCTCTGTGAGTTTGAGGCCAGCCTGGTCTACAGGAGTGAGTCCCAGGATAGCCAGAGTTACAACAGAGAAACCCTGTCTCAGAAAACAAAGCAAACAGAGAGAGAAAGAAAGAAGGAATGGACACCTAGAAAATACATTTGGACAATTGAACACACCAAAACTTAAATTCATTTTTGTATGAGTGATGTATACATTATTATGCATGTGCGTGCCTATGCATGTGTTTGAACAGAGCAGCGGTTGCCATCAGCTGTCTTTGCTAGTGCTTCAAACCTTATTTTTAAATGTTTGATTTGCATACAGATAGTTTTTTATTGCAATTATCTATATATTGTGTGAGTGCATGTGTGCATACACAGGTCATAGCATATGCATGAAGGTCGCAGGACCACTTGTGGGAAGTTGGTTCTCTCTTTCCACCATGTGGTCCTGAGAATTAAACTCAAGTAAAACAGGTTTGGAGGCAAGTACCTTCACCTGCTTAGTCGTCTCCAGCCTCTATGTTTTAGAACAGGGTGGTATCTCATGGAAGCTGGAGCTCACTGATTGGCTAGACTTCCTGGCCAGCAAGCTCCTGGGATCCTGCTGTCTTTACCTCTCAGCGTTCTGGGTGAGTTCTGGAGGTACAAATTTAGATTCTCATGGTCAGGTAGCAAGTAGTTTGCCTACTGAATCATCTCCCCAACCCCTGAGTTACAGATTTCTTCGTGCATTGAACTGTATCACAGTGGTGGCTGATAAGAGTTGGAATATGGACAAACAGCATAAATAGATGGACTGTGTTCACTAGTACCTGAAACTATAAATTTATTCAGTGAACGATAATGATAAAAATCCACGTGCATACAACCAGGCACAAGAGAGGACTTACACAGATAATGCCTCCTAATCTTCCATTTAAGTATGATCATCTCTGGGTCACTGAGTCTTCTATCCCAACTGTCGAATACCGAAGATAAGATAAATGTCTAAGATAAACAAGGTAAATAAGGCAAATGCTTTCCTTTGGCTTATAGGTGTTCATAGGTCCATAGCTTGCTGTTGCCGTGTCTTTGGGTCTGTGGCACATGGCAGAAGCCCCTGGTGTAACACCAGCACTAATTTTCATGGCCCAGAAGCAAAGGAGAGAGAAGAAAGTAGCCAGATATCACTATCCCCATCAAAAACTGTCCCTAGGAACTTGGATACTGGGTAAGAGATGTCGGCTTATCAAGTGTATGTAGCGTCGATGTTTCTTGTGCTGTGGTTGAAGTACAAGGACTTTCCATGAGTCCATGGATGCAATACTTCACTTCTTAAGTATTCCAGTGCTTTCTAATAGCATCATCCTGAAAGGAAGCCTTTAACACATGCCTTTGAAGGGCCTTAAAAATCCAAAGGATATCAATCTTGAAACAAATAAATTTTGTTAGCTGATCATGTGGGTAACAGAAATTTTGATGTGCTGGTAAACGTAGCTACAGTCAAAATTTTGATCATAAGAGGAAAAAAAATGGAGAAATGAACTAAAATTTCTACTTGGGTATCTTCAACTTATGTGGCAAATCAGTCAAGGAGATGAATTAATGCGTTAAGCATTGCGGGAACTTGATGGCATGATTCATTCAGTGTGTGTGTGTGTGTGTGTGTGTGTGTGTGTGTGTGGTGGATGAATTGTAAGAAAAGTAAATATTTATCTTCAATCTAGTTCAAAACACTAGGAGTAATAAAATAGAAGAAAGAAATTTGTAGCAAAAACATAACTCAAACCTATTAATAAGTCCTTGCTCCCATACTGTTTGCTTTCCTGGGCTTGGAAGTGGAAATATTAGCCAAACATACTTAACATTTCACACCTCACAAAAGAATGACCACAGCTCAGCTGCAGGCAGCCACCTAGCTGCAAGTGCCAAGATCCACAGTGCCTGACCAGCAAAGATCTAGCGCTCTGTCTACAGATTTTGTTTTCTCTTTGTCAATTATTAAGTCTTTAGCGGTGGCCCTCTCTCCTTTGTCACTGGTGGGAAGAAAGGAAATGTCCTGCTTAGCTTGCATTTAAAGCCTGAAACCCGCTCACACTAGACGAAATGAAATCTGAATGTGTGCAGACAGGTAACCTGGATTGTTAGGAAAGACTCTACATCAAGAAGCCAAGCTAGCACTATAACTGGCCAGGCACCACTCCTCAGGTGACCTCCTTTTGGTCACCCTTGTCCTGGTTGCCTTTGATCATGGTAGGGAGCTTGGGCTGTTTGCAGGATGATTTGAGTTTGCATATTCTCAAGAACTCACCATTTCTGTCTCTGTTAGAGAACAGACTATCATGAAGCTCTAGTAAGACGGGAATAGCATGTGTAGGAAAACAGATGTCTGACTTCATCAGGCTTATTCGTGTGGGTGTCTGGGTGCACGTAATTGTACCTGTCAAAGGAGCTTGAAAACTGCCTATTATTCGATGCTCATCCTCAGAACAGTGATGAACAGCAAAGAATATTTGCTTTCCCAGAATCATAGCAGCAGCAACAATAACAGAAAACCAAGCTGCTGAAGCACCAAATGGCTGTTAAGCTCTCACCAGTCGCAATGTTTTCAATACAGTGATTATATATTTGTATAAAACCGAATTTTGGTTGTAGCCAATTTCTAGAAGTGGTTATAAACCCAGTATGCCCATGAACAAAAAGGGCTGACATTTATCTTCTTTTAACCACTTCGCTTTGCAAGTCAAAAGAAAAACCGACTATTTATGCTGGGAAGGAGATCAGGCCAGACTCCCAGGGTCAGGGAAAGAACTCACATCACACACTAAGAGTTGCCTTCCACACCAAAAGTGTTTATGTGTGTGTTGAACATACACACATGATTGCATGTGCACATGTGTGTGCAGGTGGGTCTAACTGTGAACAAGCCAGAAGTCAACTTCAGGCGTCTGCCTCTTCTGCTCTCCGGTCAGTATTTTGAGACAGGGCTGCTCATGAACTGGAGCTCACCAACTGTCTCAGTTACTATTCAATTACTGTGATGAAACACCATGACCAAAGCAGCTTATTTACAAAGGCATTTTACTGGGGGCTGCTTTCAGTTTTTCCAAGGGTTAGTCCATGAACATCACAGCAACAGGCAGACGAGGTGTTGGAGCAGCTGCTGAGAGCTTATACCCTGACAGGCAGGATGCAGAAAGGCAGACTGAGTCTTAGTGACATACTTCTCCCAACAAGATTACACCTCCTAATCTTTCCAAAACAGCAACTGGAACTAAATAATCAAGGATAGGAACCCATGGGGTTCGTTCTCATTCAAACCACCACACAGCTGACTGCAAAGATGGGCCAGTGATCCCTCTGCACCCTCCCCATCTCTGCCTCCCTCCCCCCCAGTGCAGGGATGACAGCCATTCCATTGCAAGGGCTTCGTTGGGTGCTGGGGATCTGCACTCAGGTCCTCATGCTTGTTCAGCAAGCCCTGGGGCATCTCCTCATCTTCCACCCAACACCCTTTATCCTCTCCCAGACTACTCCAAATACTAATGTCTTTCCCATTTAAATGATAGGGAAGATCGGATGTATTCCTATATAGAACGCTAGGCTACAGGAGCATAGAAAAACTGTCATCTTTTCAGCGTGGCCATGAGTAGCATGATGTACAAACTCAGAGGACATACTTACTATTATGTTTATTTCCTGTTTACTTTTGTGCCTTCAGTGCATGGTAGGGCATGAGCACATGCCCTACCTTTTCATTGTTAGAAATATATTTCTTCCTCTCCGGTACCCCCTTTTCTCCCTCTTTGTTGATTGAAAGTGATCCTTATTTTAATTTTCCAGGTCATCGACTGTTTGCCTGTAGCCTCTGAAATTGTTTGGTGGTGAACTTCCTGTGGTAGAATATTACTAGTTTCCAGTATGCATATGATTTGGATACTGCCAAACTTAATCAGAGAAGCACCATTCAGTTTGAGTAGTGTGTAAAAGGACTGTGTCTGTGGAATCTGGCAGTAAGTTCTGAAATGAGGTGAGACCTCCAGAAAGTGAGAACCCCCACCCCAATTCTTGCCTTTGCTGGGTGACAGAGATTGAATCCCCAAATTACATTCCAGTGTGGAAGAGTTCAAGGCTAATTGTGGGCTTCGGTTCTGTTAAGAGCTAGTTTGCCTCAAGAAGCAATTTGTGTTCAATGGGAAGCATAGGGAAGAAGAAAGAAGGGCTGGGCACTCCGAGGGGAGGGGGACAACTGATAAGGGTTTCGAGTCTCTAATGTGTCTCAGACATTTTCTTCTCCATCTCAGCGTGGAATAAAACTTTAGAACAGAGGCATTTCTATATCTGTTAGGAATTTGGCTCTGTTTTAGAATTTTTTTGCAGTTCTTCTCCCCCTGTCGTGTGTGTGTGTGTGTGTGTGTGTGTGTGTGTGTGTGTGTATGCATGTTGCTCTATGTTGCTATGTGTGTGTTTGAGTGTGCACAATGGCCTAGAAAGATCTGGGAACATGGCTTCTTAGACTGTTTGTCCATGAAAGCAAAAAGACTTTGAAAGAGCTAGAAAGTACCATGCAGACAGCTTTTGACCCCATATTCCAGGAAATGAAGAGCTTGTGTTGGTGAGGACCAAGGAGAATTTTGCAGGCAGAATTTGACACTTTTAAAATTTCCTTTTTTAAAAACAATTAATTTAGTGATGTGTGTGTATGTGTGTGTGTGTGTGAGAGAGAGAGAGAGTGAATGTGTCTGCATGTGTGTGCATGCACATATATTTCAGGACTTGGATTCTTTTTCTACCATGTGGGTTCTGTAGACTGGAGTCAAGTCACCAGGCTTGACAGCAAGCAACTTTAACCACAGAGCAATCTCATTGGCCCAACAAGTTGATACTCTTTTATACTCCTAATTCAACTTTGTTTCTCTGCCTTCATTGGGCAGGTTTATTTACAGTATCCTGTACATTGGTTTAAAAAGTACTTTAATTGATAAATTACATTTTAAATTTGCAACTGGCAATTATTCCAGGTGCAGACTGTGACGTGTTGATACAGGAATCTGGAGTGGCTGAGCAGAGCTCTTACACACTTTACCTAACACTGAATTTCGTGTGTGTGCTAAAAACACCTGAACTCTTCAGTCTTAACATCCATCAACCACTCTGTATCTTGTTATTAACAGTGTTCACAATTTCCAACAGATTTCCTGAACTTATTTCTCCTACCTAATGAAGATTTCTACCTTTTGACCAACATTCCTGTAAGATCCAAAAGGATAAATGGTTATCTGTGGTGCTTACTACCATACCAAATCATATCCTGGCCTCCAGCCTCACCCAGTAACCATGACTCTTCTCAACTCTTCTCACCCAGTCCCCTAAAACCTTTTCCAGTTCATGGGCTTTGTATTGCCAGGTTCTTATTCCCATCAAACCCTACCATTTTGGCCATGTGCGCTCTTGGCTGTTGGTTCCCTTTCTTGGCCCTCTTTGCTCTCTCTCTTCCCTTCTCATCTTGTCTTCTCCCCTCCTTCCCTCTCTTTCTCTTGTCCCATGCCCCCGTTCAGCCTACTAGCCATGGCTAATCTACTCCTTTCTTTCCCTGCTCTGAACTATTCCAGTTATACTATATATCTACAATATAATACTATATTTACATACTACTATATAATACTATATCTAATACTACTGTATCTATAAGCGGTCATGCCCCAACTTTATACATCTGGTGCCCAAATCACCACTTCACACAAGTCCCTCCACACTCCTACTCCCAGCCCTAGGAATGAATATTATGTTTCTATGAGTTCACCATTATAAAATTCCACACAAAGCTAAAACCACAAGGTCTGTGCATAGCTTATTTCTTTCACGGAACAGACTGTTCTAGGTCCACATTTGATTTGTTCACACATCTGTTGATGGACACTCAATTCCATTCCATAGATTGACTCTTTTGAACAGTGCTGCAATGAACGTAAAAATCTCAACTTCTTTCTGATGTTTCAATTTTATTTATTTTCTGTATACTGTATGCCCAGCAGAAGGAATGCTGTTTCTTAAGGTATTGATATTCTGTAAACTCTTTGAGGACTGTCCGTAATATTTTCCATGGTGGCTATATTAATTTACATCCTTAAGTCCTCACTGACCTAGATTCTCTTCCAGCATTTTAATAACAACCATCTACCAGGTATGAGGTGACGATGCATCATTGTAGATTTACCTTTCATTTTCTTGATGACTGGTGATTTGACAAGATGTTAATTGAGCACTTTGTAACATGCCTCTTGGATATTAGTATACTTCCTTTTAAAAAATGTCTGTTCAAGTCCTTTGCGTACTCATGAATTAGGTAATTTGTTCCTTGCTGCTGACCTGTATGTGATCTGTGCATATTTTCAATATTAACCTCTTTTCTGGTGTATAGATTGCACTATGTTTCTCATTATGTATGCATTTTTATCTCATTGATTTTTTTCCCCCTTGGTGACCAGAATATTTTCAGTTTGATGTATGCTTGTCTATTTTTGCATTTCTTGTGGGTCATTTTGAACTTAGATCTTAAAAATCATTTGAAGATGGCTAATTGTGGAAAGGCAATTTCTAAAAGTCAAGAAAAGCCCTCGATAAAGCACTGAGTTCCCGGCTCATTGCAAAGTCTGAAGGACTGAAAGTACCTGTTGGTTCCGGGCACACACCTGTAATGTCAGTGTTTAGGGCCCTGAAGCAGAGCAGTGTGAGTCTGAGGACATCCATTGCTACATAGTGAAAGCTTGTCTAAAGAAATGATGTTTGTTACCACTTTCTATTGATGGACTGAGAAGTAACTGGAGAGATGGATGAGCACTTAAGAGTACTTGCTGCTCTTGCGCTCCCAATAACCACATCTCCTGTAACTCCATCTCTAGTGGATCTTACTGTCTTCTGGTTTCCATGGACATTTACACTCATGTGCCCACGAAAACATACAAATGCAACCATATACACACAATTGAAATTTAAAATACACTTTAAACATAAAAATCTGTTTGTCTGTGGTAAATGATATTTTAAAAGATTTTCTTTGAGTAATGGCAACAACCATAGGGAAAGATCCATTTTCTTCTTGTACCTGCTCTTTTGGAATTACATTGTTGATGTAATTTTTATATATCTTGTGTCTTTACTCAAAGAAAAACATTACTATGTGTTGTCCCTATCTGGTTCCATTTACATAAGTAATGAGCCATGCACCAGGAACAACACTGTGTCCCCTCTTCTAAGCTCTCAAGGTCTTTTCTTTCTTTTCTTTTCACTTAGGTGGAGGTCCAAGTAGACTCAACATCAATACTACAAAAACTTCAAAGCTTCCTTGCTGAGAATTTGGTGGGAGTAAAAATAGCCATTTACTGCTTGAGTCTGAACCTATTTATTCGTGCTCTTAAATACAAAAATCATATTATCTGTGGCATAGTTCTATTAGGAATGAAAAGTTCAGATTGTAGGAAAATCCAGCCAAGATGTCCTTTCCTACCTTTTCCTGTGAGGACCACTGCTTGGACAAGCCTCCTTTGTATCATTGGGTATAAGTTGATATTTCTAAGACTAGAAATTGTTTTGGGGGGTTGTCAGCAGGCTTAATTTGATAACTCATTGTCTTCAGGGTCAAGATGTTGGTGAAGGTTTCATCTGATTAGGTAAAATTAGGAACAAACAAGTTAAAGGATTAAATCAGAAATAAAAATAAGTATTTTTACTTAGTACCAAATTTTATTCTATATTCAAGTTCATTTAATTCTGAGACAGAACAAAGTCGAAGCAAGAGGCACATTTTCTTTGAAGCACATTCCATTTTCAGAGGGTTTGAAAACTTATTTATTTCTTCCTTTACTCAACTTTCAATACCAGTGGCTTAGGGATGAAGGAAGTATTGAATCCTGCTGTGTTGCACAAATAAAAAGAAGCCAGCTTGAGCTTGTGTTTCAAGAATGCAAGACCATGAAATTGCTTGGAGCTTTGCCTATTATAAATCTGGTGTAAGAAATTAGGCTGTATTCTTGGACATAGTCCACTCAGTATAAAATTAGGGTGTTAGGAAGGCAAGGAACTAAAACTAGGGTTTGGGGGGATGGATGGAAAGAGTTTGTATAAGCAATATTAAACATAAGGACTGAACACCAATGAGCATAAGGGAAGTTCAGAGATTGCCTGGAAGTTAGGGGAACCATCACTGTGAAATTCTGTTGATTTGTTACTCATGAAGAGCATGCATCAGTTTGCAACAATAGAAAAATGTTTCCCAAGAGATGGAAATCATAGGACTACAACTGTTCTTGTGTGGTAGTTTGTGGAAGACTTGGCTGTCATCAGTTGCTTTCTGCCTGTCTGTGTACGCTGTTCTTTATCACAGGAACTCGGATCCATTGTATACACTGCATCTCCTCCCAGGCCTGGGGTATTTTCTTGGTTGATTGTATTTGGAGAGAGTGGTGTCATTTATTCCCAAAGTAAAGCCATACAAGGTCTTGTGACTTCTTTCTAGGCCTCGTTTAATGCTTTATTTGGAGTCATTTACCCCTAAAATCCAACTGTTATGAGGTGTGAAGTCTGTGCATCATACAAGGACCTTATGTGGATCCTGCGGTCAACAATGCTTTGAGCCCCTAGAAAAGAGCCAGCACCATGGCAACCCTTGCCCTGGGAGTAAGTCATCTCCTCGCTTATTTCTGTTAACTGCCCAGATAACTCTAGCCATCTTCTGTTGGAAGTCTCGTTATATACGTCTGAGAGTTAGTAACTGAGCCAGTAAACCCACAGAAACACAGTAGAAAAATATGACGTTTCTAACAGGTATTGTTTATGGAGTGTTTCTTCTTTTAACCTAGCAGTGAATAACCATAGAACTTCTCAATGTGCTATTTACACAAATATCTGTCACTTCGCAGTAGGTGGACCTTAGATAATTAGGATGTTGGAGATACACAATACTGAGCACGTGGAAACTTACTATTGTTCTTTCCTGTTCCTCCTGCCCACCCCGCTCTCCCTGTTCCGTGGGAGGCAGCAATGAATTCAGACCTGGCTATTTTACCCTTTATTCCTCTGAAATCCTTTCATAATGATGGAATTTGTTATGAAGGGTGTAAGCTGCCTCAATCACCATGTTTTATTTCGGGGTCCTCCTTGCATTGTCAAAATAATGTTGGTATTTTAGCATTCCAAAATTATCTCACCGTTCCAAGGAGTTGATAAAATGACAAGTCAGTTATGCAGGGGTGGTTAATCAATATTTGCAGGTGTTAAAGGACATCCTCAGTTACTGGGACATACAAGATGGAAGATGATTGGGGAGAGGTTCAACCAGAAATAAATTTCACATCACTAGCAAGAGTCTGAAGATAAACAATCAAAAACAAAAAACCAGGTTAAAAGAAAGGAAATCAGACCTGTTACATATTTGAAGAATGATATGGGTATAAAATAATTTTAACAGATTTTTTTTTACGCTCTGTAGACGAATATTGAATACATGCTGATTCAAAATTTGTTTTGCTGAGTGATGAGAAATTCACTGTTGTCTCTGACATCATCAGCTGTCTCCTAGACCCATACTGTCTTCAGGACGTAGCATAATGTATTATTAGAAAAGGGAAAGTGTTGGTTCATTAACTGCTTTCTGGCGGGGGGGGGGTCACACAGACAGCTGCATTTAGTTCAGGTAATGTTCTAGTATTATTAAATTCTGTGAGGAGCTGTCACTGGCTTTTCAGGAATCTCATTTCCTGTGTTGTTTGTCCAGATGGTCAACTTAGGAACAATTGAAAGGATTCAATAAAACAGAAAGAAAGGCTCTTTGTTTTAATTTCCCGGTCCTGATAGTGAGTATCTCTCAAGATACAGCTGTCTCTGACTACCCCTGGACTAAGTGGGGGATGAAAAAGAAAGAAAGAAAAAAAAAAATCTTGTAGGAGAAGCACCTGCACACACCAGCCTCTAGGGGGCGCACAAGACCTTCTCTTGGGAGTCCTTACCCATCTTCCCTCTTCGCACCAAGTTCTTCAATATTCTTGTGATTTTCACACCAGGGCCAGTTCCACTGATTCCATGCTGCTGATATCACTACTGTGTTTAGTTTTGTTCAGCAAAAGACATGATCGCTTTCACAGGAAAGATAGTGCTATTTAAGTATCCCTCTTGAGGCATACTCTCCTTTGTATCTGCAATCTTAGTGAGCATACGTATAGGTGTATGTGAAGACAGATGGATGGCACTCTGTAACCACCGTTCTATGTCTGGGGGCATAGTCGACTGTGGAGGGAACATACTTGGAAACAAGACGTCGTATTTTTATTGAAAGACGTGCAGGCATTTGTTGGCCTTTACTCCCTAAGCAATACTTTCTAACAAATATTGACACCGTACCTTGATTCCATTTGGTATCGCACGGATCAATCCAGGAAAATGTATAGTACAAGGGATGATATATATGGAATCTGTAAATCCCATGCCATTATGTAGAAGAAATTTGAACAAGTGTGGATTTTGTTGTCTTAAGATCGTCCTGGAACCAATGGCCTGTGGCTTCATGTCCCTACATGCTTATCTCTGTAGCTCCATGTGTCTGTCATAAGCATGTATGCATAAGTGTATATCCCATACATGTATATAGATCATGTGTGCCTGTATGTACAGATAAACTATCAAGAAAGATGGTTTCTCTTATAAAATTTAAAAGCGAAGTAAATTTACTACTAGTTAAACTTCAGCTGTAAAGTAAATTAATTGGTTTGTTTTTTTTTTAATTAAGAGGTGATTGAAACAATTAGAGTCATGCTTGCAGGCACAGAATATTTCAATGATTCATGCATGCTCATGGCAGTTGGTGTCTGATCCACAAATAGTTTTTAAAGTGATATAGTCTGACGGATTTTATTTTCATTCATGGCAAATAACAGAGTACTGTGTTTATTTATTTTGAAATATTTTAGCAGCACAACCAACGCCATGTTAAAATAACAGAAATTAGAATTACAGTAAAAATGCAAAACATTGGTGGTTTTTGGAGAAAGTAACCCATATATTATCTATATGTATATGTATGTGTGTGTGTGTGTGTGTGTGTGTGTATGTGTGTGTGTGTGTATATATGTATATGTGTGTGTGTGTGTGTATATGTGTGTGGGTGTGTGTGTGTATATGTGTGTGTGTGTGTATGTGTGTGTGTGTGTATATATATATATACATATATATATATATATATATATATATATATACACATACAAGTATTTACAAGTTCATATTTCAGAAGCTAAACCCAAGAGTCTTTAAGAAAAATGGAATAAACATTTTTTATGTGATTTTGGAAACCATCAAACTACAAATTTTCCATGGAATTATCTGAAAGTAAGGAGATGGTCATAGGACTCATATTTTCATTTGAAACTACAAGCATTGTATTTTTAAAATTTTGATGTTGTTAATATGTATGGCTAAAGTTGAAGATTTTTAAATTGAAATTTTAATGCGTGCATATAACGTAGTTTGATTAAATCCATTCACCTTTGGACCTCTCTAGTTTTTCTCCAATCTCACCCTGAACATCTCCTTCTGAATTTATCTGCACCTTTTTTTTAAAAAAAAAATATGTTTAACCCACTGACATTACCTGATCATGAGTACAGGACCATCTACTGGAGCATAGGTAGTCTCTTAGGTACCACGTCCCTGAAGATAACTGACTCCCTCTCCCAGCAGACATCAATGGCAACAGATCCTCAGTTAGGGTGAGACTTTGAACCTCTCCCCATCCATTCTGGGGTGTTTGGATGGCTTGATATTATGCAGGTCCTGCACGTGCAGTACCAGCCCTGCCATGTTTGTCCATACTGTTTTCCTGCTACTAACCCAAAGCCAAAAACAGAGTGATAACACTGTGTCTGCTCCTTCAGACTGGCTGAAGAACTTTGAGGGAGAAAGGGCATTGTGTGTTTCGTAAGTCAGATCACTGCGTTCTAGAAACATCACAATACAATGTGAACCATCGTGCTATCATCTAGAGAGGCGGAAGGGGTGTTCTGCAGGCACCAGTGCTCTTATTTTTCCATGTTCTTGCCAAAAAGCTCCATTTTCCAAATCATCTGCTTTTACCATTGTTCTGGGAGTAGCCTCTTGTTTATCTTGTTTAAATTGTAGTAGTATTTCAAAAAAAATTTTTTGTATTATTGTGGTTCTTTGGACTAAGAATTAATTTTTTTTATCACTTCTAGAATATTTACTAGCATTATTTTTAAAAGGCATGTTTTCACATTTTTTTTCCTCTTCCCTTGTTAAATCTAATTTTACTCTTTTTGGTGACTTTAAAAAAAAATGGCGTGTTTCTGGGTTTTTCTGTCACAATTTCCATTTAATTATTTCTTGGTCCCACGTGTTAGTGGACTTTTCCTGAGATGTGTTCCATACAACCATCTTGCCGACTGTTCATACAATTTAATCCACTTTTTTTCAAATGACTTATTTATTTCTAGGATTTTATTTGATTATTTTGAACATAATCCCGTTCTGGTATTCATTTTCTTCCTGTTTTGTCTTTTGTGATAGTTTGAATGAGAAATACCTCCTGTGGGAAGAAATGCTTGAATACTTGGTGATCAGCTAGTGGTTACATTTGGGGACATTATGAAACCTTTAGGAGACTGAGCCTCACTGAAGCAAGTACTTCACTGGAGGCGGGCTTTGCAGTTTTATAACATTTTCTCTTCTCTGCTTCCTGTGTAGATAAAATATAATCAGCCGGCTTCCTTCTCCTGCCATGCTGTACTTTTCCTGCCATGATGGGCTCTATCCTTGGGGAACTGTAATACAGAATACTCTTTCCTCTTTCAGTACTTCTGGTCATATATATCATCCCAGCAACAGACAAGTAACTAATACATTCTTGTTTTTTTCGATTCCATTTCTTTTTCTCCTTTTGTTTTAGTTCAAAACACATTTGAGATAGCTGGTTGATGTAAAATTTTCTACTTCTTAGGCTTTACATTCCTATATTGGTTGTAATTTGTGACTTTTTTTTTTTTTTGGTTTTGTTTTGTTTTGTTTTGTTTAAGACAGGGTGTCTATGTAGCTCTGCTTTGCTAAATAAACCAGAGATCAAAATCACAGAGATCTGCTCACCTCCACTTCCCTCGGTGCTGGGATTAAAGTGTGTGCCCCCACACCCATCTCCATGACTCTCTTACATGGATTGATTTCATATCATTTGTTATATTTGATGGAATTTCACCTTTGGTCGGTATGGTTGGCATCCAAATACCTTCAGTTGTAGAGAGATTTCTGAGGAATGGAAGATTACTTTTTGCTAAGATCAATTTCTTGCTTTGGTAATGGGCATGTGTTATGCCAATGGATTAACTTTGATCCCTATCCCTGGTTGGTAATGTAAATTTAGTGAGTACCTTCATCACTAGCATAGACTACGTTTCAATATTTTTGCTGAATCAGTATCAACACTCAAGCCGATGGCAAACTTATTTGTTTCTTTCCAATTTTGTATAGCAGTTTCTACTTCCTAAATAGAATAATCTTTGACCGGGTGTCCACATTTATGCAAGAAAGTAAGTTCCACTATTTTTCTGCTTCCTTCACTTGAGGCATTCTGAATTGTCATGGAAAGGGCAGTGAAAATCACTTCCAGCACTCTAAACCCATTATCTGGTTTAATGTTTCTTGTTTCAGAACACTAACTATTTGGACTTTGAGTATTTTCTGTGAAAGGATAACAAAACACTTAAGAATTTCTTTAGTCATCAAGAGACAAATCAAATTAAACTGAGTATTGCTATGTTATATTATAACTGAATTGCACATTAATTGATGCTAAGCCCAGTGAAATTATGGCTCCTAACAACAGAGGTGATATAAATATGAAATCAATTTTAAAAGTACTGAAAGAGGTACTTAACATAAAAAGACCTTTGTCATGACTAAGCTTTTTGTAAACATGATTTTAACTAATACTTTAAATCTCTTCAAACACTCAAGCTGGGTTTCTGTCTCTCTTGCATTCAAGAAGAAATTGTGTCTTGGGTAGTTAAGGAATCATGTCAAAAATCATGTGACAGGGCAGTGTTTAGAGCGGGAAGTCAGTAAGAATAATCATTATGAATGTCGGTCGCAAGTGTCAGTTTGTATAAAACTTATCCTGCTATTTGTAGAAAATGAAACTTTACATTCCAACAGTAGACAGTAGGTTATGAAAGAGCCTAGGTTATTCATTTAACCACATATAATGAACCTGACAAGTGTATGAAATGGAGAAAGAGTACCGTACACTAAGATGAAATCTTCAAGTCTCTGCAGATGAAAAGGAGCTCACTTGCTAAGAAAGGAGGGAAGGAGGGCTGTCTGAGGAGGAAGACTAAGAAGGAGGAAAGTCGCATGACATAACAGTGACATCATATGGCTAGGACTTGATATGACAGTAGCCATCTTTAGCCACAGTCAGCTCGATGGCTCTAAGGTCAGCCTGAGCAAGCATCATTCCCAGCATGTTATGAACAGAAAAAAAAAAAAAAAAACAAAACATTAGAGTAGTCTGTTAAGCTTTATGACCACAAAAACAAAAACAGGAACATGCCTGACGATTAGCCTGAGATAAACCAAGTACATTCCATCCTGGATGAAGTCACCTTTATTCCCACAGCTACAGAACACCCTTATCTTTTGATGAAGGCACAAGCATCTGCTCGGTCTTGCTACCACTCAAGACCCCTTTCCCCCTTGGTACATTCCCCCAAAGTAGCTCAGCAGTCTGCATCTGTCTGCCTGTTTTCTTTGACCTCAAAGTGATTTGGGGCTGGATCTCACACTGGACAAGGTGACTCCAGAATTGGAACTGTAATTCTTTTTCTTTTTCACTATGCTACCTCTTTTAATTATCAGTTCTCAGGGGGAGCAAAATGTCTTGGTTGAATTGGGAAGATGGCTCAGTGGGTAGAAAACACTTACTATATAAGGACATGAATTCAAGAGCATTTGTTATATAAGCATGAAGACCTGAATTCAGATCCCTAGAAGCCATTTAAAAAGATGGGCAGTTGGGAGTGGTAGCTTATGCCTTTAATACCAGCACTCAGGATGCAGAGGCAAGGTGAATCTTTAGTAGTTCAAGGCCAGCCTTGTCTATATAGTGAATTCTCTGCTACCCAAGGTTAATAGTGAGATAATAGACCCTTTCAGAAAAGCAAAAAGAAATAAAGGAAATAAAGGAAGGAAGGGAAGAAGGGAGGAAGAGAGGAAGGAAGAAAGGGAAGGAAGGAGGGAGGAAGGGAGGGAGGACTGGATATGACCACTTGCCTTTTATCCTAGAACTGTTGGAAACAGAGAAGGAGGATTGATGAGGCTCACTGGCCGTCATGCTTGTCACCCTAGAGGCTAGAGTGTATTCCTGCTAAAATTACAATCCTCAGGTTCAGGAGACCCTCTCTCAAGAGAATACAGCCAAGAATGATCGGGGAGATAGTTGGGAATCTTCTACTTTTCTCTGCATTATCATTCACAAACATATACTGAAATGTATACACACAAACATATATACACACATATGCACACACACGCGCGTGCGCGCACACACACACACACACATACATGAGTTCTATAGTCAGAACTACAGAGGAGACCTTATCTCAAAAACAAATCTCAGTCTTTAAAACTACCCCCAACAAGCTACTTACGAAGGGTGTTGCTTTTCAGATTGCTAGATGAAGAGTCCCAGGAGAAACACGGATAAGGGACTGTGAAAAGAAAGTTAAGTCAGCTTTTCTGTTTGAGTCAACATGGGCATTGCAGCCTGACAGGCCGGCCAGCTGAGTCTGTGTCTTTGAACTCTGTAAGCATGGTCGGTCCCATGACGTTCCATCAGGAGCATTCTGATTAGCCTCTCATTGAGAGACTGACATTTGAGAGTTCATTAGAAAGGCAAATTCTTTAACCCTTGATTGTTCTTACTAGGAGCAATATCCTATTAATTAATTCCCTCAAATAATACAAATCTATGAGGTGAAGGAAATAACATTTCTGATTAGAAAGATGGCGGATTAACTTTTGCCTCTCTTGCACAAATTCTGTCCCTGAGACTTTCTCTCATCAGCTGGCAGGAAAGCCCATCTTACTCCACTGAACCCAGCAACCTCCTAACCTGGCCACTATTCATCACTTTTCCTTTTCAATTTAGAATTACACGTGTAATCCTGGGTGTATCACCCTGCCCTGCCAGAGAAAAAGAAAGCACATTTAGCTGTGATGGTGAGAGAAGTTGGATTCGAGGACTGCTACAGAGGCACCTACAAGATTAAGAAAACAAAACAGTGATAGGGAGTAGCCAGACTTAAAAGTCATTATCAGTCAGTACATGGCAGGCGAGGACAGGACATGAGTTATGACACAGGGAAGGAGCTGCAATAGAAAAGAGAAGGCTGAACCCCAGTTGTAGTTACAGTGTCTTAGCCAATTCTAGGGACCTTATGCTTGGGTAAAAAGGAAAATACGAGCGTGTGTGTGTGTGTGTGTGTGTGTGTGTGTGCGCGCGCGCGCACGCGCGTGCGCTCATGCGCTAGTATGTGTGCATGTTAAAAGAAAGCATACATACCCTAAAGTTACTGTCTCCCTGGACTGTGATCTTTTCTCGAGTTTCTTTCTTGACTTCTGCTTATTAGCACCAATTAGTGATGACAAGGGTGTAGCATAGTGAGGTCAAGGTTAGTCTGACTTTGGTCAATCCCTGGGGAACAGAGCATTAAGCAAGGCTAGATAGAGAATAGACCGGGCATGGGAACTAGCAGGCAGAATTAACAACCGCCGTGTACATTCTCATAATGCACGAAGCTGGTAAAGAAAAATCCATTGGCAATTTTTCTTTTCTGTTAATCAATCAAGCACACTATTCAGTCCCGAGTGAATGGACCAAGGGTAAGAGGAAATTATGGATATAGGTTTTATGCAACTGTTAAACACTTTGATTGTATTCTTATAGTTCTATAATTGAGATTATTATCTACACTGATGACCTGAGAGTTAATGAAGAAAGCCATCCTTTCTTGGTTTAGTTTTAAATTTATTTCCTATCGTCCTGTTCCTACCATGGCCTTGGTCAGGCCAAGTACTTCAGAATATTTTTAGAAGAAAAGATTTATGGAGAAAAAGCATCCTAATTTAAAAAGCTTCCATTACCA
Organism: Cricetomys ansorgei; assembly: GCA_026225945.1. NCBI lineage: Eukaryota > Metazoa > Chordata > Mammalia > Rodentia > Nesomyidae > Cricetomys > Cricetomys ansorgei. The sequence continues at coordinate 13,417,740 of JAMJFZ010001203.1, read as the reverse complement.
GTACATCCCCTTGGAAATATTTCTCTAGTTCAATGTCACGTGCCAATAAAATTTTGTAGGAACATTTTGATGATATATCCATCCTTGTTAAAGCAAACTCTGAAGGGCACTTGAATCCTTGTGAATGTGAAGGCATTTTCCATCAGAGTAGAACATAATACAAGTGAAGCCAGGAGAATTATAGATAGCCAACTTGTAACTAGAGAACAGCATATACAAAATAATTTAGATTTCATTTTTTATCAAGGAGAACACATCCCATATTTTTATCAGAGAAACAGTCCTACTAATACTATAATAAAAGAAGCTTGAAAACACTTTCAGAGAAAAGTGTTTGTGTCGGAAACAAGTTAATATAGATTAGTTACATAAGGAGTTAGGGAAAACTCTGTTTGTTTTTCATTCTTGTTTAAGGGAAAAACTCATGAAGCAATTTCAAACAAAGGACAGACATATAGAGGAGAAACTAATATTGAATTTGAGTCTTTCAACAGTTACAATCACTGGTAAAGATGATTACCAGCACATGATAGCACATAAATCAGTAAGTAATTAGTAAGGATGAAGGAGTGTCTTTACCTGAACCTCAATAGGTAATCAATGAAAGGACATTTCCTTAACAAATAGATTAGCAGGAATTGCATGGTTAGGCAGAGGTCTGTTCTGGGTACAGACATATGTGATAACAGGATATTAAAAGTAATCAGGAAATAAAAACTAGAGATTACTGGTAGGGTGGTACAGTGTTGAGATGTGGTCTCAAAGCAGATATCTGTCATGGAAACAATCATCACAAGTAGTGCCAAATTATAGATATTAATGTTGACACACACACGTGAGCATGCAAAGGGAAACATCTGGGTGCTGTGCTGTAAAGATGCTCTGGGCTTCAGAAATGATGCTTGAGAACACACTGACACACTACCCTACTCTCAGTCCCCAAGGTTTTACGTCTAATGGAAAGTCTGCTTAAAGAGAACCTGTGTTCATCTTCTGCTTTGAGCCATCTATCAGCATCAGTGGAAGATCCATCTTGGTAGATAAAATAGCACCTCCCAATGTAATAGACTGAAATGTCTGATAAAAAATTTCCATCCTACAGGTTGGCCACTTGGAGCACATGAGATGGAGAAAGGGAAAGACTTTAAACTATAAGGCCATACACTGTCATAACAAATAACACAGAGAAATTTCACTCATACCTTGCCCAGCTTTCTTTGATGGCAACATTTTATTGAACTATTGCTACTATGCTATTGATCTAATACACTTGATCTTCTATAGACCTCTCCAATTATATTTATACATATTTGTGTGTTCATGGTTTCAGTCCTATACTATAATTTCAACACACATCAATTACACCATCATAAGGATTGCTCCTATTTCTTCTTCATGACCCAACTCTCCTGCGCTTCCTACCATCCCCACATTTACCCTACCTCTAATTAACCTGAGGCAGCCAGGTGAAGCTTGTCATCATGATGCAGCATTATCTGCACGTCTTCCCCCACGTGCAACTCAGAGGTAGTGTTTTCAGACCTGTGAATATCACAACAGTTTCAGAATGCCATTGACATTTGCTTGCATCATCAGAGTTTTCCAACATATGAACAGTTGGATCTACTCGCACAAGTTCTGACTGGTTGCTAAAACAACTGAGGACTTTTACTAGACCAACCTCTTCCCTCACTATCTCAGTCATACAAAGAAGAATATTTACAGTAGGTAAAGAGAGAGAAGGCACAATAAGGAGGCCAGCAAGAGTTCAAGTAACTTCATCTTGGTTGAAAGTTCTGTTTTGTAATGGGACCTACCATTTTAGAAATGTCTCAGCTATCCAGAGATCGTGGTATGTATTACCAAGTGCCTTCACAAAGTGTCTTCCAGGTCCCTTTCTGCAACTGTGGCTTCAGGGCTAAGCAAAATACGGCTTTAGGTCAGAAAAGAAAGATAAGAGTGGAAAGTAGAGAAAACTCTTAGCTTCTAGACATCTAGACATCTTCTAACTCTTTCCTGGAAACATGGCATATCTGTAAGTAAAAGTTTTAGTTGAATTAAAAAGGAAACCCTTACATGCTTCTCAAGGTACTAGTAAAAGTACTAAGACCCTTGGAATTGACATCTCTGCAAATATGGAGACTTTTGCATCCTAGCAAGCTTCAGTATGATCCTTTCTCCTTGGAGACCAAAGCAGCAGGAATAGCCTGGATGGGAACTGAGATACTGGGGTACGTTAGACTCTGGTTGTACTTTCTCTGGCTTATTTGGCTTGTTTGATGCTCTTGAGCCTTCCCGTGGGGAATCATAAAGACTAAGGAGTTATAGTTTAGCCTTTCTGCCACTGACAGTCAGGACACTCATCTTTAGTTTACAGCTATCTAGCTTAAGGTTCTTACTGATAACCTAGCAGAGACCCTGTAGCACTCTGCTTAATAACCAAGAAGTCTGGATATTACCCAAAGGCAGAGATTCATAGAACACATTTCTGTTTGTCAAGACACTTACTTATGATTAAACCACAAATTAAATTAGGATGAGAGCGAAGTGGATGCCAGCCTATACAATTAAGAGAGCAATCAAAATAGTTATCCTGATTTCACATTCAGGTTAGGATCTCATAGAACACAACAGACGGTGCTTTTGTTTCATCTGCTTTGTTTTTCTGTGTTGACCTCACTTGTTTCTATTGAAAAGATTTCTGTATGGGGCAGAGGTGAGATGGAATATTTAAATTTAGAAGTACTATGAAGTTGTAACAAGGGAGAAAGATTATTCCTTAGTAGTTCTGGAAGAAAACTCCTGGGGATTCTTATTGGCTGGACTTAAATCCTGAGTGTGTGTGTGTGTGTGTGTGTGTGTGTATATATATATATATATATATATATATATATATATATATATATATATATATATTTGAGATAATCCTATATACCATGGGAGAGAAGAGTGGAGAGTTCTGAAAGGGAGGTGGAGGCATAGAGACGAGCTTGGTAGACATCATATAATGAATCATATTATAAGTAGAAGCTGCTTCAGTAGCTTTTTTTCCTCTCAAAAAAGTTGTCTTTGAAAGTAAATTCTCTGCTGTAGAATGGGAAGCTTTATGCCATTAAAACATATCTAAGTACTTTCGCCATTTTCGGTGTCTCTTGAGACATTCTACATTGACCACATAGTCTACCAAAGGAGAGATGGCTCACATCCCCTGAACAAACCACTATAATGGAAGGCCAGTAACCCACCACTCATATTTAAAACAAGTGGGTCCTAGATACAGAGGAGTCAAAAGAGAACCTGTTTGGCAGTTGTACTTGCTAAAAGTGACAGCAGCTGTCACAGTGACCTTTAGATCCTCTCTCTAGCTCTGGACTTTAATGTTATATTGTTTTTGCAATATGGAATGCAATAGACATCCACACATTTTCATGCTCTCACACACACACACACACACACACACACACAACTCTGCTTCCATCAGAGCACAGCTCACTGTTCTCCTCTCTGTTCAGTCTATCGGACTTGCAGACCTGTCCTTCTCGATCCCGGAGTCCTTTATTCTCTTCTGTCTTACACTGCAGCAAGTCACACCTATGTCTCATAGAAGCACACACACACACACACACACACACACACACACACACACACACACATACACTGCTGCTGCGCCTCTATGAAAGCCCAGCTCACTTCGTTACTCAGCCTACTAAGGATGCAAAATTTTCCCTCTGAATTCTCCAGAAGCAATTTAACTCTTCCTTCTTTCATTGCTGTAATTTGCACTCATGTCTCAAAGAAGCATGTACCCATTCTCTCTCTCTCTCTCTCTCTCTCTCTCTCTCTCTCTCTCTCTCTCTCTCTGGCATTCATTTGTATTGTGTTCCTCCCAGCACACTGTACACAGCTTGTGTTAAGGTTTTAGGAGGAATACCCGACCTCTGGCTTTTCTTCTCTCAGTACTTCAGGAATTCCGTGTCCATTTACTTCTGCACGGCCCACTTAACATGTGACCCTGAAGATGAAGACTGCCTAGGAGTATTCCTGCAGCTTGGTTATCGATAACATTTTATTTTTTTAAATATATTCTGACCGGCACACTGTTTTACCTCTGGAGCTGTAATTCATGATCTCTTTTCAGAAGTCACTGCTGCAGAAATAGGCCACGGCTGCAGATGGACACCTAACCTCGGACGGCTGGTTTTTCCAGGCCGACAAAGGGCAAATGGGTGGACAAGAGTTTCTGATCCCTAAACCTCTTCCACCAGCTCAGATGCTAGGAAACCAGAGAGGATAGAGCTCGTACAGTTTCACTTCTCTTTCAGAATTGTCTCTATAGCAGACACATGCGTACTCTGTGGTATTAGGGCAGTGTGAAGACACCATTTACCTACATGCTCTGATGCCAGTTAGGCCTGAAATAGGAAGTTTAGCTGGGCTACATCTCAGGTCGGTCTCTTCTTTCCTTAATAACTCATTTTCCCGCTAAGATTGTGGCGGGTCCCCCAGGACAAAAGGAAACCTCACTCACACCCACAGTCAAACCTTGCCCCACACATACTGTGGCCAGGGCCATGTGGACTTGCTGTGTAATGACATCTCCTTGGCACCTTTTGTTTCTCAGAGGTTTAAATTGTTTGGTTTACAGGACCTCCCACTTCAGTAAACGGCGTCCCTGAGCTTCATGTATTTTGAAGTACTGGGTTCAGAAAGAACAATCCAGATCCCTTCCAAATGTACAAAACTACTCACCCAATTGTAACCATTCAGATCAACAAGGACAGGTCCATTTTAACAATCTCTAAGATATGACATATATTTAGAAAAATGTCAACCAATTAAAAACTGTATTACTTCCTATTCAGGTAAATTACTCTCTACTTTTTTTTCTCGGTGCTGGGTGTCAAATCAAGACCTCACCAGTGATAGACAAATATTTTCCCACTATACCACGCATTCACACTTCCACCTCTAAGACAGCATCTAAACCATTTCCCGAACACTGTGACTGACATTTCTTGGTGTGATTCAGCATCTTCATTTTGGCTGATCTAAAAATGACGTTAGGTAGCTTGTTAAGAGAGGATTCAAAGTCATATCCAGGTCGGAAGAATAAGAGATAGTGTTCTGTGATCAAGTGGGGGGTAATTGTGTCAGGGCTGAGGAGCTAGCTCAGTGGATAAAGACCTTGCTATGTAAGCTGAGGGCCTGCATGTGAATCCCTACCACCTACATAAAATCTCTGCATGGCTGTGCATAGCATTAACACCATTGTTAGGGGCAGGGACAGAGTCCCTGGCCGGGCAATGTAGCTGAAACAGCAATTCCAGATTCAATGGAAGATCCTGTCTCAAAAAATAAGATGAATACTAATTGAGGAAGGCATTTGGATGTTAACTTCTGGCCAGCACATGCTTTGACATGGGCAAGCATACCCCAGGCCCCAGTGCAAACACACACACACACACACACACACAACACGAAGGCAGGAAAAGAAAGAGAGAAGAAAAGACGTGGGAAGTGTGATGACAGTCTGGGATAGATAATTCAAAATAATTAAAAGGGGTCCTGAATTTTCCCACCATAATGTGGTGTAGCAGTTTCCTCTGAACTTAAAAGTGCCCCTCAGGAAAAAGGAGGAAGGCTTTTGACACTTAGAAAAATAAACAGCTTCCACGTCTCAGGAAGTGTCTGAATCTGACAAGTCACAGGAGGCACCTGACCAAGGTTATGAAAACGGTTAACGACTGATGGGTAGAGACTTTCTGATCAACTGATGCGGCTTTCGTGAGTCATCATTTGACCTTTTTGGCGATGTGGCTGCCCTTCAAGTTGTCAGGCCCTGTAAGTGACCCCAGGAAACTCGTCGATTCACCAAGCAGAACTTTGGTGGAGCCATCATTTTGGGGCTGTCATTGGTTTTCTATCTGAAGTAAGTAGAGATTTATTCATGCCTTCCCATAGAAAGTAAGAAAACACACACACAGAAATAACTATTTGAGGCGGTTCGTATCCTAAATATCCAGAATTAATCATTATGAAATGTATGGATATACCAAAATATTGTCCTCTATAAAGATCTATAATTATTATCTGTCAATTACAAAATAAATACGGAATAAAAAATAAATAAATTTATTTTTATTAGTTCTGCATGCTCAGAAACCCCTCTGATCAAGTGGCAGAAATTCCAGTGTTTGATGAAGAGTCTGCCTCCTGGCCCACAGACCTGTCCTCATAGAACAAAAGGGCCAAGGGAATTCTCTAAGGACACATTTCCAAAGGCACAGATACTGGCTTATAGTACTCAGCTATATTTGATTATCTATTCTAATTTAAAATAGTCGTTCCTGACTTTGATTTGCTCTCTTTATATAGGCATTTCAAGGTTGTGAGCTAAGTTTTTTTTTTTAACTTTTTCAGATAGAATCCTTATTTGCTTGACACCCTGACAAATGCCAATCTTCATACTTTCCTTCACAGATTTCCTAGTACAATACGAGAATCTTCAGATAAGTGAGCTTCTACCTGTTTCATTGATAACAGACGGCTGATAGACTAATTGGGCTCTGTGATTGTATACAAACTTCTTTTCTTGACAGTATCTCAATTTTCTACTTTTTCTCCTGTTTTCTGAAGGTTTGGATTTAAAGGAGAAAAATAAACCAACAAAAAACTTAACCTAGAATACGAGCACATTTATCCAAAGGTTTTGCAAGTTCAACTGAATTCCCTCCTACCTTCACTTGGTTATACATTTTTATGGAGCTAGAAAATCATCACAGACTCAGATCTCCAAGACAGCAAAGAGGACAGAGTTAAATATATCACACTATATGATTTCAAACTATTTACTGAATTTAGTTGTTAGAACTACATGGTAGTATTTTTTTTTAAAGCCATGAAATAGAAGAACAGAGTAGGAAGCCCAGAAATGTGTTTGTGACAACTGATTTTCAACAAGGTACCACAATACACAATGTGAAAAATAAAATCTCTTCAGTCGACAGGTTTGGAAAGCTGGATATTCACAGGTGGAAGAATAAAGCTGGGCTGTAATCTTAATACAATATACATAATTCAAATCAGTGGATCAAAGACAAAATTAAGATCAGAAAATGTGAAACTGCTAGTAAAAGACAAAGGGGAAAACTAAAAGTTTTTAAAGTCAGTGTAGTTCCTGTGAAAATATATATTCTGCCTCACTTTTTTGCTCCTGATTTTTTTTATTTAAAAAATTATTATCGAAACTGAAGACGGGAGGTGACATGTTTTCCTATTGATGTTCAAATTTTTGAAGTATAAGTCTAGGTACAAAAAGAGAAAATTAAGAGACATCGAGTATTCTTTTTTCCTTGATGTGTATTACTTCAAATAATTGTAGTTGTTAGCAATGGGGCTCTACATAACCCCGAACATTCCGGATAATCTTCAATATATGTCATTCGACTAGCCGGTTTTTAACCTATTTTTTTTTTTAGATTTTTAAAAAATTTTTAAAATTTATTTATACTTCTCACATAAATACATCTCTCCCTCAGGATCCCCTCCCTCCATCCTTCCCAGCCCACCCCCCAACTTCTCTTCCAGATCCACTTTTCTTTCTTTCTCCTTCAGAAAAGAGTGGGCCTCCCAAGAATCCCGCATAACAAGATACAATAAGACTAGGCACAAACCCTCATGTTGAGGCTGGAAGAGGCAACCTAGTAGGAGGAAGAGGGTCCCAAGAGTAGGTGAAAGGGTCAGAGACACCCTCCCCCTCCTCCTACAGATAGGAGTCCTATAAGAATTCTAAGCTAAAGGACCTTAATATATTCACAGAGGACCTAGTGCAGCCCCGTGCAGACTGCGTGATTCCCTGCATGATTGCCATGTCAGTCTCTGTGAGCCTTACGAGCCTTGCTTAGTTGATTCCGTGAGCCATGATCTCTTGGTGTCCTCCACCCCTCTTGCTCTTAGAATCCACAGGGTTCTCTTAGTTCCTCCGAATGTTTGACTGTGGACCTCTGCATCTGTGCCCATCAGCTGCCGGAGGAAGCCTCTCTGATGTTGATTGGGCTGGGCACCGATCTATGAGTACAGCAGAATATTTAGTAGAATGCTGCTGTGGAATTCAGCAAGGAGGACACGGAGGAACTTGCATAACTGCAAATTCTGCCAGACCTCAGCAGAGGGAATCACTATCATGGCCAGGGCCATCCTCCATCAACAGTGGAACGCGAGCTCTCAGCTCAGGTGTTTTCTATTGAATCAGCACGCCTCAGGTATTGTTACTGAGAGTACCTGCCGATCGTTACTAATCAACACCCCCTACATAAATCAAACAGATGCAGACAGTACAGAACACCAAGAACCTAGCCAGCCCCTCACCCAACAGCACATAAAACAATTTCAAACATAACTAAAAATAAACATTTCTCCTTTTCTGTATTAAAAAAAAAATTGCCTTACCTTTACAATGCAATTTAAGCCTACACCCGCAAAACCATTTAGAAAAGAAATAATTATTAGGCGTCTCATACACATGACCAAATGAAACCAAACACCTATCAGGCTTTTCACAATATCTTTGGACAACAGAAAAACATTGTCAATGTCCAATTACCGGGAATTAATTCACAATCTTCTGAGCTCCTCCAAGGGACTTAGATCACTTCCCTGGCTTTGCCCTCTGTAGCTCACACAGCTCGTCCTCTATGGTCTGGCTGACTCTACTCTACTGTTGCTACTCTTCTTGGTGGTCATCCCATGGCACTGGCATCTCAAAAACTGCTGGGGTCTCTTGCTGCAACTGGGCTGCACTTTCACCGATAGCTCTCTTAATAGTTCCAAGCCTCAACTTGTCTGTATGATCCCTTCATCTAGGCCTTCAACTGCCACTGAGGCTGCAGCTTTACTTAATGGCCTCTCCTGGCCTTTCACAGTGCCAAGCCTCAGCTGCTCTCCAAAGACCCCATCATTCCTTCAAAACCAGCACCAGCTGGGTGACCCTTTAAGTACCAAGTTTGGCTGCCAGCATGACATGCAACCTCGTCCAGTTCTAGAAAACAGCTTCTGTGTGCTGGCCCTTGGGAAACACTATCCAGATTTTAAGATAGAGTCTGGTTTGCTGGAAAAATAACTGGTCACTTTGTCTGCAGTAAGGGTCCCTTCATGGGGTAGAGTTCTCATCACATCACCAATGCTTGGACTGCTTGTCTTTCTCTTAGTTGGATTTGCAGGACAAAAAAGAAGAGAAAGAAAAACTGGTCACTTTAATCAAGTGGCTTTTTGGCCCTAAGCTTTGGCTTCTACAACAGCAGGGTTTCCTGGGCCAGTGGGAAGAATCTCCAGTTGAAACATTCTGGCCATTTGGCATTCTTTTTTACCACCACTAAGGGGGAACATACAACCCCTTCCATAGATCTCAAACACAAGACTCACTTCGGTTTGACACACACAAAAAGCCATCAACAAATTCAGTTTATAGAGTAGCTGTACTCTCTGGTTACCTTTTTCCATGCCCTGGCTATGGCCAGCGGCAGGAGGGAGAGTCAGCTCCATGACCAGGAAAAGTGGTTGAAACCTTGCTTCTTTCCTGCTCCCAGATGAATGTTTTCTTTTTACCATGAAAATGTCTTTCTCTGAAGTCCTCTCTTCTTTGGCTCTCGCTTTGGAGTCCTCTTTCTCACTTAATTTTCACAAGCTTCCCTTCGTAGAGGCTTATTTCCCTTTCACTCTCTCCTCTTCCTTCAGGAGCCTTCAATTAGTGCCTTGATCTCTATCTTCTGGTAGCTTCCATGAGCGTGCCTTAGGGGACACTGAGGTCTGGAGTTCTCTTGTTCTTCCTTGTCTTCACTTTGGATTAGCTGCCGTGATGTCCTGCCCCACACTGATGCGTCATTTGTAGTAAGCTGCAGTGATAGGTCAACAAGGAAGACAAGGAGGCATATTTCATAACTGCAAACCCTGCCCAGACCTCAGCAGAGAGAACCACCATCACGGCCAGCGCCATACTCGATGGACAGTGGAACCCCAGTCTCTCAGCTCAGGTGTCTTTATGGATTCAGCATTCCTCAGGTGTTCTTACTGATAGCATATGCAGATCATTACCAATCCCAGAAGTCTAAGCTCATGCGATCACAAAGACAAACTGCACATGACAAAATTATAGCCACCGGCAATGAGTAGTCTAAATCAAACTCACTCTCATCCACCACACCTGGGATGGACACAAAACATATTCCGAAAACCACCCTATGCTTTTGGAATCCAAGATCACAAAACTCCATTTAATGATGAAATCGGATGAAGGATGATGGTTCTATGTAACGTGAATGGAAATACAGTTTGATGGAATGCCGTAGCCTAAGTGGAAAAGCTTAGCAAGGACTATCCAGATCCCTCTTGGCCTATCGTCTTAGCATTCCTTCCTCCTGGGTGTGTGACAGAGCCTTTCTTCAAGAGACATCTTATAGTGTGCTACTTAGGGAGGAGGCAGAAATTTTCGTTAGGACCAACTCTAGGATAGAAAGGTTGGAGAAGAATAAAGCAATATTTTTAAGCTTAATGTCTTGACTTACGTAAAGGTGGTTCTAGTTTCTGTGGTTTTTCTTTGAAGAAGAGTATTTCCAGTTTCTTTGGCTTTCCTTTACGGGTAAAAGATACAGGTAAAAGATGAGTGGGACGGAGAGAATCTTTGCTTCTTAAACATTTTCTGAGACCTTCAGTTTCCATTGTTCTTCACTGCACTCCAATGTTAGACTGCCAGAATACAGTTGGCGGTTGGTAATGGGTTCAGCTAGAAGGCTCAAAGCATCAGGGACCATTATTTGTAGAGGAAAAGTCATCCTGCTTCAAGACTTTTGTACCTTGACATCTGGTTCATAACCTGAATTCCTTTGATTTCATATATAAGGAAGAAAAGGGAGTTTCATTTCCTCAGTTACGAGAACATTAGACCTGAAAAAGTACACATTGACTGCTTGCTGATCTTTTAGCCAGAGGAACTTGGAAGCTTCTGAAAACAGATTAGAACTGAAATCTTCAAGTGAGTATCCTGAAGGAATTCATGATGCTTGGTAGGATAGTTCGCTTGAAGTATATGGCCACTATATAGAGGGTAGAATCAAATAGTTCTGGAATTTCACAGCAGACATATTATTATTACTATTACTGTGATGGAAAATGATTTTTATGTTTTGTTTCTGATTAAATTTTCTGGAATGTCCATAGTTTTAGTCAAACAGCAGAAAGACATTGTATTAGTTTCTTTCTGTATCTGTAATAATATGCTCTGACCAGGCAAATAAAAAACAAAAAAGAACTCAAGAAAGAATGAGTTTATTTTGCCTTCCAGTTCCATAGGGAGAGAGTCCATCATGGCAGAAAGACATGATGGTGGCAGGAGCAGAAAGCTGAGTAATCACAGTTGCATCAGTATTCAGGAAACGGAGGAAATAGCATGTTGGCCAGTCCCCCAATGAGGTACTTCCTCTGGCAAAGCTTCATTTTCCAAAGATTTCATTACTTTTCCAAACAGTACCATCAGTCAGAAAACCAAGTGTTCAAACCCATAAAGCCATGGGGGAATATTTCATATTCCAACTGGACTAGAAACCAAATTTAATAAACCAGTGTTACTCAGAACTTGTAAAAATCACAACTGTAATTGTAACTCTAGTAACTTTCAGATGATGTAATCCACTGCTGTTTAGAGCATCATCTCCTAGTAGTTTTATACCAATCGTTATTGGCAACACTTTTTATTTGATTGATTTTGGATAGGCAGGAAGTACAATCACGGGTTATATGTACAGGTGCCTGAATGTCTACACTAAAGAACTAAAGATTTTACATGCACAGATAAAGTCCTCTCTACAGAGGTACTTAAGATCAGCCTGGATTTAGATTTTACTCAGTAGTCACATTATTTAGAAGAACCCTTCAAGGTAGTCCTTTCCCCTTGTAGGGATGAGGAAATTGAGTCAACAACAGCCACAGTGGAAATGGATTTAAATGTTTAGCTTTGCTATTTCCTCCTGGCTGTGTCTGATTATTGTCATCTTGGAGCAGAGAAGCTGTGATGACCTCACAATGTCAGCACAAAATCAGCCATATTCCCATGGGATCGTGGAAGGAAGGGGAAGCTATGAGTCTCATGAGGCCTTCCAAGGCCTTCGTGAGGTCTTTCTGGGATCCTCATGAGGCACCACCCTATTCAGAGATTATTATGAGGAACATTACTGGACTCCTCAGCGGCACATCTACCTGCAAGTCACTCAAGAGACTTCTTTTAGGGGTAGCTGTCTGTTAGCCACTCATGTTCTTTCAAGTAACACCAATGAACTCATTGCTTCACCAATCTGTATGGATGGATCTGTTCACTGTTCCATTAGTGTTATCTATCTATCTATCTATCTATCTATCTATCTATCTATCTATCTATTATTTATCTATCTATTATCTATCTATCTATTTCTATCTCTATATCTATGTCTCTCTGGTTTGAGCAAACTTTCTGTATGTCAGTTCTGAAAACAAAAAAAAAAAACCCAACAAAATGTTTCACAAAAAAGAAAAGAGCTAGAACAGAATTTTATTTTAAATCTCAGTATTTTCATATTATTGCTCAATTTTAAGGTTTGGTTTTACTTTCATTAATTTTGTATATTCATTTGCATTACATCCCTAGATTAGATTAACCTAATGTGAAAATTATAAATAAATATAGATATATATGCTTCTGGCTTTTCAGTGAACATTACCTCTTTTCTCCCCTTGTTTTGTCTTTATTTTATCCTAGAGAACAAGCAATGGAAGTGTATTTTTGTATGCTTGGTCCTATTGGCACATCTCTGTCCACGTTTCTGAGAAACATTGTGAATGTTTCTTGTCCACAATTTCTGAGATGGAACTGCTAAGCCCATGGGATTCCCTGAGTGACAAAATGTCTTTGGGACTAATAGAAAGCCACTTAATTCTACGTCAATGGGAAGTTTCAGGATGTGCCCTGGTGTGCTAGGTAACTAACCGTGCTGCTAAAGGGTCAGTGTTCTGTGCCACTTCTTGAGAGTCTGCCTCTCAAGAAGAGAGCAGCCGAAGATTGAACTCAAACATGGCTCCACGTCTTCAATCATGCTTGCATAAATAAACTTCCAATCAGTTCTATTGACACAGAGCTTGGCTGAGGCAAATGTAGGAGAATGACCTGGCTTAGTGACATAGTGAATGATCTCAGAAGTTTCTCTACTGGGATGTTCCCACACTGTGCCCTTCCCAGTCTTGACTTTATCATTCGTAATTGCAGGAAAACAGTAATTGGCAATTGTACTGCCTTCCTGAGCAGTATGAGTAATTTTAGCCAATTAAGAAACAGAAAAGGGTAATGGGGGCCCCTCCATTAGCCTGTTAGTTAGTAGTGCAGGTGACTTTGCAACCGAAGTCTGAAGTGAGGGCGGTTTTGTGGAGAATTGCTTAACCTTGAAGTGTGATTTAACCACAAGTACTTGGTGAGAGGATTGCATTACTTTACAGGATGTTGTAGTGGTTTGCAGAAGCCAGCATGCTTTGATGGAAACAGTAAATATGAGATACAGCTGAAGCAAGGCATGGAAGTTACTGTGGGAGGCTGCCCATAGGCTGGGAAGTTGATAGACTTGGACCATGTCTAGGCTGTAGTTACAGCTTTGCAGAAATGTGTTTGACAGAAGAGAGAAGCAATGGACTCCTAACAAAATCGATTGGTGGATTAGGTACTTCTCTTGTCCCTATGACAAAATATCCTAAAGAAGTAGCTTAAATGGGGAGGAATTTATTTGGGTTCAGTGTGTAAGAAGGTATAGATTTTCATGGCATGGAGTTCGTGGCAGAATTGTTGGCAGCTTCTTGCTGTCGCAGCAGGACCATCAGCATGCTTGTGTCCATTTTGGCTGATCAAGAAACAGAGCTCAGGCTGGAATGTGGGAGAGCTATAACTCTCTCTCTCTCTCTCCTCCTTCATTCCTCTCCTAACTCCCCATTTCCAAATGGTTCCACAATTCCCAAAGCGGTACCGCCAGCTGAAGACAAAGACGTGGCTGGGAGTCACATGTAAGAAATATTGATATGGGTCTTTTCTTTCAAATACTACGTTTCAGGCAAGGAACTAAAATCATTAGTTTCTCATCTCACTAAGTAAAACTGTTTTTTATGTACAGACTCTGCAATATTTTTAGTAAAGTGGCTGATTTCCCCTGCCCCCTCCCCATTTCCTTTGCACCAATTCTTTTTCAAAAATTACTAAAGAATGTAAGTTCAGACCTCAGACAATGGGTAAAAGACGTAATCTTCACCTGTATTAGAATAAAATCAAAGTGCACTTCCAAGTGGTATGCTTGCTCTTCTGAGAGTACCCTGTTGGTCAAGAGTAAAGCTTGCCTCGTGGTGACACTTCAGTTGGAGCCATTGTGTCTCTCTTTGCGACCCTAATATACATCTAACAATTAAGAATATTTTCATCATTTACTGTGCATAATTTGGTAATGTTAAAATTATCTTTGTTTGGCTGAATTGTCAGACTCTATTTCTTTTAGAAAAATATTCTGAATATTTTCTCTGAGCGAGGTACTTAGCAGTGAGAGAGTTTCCTCAGTCAAGTTGATTACTCTGTGTGTTACAAAAAAAAAAAAAACGAGAGGTGACTTCAGCAATAGGGTCTTACCATGTAGTTGTGGTGGGCAAACAAGCGCAGCAGCAATATGCTGTGCTGTTTCTAGGTCCTCCCTGACCAGTTACTCATAGGAATGTAGCCCATACGTGGCATTTAGACTTCCAGTTAATAAACTATTTTTCCTGGGTGCAACATTGCCTACCCATGCAGATTACTTCTGTTCAAACTCCTTTTTACATATATTACATTTTAATTAGCTTTCAAACTAGAGTTTATAGTGTTTACCCACTGTTCTGGTTATTTTTCTATTGCTTTTCTATTTGATCTTTTTTCTATCTGGTCTTTCTATTGGTCATGAAGAGGCATTACCAAGGAAACTGAGAGAAGAAAGTGTTTCGTGGGAGATTGCAGTTTCAAAGTGTGAGTCCATGATCAACATAGCATGGAACATCCTAGCAGGCAGAAAAATCACGACACTGGATCACCAGCTGAGAGCTTGTATCTTGAAATGCAACCACAAGGTGGATAAAGAGAGGGCTAACTGGGAATGGCATGTAGTTTTGAAACCTCACAGCCCGCTCCCTCTTCCCACAAGGTCATACATCCGGATTCTTCCCAAATAGATCCACCAACTGGAGACCAAGTATTCAAAATACGTGAACCTCTAGGGGCCATTCTCATCCAAACTTCCACTGACACAATCACCTTTTATTTGATGGCTCATTGCAGAGATATTAGCCCCTTCTGCTTCTACGTCCTAATTGCTCAAGTGTTGGGTATATGCAAGCACCATTGAAGAAGTATACCAAAATCAATGAAGCATATTATTTATGCTGAGGAATAATATCAGTAGAGGAAGCTGAATAAGAATGGCAGAAACCTGTCAGTTGTAGCCATGGTAAAGTCAGCAAAGACTCAAGAGGGTGTTGTAACATTCTAGCCCAAAATCTTTTTGTTAGGTTGCTTTGTCTTATATTTCCACGTTCTTTGTACTGAATATTTATTCTCTGCAAAGGAAAATAAAGTATATTTTAAAAGCACCTTGGTAAAATATATTTCCCGCCCCCCAGTTTTAGGTAGAAAGGAGTATAAGAAGCATTTTTAATATTGACATTCATGGCATTATTTAATTAAAAT
This sequence comes from Cricetomys ansorgei, assembly GCA_026225945.1. NCBI lineage: Eukaryota > Metazoa > Chordata > Mammalia > Rodentia > Nesomyidae > Cricetomys > Cricetomys ansorgei. The sequence continues at coordinate 13,401,977 of JAMJFZ010001203.1, read as the reverse complement.
CTTATTGCAAACTATGGAACTACTTCAAATATCCACAAATTTTATAAATTGGTTATAGGGCCATTACTTAAACAGACTGACAGAGAAACACAAGATTGCCAAGACACAGTGTCTAACAATGGATCATCCTGAAAACCACACCATGATCTGCAAAATGCTAAACCTAAAGTATTAAGAAAAAAATGATTAAAATATATGCATTGCTCTTTCTATTATTTTCGTCAATAGTTCTTCCCTGGCTCAAACTATTTTCGTCTTCTCCTTCAAATGAAAGGGACTTACTTGGCATCATGTTTTCTCTATAAATTTTTTACTTTGACTTTGGTTTTAGGGATGAAACCTAACACCTCACACATGTTAGTTATGTGCTCTACCAAAGAACTATATGCATGGCATTGCCCACAACTTTACACAGAAACTCTAGATTTTATGATCTCTTCATGGCCCAACACAGGAAACCAGTATTTTAACAGTGACTCCTTCTTGTTAGTTTCTCCATTATCCAAAAATCAACGTTGATGGAATACTTCTGGTATCACTCTGACACCATCGATCAATTATTTATTCATTCATTAATTAATTCATCAATTCATTAATTCAACCAAAAGATATCTATCAAATGTTCATTTCCAGATAATATGCTAAGAGTTGTGGTAAAATGGTAACCAGTAGCTTCATCAGTCTTGATGCTGGTGAATAGTTTTCTAAATTTTGCTTTTCAGATTTAGTGTTCAATGCTGTTATTTTTCCTTATTGTACCTTTTTGGTTCTTGATGACTAAGATTTTTTTTTCTTTTTCAATTGTTTGTGTTTTGATTATTTTATTTTATTTTAACTCAACTTTGTTTTGTTGTTGTTTGGTTGTTTGGTTGGTTTGACATGCTTTGGACAAATTAACCTCCTATTTGTATGCTCATATACCTGTCATAGCCTGAAACTAAAACTTATACTCCTCAATGCTCTAGAAATAAAAAAAATCTCTATTAAGTATTGAAAATTAAGTTGGAAATTGAGCAGCCATAGCTACACATCTCCCTGAGTAACTCGTAATAGTCAAATATTTATTTGAACATCTTCTTCAATGCATAGATTATAAAATTGTAGATGAAGAATCTTTTAGATTCTAAAAGGGATTGTGTCAAAAATGTGTCACTTTACCCCCCCCCACTTTTGTCTGAACTCCTCTTCTGAATTTACAAAGGAATATTGTTTATTGTACTAGATATGAATGAACGTACATGCACTTCCATCAGGGCTGGAGAATCATGGCTAGCGAGCCAAAGTGCCCCATGTCATGTTTCTTTTCAGAAGTTTTCTTCAATGGGGCCGACCCACAGAGAGACAACAGGGACTTGGGAGACAGATTTTAATCTGGGTTTTAAATGCCCTGGCTCTTATTGAATAGAATTCTCCTTGCCTGCTCACATTTGAAGAGAGAATTCCCTTTTAAACATCCCTCAGCTCTATTTATTTCATAGCCGACATCACCCTAAATGTCTGTCTCTCCCTGAGCTCAAGATTAATCTCTTGAGTTTTGCTGTTTGTTCTAGCTTTTCCTAAACTAACTGAAATAGATGCTAATTTTCTTTAATGGCTTGGAAGTATGTGAGTCTTTTCGTTTAAAACTAAATCTTAATTACAAAACAGGCTTTTTCCTTAAAACATTGAAAATGCAAAACTTTTCACAGTATAAAACAGCGTGGTGTCAGATTTACCTTAGTTTCTAATTATTTGTTTAGGAAACACATAGAAGTCTTAATACATTTCAATAGCTACTGAACTCTATTTTCCTGACATATATGCTAAATAATTAACCCATAGTAGTAATAATGTTTTTATTCCTTTAACTCATTAAGAAAGAGAACCCTGCAATGGAATATTAGTAAGAATGATACAAAATGTATTTTATTGACGCATGTGGTTGGCTATGAGCTCCTTTGTCTTTTTACTTCTTTAAACATTATCTTCTCAGCGTTTATTAACTAACTTTTATTTAAAGATTTATTTATTTTCATTTGTATGTATTTCGCCTACATATATGTATGTGGGTTATATGCATGCCCTGTATGTGCCTACAATGACAGGCGAGGACATCAAGACCCCTGGAATTGGAGTCACAGATGGCTATGAACTGCCATACGGATTCTGGGAACTCAACAGTGCCCTCTTCTCATGTCCTTAACCATCTCTCAGGCACCCCATTTACCCAATCTTAAGCAAACATGTATCTGTGATTTATTCAACATTTTTATGCACTGTGGTAAAATTTGTAATTTCAGATATTTAGAAGCTTACGTGATAGAAACTGAGATGGCAAACAAACTGGACAATTAAATGTGGTTCAGTACTGGTACTGTCCAGGCACTCATCCACCTTTTTATAATTCATTGATTTTCAGTTTGTTGTTTTTTTTGTTTTTTTGGGTTTCTTTTTTGATTTTTCTTTTATATCACTTTGTAATGATACAAAGACCCGGATCTTAACATCAAGTCTTAAAACACCCTATAAAGAAACATAGACACAAAATAAAACATATTTTGATCTATTCAGTATCACGATAGAGACGTACATGGTTGGAGAGGAGAAAAGGGAATGTTTATCCTTGTAAGATAGAAAGAAATGGATTTCTTGGTGACGTATGAGGGAAGAGAAAAGGGAAGGATTTTGAAGACACATAGTATAGCATGAACAAAGGCAAAGCACAGAAGAGTAATCACGGGAATGGGATAGGTAAATCAATTCTCTGGATTATCACACATAAAAGAGGGAGTAGTAAATAATCCAGAGGTCTGAGAGGCCTGGTTATGGGAGGGAGGTAGGTAAACTTAAAGATTTATAATCTAACCCATACAGATTAAGATTATTATGTGTTTTAAGAAGGAAGGAAATATAATCATAGTTTATTTTGGACAAACAAAACATTTTCACTGCTAGTGTGTAGGAAGGAACAAAGTAAACCTGCTGGTGCTCTTAAGACTCATATTCATACTTAGAAATTAATCCAGAGTCTATGGATGACTAAAAAGGGACGGTAGTTGAAATATTTCCATTCATCAGTTCGGATAGAGGGAGTTATGAAGACTTAAAGTTGGGTAAATACAGTGTCATTGGTGTAAACTGAGGCTGTATGAATAGCAGTCATTAAAATGAAATGTTTCCATTTTACATTTGAGGTTCAATTGATTCTTTCTGGAGATTGTAAGCTATAAAAGCAACTCCTGAGATTCAGAATCATAAGCATACAAATTAAGACTGAAACCATAAAAACAGATGAGTTCCTCAGGAAAATGTGTACAGGTATAGAGAAAAAGAAAATATACCAATACATAATGCAGGCAGGGAAGAGGCAAATGGAATCCTATTTCTATATGGCAGTATATCCAATTCCAGCGTATCTAATCTAATGTATATATTATACAATATACAATAATAATGTATAATAGACCTCTCTCCAGTTCCAGGGTATCTAATGTCCTCCGCTGGCTTCAGTGTGCGCCTGCATACACATGGTTCCTGTATGCTCATGCAGGCTCACACAAATGAACAGGAAACAGATAAAGGAATAAAATAACCATGCTTAGTAGTTTGAATGAAAAGTTCTAGATGTAGATAATCTTAGTCTATTTATATTTTGAAGACTCACCTAAAAGGAAAAATTTGCACACAAAATTTTAGATTTTAAGGCCCATATTTACATTATTAAAGGAAAAATAGACAGATTTGTAGTTCTTTGTTCACTTAGATTCTATGTGTGCCCAAATCAATATCAACCCTGCAATCAAAAATGAATGCATTTCCTCTGTCTGAAGACCACTGTGGGATTATGAACAAAACGACACAAAAGACTAACCTTCTGACTCGTCAACTAGAAATATAAAGGCATTTTCTCTGTCCTGCTGGAACACATCCACATAACAACTTTTTTTATGCTTTTAATTATTTTGGCTGTAAAATTAAAGGCAAAGCAGTTATATTGCTGTGAGATCTTCTTGTCATCTTTGAATGAGGAAAGAAAAATGTAAATGCGTTGCCGTCTCTCAGAAATTCGGAGGAAGACAGCTAACGATATGGATTAGGGTCTGATGTTACAATGGTTCACACTTCTAGTGTTGCTCTTGAGGATTCAATATAGCTGAAGCGTAGCCTAAAATTTCCTTTCTCTGGAAGGCATCGCTTTGCTCTATATTAAGCACTCACGGCACTGGGCAGGTTGAAGTTTGCAAAGGATGCTTGAAGACCTCAGTCTGTCACCCATAATTCTGTGCACTAAAACGGTTGCATTTGCAGAGTTCCACACTCACGGTTAGCACACTCCCCAAGAAGGAGACAGAGTACCTTTATTTTACCACCGATGAGAGAAAATAAGCGTTTCCCCAGGAATGTTTGAATACAGGGAATCTATTCCATGAAAACTAAGAAGGGAGACTGAAACCAAAAATAACCTTTAAAGGTACGACATACTATGGCTTCTAATCAAATATGGCTGTTTTGTTGTTACTTTTTAAAGTTATTCAAGGAAAAAATGTGGCATGCCTTTGATTGCCCCACATAACTACTTTCTACAATGTTATCCATCCCTATATATTCATCTAGAAAACATATAAGAAGTTTTGAGTCGTTTTAATTTCATTCCCTGAATAGTATAATTCTGTACTTACAAGTGTACATGTTTTGAAATTGCAGCTATAATATGAAAAACCATAAGAAATATTAAACTTGCTTCCAAGAGATTCTCCTTTTCAGGTGACAGAATTAAAAAGAGTAAGTTGCCTGCGATTTTAGCAATCTCAGGAGGCAGAGGTGAATGTAACCCCTGAGCCAGAATGGAAAGCCTACTCTATCTCGGTACTCCACAGTTCTCAAAATACAACCTGAATTTTCTTTCTTCTCACACTTAAAAGGAAGCTGTACAGCTCTGAGTCAGCATAGAGGAACACTTCATCTTTTATCACACTGGAAGGCCTGTGTGATAGCTAGGAAGTCATCAAATCCAAGACCCTGTATGAAGGGATGGATGTCTCCTGAGTGCTGGGATTAAAGGCGTGTGCCACCACCACCTGGCTTAATATAATAATCTTTCATGTAAAATAGAAATACTTTGAGATTCGCACTAAATACACACTAGTTACTTTTCTGAGCATGATGGTGAAATACCTAAGAGAACCACCTAAGGCAGGAGGGATTTATATTGACTTGCTGTTTCAGGGGATTTAGCCCAAGATTGCTTAGCCCTATGTGTTTGGGCAGAGTACAATGCCAACAGGAGCTGGTGGCTGCAGGAACTCAGGGCTGCAGAGGCTGGTGGCAGAGGCTCTTCTTTCCCTTCTTTCCTTCTTGTTAGACTTGAAGTAGAGAAAACTGAATACAGAAAGAAACCAGGGTAAAAGATAGCCGCTTAGAAACAAATCTAAAGACCCACTTCCTCTAACCTGACTCCACCTCCTACCTCTCAGTACTGCCCAATAATGCTGCCATTTTATGAACCAAAGCATAAACTCATTGATTAGATCCAAGTCCTCATGATCTAAATATGTCTGTAAACTAAATCACTGAGACACACACAGAATTGCATCTCACTGATTCCCTAGTGATGTCATCATCCCATGAAGTCTCCGCTAGATGTTTTGGAACAAACCTGAGAATCAGAAGACAAAATGAAATTCAGGTACTACACACTCCCAACCCCATTCATCAAAACCACTCCAGTGAAGTCACGGCTGCCTCGCTCTATTCTTGAGTTTTGATAATTTAGAAACCCCAGGTGCTTTACTCGTAAGTTGAAAAGAATTTTATTCGTTTCTCTTAAAATTAAAAAAAAAACAACAAACCTATAGAACTAAAATTAAACAAATGAATGATTCCTTGATTGAAAATCTGAAGGCATTCGGGGCTCCCTAAGTTGGGAGGTAGCCCACTTGTGGATTCGTTTCAGCTCTTAGGCTCAAGGACGTTGTGACTTTGTACCATATAATTCCTTCCCCATCAGATTTCCCTGTGTCCAATGAGCTGAGGCCCGTGGTTTGTGCAACGCTTGAGGCCGATTGCTGATCTGTTATCTTCTAGCTCAGTGTTAGGCACTTGCAAGCACTGAATCCAGGATACACATTTAACTTATTTTGTGAAAAATTATTTCTGCACGTTAGTCATTTAGTGACTGCCTCCCAGAGAGCAAGCCGAGCAGGTTAAAAGTTTGTTAGGACGCTGCTGGCGTAGTTCAGTATATTTAATGCAGTACTTGAGTTTCTTTTCCTCATTATAAAAATGTATTTGACTGAATAAAATGCTCAACATTTGTTTCTCAATTCATTTGACCTTTAAGAACACCAGCCTTGCAGTTTGGCCACTTGTGTTAAATAGCCAACTATAAAGGCCACACATTTGCTACAGCTGACAGGGGTTGCTAAAAGAGCAGGATGCATAGTTCTAAGGCTGTGCCATATTACAGTGATTGAGAGGCAGGCTGTGATGTCATTTCCTGCCACATTCATTGTGGTAGGTCAGTCCTGTTGTGTTTCTGCTTCAGGGCAGTGTGAAGATAAATTCAGACAAAGCTTTCGGGGTACACTGAGCTCATACTGGCCATTTTGGAACCACAAGGACACTGTGACATAAGAGCAGGTGTGTTACACCATTTGCAATGGTTACTGCCTTTCTTGGCTCTTCGTCCATCTTATTTGGAGCCGTTTGGACAATATGTATGAACCAAATTACTAAGTTTGAAACCGCAAAGCAAATCCTACCTTTTTAAACCTCTCTTCAATAAGTAAAATTTAACTTAAAACAGATGAATATGAAAAATAAAACTGTGCTCAAGGGAGAACATGTCTTCAAAGGTAAAACAGTTATAGTTAGCAGTTAGTGCTGAACGTATGGGCTAATCACCGGTTAAATATACTCGTGCGTATGAAAAGCTATAGTCGGTAGCCAGTGTTTTAATTTCCATCCAGCTATTTCACATTAGTGAGAAGTTATGTATTTTTTTTCTAGTTGAATGATTATAAAGCCTATATTTAAGGAGCGATCATCACAGTAATTAAAACAGTACATTTTGGGTTCGTTTGGAGTAAGTGAGAATTGTCTTTCAAGCCGCCTAAAGTAAAACAAGCCCATTAGGAAGTCATGTGAATAACATTACATCAGAGACTGCAAATAAAAATGTGGACCCTCAACACTGCCCTGGCTTCTGGTGGTTCTCAGAAAGAGTTACAGTAAGAACCTGGCCTCATTCATCCCTTGAAATAAGTGGGTTTTCTTTTCAGACAAGGCCTTACCCTATAGCACAGGGTGGCCTGGAACTTACTAGAGAGCTTAGGTTTAACTTGGATTTGTGAAGGTCCTCTTGTCCCTCTCTTATGTGATGAGATTATAGGTATGTATCACCATGGGTGGCTTAGGGTGTGGATTTTGTTTCAACTGCTACTGGTGCAACTGGAGGCCTGGGTGGAGACTTAGATATGGATTGATCTCAGCTCTGATTCAGATTGGCCAGACCAGGAGGTGCAAGAGAAGAACACGGAAGAAAGAAGAAGGAAGAAAGAATGGGGGCTTCAGTCAAGTTATGGAAATGAAAACACAGAAGTCAAGCAGAAGAGTTCTGGGAGTGGTCAGGCAAGGTGGTTCAGGGTGTGTCTTCGGAGTTGGGGCTAGGATAAGCAAATATTGATGGGAGCCTTGAACTTTTCAGGCAGGAGTTGTAGGGTCTGGACAACCCCAGAGACATCGCCTATGGGAAATCGTGCTGGCGTTTACCTGTTCTCTAGTTATGAGGCCACATGACATCAATTGTACTGGTAATGAGCCAGTCCCACAGACTAAGGTTAGGTCTGCTTGACAAGAAGACCTGGAGGAACTTGGCTAAAGTTTGGTTCATTTTACACTGATACATCTTGAATTTAAAATTAAATCAATTTTGAAGTTATTGTAAACTACCTGGATTGTTTGAATCCAGCTTTTCCTGATTATCATAAATGCTGGTTTCTTTATTTGAAATGGATTGTATTCAGCACTGATGGTCGTACATGCAAGAGCAGATGCAGAGTTGGTATTGAATTGCTAATGTGCAAGAAAGAGATTAGGGCAGAGAGAGATTAGTAAGCATAATATTGATAAATCTATGAGGTTGAGTTTCTTGGCAAAGGATAAAGGATAGTTGGAAAAGAGGAAGCAGCCAGGGACAAAACCTGGAGGTGCGCCAACAAAGGGTTGCAGGCTTTGAATTGATTTTCTAGGCATGAAGATGTTTTTCTTCTGGCCTCATTTACCTTTTTAATTTCTCAGAAGAGAGCTGCTGTGTGGGGAAGGGAATGTGGAAGGTGTTTGATAAACACATTTAACTTAAAATGGTTCTCTCTTACTTTACCATATCATTCTTCCTACACAGTATTTGATAGGCTTATTTCTTGTTTTTCATTTTTTCACCCATTGTTGTCGAACTTGAAGATTCTTTGAAGACTCTTGTGGCTATGAATCATCCTTATTTGTCCTGGCTCTTTTTATTGTTTAATTTCTAAGTGTGTCTAGTTATTACTTTGCATCCGTAGGATTTACTTGTACTTAGACGAAAAGTGGTGAACACAACACAGGCACACAGAAAAGTGTCCTAGCTTCCATTGCAACATAAAAATGAGCCAACACAAGAAGCTTCAGCATCCGCTTCCTGCAAGATCCAAAGATGAAGCTTTATTTGAACAGCACTTGATCCTTTATGTACTTCATTGTAGTCAATGAGTAAAATATTTAAATAGTTGACCTGGGGTTAGCAGTGTAGGAAAGGGTAAATATTTTCTTAATTATTTCATGTGTTTCTGTCTTACATTCTCTTTCAAGAGACACAATAAGTAAATAAAGGGAGTATTGCAAATCCCTGGAGAAAACAGACCCCTGTGCAATGGGGGGTGGGGGTGTCAGCATTTTTTTCTAGAAGTGACACTGGAAGATTAGTTGATTTCCACAGCGTTTAGGCCTTAATCGCTAAAAATGCCCTCTTAACAAATGAAAAGTGTCAGCCCTGCAAATATGGTTTGGGACTTGTATTAATGATTGTCTTCTTGTTGTGAGAAAACACCTGGCAAAAGCAATTTAAGGAAGGGAAGATTTGCTTTGGCTCATGGTTTAATGGGTTTTCTTGCATTGCACAGAAATGCCAATACTTGGGTTTGACTTAGAGATGAAGGCTATTTGACAAGGTTTGGTAGCAGATACTAAGAACACCATTGAAGTAGAAGACTCTAGGGTCCAGGCCTCATATGTTAGGATTCTAAACTCTAATTTAGGGATAAAACCAAGTTATTATTCATTTTATCCATTTATCCCTTGGAGAGCTGTAGAGTTAGAGTCCAGTAATGAAAATAGCATCTAGCTATTACAGAGCTTTTGGTCCTATAGCACATTCCTATTACAGTAAACATTGTCGCTGTGTCAACTCCAAACACTGAGCCTATAGTAAAATAATATTTAATAAAATATTTGTGTACGTTACTTTCCTGTTTCCGTGATAAAATACCCTGACAAAAGTAATTTAGGGAAGAAATTATTTGTTTTGAGTTAATGTTCGAAATGGAGAGAGTCACCACGGTAGAGAAGGTATGGGGGCAGACAGCACAGATGCAAGAGCAGGACGCTGCCTGACCACATTTCATACGCAACAGGAAACAGCGAGGTGGAGAGAGAACAGTATGTCCGGTGGAGCTTAAAATAGCCCTCCGTGCCTACTCTAGTGACCTCCTTCCTGTTTCATAACCTCTCTAAACAGCACCACCACGTGGGATAAAGTGTTCCAATACGTGAGCCTGTGGAGGGTGTTTCTGATTCAGACCGCCACTGCATTTCATACAGACGTCAATGTGTACATTTGAAGCCTTTGGTTTTTCGTACATATTTGCCAGGTGCTTATCATCTAGGTAGGCTCACATGCAGTTTCTTCCATCCAAAAGAGTTTTCTCTGGATACTTTCCAGTGATTTTTCTTCACTCCAGTTACAGTTTTTATTTTGAGTTCTATCTTTTTTTTTTGTATTCATTTGTGCTTGTTTTAGTCTCTATGTTAGTGTTATTTATTACTGTAATTTTTTTTTTTGCATATAGCTTCCTGTATTTGGTATGAAGCTTCTGAACTGATTCATGTTGCTGCATATATTAGGAGTGATTGATTGTACCCACAGTGTATTGATAGTATATCAGCGAGTGCCAAAAAGCACTCAGATGTATCTAGAACAAAGTACCAAGCCTCTGTATTGAAATGTGAAAAGCTCCAGAGTCACAGAGGCAAAAGTTCTTCACTTGAAACAAAAATTACAAGAAACACATGGCGTGTTAAGTAAAGGAGAAATCCTCTATTAGTGGATTGCAAGGCTATAGCTGCTCAATTGCGCTAACATTTATTTAAATCAATCCAGCTAAAGTTCTCAAGTGTCTTTTTCAAAAGGACTTCGACAATTGAATTCTTATGGAAATGCAGATGGCCTAGACAATCAAAATAATCCTCATAGTAAGAAGCATGGTAAATGATTTAAACTTCCTACTATGCTGCTGCGTATATACTATAGCATGTTAAGACTATTGGTGTTGTGACCAGGATACTATAAATACTATCCTATGTAATTATATGCTATATAATCATATCACTATTTATTTACTTGAGACAAGGCTCTCACAGTTCTGGTTGGCTTGGAACTCAAAGAGACCCACCTACTTCTGCCCTATAAGAGCTGAAATTAAAGGCATGGGCTAAAAAGTCCAGCTTTATTTGGTTTTTAACTTTTTAAATATTTTCATTATTATTGTGAGTATGTGTGTATGATGTGTGTAAGTTTGTCCAAATGTCTGAAGTAGCATTCATGTAAGTGTTAGCAGACACGTTTTAGAAATCTGCTCTCTCCTTTCACTGTCAGTTCAAGGACTTTAAGGTCTTCAGACTTGAACAGCTATTACTTGAATGGGAGGATCCATCTTATCATGCCATATTACGTATTATTAAGTATTATATGGGACATGTACTGCATTACAGTGTTTTGTCATCAGAGGACCAACACCTCTAATAGCTGTTCCATAAGATTATAAAGGGGAGGGGGCTGTCTGGGAGGAGCTGGGGAGGAGAACAAATGTAACCAAAATACGAAGATTATAGTAGAGCGGAATCTCCCTACAACCTGTGGTATGGTCATCTGAAGCTAGGGATGCAAACTCTGATGTCTGCCTCCTGAGAAAGGAGCTTCACTAGATGTCTTTCAGAAGGCATGTCTATCATAGCTTGAGGCTGAAGTACAATGTTATTTATCCTTGTTAATATGAATAATTACACTGATTGGATTTAAATGTTAAACCCACTTTACACTTCTCCAATAAACTTTTTGAGTGATGATATATTATCATCTTACATGTGACTGATTTTGCTTCATTAAATTGTATTGGAATTTTCACGTGGATGGTCATGAGATAAATTATTCCCCGATTTTAAAATGTTCTTTTTCTCCCCATCTGTTTATCCTTCCACATGAATTAGTCAGAAAGTATTCCTTTTTTAAATTTTCAGTGATAGGAATTAAACCCAGGGCGTCTCAGGAGTTAGATAAATGCTCCACCATGGACATACATCACAACATCCATACCTCTTTGATTGTCTGGAATATAGTATTATATGTTGATTATACATGCCTTTGGAAAAGTTTGAGGTACTAATCAACACAAGAGCCCACAGATCTTGAAAGTGCTTGCATATGTGTGTATATATGCACATATGTGCAAAAATTTTAAGTTAGATATTAAATTTGCTTCATAGATTTAGAACTGTAAGATACTATTTTTTTCTCCTATCCATTGTGTTTTTGTTCAAAAATTATTTCATTTGGCTTAAAATTTCTTATTTATTGTTAGAAGTTGTTTCACAGAACCCCTTTACTGTTGCCCTGACTTTGGAATCTGTAATATAATACGGTAGCATTTTTCCTGATATATACATATATATATATATTCATATATATATCCCGATAAATGTACTATATAATACTTATTGTGCGTGTGTATATATGTAGGCAGACACAGCTACCTGTCTGTATATCTGGATGCGTAGGTGTAATTGCTCACATTTCAAATAAGCATCTTTCAGCCTAGTTATTTTTCTAATACGTTCTTATTTTTTCTTCATCTTCTTTTTTTTTGCTTTTGAATAGTTTTGTGTCGGCTTTCCTTCTTACTTCTCCGCTGAATTTAATAAGCTTTATAGTTAGCACCTCACGAAAAAGTTGACTGTGACAGGTATCATCTACAGGAAACATATAGTTGTTTGCTGTGTCGTACAGCAGTATAAAGCTGATGGCTGTTCTAGATAGGCAAGGAGATGGATATAGCGACACAGGGTCTTACCGTGTCTTCCCAGATGGCCTGAAGATACTCATTGTGAACCCAGTCTTGTCTTAAGCTCATGTTCCCTCCCTCTGCCTAATATGAAATTTCTAAATTGATAGACTTTCATTCTAGAATAGCTCCAAGTATTTCAGGATTTTTTTTTTTGCTTTGATTTAGAAAATCTTGGACTTCTGTGAAGTACAACTGCTTCTGCCCAGTAGCTTCATTCATTTGTCAAGGTGTCCTTTGGACATCAAATCAAGGGAGTTTTCTTCGCATTGTGTCATTTGTTCCCCAGTGATCGTGTATACCTTACTCCTGCTTTCCATCCATCTTCCTCTTCCTGCATGAATTTTCCCCTACACATTCAGTTTTTAATTGAAGACTGTGTAGAATTTTTAATCAAATTCCCCAAGTAAGTTTCCTGCTAGTCTCAAGCCAGCATGATTACAGTAATTGTGACTTACAATTATTCTTGTAACTTTATGAATTTTAGGTTTGTTTTTCATTGTGAATGATCTCTAATAAGAAGAATCTGCCATGGTATTTTACAACTTCGTAATAATTCAACATGGGATGTGTAAATCTTTCTTTTAATTTTTAAAAAGAAAGCTTTATCTTCAACTTGTTTCTTTCCAGTGGCTTTAAGAATATATCTGCATATGCTGATCTTTCTAGTAGACAATGGGAATATAAAGCACAGTCCGCACACAGTGCATTGAGTTTGCCATATTTAAAACTCACTTTGTCACAAAAGCAATGCAAATCCCACAAATTTTGCTATCACATGCTAATTATACAGTGATAACTCATATTCAGATCCTAGCACTTAGGCAGAGTTTGGGAATTTGATGTACAACTGAACTAAAATCTCAATGAATAATTGTGGTGAAAGATTCAGAAACATCTGTTAAGAGGAACATTAGACATGACAGAAAGAATGTGAACGAGTCTTTCCACCTCTAGAGGCCATTGGGCATCTACACCTTAGTAAATAAAAATGCACCAATATTGGTTCATAAATCGTATGTGCCTGTGATAGTCGTCAATTAGTTGAGGCAATTGACTTTCTAAAGGGTTGTAGTTTATTTAGCTCATGGTGTTGGATGTTCAATCTCAAGAATGGGCAACCTCATTTGTTTTGCCTCTGGTTTGGATGGTACATCACCACTGTGCTACATATAGGAGCAAACTGCTCACATTCTGATCTAGAGTAGAAGCAGGAAAGAAAAGAAGAGACCATGGTCCCCAAATATCCCGTCAAGGTAAACTCCTTTGCTCAAAGATTTCTCACTAGGCTCTAACCATCTAAAGGCCAGCATCCCTTCACAACAGCGCCACCTAGGGACCAAGCCTCTAATGTGCGCGCACCTTTCTTTGCTGTCTCAAAGACCTTCGCAGTGCCGGGACAAGGCAAAATGTTGCTTGCAGGGGAGGCTGCTGGAAGCGGCATCGGAAGAGCTACACATTGTGCTGTGTACTTACCATATTTTCTGTAAGGTTAAAGCTTCTCTTAACCTATTGAAATAGGTATGGCTATTTGTACACATTCATAACTGACAGAGGAAACTCAAAACAATATTTAGCAAATCTTATGGCTGCCTGGACTGGTGTTCTTGAAAAACTCCTACAGGCTGGAGTAGGGGAGTCTCTGACCTTTTTACCTGCCCTTGGGACCTTTTTGCTCCTGCCGCTTTGCCTAGTTCACCCTTGATGTAGGGATTAGTGCCTGGCCTTGTTCTATCTTGCTATGCCATGCCCTGTTTGAGTGGTAATCCTGGGAGGACCATTCTTTTCTGGGAAGTTGTGGGGGTCAGGGGAGATAAGGGGCTGGGTTGGTGGTGGTGGTAGTAATGTTTGTGGAGTGGTGATGGGGGATAGATCTGAGAAAAAGGGGAGATAGGAGAACTGGGAGGTGTAGAGGGAGGGGAGGCAGAGGTGAGGATGTATTGTATACGTTGTTTGAGAGAAGAAAAAACACACTATATAACAAGTCATCAATGCAATATTGAAATGAAGGCTCAGGAAAATGAAAAGGTCAAATGCCCACTCTCCTGCCGGCTCTTGATTCTTCCTCCTTGGCAGAAAAGTCAGAGGGCAGAATAGATGAGTGTAAGTGCTGATACCTAAGAGGTTTTATGGACCCTATTCAGCACTGCTAGCTAAGACAATTTGCCTTTTTTCATCTCTTTCATTGAGATATGTGACTTGGCTTAGTTTATCACTTTTTAATGGGCCAGGGCTCCAGGGCATCTCTTGTTTTGTCTTCAATTTGGATTTTATTTTTGCATTGAAAGTCTGCAATCGATGTGATCTATATCCCGTGTTTAATACATTTCCCCGTGTATTTCTAAAGATACAGTAATCTATACACTGACACGTATGGCCACATATTTATGCATTCATACACTAGCAGTAGGATCAGCCATGAATTAATTAGGAACTCCACTTCTGCCTGGGAGATGCTGTGTGGGCTTCCTGAGAAGGTGTTTCCTGCTGTGCTTCTGAGCCACCCTGAGGCATGATTATTTTTTCATAAGTACTAGAAATCTGTGTCTCTGCCTCCAGTCAATATATATGTGGATGGGAAGTAACCACTCTTTAACATTACACAACAGGATTGTGAGACTTCATGGGCTTGCAAATGTTGCTCCTGTTATTTTGTGTCCTCTACTGGTGGCCACACACATGGGCTTAACTGCTTCCCCTGGGCCATTTCTATTTTTGCCTCCTTGTGTAGATCCTGGAGATTTAGAACTGGCTACAGTTCAAGTTAGGATTCAAAACTGATATTTCTGTTTCCTTGGAAACTCAAAAACCAATTCCTTCTAAAGGAGAGGCTGGAAACTTTTGGCATCTGTGTATAGTGCTTCACTCCTCGGCTCGGTCTTAAAATATCCTAAAATATTGTAATAAGTCTGTCACTTGAGCATGAGTTGGGAAAAAGGTATCTTTTTGTCTTAATGAATCTCAACCACCCAGAACTGTCTCCATTCTTGAAGCAGTCTGGGAGACCTGCTGAGTTTCTTTACATTTTATACTTCCATTTAATGAAAATATTCAGACCAGTGGGAAGTCGTTAGGCTGCCTGGATTGCCATTATACAAAGAGGAGCTAGTCCTTGAAGGACAGCACTGAGCCTACACAAATATTTTTAAGACAGGATTTCTTTAACATCTTCCTTGAAAAGAACCTTTCTAAATGTTGCTAGTTAATACTACCGCTCTCAAGGGTCGTATTCCAGCAGAGTCACCTGCTTATCTTCATGACATCATTATGAAATCTGAGAATGAACAATCTACTAAGTTCCCAGTGTTGAAGTTTCTGGTCCTAGAATCTTTCAGGAAATTATACAGGAAGGTGATTGATTTGGGGTCTTAAATGTATCACTGAAAAAAAAAAATGTCCTAAGAAGTAGGTAGAACTGAGTTTCATTCCGTATTTGGTATCAAATTGAATGGTCTTGATAAGTGACACATCAATGAACTTCTCTGACCTCATACACCCTATAGTAGTGATTTGGAATATTCCGATGAATCTATCTGTATTTATCTCCAGCAGTACTGGAGCCTATGCTGTATTGTGTAGATCTCTTAGCAACTAGTCACTGATAAGGAATAGTCTCTGCTTATAGGAGCTCCCATCCTTCCAGAACTGACAATTTTACAAGAGGAACTGGTAAAGAATGGCAATCCAATGCTATCTTCTTAGCATCCTGGAGGCTAGAGAATTGTAGTAGGTGGTTTCCGATTAGAACAGAGCTTTAAGAAGAGTGTAGTTTGGTAGCAACTGCATTGACTGATTTTTCTACCTATGATGTGGCATCAATCCTGGCATCACAGAGGAACGTGACTCTTCCAGTTCATGAATAGATAGAAAGAATTAACTTTTTCTCCCCAAGGCCTAGGTAAGCCATGTGTGCCTGTGTATCTTGAAGTTCTAAGGCACTGAATACCAGGCTATGACTTTAAGTCTTTTTTACAGACAAAATTAAGCTTCATTGAGTTATACTTCACATTCCGTACAATACATTCACTTAGATGATATAATTTTGTAAGTTTTGGCATTCACAGGTTTGTGAGTAGGTTATAATAATAAGAATTTAGAATTTTTTCATTATTCGTGCACACATACATGAGGGCCTATTAAAGTCATGAGACGTCTTCACACTCCCACATTTTATTTGTAAAGATTTGCCTATTATGAGCAGTCCATATAAAATGAATCATATGTGATAGTGTTTATTATACTCAACTTTTGTTTAGTATATTTATGGATCATTCTTGTCTGTTTCTTTGTGCCTGTGTGTGTGTGTGTGTGTGTGTGTGTGTGTGTGTATTAATCAGGACTTTTTGGTTCATTATTGCCACAAATATTCCATTACACAATATGCTACATTGTGTTTATCCACTCACTGGTTACTGAACATTTGAGCGGCTTCAAAATTTTTACTATAATAAATAGCGATGCTGTGAACATATGCTACCAAGTTTTTGTGTTTTAATTTCTTTCCCTGGTGTAATACATTTAGGTCATGTGTTCAATTAACTATTCATAAGCTTGGAAACTATGTCTATTCCCTTTTAAATTCTGATCAGGAATGAAGAGATATTCCAGAAATTATCTATTTAGGTGATGGTGGCTATCCTGATTCTAATGGTTTGAAGAAGGATCTCAATTTTTTGCTCTATATTTGCCCAATGAGTTGTATGATGCTGCTATTTCTTGGTAATATTGTCTCTCTGTGCATTTTCTTTAGAAAATGCTTGTATTTCTTTTGTAAATATGAACTTGGCTTACTTTATTTTTATTATTGAGTTGCAAGAACTTATTATATTTCTACATTCAAGCCCTCTTTGAGAATGATTTTGAATATTTTTTCTTGTCCAATGACAGTTTCACCATATTATTGATGAACATTTTTGTAGCATTAAGTTTTAATTTCCACTTTTTTTTTTTTTGGTGGCGTTCACCACCACCAGCCAGAACTTAATTTCCACTTTTTAAAAGAAAAAAAATCTTGCAGTGGTGGCACAAACCTCTAATCCCAGCACTTGGGAGGCAGAGGCAGGTGAATCTCTGTGAGTTTGAAGCAAGTTTGGTCTACAGAGTGAGTTCCAGGACAGCCAGAGTTACAACAGAGAAACCCTGTCAAAAAAAAAAAAGAAAGGAAGGAAGGAAGGAAGGAAGGAAGGAAGGAAGGAAGAAAGAAGGAAGGAAGGGAAGGGAGGAGGGAGGGAGGAAGAAAGGAAGAAAGGAAGGAAAAGAAAAGTACTCCCTATGTAGCCCAAGGTAACCTAGGCCTCAGTGTCCTGCTGTCTCAGCCTGCTGAGGTCTGGGTTACCCAGGTAGGTAGTAGTATAGGTGAGTATTTGTGCAGTAACCTCCATGGTATGCTGGTTGCTCCCCGATCTATGCTTATGAATAATTTCGATGGTTTTAAGGAATGTATTCATGTGCATTATAGTGTTTGTTATGCACACATATGTATATACTCCATGTAGTGACAGGTATTGGTATCTTTATTGGAAATCAATTGGCTGTATTAGTTTCTTTCTAACTTCTCAATTCCATCCCATTAGTCCGTATTCCTCTTGTACTAGTTTGTACTATCTTAACTGCTGTGGCATTAAATTAAGATTGAAATTAGACAATTTAATTTATCCAACTGTGTCCCTTTCTTTTCTCATTGTTGTGTTAATTATAGCTCTCATGCATTTTTATATAACCACTGGGATTGCTGAAAAAGAAGGTAGCGAAGACTTTTATAGGGATTGAGTCTAAAAATCTATTCGTAAGAGCTGAATTTACAATGGTTAGATGTATGTGTCAACTTGATTGGCCATGTAGTGTCCAGCTATCTGGTTAAATTTTATCCTGTACTTATAAGTGAGGGTGTTTTCAGAAGAGATTAATGTTGGGATTTGTAGACTAGGTTAAAATTGATTGTTCTACCTAATTGATTTGTTCTCATTCACTTGAAAGTCTGAATAGAACTTCTTTGAAGTAGAAAATTGGTTTTCTCCTGCTTTCAGACTTATCCTCTGCAACAAACTCTTTGTTCTCTCCCTGGCCTGCCAGCTTTCTATGCAGCACTCACTTCATAAGCTCTGCTGGTTCCCAGGCTGTGAAATTCAGCATGAAGCCAGGGTATCTGTTTTTCTATGTCTCTAGCTTGCTAAGTAAGGATTTGGTGACTTCTCTTGTTTCCAAAATGTCTGAATCAATTCCTGTAACATTACATTATATACATACCTCCTAGTGGTTCTGTTTCTCTGGAGAAGCCTGATTAATAGAGGAATCATAAATGTAGTAGAATTTCTGGTTCATGGATATGGGATGTCTTTTATTTTTAGATTTACTTTTATTTTATCCTACAGATTTAATAGTCTTTGATGTAAAAGTTTATACTTTTAAGGTTAAAGTTCTTTGCATAGCATTCTTTTTGACATCTTTGCAAATTAAATCATTTTATAATTTCATTGCCATGTGGCTCAATGCCAGTATATACATTTTTGTGAATTAATCTCCTTTTCTTCATTTTAGCTTGTTGTAATTTTTTTCTACAAGCAATCCATGCCACATATAGACAGAAGTTATTTAACTTCTATCAGCCTGGATGTGGATTTGCTTTTGTTTCCTAGTTGGCCTGACTAGTACTTACAGTACAATACTGGACAATGATGAGAACAGATCCTCACTGTAAAGTATAATGTTAGTTGAGAATCCTTATAAGGCATCCTTTGCTGGATTTATTTGTATTATTTTTAGTTATATGCCCACATATGTATATCTGTGTGTAGACATGTGTACATAAGAGGCCAGTGGTCCCAGAGCCCCTGGAGCTGGACTAACTGTTGGTGTGAGCCACCCAGTGTGGACTATGCGAATGGAACTTGGGTCCTCTGCAAGAGCAATATCTTTTAACCCACTGAGTCATCTTCCAGCCCCGAGTCTTGTTTTCGTTGAGTTCTAAAGCAGGCTTGTGGAATAGATTTGCTTGTAGAGATAAGTAGCTTGTGTCTAGAGTCTCTAAGCTGTCAGTCGCCAAGTCTGGAATCTCGGGGATATAAGCATATATGTGAGTGTGAGTGTGTGTGTGTGTGTGTGTGTGTGAGAGAGAGAGAGAGAGAGAGAGAGAGAGAATGGAAGGCCCACATGGATGAAGGGCCACCCAATTGTTCCAAAATGCAAAAAGTGATTGGGAGGACCTTAACGTAGGTGGAGGAGAGGTGGAAAGAGGGAGGGGGGAAGAAGGTGAGGGTGCTCCAGGCAGAGTAATGGGAAGCTGTGGGCAGAATAGGTGACCTGGCCAGTGTGCCTAAGCAGAAAGGAAGCCATGCCCAGACAGAAAAAAAAAGACCTGTGCTTGAGGGGTTGTGCCCCTTACCTCCACTTACCTTGACTGAGGATCTCGGTCAGCACTCTTTTTCAAGCTAAGAAAATTGTCTCTTATTCTAAGTTATTTGAATTTTTATGGTATGAGATCACTAGATTTTGTCAAATATATTTTTTCTGTGCCTATTGAGCTAATCACACACGTTTGTATTTGCTTTTCTACTTATACAGTAGTTAACATTAATACAGTCATAAATGTTAACCATTCTCAAATTTACATTATTAATAAATCATGTTGGTGATTGTCTTAGTTTACTTTCTTGTTTCTGTGATATAATATCCTGACGTTTGTAACTCAAGGGACAGAGGGTTTATTTATAGTCACAGTTCAAGGATAACATCATGTCAGGGACATCAAAACAGCAGGGTCAGTCAGGCAGGAAGTAGAGGGTGAAGAGTTTGTGCTCTGATAGCTTTATTCTTCTTAATGACTTTTATTTAAATTACTTATTTTTATTTTATGTGTACGGTGCCTGAATGTATGTCTCTGTACCGCACAGTTATTTTGTCAGGTAGTAATGTTCTGCTGTATTACACCTGGCCACAAGGGCACTTACATAGGTTTTACATCTCCTTTAAACAAAGTCCTTTTACAATTTCAAACACTTCCTTGTCTCTAATTCCCTCATTTTGAGGTGTGGCTGAAAACTCTTTTTCTCAGTTTTCTGGAGTTCTGAAATGTCCCATTTCATACCTAAGTCTATCTTGATTTAGAGAGTATAGTACCTTTACGTGCTTTCACATTCAGTTTTCTAGATGAAGTTTATGATCAAGTTTTTCAAAGTTAGAAACCCTTGAGATTTAGATTTAGAATGTTTTAAGCTTGGGAACGCAACTTGCTGGTGATCAGCATCATGACTGTCTTTGGAAGATTTCATTTTAATGTGTCTTCTTAAACACGCTGCATCTAAACCATTTGGATATTTCTGCTCACTCAATTTGTTCAGTTCCGTGAGCTGGCACATTTTGGTTAATTAAACTTCTATGGTTTCAGTTGTGTGAGACAGTTTTAGTGATCTCTCTGGCTTCATTGTTAACTGACATTACTCTTTCTTGGAGGGTGCTACAATCCTGGTTAGGACTCAGGGTGAGGATGGGTTTTAATGAATAAGGAGGTCTCGCTATTCAGATCTGGTGGCAGGGGGAAATGCTTCTGTATGCTCCAGGGCCTTGTCCGCAACCTTCCATATCAGACACCCTCTGGAATAGCAATGGGAAATGCATAGAAACCGCATGCACTACTGTAAATCAGGGTTTGTCAAAGAGGTTTCCAGCAAACTCACGGAAGTTATTTTAGCCACATAATCTCAAGCCAACTCTTGTATTTGTAAAGACAATTAATTCCCTTGGATCTCCCTTTCTCATACTCCTAGATGAAGTTAGCCAGCCACCTGTGCTTCTGAGTGTAATCGCTGTTTATGTCACCGGCCACCGTCACAATGCGGGCTGATGCGGTGATACCGTCATTAATTCGATGTGAGGAGTCTGGTGTCGGAACGAGTGGCAAGAGCGGAGAGGAATTTCAGGCCTTTGTTGACACAATGACTGCATCTTATTTGAAGTTTACTCCAATCTTATTCTGGCTATTTTGTGTTTGGAATGAGAAAGAAGACAAAATCAGCGTTCTTCAATTCTGTGCTCTCTCCTTTATAGAGTTTCTTCTTAATGCGTAGACTTTGCTCCTAATTTTCATTCTGAAAGCCTTGTTGGCTTCTTTTCTTTCTGAATTGCCCACTTCATAAGCTGTCATACACTTGCGCAATTTCAAAAGATAGGAAATAATTTGGGTACCAATTACCAGGGTCAGAGAGGAAGCTGAGGAGTTTGAAGGAAGGTAGAAATAAATAAAAGACAAAGTGAGTAAGAACCTTGATTCTGACATGTGGCCGCTGGTGATTCCTGCAGAGATACAGTTTTGGGGTCTGCAATTACACACCCGCATATTGCTGGAGTGTTTCAGTTGAGAAGTTAATTTAAGAATATGCTAATCATAATGCAAACACACAAGCAGCAACTGCAAGCAAATGCATGTGTGAACACACATGGCCACATATAGCCACTCATGCACATACACACCCACATACGTGCATGCAAACACACACACACACAAACACACACACACACACATGCTTGAGTATCAACGTGTAGTTATAGAAACACACACACACACACACACACACCCACACACCAGTCTTTGGTAGCAAAAAAAAAAAAAAAAAAAAAAATAGTTCCACAGGAACATTGTCCTTTAAAAGGCACCTTATGTCCCCCAAAGTAAGGTGAGATTTGAAATAAGATAAAATTAAAAATGCTTGTGATTGGATTGAGGCGAGAATATGGTAGTTAGAATAAAGCAAATATGTTAAAAGGATTAGATGGGTAAAATAAAGATTACAGAAAATGGAAGCTATCAGAAGAACAGGCATATTTTAAAAGGATTCAAATAAATGTTCTTGATATAAAATAACAGCCTTTGATGTAAAATCCCCAGTTAATGTTAAATAGCAGATTAAGTACATTTGAAAAGTGACTTAGTGAGCTGAAAGATGAATCTGAGGAAATTAATCACACGCAACACAGAAGAAAAAAAAATATGAGTGATAAAAGAGAAAAAAGTGCATGTGGTCTTGTTTAAGAATCAATCCACCAAAGGGTGTTATGGAGGAAACCTTACCATCATAGCAGGGTATGTAAAGGAAGGCGGCATTGATAGACAGATGTATCACATCTGGGGTGAAGGACTCGTTGCCTTCAAGATGTCATGCTTTCTCAAATGCAAAGAAACATTGAGTTTTTTTTTTTTTTTTTTACAGAGTTAAACAGAGTAATCTTAAATTCTGATGGATGAGTAAATTTCTGGAAACTGTCAGGGAAATTTTAGAGTAGAATATGATGGGAGCCAAATGCAAAGAAGCTGCCCTAGGAGAAAGATACCAAAGATGACACAATGCTCTAGTAACTAGAATTTAACACTGTAGATAGGACGACCAAGTGGACTTTCAGAGAAACAGAGAAATAGAGTCAGAAGCAGCCTTCTATGGGAGCCTATGATACACCAAGCCATGATTTCTTAGACAGGAAAAAATGATTTAAGGGTTGATAAATGTTTTCCTTAATTGTCCATTGTAAAAAAGTTTAGAGACTGTGGTCTAAGTCATCTACTGTAACCACCCAACTCTGCTGCTGCAGCAGAAAAACCAGGTACAATGTGCAAACACATGTGCGAGCCATGTTCTAATAGAAATTTACTTTACAGGTGCCTGCTCCATAGGCTACAGCTTGGAAATCTCTGCTCTGTTAAATTACATTTTGATTTGGAAAATCATGAGATTAGATCCCCCGGTCTCATGCTGTGTGCAGAGCAAAATCAACATGAAAGAAGAATATTAATGTAAAGAAACATTTCTTAAAGAACAACAGACAAAATGAATTAGAAAGTATTGCTTTGGCATCAAAATTTAAAACATTTGGATAAGCCAAGATACATTTCATGAGCTAAGTTTAAAAGGAAGATGCAGTTTTGAAGGTAATATCTACAGCATATATAACCAGCTCGGGATTATAAAAAGAATGTATTTATAGAATATTTAGTTCAGAAGGATAAGCAAATCAAGAGAAAAGAACAAGTAAATGGAGCCAACTTAAAAGGAAAGTCAAATGACTAATATTTCCATGTAAATATTTCAATTTCTAGTAATTGAGTACATTCGGCTTAAAACATGAGGTGCTATCGTGCTTGTGTTCATTTTTGTGTGTGGCTACAAGTACGGGGTACTGCACTTAATTCTTTCCATGGATGCTATAAACTTAAACTTGTGTCTTTGTAGCAAGCCCTTGACCAGCTGAGCCATCTTTCCAGCTTCCTGAAATACTATTTTATAACCCTCAATATTATAACTATAGGGAAAGCAAATCAAATATTGCCACTGTGAATTTAAGTGCCTCCAGCCACATTGGAAAGCAACTTGACAACATTCAGTAATATCGAAGGGTTGCATATACTGAAATCCATTCGCCTTCTAGTACATTTCCTGAAGAAATTCATACATATATGCATATGAAGTCAAACAAGCATATAACCATGGTATTGTTGAGAACATTAAAAATACCAAAGTCATCAGTAGAGGAGTAGTAAAGCTTTCACAATGGAATATATTATTTTGATGTATGTCATCATTTTGTGTATCATAACACTGGACACACACTTCTTGCAGCATTGGATGTGAATTTTCAATGTAACATTGAATTATAATATGTAGCTAGTGTCGTAAAATAAAGAGAGAGGGGAGGTGTACATGGACCTGGCTGAATGACTAAGCACATAATTTTAAGAAAGTGGCTGTCTTTTAGTTACAGTTCAAGACATTTCTGTGCTGGGCTCCCTGTAGTAGAATCTAAATTGTCCACAAAGACAATAAAGGACAGAGCTGATGGGACATTCCATCAAGTGTGTCTTTTCTGAAGATGATTTTAGAAATCAAAATTAACACATTGTACCTGCACGTGCGTTTTCCTGTTCTTCGGAAGTGTTTCATGAGGGCCCATTTCTGGTAACTTGCCCCCAAATATCTTTATCACTCAGAGTCATAAGTAAATAATAAGTTGGCCAACCAGATTTTCCCTAGAAAGAAAAAAATATTGGAAAGATTAAAATTAAAACGTAGCAAGGACAAGTGTGTGATTTTGAATCTCATTTTCCTTCGTGGGAACTCTCTGACCTCAGGGAACACACTTGACAATGTGCAGGGTGTTTTACTGTTCTGTTACGATGGTTTAAAACAGTGATTAACTTACGAAGGAACTGAAGGGAATACAGAGAATATTCCCAGGAGGGCACTTATCCATTGTTTTGTAAGTGGAAATGCTGGGGATTCCAAAATGGGTAGGAAACCGGTGTCTTCCAGAATTTAAAAACATCATCAGTCCATTTTCTTCTAGAATCTTTTATTCATCACATGTCTGACTTTTCTTGATATAAATAACTCATGTTCATTCTTACCTCAATGTTTTTTATTTTTAATTTATTATTATTGTGATTTATAAGCTTCAGCAAGATTGGACAAAAAAAAATTCTAAATGGACAAACATTTTAATCTGAAACCTCCGGATATATATCAACTTGAAAGCTGTCATTCATCAATATTATTGCCGTTAGGATCCACAGGATGTGGAGTTCAGAAGGAGTTAAGATTCAGTCAGTTACAGAAGAGTTAGTTCTAGTGCTGGGGTCCAGCCTCAGCAACAGGGTTGAGGGTCAGAGTAAGACCGGAGGAAGAGATGAATGATTGGATCGGTGACAAGAAAGAAAGAGGCGAAAGCGCGCTTGAATAAAGAGACAGCTGGCTAATGATTCAGCCAGGGAGTTCACTAGTGCTCGCTGGACTGGGTAGTATCACTCCAGTCTTTTATTTACTAAATGTACATTGTAACCTTTACAGTTTATCAAGGTCAAGTACATTCAAAGCTTCATAGAACTTGCATAGTTACATTGTAAGCAAGAACAACCTTCATAGTAAGAGTTTCATCTTCAACTTATTTTCTCTCAGAACATCTCTAACACAATGGTTCATTAATGGTTCCTTCTAGTCTAACTACTGAACCTTCCTCTAGAACATCCTGTCCTCTATTGATATTTTTAGCTTTGTCTCATTTTGAATGGCAGGAATCATTATGTGACAACAAATATTTGAATGTTCCAATACCTGGAAACCATAATATACTTTTCTCCCAAATCTCACTGATGGTACCTGTTTTTTATACAAGTGTTCCCATTAGTATTATTACTAATTATTATCTTTATTATTTTAATGCCCTTTATTCATGGGAAATATATTATTCAAATCTAAGCAACAAATCCATGTGGTCTGTCCAACCTTTGGATTTCTCAAGAGTGTTTTTCAGTTTCCATTTTTTCATTTAAGCTTATTTTCAATATTGATAGCATTGGCACGGGAGCAGAATGTTGCTGTCATTCCAGCGGGTAAGTAGAGTAGCCCTTGGGGGTGCTTTTCATGTCATCCAAGCCTGGCTTCCACTCTTAAGCATCATTTCCTGTCCTTGAGTCTGGAACTCCGTAAAGACCTCATTTTGAGTCAGCCGTGTGTGTGTAGTAGTAATTAATGAAAAAAAGAAGCATGAATTTGAAAGAGAACAGGGGAGTTATGTCAGGGGGTATGAATGGAAGAAAGAGAAGTGGCATCCTATAACTTTAATCTCAAATAAAAGAAATAACTAAAAAAGAAATAGAAACTTTTTTTTAATTTTCCTTATTTTATTTAATGTCTGTGCTTCACAAAGTTTCATGTCATGTGGAAACTGGGCACTGAACCTGGGTCCATTGCAAGAACGGCAAGTGCTCTTGACCACTGACCCCTCTATCCAGCCTGTTATCAACTATCTTTTAACTTCTTCCAAGACCTAAAGGTATTTTTTTTTTCTTCTAGTCTAAGTTTCCTAAAGAAGAAGGAATAAAAAGGTTTTACTCTTATTATTACCAGAAATGCAAAATAGAAATTGATGGTAAAACTATATATGGTTTGCAACCTTCTCTTATTAGCAAACAGATACTGTGCTTCTTACAAACCTTTGCTGATACTAATTAATATTTTTGTTTGATTACCATCCTGGATTTCCGTCTTCCTTTACTTTCTACCAGGCAGAAATTTTCTACTTGTTTGTCTGGTGCTTCTCTCAAACATAAAGAGCCCCCCACCCCAAACACAGACTTCTTATAGAGTTTTGGTTTTCTGTTCCAATTGTTTAAGACTACATTTGTCACTCTGGGTAGTTGTTAAACACTTGCCCAGTGGCTGAGACTATTTTTGGCTATGAGCCTGTCCATAGGATTTAACTTCTGACTGCAGAGGTATGCTGTAATTTACCTTACTTGGATAAGAAGCATCTGGATACCAAGAAAATCTTTAATCCTTTGGTTGAGAGGTATGGTTCTTTCACTCATCATTTGGCCTCCTTCCCGGTTCCCAACACCCCTTTGTTTGATGCTTCTTGTGGAGCTCTGATTTTACTTCCTTCTGGCATCTGTTGCTCTGCTGTTTCTACAAAGTGAGTGGAAGCTGGAGAGCTATTCTAGCTTTGGATAGAGTATGGACAAGGCAGAGTAGAAGGAGCGGGGACATTAGGAGAACAAAGCAAAGAAGCCCATAGCTCTGGAACTTGGTTACATTTCCAGCTGGCTAAGAAAAAACATACTAGATCAATGGACAGTACCCAGATCATCTAAAAAGACTGTTGCCTTATCCCAGAAACATCTCAAACATTGATGATAAAAACACAGACTGTGCCTACTTAGGGCTAGCTTTCGAGTTATTTCAGCACAATGTAATCTACACTTCCCTCTGACTCCTAAATCTCCACAGTGAATCATATTAAACCAACTTACAAATTTAATTAAAGAAACCTTGAAAGATAAATAAGATAAACATCAAGTAAGCCTAGTTGATTTTCAAAGTTTAATTTTCAAACTTTGCTTAGTCTTCAAACTGGTTATAAATTGTATCACTTACACAATGTAAATCAAAAGCCACAAAAGCATGTGAATACGTATACATGTGCATGTTTAAGATACTTACTTGACTCTCCATCGTAGATAACACTCGTGTTTTTGTTTTGTTACCAGTCTCCCTGTGTCCTCTCTAACCACACTTAAAATCTGAAATATCTGCAATTCTTTATCTCAAGTTAAAAACTCACTTTCCTGTGACCTGGCTAGTTCTGAAATTCTTTACTGTATTGTAGTCGAGGACTAGGTTAAAGGTCTCGTAAGTAGGGAACTAAGTCTTTATGAACTGTGTTGTCTCCCTGAGGCACAGACCCAAGGTAGTCATTATCAGCCTCAGGGCAATTGAGTAGAAATACAAATTCTTGATTTGTATCCCAAGGCTATTGGCTCAGAAAACCTGACGGCTCAAGCTAGAAACTGTTTGAGCAAATCTTTTGGCTAATGCTGAGAAAGAATACATTTTGAGAGCTATTCTTTACATAGAAACAACATGTCTTCTCTGTACCTGTGGGTAGGCTATGGTTTGTCCATGAGTTTGTATCCATATTCTCCTATACAAAATTTCCTCAAATTTCAGTAGACAAAATATGGCACATGGTCCACTTTTCTGCATTGTTTTGTAATTGTCTTATACAGTAATGAATGTGCATGCACATGTATAATAAAGTGTGGTGCTTTGAATAAAAATGAACTCCAGAGGCTCAGATATTTAGGTCATCATGGAGTAGCACTACGTGAGAGAGATTAGGAGGTGTAGGTAGGTGTGGGGTTGGCTTAGGTGTGGCCTTTTGGAGGAAGCATCTCACTGAGGGTGGCCTCTGGGGTTTCAAACGCTCAAGCCAGGTTCAGTGGCTCTCTCTTCCTGCTGCCTGTAGATCTAGATGTGGAACCCTCAACTATGTCTGCCTTCATGCTGTCATGATCCCCTCCATGAAGATACTAGACTAAACCTCTAAAACTGTAAGCTAGCTACAATTAAATGCTCTCCTTTATAAGAGTTGCCATGGTCATGGTATCTCTTCACCACAGTAGAACACTAAGACAGAGAGTATAATAAATATATATGTGTAGGTAACCACAGCATATTTTCTTTCTCTAATTTACTCCTTACTATGTTGAATATTGCAATATTGACCTTATTTCCTTAAAGCAAGCTTCCATTTGGTTAATGATTCTGTGGAGTCTGCTTGGGGAATATCCTGTTGTTTTGCCTCTCCTATGTTTGCCTTGCTTGTATATCTTTGGATCATTTGGATGTTCACTTAAATTATTTGTAAAGCTTTCTCAATGTGTCTTCAAACTTCCAGTTTCTTAGCCACAGATGAACAATGGCATGAGAGCAAGGGGGAACTGGAAACAATGGCAGGTAAGAACTAACCGTTGTCCATTTCCTTTTCAAAATCTGTAGAGTGATTTACAAAATGGGCATTACAAAAGCTGGCCATATGAATTATAGGAAACAAGGTTGGCTATGCACAAAAACACACCTCGGTAAATTAAGTAATTGCTTATGAAGGATAGTCAAAATACTATTGATAAGAAAAATCTGTTGTAGGGGGTGTAAGTTGACTCTATACAGTCCTAAGCACTAGACTCTGTTAGAGTCATCGTAATAACTTTGAATTCTGTCTTTCTGTCGTTGGAACTCCTGGCCATTAAGTTTGGGTGTGGTTCTAAATCCGTAGCAGAATGAAGCATACAAGACAAAATATATTAGATATACAGAAACATAAAAATGGATTTACACACACATTGGCTATAACTCAAAAGACAGACATTCTTAACCTGAAACTGCTGTGCCAAACAGAGTTTACTGTAGTTTATCTTTATGGTCAACTTGATTGGATTTAGAATCATCAAAGAGGTAAACATCTAGGAATATTCCAATGATATCCCCAGAGAGGTTTAACTTAGCAGGAAGACCCACTCTCAGTGTCGAGGGTACCATTTCACAGGATGAGGACCCAAACTGACTAAATAATAAAAGTTTGCTGAGCACCAGCATTCATGTGGCCCTGCGTTTTGATTGTGGACTCCATTAGATCAGATGACTTAGACTCCTTATTGCCATGACTTTCCTGCCATGATGGACTGTAAGTCAAAGCAACCCCTTCTTCAAATTGATTTTTTCCAGGTGTTTTATCACAGCAATGAGAAATGTAATACACTGTTATGACTTACGGAAAAGATGAAATTCCAGCAGGGAATTATGCAGATGTGGAATAAGCACTGTGTCCCAGTTATACAAACTGGAAAAATAGACATTTCCCTAGGATGTAAATAAGTCTGTCTTTTAGAGCCAGGACCAGAGGTCTTGAGGTGGTTATTTCCACTCCTAGCAAGGCGTTTCCTCCAGGAAACCTACTTTTTAGGGCCCCGTTATGGTTTCTCAGCCCTGTGATCTCATTCTTTGAAAGCTATACCAGCAATTTAATAAGAGCTCTTCATGAAATAAAAAGGAAAATCTCACTTTATTAAATGATCTGTCTGTCTGTCTATCCTATCATCTATCTATCATCTATCTATCTATCTATCATCTATCTATCTACTTATCTATACATGTAGATTTAGCTGTATGCATTGATTTTATTATTTATTCTCATGGGTTCATGGCAAAGGACAGTTTATTCTTTGCTAATTCAATCTGTGGTCCTAGAGGTTTCAGCTTCTGTACAATCTAATCTTCAAGATGTAAGCCCTAACCTAGAAGGCTTCAGCCTCCTTACAATCTAATCTGTGAATCTACACCTAGACTATTTCAGCTCTCAGACTTACTACTGATTAGGTTCACTCTGACTGGCTGTCTTCTGAACTATCTCTTTTCTCTCTGAGCTGTATTATGAACCCCAAACTCGACATTGTAAAGTGACTTCTGAATTTCTCTCTGCTTATTCTGAACTGGCTCTGCTCTTTTTGACTTCATCTTCTTAAATGAACTGTCTGTAAGCTGACTGCATTCAAACTGCCTGACTGAAGCAACTTTCTGCTTCTTTCTCTAGGCTCTGCCTCTTGTCTGCTTCCACATCACTTCCTCCTCATTTCCACCTCACTTCTACCTTGCTTTCCTCTCTGAACGCTGTTTCCTCAGTCTGCTTCTGCTCTTTTCTTCTCTCTACTGAGCTCTCTCTGCTTTCTGCTTCCAGGGACTGCTCCTTTTATAGCATGAGAGTAGAGATTAATGGTGTGTACTACTACTTCCTTCTGAATTGGGATTAAAGGTGTGTGCTAAATTGCCTTCACCACAGAAATCCCTTTCACCTAACATTAGCACAAACAGAGGACAGGATTAGCCTGACTAGCAGTCTTTCTGCATTCTAGCTGGATCACAAGGGCCTGTGAAGGTGATCCCTTGCTTGAGCAGCCATGCTGCTGGATTAAAGGATTAAATGTTCCTCTATCTGTCTGTCTGTCTGTCTGTCTATCTATCTATCTTCTACCTATCTCTATCTATCTATCTATCTCTATCTATTTATCTATTATCTATCTATAAATAGACTGGAATTGAGACTTTAAAATGAAAACTGTGAATATTAAAGATGGAGACATGGTAAGGTAGCAGTCCAGAAGGGATCATTCATCTAACATTCAAGTGCAAACAGTAGTGTTGAGGTTGGAGGAGCACACTGGTTTCGCTCTTTCTTTCCAAAATAATCTGAGGTTCTGTGGTATCCAATAACTTGCCTAAGTTCTACAGCTTGTGAAAAATCAGAAAAATGACTCTCAGAGATTTACCTGTCTGAATCTCCTGCTCTTTTTGATACCCTGCCCTGAATTTTTAGGTAGAAGAATATTACCATTTAATTTCAAGAGTGATCCAAATGCCACTCTTACAAATCCAAGTGACAATTAGAAATAATAAGTCTTGTGAAGCAAAGTTCTTCAATTTTCTCTAGCACTATTTCAAGGACAAAAGTCCAGGATCCCTTAGAAGTTTTTGGTATAAGCCTTTACCCTCCAACAATGTAACAAGCCAAGGAAATCCTTCCCAACTTAGTCTTTATAGGCAACATGAAAAAAAAAAAAAAAAGAAAGAAAGAAAACCAAAAAGCAGTCATCTAATTGGAAGTGAATAAACGTTTCCTTTAAATACAAGTATTCTTTTTTTATCTGTAAACAGAATTTATGTGCAGAAAAGCTTCTGCTTATGTGCAGAGACCATAAGTCTTCTGCCTACAGCTAACTGAAGACTCATACCACTTGTGGTGAGCTACTTAGTTAATCCCATAGCATACCTACATGCTCGTCTTTGTGCTGTCTCTAAAATTGTCGCCATTTTCTTTTCATTGTAATATAAATCACGAGCTGCTTTAAAAGTATATGAGCAGAGCAAACATTTCCTTTCATAAATTTCAGTTTACAATGTCTTCCATTCTCTTGCCAATCCAGCTTGTACTTCCACAAATGTGCTGATTCTCTCCACTGCTCGTCTGAGCTCAGATTGTTTCCTTGCTATTTATAGAATGATTCCTTAACAGACTTGTTTAGAGCCATCACTGCAACAGATGAGTGATTAGGAAAGTCGGCTGCAGAATAGAGAGATGGTTGGAGGTGCAGTGCATTCTCAACGAGTCAGTAATTGAATGTGGGTCCTAACCTCCCTTACTTCAATATCTTCATCTTTGAGGTTGAAACAATAAACAAAACTATTATCTGTAATGTGATTTAAATGAGACGATGTGAGGAAATATTAATAAATATCAGCATCTTTCATACTGATGGAAAACCGTTTTCACAAGTCTTTAATCTCATTCCCAAGGTACCAGTTAACTGCTTCATACATAAATACTTAAATTTCTGCCATAAAATAATAGAATTTTTAATCATACTTGGAATTTCTCTTCTTCGTGTCTCCACCACATTCCTACCCCTCTTTCTTCCTTCTCCTCTCCTCTATATTTTGAGAAAAGGAAAGGAGGGGGAAAACCTTGGAAATTGATCAACAAAAGATCATTTTCATCTTTAGCATCTTAATGATACAGTTGAGCTGTGGAACTCCTTGATTCAGTCAAGGGAGATACAAATATCTGCAGTCACTGTGAACCAGAAGCCTGGGGTTCTTTGCAATCTAAGTTAGGTCAACTTGGAAGGAGATTTTCAGACAAGTGCAGATAATTTGAAATATTTCCTTATGAACATTGCTTTTCAGGTGGTGCTGAAATTAAGCTTGAGGTCTCTTTACAAAGTGCAATAAATGTTCCCTAATTCCCTAGGAAGATGATGCTTCCTTGGGCTGATATCTTTCATCTTTTCCTCTTGCTTGTTTCATCCCCAGCCCTAGTCATACTGTTTTTCTATAAGGCAGCTAGGCGGTTTTCTCAATATCTGATATTGGTCTTCAGATTCCGTCCTATTTCTTTTGTTCCACTCAACAAATGGAGAGTTTGACTTTCATAGATGGAGGAGTGTCGAATTTTGCGAAGTAGCTTTTGGAGACTTAAAGGCCACAGCGTACACACATTACACACACACACACACACACACACACACACACATCCCGCATGAATAACTTATTTTCTAACTTATTACAAAAGCTTAGTAAGAGAGTCAAAGAAAGTACGTTTTAAAACTGCCGATATTCAAGTTATTTAACTTTGAGTGTGTCTGAGCATGTGCTAGAAGGGCAGAGCCCTGTGCGTGAACGTAAGCACGCCGGTGGAGGCTTAGAGGTCAGTGTCAGGTGTCTTTTTAAGTGGCTTTCCACGGTTTTCTTTTCCTTTCTTAGGAAAGTCGGATGCCTATTTATTTATTTATTTATTTATTTATTTGAAACAGGATCTCTCACTGAATCTGGAGAGACTAGCCGCTCTTCCCTGTATTAGGCCCGTGCTGTTTCTTCTGGCTTTTTACATGAGTGTTAGCAATCTAAACTCAAGTATTCATGTTGTCACAGCAAGCACTTTAACAATAAAAAAAAAATCTCCCCAGCCCAACGTTGTTCAATTAAAAACAACAACAGCAACAACGAAATGAGTTCAGATGTTTCCCAATGTCTGCTCCCTCTAAACCTGTAGCTGAAGATGGAAGCTTAACTGGATGTGACTATACCATGATTCTTTAATAAGAAAGAATACTATGAACTACATCCAACCTTTGCAATGAGCATTCTTAGGCACACAAGTATCTTAAGTGAAAAACTGACTTTGATTGCAGCTTAAGAATATGACTGATATGTACTATAATAACCTAAGTCACAGATTTTTTACCAACTAACGTTGTAAGAATAAAAAGATTCTGAAACTCTACAGAACATTTACATGAACACAGCATTGGGAAGGATTGGCTGAATATTTATGAATGTGGATTTATGCTTCCAGGCACTACAGTTTGGGTAAATCTTTTAGAAACAAATAGAAATCCCTTGGAGCCTGTCGGTCCGTTCCTCTATGATTCCAAGAAGTAGATTGCTCAAACGAACTCTCTAAAATGTTTTTCTTGTCTATGTGGAACAAAATTGAGCACAAAGATACAGGATATCTGTATTTCATATGTAACGCTTACAAACTTAAATTCTATACTCATTTTCTTTAACATAACCATCTGAGAATGGAGATGACAGTAGTTTTCTAAGCAGGTGACTGTTTGCAAATATTCAGAGACTCGCAGACTCATACCGGTGGTGGTAACAGGAAGTTAGAGGCCAATAACTATCTCTTTTACTCCTGAACTAATGGTGTTTTATACGAAAGGTTCCATTTCGGCTTTGGGGAGCACCAGCTTTCATGGTCAAGTCATGCTTCGTCTTTGTGTCTAGTGTGCTCTCACGTTATTGTTCCGGATTAAATAGCTTTATCTCTGGACTGAAGTGGCTGTTTTTCAGGTATTTCATGAGAGGAAATTGACTTAGAAATTGTTGTTCTGGCTGAGTTTTATTAAACAACAGTGCTGTCATGATGCTCATCAATGGATGATCTAGGAGACGACTGAATATAAGGCTAGGTTATACACAAAGGCTGTCCTAACTGCTGAACATTTCCATGAGTACTGGAGACTAGAACTCCAGTCATCGCGACTGCCCAGCAAGCATTTACTCTGCTAAGTCACCTCGCTGGTGCTTTAAATGAGACACAGAGAGTGGGGATA
Source organism: Cricetomys ansorgei (assembly GCA_026225945.1). Classification (NCBI taxonomy): domain Eukaryota; kingdom Metazoa; phylum Chordata; class Mammalia; order Rodentia; family Nesomyidae; genus Cricetomys; species Cricetomys ansorgei. The sequence goes on along the minus strand of JAMJFZ010001203.1, from coordinate 13,367,639 downwards.
GAGGTAGCTAGAGAAGATATGCAGAGATCATTTTCCTCTGTAGGTCTGACTCCTGGCCGGGTTGCATTTTTCCTTCTCAGTATACTTTTCTTTCCACATCTGATAGAATGTCATCAGTGTCAACTGCTTATGAAAATTTACACTGCTTGACATAATTCTTGCATTGTGGGAGGAAATGCTTCCCTTCACCATAGCAACACTGATTATATAGTTAACAGCATTAAAACGGAGACTTAATAATACTGAGGTAAGTTCTTGCACATCCCGACCATAAAATACTTTGGGCAAATATTAGCCATGCCTTGGCAAAAGCAAAGCCACCGTTTATCATCACTCCATAGGAACGATGTTTAAAACTTAGCACATTCATTGTTTTATGTCTCCTATTTTTTTATGACCATTTCTTTTTCACTACAGAGAGACCTGTTATATGAGCTGTTGAAATGCTTCTCTGTTTCCTGATCTGCCCGTTTCTCTGCTTTACTGTGCCTGCACACTCTTCATTCATCTTTATTAGATCTGCAAAGGGCTGAAAAAGCCTTTCTAGTGTGAAAGTTCTTGTCAATTATTTAAGGAAGGGAAAAAAAAATACTGGATGACTGAAAGGCTTGCAGAACTGTTTTCCTCATGTGTTTAGACAATATTTTCTGTCCAACTCCACAGTTCTACAAGGTTCAGATTTTCCTGAAAACCTCATCCATCATGGCACAGAGGCTTCTACTCTAATTGTGTACATTGAAATCAGGAGGGAGTGAGAGCACTTCTGATCCTTAATGAGATATGAATTGTGGTCTGCCTGGGCTAGACCTAGAAAGAACGAAAAGACAAATTTTAAGAGTCGGGCTTGGAGCATTTCTCAGCGTTAGAGCACTTGTCTACGGAACGAGGCTCTGGGTTGGATTCTCAGCACCACCACCAAAAGAGAAATCAAAAGGAGACGTTTTGCAGGGCATGGTGCTTAGTGGAATTGTCTCTGCTCTTGGAGGCAGGAAGATCAGGAACTCAAGAACATCCACACAGCTGAAGTTCAATTGGGGCATTGTCTGACGGATGATAAAAATGTTGGCCTCATTCATAAACTAGATTGATTTCCAAAGATGCATGAAAAATCTACCCACTCCCGTATCTTTTTCTTAAAATCTTTGATACTTTCTGAAACTTAGTTTTAAAAAAAAGTATTGATGCTAATGCTCCATTCTTCTGGATTTAGTCTTTCTTGAGCATAAGTCTCAAGCACCCAAGTCAGGGCAGTTGGTGCCTAAGTTTTCCCAGGTTGAGTTTGGTGGCATCTTGGGACAAGGACAGTAGGATCTGTTGCTAGGGAAACAGTGAGAAGCACCACATATGCATGCCTTTTAAAAGCCTGTACTTGCATTTTAGGATTAAGGAACTGAGAGTCTTATCAAGTACTAGTGAGTGAAAGTCATTATGGGAGACGGGGAAGCACAGGTGAGATGTATTCACATAGATGGAGCAGTAATACAATTTCGATTCCATATGTCTGCTTGGCTCCTAATTTTGTTAATCCTGCCCATTCATTAGACTTTATGGAAATTATGTTTAAAAGAGATACATCAAAGATATTGGTAGAATTTGGAAAAAAATTATTTTCTGTTGATAAAGTTTTATAATGTAATTTAACATAAATCATACAGTTATACTCTGTGTTGTTTTGTAGGCTGTTGGAAAGCTTTATTTTAACCTCTCTTGTGTTTTCACCACAGAACGAGGATATGACTTGCTTTTGCAGTTCCTGTGAGTTTGGATGCTTTCTTGTTTTCTGTAATAAGCCTTCGACAGAGCCAAACAAGCACATTGTCTCGAAACCTTGTGAGGTTACTTTTCCAACAGTCCTGTAACACATTTTAGTTCCAAAAGTGAGATTTTTTTGGACTGATGTTATTTTGAATTTTTTAATGAGCATGCAAATCACCTGGATAGCTTGTTAACATATAGAGTCTAATTCAGTTAGGCCTTGGGTATGGCCTGCGAATTTGAAGTTCTAAGAAGCTCCCAGTCCTATAGGTCTACTGAGCCATAATATATATTACATATTCGATGCCTTCTCAGCAATAATAGTTTCATACTTAAAAAATACTGCTTATTTTTGTAGTTGAGAGGGAGTAGTCACAGAATATAAATTCTCATCTTTTTTTGTTTGTTTGGGTTTTTTTGGTAGTGAGACAAATAGTTTTAAGCTTTCCCTTTCATTATTGACCTATTTATGCACTTTGTTGTTGCTGAAGCAGAATAGCTTAGTGAGACAGAATGTCTGGGCGTATTTTACTAAATTTTATAATGTACTTGTCAGTTGACAATTTTTCAGTCTTCATTGCTAAGTTGATACATGGATAAATATGGCATTAAGGAATTCCAGTTACCATCTTACTTCAAAGCAAGGAAAGGCACTGTAAGATTTTTAAACCATACAATTTTTGAATTAGTATAAAATATTTAAAAAACTTGAAAGAAGCATGAAATATTGAATACATAAATAATCAAAATTAATTAGATCTGTTTTCATGTTTTAAAAAAGTAGGAAGCTCCTGGGGGAGGGGGTGGAGGAAGAGCAACAACAACAAAAACGCTTTTAAAAATACTGTCTCATTAGAGTCAAAAAATGTGCTGTTTCATTAGAATAATAAAAATGCAATTTTAGATCTCGGAGGAGTCAGTTTTTAGACCAGCACTACTAATTGTTAGGAGGGTCACAGCCTTGTGAGATGTGCTATTCCTCACTGAAGTGAGAGCAGGTGGGGCTTTTGCTGCCGAAACAAATCTGGCACTCTTTTAACACTGAGGTTTTACTTATCACACATCTCAGAAATCCTATTCTTAGTTAAGAAGCCATAAAAAATCATATATACAGTAACCACTGCTCTATACAAGAATGAGAACAGTAGCAAAAATACTGGGAACAACAGAGAAATGTCCATACTGAAGAGAGGAGGGAAATTATGGTGGCTAATTTCATATTAGGTTCCCCAAGGAAGCAAAAACATAGCTTGATCATGTACCTTGAATGTATCTTAGCAATCTACTATTGCGTTTAAAAGGATGTCACAGAAAAATATGCCAAAGGAGTCACTTATACACAAATCCTCAATAGAAACAACATCTGAAGAACTTATTGTTTGGCTATGCATATTTATACAAAGAGAAAAACCTTGTCAACAAAGAAAGAGAACGCATACAGCTGAGTCAATTTGTTAGCTGAACAAGAAGATTTGAGACATGATAGTAAAAGCAAAACCAGTATATGCAATTTTTGCCATGCTGGTCTAGCTCATTACTTACAGGATCTAGCCATGTTTTTATTTAAATGACAGGTCGAAATCTGTTTTTATATGAACCCTTCTGGATGACCAGGTTAAAAAAAAAATCATGAAACTATTGAACTTAGACACTGAGGGAAGGAAAATGTTAAATCACCAATCGAATGCAAAACATGTAAGATTCACATTATGGAAAGAAGAGGGCCCTCAAAATAAACAAATTAACAACCAGATGATACAATCACCCCATAGCAAATGAACCAATCAACCAAAAAAAAATCTTCAAATGATTCTAATCTGTTTAGTTATGAGAATTTCAAAAGAGAAAACAAGAACAGTATATTAAATGGTATAGGATGATAAGAAGCAAAATGAAATTAATGTGAAAATTCTTTAATATAAAGCAAATCATTTAGAAATCTGTTGTTAAAAGACCAAACAAAAATGTAGCTAGTACTAGTAATAGTACTAGTAATATTTGTAATAGTATTCAATGGGTAGTTAGAAAATTGTTCTATTTCACTTCCTATTGCTGTGATGCACACTATGACTGAAGCCATGTGGGAGGAAAGGTTTATTTCTTCTTATAGGTTATGAGGGGATGTCAAGGCAGGAACCTGGAAGCAGGAACAGAAGCAGAGGCTATGGATGAATGCTGTTTACTCTTTTCTCTAGGCTTACTTAGCCTAGGGGTGGTTCCACCCACAGTGGACAGTGACCTTCCACATAAATTACTCATCAATTAAAAGCTCCCAGATTTGAACACAGGAAAATCTTGTGGATAAATATTTAGACAATTTGAAGTTTCCACTTTGCAGATGACACTAATAACACTTGATATTTGTATCAAGGTGACAAACAAAACAAAACAAACAAAAAAACCTAGCACCATTAATCCCTTATCAACTTTACACACAACTATATTACTGTTAAGCCATAAACTTTTCCTTTTTGCTTCTCCCTGAGATCATGTTAATATCAAAATATCAAACATAGTATAACTTTAAAAGCACTACTTTTAAAGTATAACTTTAAAAGCCTTAAAATATAAGAACTTCAAAAGTTCAGTATCCTTAAAATATGTAAAGTTGCTCCACTGTAAAATCAAAATAGGTTACATATTCTGTAAAATTATTTAAAAAAAGGCTTCTGTAAAATCAAAAATAGGTTACATATTCTCTGATTCTAAGAGGAAAGAATGGGGGCACCATAACAATCATATCAAAGCAAAATTATACTCTAAACAGTACAGGTAATTTAGTTTCCAATATCTGGGGCTCATTCAGTCTGCTCACTCACTCTTCTGGATCTGAAGAGCTTGGGCAGCAGTACTCTGTGGCTCTGTGATCACAGTACACATAGCTTGACTTGTTGGTTCAGGCCAGCTCCAATCTACAGCTGCTGGGGTCTTTGGTAATCATACCAAAGTCCTAGAATCTCCAGTACACTAAGGTTTCCACTGCAACTGAGACTGCATCTTTACTAACAGCCTCCCGGTCTCTCTTCAGGGACTCAAACTCTGCCATAAGGTGCTATGCCTCAGCCTCTATTCAAGACCTTCTTGGTCCTGGAGTTTTTAACCCTACCTTTACCGATGGCCTTTCCTGGCCTCTCTTGATGTGGTGCCAGCCTTAGGTTCACTCCATACCTCTTGCATCCAGCAGCTGCCATTCAGTCAAAACTATCTATTATTAACATTTAGAATTTAGCTTAAAACTAACTAAGCTTCAGTGCCAGCTTCAGGTGCAGCCTTGGCTTCTCTGGACAACAGCTTCATTGTGCTAACCCTGAAGAAATACTCTCAGAAGATAATGTTGCTCTCTTCTTAATCAGATAACCATAAACCGTAGATTTTTTTAAACTAAAATATACCACGCAAATGATCCTTATAGAATCTTGCTTTCACAATTTGCATTGCTCTCTGCATTCTAATCTTCAAGTTCTCACAGAACAGACCATTTGAGCTTTGGGCACTAATGGCCTTTGCAGCACAAAGTACCAAACACCTTGCAATCCTCCCCAAAACAACATGATTGTTGTTGTTTGTCACAGCAATATCTCACTTCTGGGACCACAATTTGTATTAGTCAGGGTTCTCTATATAAATAGAATCAATTGGATTGAGGGGGGAGATTAAAAGGATGAGAATTCTTTTTATATATAAAAATATGCATGTAAGAATTTATTAAGTCAGATGACTCCCACTTGAGAGGCTGACGTTGATGTGGATGTAGTTGTAGATTTATGCCAGATATAGTCATTGATTCAGGTTCAAAACTGTTTTTTCTTTTGTCTAATTAAATCAGTGGTTCTAGCCTGGAGTGCTGGAGCCCCAGAGCATTTTGGTCTCTTTACAATGCACTCTTAATCCTTGGACTGGAAGGCTTCAGCCTTTGTAAAATCTAGAATATGTAAACAGGAAGCCCGGACCTAGAAGGCTTCATCATTAGCCTTCCAAGACCTACTGCTGACTGAGCCACTCTGACTAGCTCCTTCTGAACTCTCACTCTTCTGGTTCAACTGTTCTGGGCTTCTTCTGCCGAGCTCTGCTGTGTCTCCGTCTCTCTCTGAGCTCTCATTGCTCCATCTGTACTGACTGCTTCAATTAACTGCTCTGTAACTCACTCTTCTACGAACTCTTTAATTGTTCCTCAACTGATTTCTTCAGCATGCTTCTCAACTAAAGTTGTGTTGACTCTATTAACTGACTGACTCTATCCGACTCTATCTGCTTCTTACTGACCCTTTGTCTGACTTAATCTGTCTATTCTTGAACTGACTCTAACTCTCTTTCATTGAATCAAGAGCCTGCCTTTTCTCATGAGAGTTGAACATGTCCTTACTCTGCTAACTCTTCCTCTGATTAGTCACTTTGTCTGCCATTTACTTTGAATCATCTCAGGCATAACTTCCTGTGTGACATTGACTCCTGAATTCTGCTTCCTATGTCTGTTTCCACTGTTTTTTCTAGAGATCAAAGGCATGGAACATCATTGCCTTCTGAATACTGGGATTACCAGTAGCTTGATCCTTAAAATGGGCACTTCAACATTTGGAGTATTCCCATAGAAACGGACTTACACTGGTGATGCTTTCAATCTTGTGGTTGCTCAGTCCACAAGGCAGACAGCTCAGCAATTTCAATTTGGCACAGGAAAACCTTCATGTCCCTTGCAGAGCTGCTGGTCCTCAGTCTAAGATGGAAGCCTTGAAACTTTAGCTCTAACATCAGTGAAGTAAATACTCAGCAGCAACAACAGAGTATGTCCACTAGGCAGCATGAGGGAAGATCAAAAGCAAAAGATGAGCTATCTTACTTAAAGCACACCTTTTATCAATCTGACTGCCACCAGAAGGTGTCGCGCACAATCGAGGTGGGTCTTCCCATATCTATTTAGGCTATTGAGACAATTCTTCGGATTAAATTCCATGTTCAGGTGATTTTAACTTGTGTCAAGTTGACCATAAAATCAATCGTAATTATGAACATGTTGCACTTCCTTACAAAGTGTTTGGAAACTCTGTGAAAGCTTTATGCGGGGGAGGGGGGAGAAACCTAGCTAAGCATATATATCAAACATGTAATTATGAAGGATCTTGTATGTTTCTTTTTCACATCTCAAATTTTACATTAATTACCAATCTAGATGATGTAGCAGTACGCTGTAATCTTTTACCTTCAATGTAGGGAAGGAGAAAGGAAAGATAGAAATCTTCACTGCTTTTATAAGCGGCCTTAATACCGAAGGAGAGAAAGGTAGAAATCTTCACAGCTTCTATGTAGACTTCTTTGTTCTTTCAGGAGTTATCACGCTACGGACAGCAACCCAACCAATGAACCACCAACCAACACCAACCCCGACTCTCAGGGCTTCAGACCTTTTATGCCCTAAGCCAAAAGTTCCCATAAACCCATGTGGCACGCAATCCCAAAGACAAGCTTCAGGTGCCAGAATGACGGCACCTAACCAAATCACAGCCACCTGCATCAAGCGTTCCAAAACCCACTCACAAACATCTACCACAGCTGGGGTGGGAACGCAAACCAAATGCAATCACCATTTTGCATTTTTAAAGAAACCAAAATAACAAAAACTTCTTCCAAATGTTTCTCTACAGGATTATGTTTTAATGTCTTATTTTAAATGCATGAAATTTGTCTTCATGAATCCAGGGCCTGGTTCAGAGTAGGCAAGCATTCCACTCCTGTGTTACATTGGCTATCTGGATCCAGTTCTAAATCAGATTTTTCTACTTAGAAATCTAATGATATTCTGCAGACTAGGATGGTGGTATGTGCTGGTAATTCTAACAGTTGGAGGAATTAGACAGAAGATTGCCAGTTTGAGGAAAGCCTGTATTACATAACCACCTGGTAACCTAAACACTATGCCCAGTTCTTTACCCTAACTCTTCATACATCAATTTTTAAAAATAAATAAGTCTGCTCTTTGGCCCACCAATACTTAAATTTTCTATTTGATTATTGCCAGGCAAATGAGACGTTATATCGTTACTGCATTTTTGGTAGCTATGTTAAATAGCAAGTGCAACATTTTTTCTTTTTCTTTCTCATAGCATAGTTTCCTGTGGGTTATGCTTAACCATTTCTCCCACAATTCTTTATTTGTACCTTGATCCACCTTTATTTGTACCCAAGACCCACTGTGGAGTGCATTCATAGCTGAGTTTGCACGTCGATCTTTAATTTACCTCCCCCAGCAATGGATTTTAACACCTCAAACCGTGTGGAGGTTATTTTACGATTTCTGTATAGGTGACTAGATTGTTTGCAAGTGAGATAGTTGATTATGTGTCTTTTTTTCCCTCTTCCTCTACTTGCTTCTTGTCTAGGCTGCTTAGAACAATTCATAGATGTAGTTACAGATGCCGTTACTGTTCTGTTTCTGGCTTATAGCTGTTCTTGAATGCAAGGAATTGTTTACGTTGACATGTACATAAATGCCACTTAACACATGAAAATTTCTAGATGTCCCTCATTTACCATTTCCTTACGATTACTTGTTTTAAATGTATCAAACGACCTTTCCAGATGTATTTATGTCATCATATTTCCTTCATCTGTTTACATAAACTTCCCTTTGTGCATTGCTTTTATACTGTGGAAATTGTAACATTGCCCACAAATATTCATCCCTCCCAGTACCTGTGAGAGGGCCATACGTTTGCCCTCTGTCACATGACTTGACTATTGCTATGCCAACAGCCAGCATTAGGGAATGCTTTGATTTTACCCTGAAAAGAGGCACACCTTGGAACAAAGCTGCAGAGTGGAGCGAAGTCACAGCTGACCTTCAGCCCACAGGAATCCAGAGTTCTAAAGGAATCTGTATGCATTTCAGTCAGGGAAATCCAGCAATATAGAGGCTGCACAGAACCAGCTGAAAACACTTTCTTATCGAGTCGGTTGTACACTGTGGTTACAGCACTAATTTATAATGACTTTGCAAACGGCGATCTGAATTTTTTTCTTTAAAACATTTCAAACTCATTCATCTTTCATTTGTTTTTCTTTCTTCATTATACTGCAATATTAACCCACAATTTTAAAACATATTGGGTTGTACTTTTTCAATGAATTGCGATTCACTTTCTTTTCTTTGATGAACTATAAAATCAAATTTTAAAAACAATTTCTACGTACACCTAAAAAGATTTTTCTTTCTAATTTTAGAAACATACCTAATAAGATACGTAACCTCTGTACTTTTACACATGCATATCAAAGCTTCCTGACTGAGTGTGTCCTTTCAGACCTGCCTCGTTTTCTTTCTCCTTATTTTAGCCATCGCAAGCTGAGGCCGTGTGATAAGGGCCTCACACAGAGTGTGAACCATCTTCAAAACGTGCTACCAGTTTCAAAATGAAATTATTCTAATTTTGTTTTTACTTGATTTTAGTATCATGACTTCTCTCTGGTCTTTGCCAAGACTCATCCTGCCTTTGTCAGTTCTTTTCTTCTAAGTGGTTATAAACTTTCATTTCCTAGATTTTATTTATATATATATATATATATATATATATATATATATATATATAAATATATATAAAAGCAAGATCAGAGTGTTTCTTGTTCATTAAATTTCATTTTGTTTATAGATATGGAAATGACCTTCTTTCTACCATCTTTACTATTCATGTTTACTTGCTTGTTTTCACCCAGTCTCACTATGTAGTTGAGGATGACCTTGAACTTCTTATCCTCCCAAATGCTGGGATTATAGGCACATATAACCACGTATGCCTATATTTTTATTGCTTGAGCATTTCATACATGCACTTACTGTTTTAATTAAGTCTACTTCCCGTTCCCTCACGTCCAACATAAGCCTACTCCCCCACTACCACTATTACTTCCAACTTTCATGCATTTGTCTTTTTTTTAATCCACTGAGCCACTTTATGCTGCCAATATGTGCGTGGGTAGCCTAGTAGGGGTTGCATCCCTGAAGAAAACCGACATCCCTCTCCCAACAGTCATCAGTAGCCAATAGCTAGGGGTGGTATTTCACAACCCTTTCTCCCTACCATACTGGTATTTTATCTGACTTAATCTTGCAAAGGTATTATGCATGCTGTCATAACTGATGCGAGCTCGTATGTGCAGCCGCAAAGTTATATCTGAAAAACATCGCATCCCTGTAGTTATCCACAGCCTCTGCTTCTTACATTCCCTGCCTCTTCCAAAATGATCCCTCATCCTTGGGAGGAAGGAGTCTGATATGGATGAAATCGTTCGGGCTGAGCAGTGCACTCTGAAGTTTCTTATTCTCTCCATGTGGAGTGGTTTGTGGGCCGCTGTGTTATAGTCATCTATGACAAAAACGAGTGTCCCTGGTGAGGGATGACAGCGCAGCTGTCTGGGTTAGCCTAATCATGATCACACAGAGGTGGAGTTCCGATGGGAGTGATTGTGCCTACGTCCTGTTTGTCTACTATTTGATACACGCTTTCCATCTATGTCCTGTGGTGTCTGTAGGGTTCTTCCTGCTTTTGTTTGTTCATTTTCAAACAAATGAAATCACTAATTATACGCAGTCGCTCTTAGTGGGGCTTTGGTAACACGGTCCCCTATGGCCAGGAAATACTACATGGTAAGTTCAGGAAAAGCAACAAGAACAATAACAACAACAAACAATTCTATGCAGCTTTAATGTAACAAATTCTTATAAATATTTTGCTTTCAGTTATCATGATTAATAATCTTGCTATGATTATCTATAAATTAAAATTTAAAATAAGTACGTATTGGATGGGAAAGTACATGGCGTATAGAGGGAAAACACTATGCAAGTTTCAGGAATACTCTGGATGTCCTGAATGCAAACTTCTGTCTTATATTTTCCCCTTTTCGTTTATATACTATGTAGTTTACATGTACACAAGTACACATGAGGACATTACATGAGGAACATAACTGCGAACGGAACGGTTATATCCTCTTGAAATTCCTATATTGTTTTAGCTCCTACTGTCATGGTTAGGAGACACGCAACCTGGGAGACGCTTTGGTCCCATGGACAAAGTCTTCACAAGTGGGACTGATGCCTCATGAATGAGTTCTCAGAAAGCTCCCTTTCCAGCTTTTGAGGAAACAATGGCTTCCGTGAGTCAGAAAGTGGCTCTGTGCCACACTGCTGCGTTTATGAACTTGGCTACTGCTAGACACAGTTTTCATAGATTTTTACCCAAGAATGGGGAAATGCTGGTGTGTAGGTAATATGTGAGATTTCAGCTGTATTAAGAGTGCTAGATAAGTTTCCAAAGCAATTGTACCAAGTTCTTTCCTTAGGAGTCTTTCACCTTTTCCAGTATGCGAATTTAGTGAATTTAGTACTGTGAATTTCCTCTTAGCACTTTTTTTTTTTAAAAAAAAAGCTGGATCACATGTCTTTTGATAAGCTATATTTTCATTTATATTTAGTGAAGTATAAGTGTAAAATTCTTTTGAAGTTTTATCATTCATCTGTGAATTATTTTTTAAAAAAATCTACAGGTTATTTTTCCTGTTCTATTACTGATTTCTAGTTTGCTTCTGTAGTGCTTAGAAAACACTTTTCATTTGATTTTTACTTACCCTGGTTGAAGTTTGTTTTATGATCCAGGAAACAATATATTGTAGTATATGTTCTCTGGGCACGTGGGCAAGCTGTCAATCTCTGCTCATTAGGTGGAACTTTCAGTCAATGTTGACTTTATGCTCTCAATTGATAGTAGTGTAGAAATCTTTTTGATTTATGTAGGCATGTGTTGTTTATGAATGTGTGGTAAGAGGGACAGATACAGAGAAAGACAGAGGCAGATAGAGAGAGAGAGAGAAAGAGCATGTGCATGTATGTCTGAACATGTGGAGTCCAGGAAAGATCACTGGTGTGCTCCTCTTTTACTCTCCACCTATTCCTTTGAGGCAGGTTCTCTCTATGAACCCCAGGCTCTGTTTCTCTTGGCTAAGCTGGAAGCCAGGAACTCTAGCAATTCTCTTGTCTCCTTCCCTTCCTCCATCTCTCCTTCCCTTCCCCAGCTGATCTTCCCCTTCCTGACCTCACACCTCCAGTCCAGACATAAAATCTATTCTGTGTCATTCTCTGAGGGTTAGGGTTAGGGTTTTAAAAGTAGCATTCCTGTTGTACTGCAATGCCCTTTAACGCTTTCTCAATGTCTTCAGCTCATATGGAGGGTGCAGATGTGTGTGTGTGTGTGTGTGTGTGTGTGTGTGTGAGAGAGAGAGAGAGAGAGAGAGAGAGACAAGTTGTTACTGGTGTGTTCACATTGTAGATAATCATGTTATGTTTTTCCTTGAATTGACCTTTAAAAAAGTTAACGTAGTATGGAAATAGATTCTAAAACTTGCCTGTTGCCTGTGGTTTGTTAAGTGGTCCTGAACTCTAGGCAGAAACACGGTTCTCAACTGCCTCCCTGTCTCATCCTTTCAACTCAGACTTCAAAATTACACTGGACACTTTTATGGAATGCCCAGACCTCCCTCCCTTTCCCATGTGTACTTGAACTTGATCTTTTAGCATCAGTCTTATCCTTGCTAAGTTTGATGCTATTCCTCCTGATTTCCGTTCCTGCATTGAACACTAGGAATTTGGCTTTGAGAGTTCCCAGGGGACAAACGAGTTCAGCCTCGTCAGTGTTTATCTCAGTCTCTAAACTGTCTCTAAAATCTGGTCTGAATAGTGGTCAGGCATGCCAGATGTTGAGCATGTTGGGGCTACTTGGACAGTTCGTTGAATAATGGAATGATCACATCTGTCAATCATTTATTATATTCCTCTATTCTCTGCCCACGGAAGGCATTGTTGTTCGGTAGGTTTTATTGCTACTGGAAATTTATCCTCCCGTGCTTACAACCTGAAACCTGTTGGCATAATTGACCATCAGGTTTTATTATTAATGCTGCATAGTCTTAAGTTTTATTGTCTATTTATTCTATTCATATGTAAATTTGGAAATAATCAGAATTTACATTTTCGTTCCTTACAGTTGAAGTAGAATCTTTATGGGTGAGATTTTAAATTAGTAATTACTAGTACACCTACTGATTTAATTACTTCTACTGAATTAATGCTTTCCGGTTTGGAAATTTACACAAAAACCTTGGGTACCTCTCAGTAACCAGTTGATTTTACTTCTCGAATTTTATCCAATGAACATAATCGCATAAGAACACAATTGTATTTTACAAAATTTTTCATTGGAATGGATTTATAATGAAAAACATTTATAAGAACATAAACATAGTCTCAATTGCTTGATCCAATAATAAATGAATGAAATGCTATTGACTCCTCAGGAACCCGATATACACCATATCAGACGTGAAAGTGAGAAATAAAAATTTAGAAATAAATTGTACAATGCAATACTTATAGGTTGTAGATCTAGTTACAGACATATTTATTGATAATGGTATATATCTCTGGAGATAAATGACGCAGTGATTGCCAGTGGGGTAGAAGTTTAGCAATATATTTACACTATTACCATGTGTATGCATACATATGACGCTTCAGATGTTAACTTGAAATTTCGCTCATTCAATCCCCTTAGAGTTTTTAGATAGTCTCCTGAAAGGAATGGGTGTGGAGACATCTTACCACTAGAACTAGAGATCATTCCAGAAAGTCTCTGGCTCAGACAAGTTACAAAAGGAGATTTTCTTCTCTAGTTGCTTCTGTAGAGTGGTTTGTGTTCAGTCTCTAGGAGAGTATGGATCTCTGACTTCTTAGTTTGATCTGGGGTATAGAATTGCCCATCAATCAGATAAGTCCATGATATTCCATTATACTTTTGGAGACCAGAGTTCAAAATGAAATAAGATCTTTTAATCCATAGGTAAACCCAAAGGAAATAGGAAAACAGAGACTCTAACTTTTTTCTGTCACGTTCCATTGGTTTTTAATGAACTGTTTAAGTTTATTGAGTAACAAAGGCAAGCCAGATGTTTAATGGTCCAATAAAGTAATTAATTGGTGCTTCTGTTTTAACAGTGTTTTGCCTATCCGGCTCCATGGCACAATTTCAAATATGTTGGATTGTTTAATTGCATTAGGCAAGCCCAGTTAACCCTTTATCAAGAGTTACTGACAAGGGAATATATCTTCTTATTTATTACTTTCCCTTACTTTAGAGGCTTATGGATTTGGAACTGGGAATTTTACAAAAATTTCCATGTTTGTATCACTTACTAACTTGTAATTAATTTTTAATAGTTCTTCCATTCTGCTGCACACTTTTTCTTCAATTTCTTTTCCCATTGTTCTATCTCATGTACATAGTCATATGTTTTCCAGATTCTTAAGTGTCCCTCACCTTGTTTTAACATTTGTCTGCATTTTGTGAAAGCGTTCTTTTTAATACATCGTGTCGTTCTGGATTCAATATATCTGATGGGTCATCATGTCTTGTGACAGCCGGAACACTCAAAAGGCTACCAGGGCCCAAGCAGGTCATGGGAAACAAACAATACTGCTTAACCATGCAAAGGAGAATGGTGAGTCCTCGGGAGTCCTGGGAAGCCATTGAAATTTAAAAAAAAAAAAAAAAAAAAAAAGTGCTAATGGAAAGGAACTTGTCGGGAAGCTAAAACCCTATGATGCTTGCCCCAAAAATTAAAATTATAAATTGAGATGTAAACAAGGCAAACAGCTGACAATGGTGTCACGCTTATAGTCCAATATGTCATTGTCCTTAAGTAATGTCCAGAACTGCTTCCAAGGGAAATGCCATCAACACAAGCCACAGGACTTGGGATGACACCTGGCCATTTATTAGTATTCAAATCATTTCGATTTCTTTTTGAAAGATATCTGGCATCTTCATATTTTCAACGGCTAATTAATTATACTTGGAGCTGTCTCCTATTGTTCCTTGCTCATCACTCAATATGCATGCATATATTATCACTGTGCTGCAATTACTTATTAATGCAGACTTCTCAAGATAGGAGCTGAGCTTCATGACAGTAGAAGCCTCCCCTCTGCACCCACGGAACCCCATTCAGTTCCCAGTTCATATTTAATGAGCACACCTGAGTAAGTTTAATCTGTCTTCTCTTGTCCTTTCCATAAAGGACTGAGACACATTATTTATTTTTGTTTAAATATGATCTAAAGCCTTGACTCCAGTTTCAACGTACACATAACACTCAGGAGTCATCTGTTTAATTCATGCTTCCAGTGCTTGCTGGTAGCATTTTGACCGTAGAAAATCATGCGTAGATGATTAGGTTGGGCTGGTATCTCGTGAGAAGAGGAGTTGGGATTGGAGTTGAAATAAAGATCTCTTGCTTAGTGAAAGAATTCTACCAGCTGACTCACAGTTAATGGAAATCATGGTCCAATTCATTTACTTCGACATTTAAATAAATGATTTTCTTTCTTTTCTCCTTTTTTTTTTTTATTTATTCAGAGGGATCAATAGTACCTGCCTCATCAAGTTACCAAACAGAATTTTGAGACATAATGCAAATGATGAACACGGTACTCAACACATTGTGAATACTGAACTCCTCCCCTGCTAGTCAAAAATAGTTTACTTTTCTCTCCACCTCCTGCCAAGATAGTTGCATAGTAGCTGGCTTAAGAACATTGGCAGCAACCTAATATATTATGTCTCACACATCAAGCTCACTGCACAATGGCCTTGAGATCCAAACCAGCTACGGGCATTTTCAAAGTTTTAGATAAAGATTTTTAAACCATTGCTTTTCCTAAACATCGTTCTCCAGCCAGTCTTAGTTGTCATTCGGGTATTCTGTTCTACTTGGAATTCCACATACACTCTTTTTTTTATATCATTTATTTAATTTTATTTTATGTGCATTAGTGTGAAGGTGTCAGATCCCCTGGAACTGGAGTTAAAGACATTGTGAACTGCCGTGTGGGTGCTGGCAGTTGAACTCGGGTCCTCTGGAAGAGCAACCAGTGTGCTTATCCACAGAGCCATCCCTCCAGCCCCCACATATGCTTTTTAGTGACAATAATCTCAGCGATAAACTCTAATGTCATCTTGGAATATCTTTTACAGACCACTCATCTGGAGAAAAGCTAGCACTGATGTTGCAGGCACACTTAGAGCAGGCACACCAATTGATATAAGATGTACAGATGACCATAAAAGTAAAGTGATATCTGAGAGTTGCTCACTGAATGGGCTCAGATAGAGGAGTGATGACAGTGTTTAGCTCTGACCTCATGGAGTGCTGGATGAAGGAGAAGACAGGAACTGGTCCCGAAAGAGCATCTCTCATGAATCCAAGTAAAACAATCTAAACCTTATGCTCTGGGTTTTTTGCCTCTAGAAATTCAAGAGGACCATTTGGACAGTAAATAACAAAGCTTTATAAAACAAAATTTCAAGAAAAGCAGCTGCCAGCTGTTTTTCTGCTGAGGTAAGCAACCAGGTGTTAAGCAAATGTAACCAAAGTCGCAAATCCAGCTTGGGTGAAATCTAATATTTTTCTAGGTCTTACCTTTGCAGTAGCTGATGAGCCTATATGCCTGAATACACCTTAAATTCATCAACCCACAGGGGAAATTGTTATGATTCCGTATCTACCGTGAGAAGTTTTACTTTTTGTGCTTATTTTAGAGCCAGCATTTTCTTAGCAATATGCATCTGTGCTCATGAGCAAGACTTGTGGCTCGCACATTCCTGTGACTCGCTTCCCAAATCTGGCCATGTGCCATCATGGCATGCCTACTGCTCTTAGTGTGACTTTTCTATCCTGTTTTTTGACTCTTTTGCTCAACATACAATATGTCAATCTAGTTGCACATTAACACATATAAGAAATAAAACTCTGTTGTCAAACTTGAATATGAGATGGAGAATGGATTGGCTGAGAATGTATCTTGTTTTTTAATATGTTTTTTAATCAAATAAAATAAATACTTAGGCAAAAGGGACCACAACTTCTTTGTCTGTTCTGTTAAGAAAATATGGGTATTCATTAGTCTTCTGATCTGTCTCTTAACAATAAGTTCCCCAGATTTGAAAATGGCATTCAACACATTATTAAACTATAGAACTAGAAAAGCACTCAAGGATTTTACCTCATTTTAAAATGCTAACATTAGATTCATTTTCTCTACAAAGCTAACTCCTAAAATGGCCATAGGAAATGCATACCCTGAACTCAACTTGCCTCAGAATTAGAGCCTGGGAAGTTATTAAAAAACCAAGAAGATGTTTATTTCAGTGTGAAGCATTTTAAACATTTAGAACATAGAATATTTTGTAGCCACCATTTTATAAACAAATGTGGAGTCGTTCCATTTGCTTAAACTATGAAAGGGGAGATGAATATAGTCCTAAGTTTTACATGTGCACAAATACATATATGCCCAGGTGGTGTGAGATAGTTTATAACAATTGCTTGAAAATCTCCACAATTAAGAATTAACAAGAAACAGTTTTTAAATTTACATGCTCACAAATTTGCATAGCAATTTTGATTCAGGTTTGAAATATTTTTCAATTTCATATTGAAATACAATATAGGGGAAGCCAATCATAGTCTGTAGTCTATGTTTTACAATATATGTTTTAACCATGCTGTTCTATAAAGTTCCTTCTTATTATCCTATTGACATAATAGCATAGTCTGTGATTTCAATAAGAAATTCTTGTGATAGTAAATACATCCTATCCATGGGCACCAATGACCATTGGTCTACTACAGAAAAAGAGTAAAGTAACTTTGGACTCTTGGGAATTTAATCATATGTATTTGGCATTCACACTTGAAGAGTACAGGAGCCCATACCATGTCTCCTAGAGTCAGACAGTAGCTTTAGGATCATATGATAAAAACTATAAGCTCAAGGATTGAGGAAGATGACAAGCTTCTAGACTTTAAACCAATTAAAAACAGTATTTGTCTCTTTTTGAAGTTAACACATAGAAAGCTTTTATCTTGTGATCCATCTTATTTTACCCAGGATCATCTATGTGAACATTAGGTTTAGACTAGCCACTGGGGCCTGGGGAGTTAACAGTAGGTACATTCCCCGAGTCTGTCAGTAAGAAACAGTTATAGTACGGTAGGGCCCCTTGATAAGGGTAGAGTGAGACGAAAGAGAATGCAAGATTGTGTAACTATATTACATACATTTACGCAACTGTCAAAGAACTAACTTAGTCAATAAAAATATACAAAGTAGGAGGTTTTACAGAATGGTCCCCTGTTTTAGTTTGGCTGTATCTATTATGGACGATGAAATGCATTGCTGTTTTTGGTTTAGGTGGTGGCAGAGGATAGGAGGTAGAGTTAGGAGTTAAACTGCAGTGGAACTCCAGGGTCGATGAATAAAGATTAAGCTATGACTCAAAGTGCAATTCATTTGACTTATTCTTCAAGAATGAAAACTGAAACAATAGCCATTGTAGATACGAGCCAGAGAAACCAGAGCTTCTCCACTGAAGCTTAAAGTTCTATTCTAGAGTATCCTTTGTATACAAAGGGCTCTGCCTTGAATGCATGCTATAGTTCAGAGTCCTGTAAGATGGGAACCTGCAAACTATCTTTTCAAACTTTAAAAAGGAAAGATTCCATTATTTAGCAAATTGTGCCCTTCAAACAATAGGTTTGGACTTAAAAGCAAACCTGACCATTTTATTTCTAAATTACAACACCTATTGCTCAGGTAAAACCCAGCCCGGCCCACACACTGCATTTCTTACAAACAGGTGGGAATCTGAGCCTGTACAGAAGCAGTATTTGCTTTTTTACAATAGGTGCATGGTTCAGTGTTATTATTGTTTCACTGTTATTCCTGCCTGGAGTGTTGATGAACAACTCTGATTGTTTCAGCTTTTCTTAAATTTTCTAGAGCATCCAACTCTAAATTCAAACTACTATCTTTTAGAACACTCTATGCTTCTGAGTTCTGGAAAATTAAATCTTTTGTTTGAGGACCATGTAAATCACTGGTGGAATCCATTGGTACCGTAAATTGTAAAGGATGAAACTCTTTTCTTAAGTGTCATCAAGCACCATTCTTGTATGGATTGTAATTCTTCCTATCGCCACAGACAACCCTTTTGTCTTTGCTCTGTTATTCTGGTCGCCCTACCTATGGTAATGATAAGGAAATCTAAAACTATATAGAAGAGTTGGTAAAGCTACTGAAGTGAAAGGTAAGATAGCCTGGGCTAAGAGCACTGTATTAGTCAGGGTTCTTCTCCAGAGAACAGAACCGACAGAATGAGTCTATATATAAAAAGAAGATTTATGAGAATGATTTACAGGCCGTGGTCCAGAGAGGTCAACAATGGCTGTCTACCAATGGAAGTTTCAAGAATCCAGTAGTCAATCAGTCCACAAGGTTCTATGCCTCAGCTGGTCTTTGGTATACACTGAAATCATGAAGGAGTAGGCGCTAATGCCAGTGAAGGAATGGACTTGCTGGTAAAAGCAAGCACAAGAGCAATCAGGCAGAAAGCAATTTCCTTCTTCCAGGTCCTTTATATAGGCTACCAGCAGAAGGCGTGGTCTGGATTAAAGCTGTATCTTTCTAAAGTCAAGTTGACAACCAAGAATAATCATCACAAGCACCCAGGAAGAGATCACCACAGAAATGGATCCATGATTCACACAACATGCACACACATCAGGCACACACACAGAAATATAAGACAGGCCAAAGATCAGAGTTAAATATGGTCCAAGTCCAAAAGAAAGAGAAGGCTGAAGATAAAAGGACTTGAAGGGTTCTTACCTGTTGGCAATACATGTAGCATGTGCTGGACTTGGCTGGGCTTTGATCTGAATAACAGGTGGTTGCAATTTAGAAATACAGCGGTCAAGTTTGTTTTTAAGTACAGTTAATAATTTCCTTAATAGCTCTAATGTTTCGGGCTCTGAAATATAACAGTATACATTCTTTAGGAGACACTTTTTTTTTTTTAATGGAGAAAATGAGCAACAGGGTGTAGCTTAGAATATCATCCTGAAGTATTTGTGTAAAAAACCGTAGAGAAGTTGTGAAGGTTAATTTTCTTTGCTTGTTAAGTGACTAGAAGGAAGAAAAGTGGCTTATTTTATTTGACAGACTACAGGTTCTATGGAGTCTATTATACCAGCTTAGAAGTTTTAGCCATTACATACTGGTCCTTCCTCCTAAGCGTCAAATGCACCATTAAGTCCACATATGAATTTATTTTGAGATCACTATGTTCCTTTCTTTACTCTTTGAGAGGTCAGAGCCTGAGGCTGCCACGTAGCCTCATGTTATATGGAACATAAGTTTAGGGACCCTTATTCCCAGAGGGATTTATACAGGAATTCATACGATGATACTCTTGCAGTATATTTTAACTTATTCTCAGATATTAAAAAGCTACACGTACTTCTGTGCAGTAATAAGAATGGTGAGCAGCCGCGTATCCAGCAGATGGAGCCACTACCAGAAGGTCATGTTCCTTATCTATTGGAAGCAGCTTCTCAGGTGTTGTCTCTGGAATGCAGAAAGCATGTGAGTTTGGAGCACCAACAATTGTCTACACAATGGTCCTTGATGAGAGCATTTGTCTTCTAATATTGACTCTGCCCCGCTGACACATTTGTGTCGAAAGCATCGGATTGCATTAATTATAATGGAGGAAATTTATAGAGGTTCCTCCCTCAGCCTAAGCCCTCCTCAGGTCAGGGAAGACCTTGCCTGGGGACTTGACTGGCCTGTAAAAGGACATCATGTCGGCCAGATGAAGTTGGAGGTTAGGACACTGTAGAAGTTCTGTTTATTGCTCATGAAGGCCTGTATAATGTGTGTAATGCGTGCTCCAGGCTGGTGGTAGGAAGCAGGTAGGGGCCATGAGAGGCTACGGTCTGTCAGTTAGCCATGTGAGGTGAGATCCTTTGTCCTAGATACCTAGGTTTTCCATCTCAGAAAGTTGTCTTTGCTCTTTATTGAAGTCCACCAGAGATATTAATAATTTTTTTTACAAGATACTGTGGGGTCCTATTTACATCGCTGGTTACTATTTTATTCTCTAATACTTCTGCACAGCATTTATCACAAATATTCGATACAGAAGCCAACATGAAGCATATGTGAATCTCATTTAATCTATGTTTTGATCGTGGATGTAATAAATCCTGCTTTCATGAGTCTGTTGTGAACTTTTAATTTAGTTATTAAGAGTGGACGTTTCAAATGAATTGCCTGGATAAAATGATGACAAGGAACTTTCCAGCTGCATGGCTTCCCGAGCAATTGATTTAATCTTTCTAAGCCATCAATTTTACAACTATAAAATCAGAACAATAGTGGTCAGCACTAGATTACTGTGAAAGTTAGGGAACAAAAATTGCGTATGGCACTTGGCACACAGAAACTATTAATTCAATTGGGGATTTGAGTCAACATTATTTGAATTGCCCATGAACCAATCTGGGTTACACCTCCAGTCCACTAAAACTAAACAAAAAATAACAGTAATGACTATAAAAGTGTTAATAAACACATGTATTGCTTTACTATGATCTGGAATTTACTATAACACTCTGAACACTCTATATTACAATGTGTTAAATATTCGGAGCATCCCCGGGGCATCACAACCTTCCTCTTGTCCTGGTAAGTAGCAAATAGAGGAGGAAGTCCAGGCCATAGTAGGTGTCTGTCTTTGAAATTAGGCTCTGCTTTGGCACCATTCATTAAATAGTGTCCTTATGGTCTTGAGTTATTTTTTATTCTTTTAGAATTGAGATAAAGGACCATGGGAGGAATTTTATTTCTCAAAATATTATTTGATTTTTTTCTTCTCTAGATTGTATCAGAGAAAAGAAAACTTCAAATATTTTTTTAGTTGGTCTTCAAATTTGCTGTGATTTATACTGGAAACCAAGCTCACTGTACTGATTAAATTAATCTTGGTTTTGCTTCGGCAGCAAAACGATTTCAGAACACACCTGCTTACCCTCAATTCTGCTGACATTCCTCCATGATACTCTGAATGCAAGGGTCAGCCTGGAAGCAGTTCAACTTGTGTTCAAAATCCCTTGTGTGAAAAAGTCAACTCTCATAGCTCTTGCTTCTTGGGTTGGCCTCCGGAGAAGCATCCCAATGGATGTTTTCTGTTGGAGGTGAGTGGCTCAAACTCAATAGCGTTTTGTCTGCTCCATGAAATGGATTGCAGACCGCTTACGTTTTTATTTTTTTCCTGCCTCTTTAAAAATAGTTTCCTGTGAATTTGTTTGATTTTAATGATAGATTGTATGTCACCAAAAAAATTCTCAATGTGCTCACAACAAGTATATAAACCCCTGAAGTTTTACAGCTGAGTATTTAGGGAATGTAGCCTTAAAATGTTTAATTGTGTAACACAAAACAATTTTAAATAGGCCATATTTACCTCACCATACGGTGTGTGATTCCTTCAAACTTACACTGACCGTCCATAAAGACCTTGATGCAAGACATTTTTGTCTGGGCATAATTCTTATTTGATTGGGCTTTCATTTTATTTAAAAATGCCACCTGAATCTTCTCAATTTCACTTCATTATACTTACCTATTTAACATGCAGATCAGGCATCTTTAATTGTTGATTGTTGATTGGATCGTATTCATTCCCTGTTCCTTTCAAGGAATAAATTACCAATTTGAATGTATCGGATTAAAGAGGCCTGACCTAAGCCACACTATGGGAATCAAGTGATAAGCATCCAGTGAGTTCTGATTCAAGTTCTGTGCAGGAAGCCAACAAAGAGAGTACTGGATGGTTCTCGCTGGTGCCAAGGTAGGAGGTACAGCAGAGTCAACCCTTTAGCTCATTAAGGTGGTTACATTTCTCTGTTGGCCAGTTTGATAAAGACACAGCTCTGGATATCTGTACAGCTCTTTCCTGAGACATTTAGATCTTGAGGGCTCTGGCCTAATCAGGGGATTAATTTCTTGCTAAGCCCCAAGGTAATTGAATTATTGGAAGATGATAAAAGGTTGGAGTCTGAGTCTTGTTGTAGGAAGTAAGTCACGTGTTGTCATGTCCTTGGGACTCCATTTCACCCCAGCTCTTTCTATAGCCACTACGCTCACTTTCTGCCTGCTGAGAACAGGCACCTTTCATTGACTTGATGTTCTGCTCAAGGCCACAAGTCCAAGAGGTCATGTACTAAACCCTCCGAAATCATGGCATTAAAAAAAAAAAAAAAAAAAAAAAAAAACTCCATTCTCTTAGGTATTTAGTACACAATGATGAAAACCATAGCTAATGCAGCCAAGCTGAAAATAAAATCTCCTTCTACAAATCTCCATAGCTCCCCAAATAATAATCCCCAAATCACAGTCATTTCTATGTTTGCTAGGTACAAATCAATTATCTCAGTCAAACAAACTTTTATATTTTATTCTTAATTACTGCAAGTCTCGAATTAAAATGTCTTGTATATCAAAAGTAGTAAAGGGACACAGGAAGAAACAAAGGCAAATGAATAATGAATAATACAGAATATTACAACACCTCCTTTCCATTTGGTCTTATTTTATATAATTTATTCTGATATTTATTTCAAATACGAAACATTTTTTTCCTTCCATTCCTCTCACCCAATGTGACTCCCTTTTCCACAAGAGCCTTCAACTGCCATCTCTTTCCAACATGTATGTCTCATACAAGAAGAAGAAGAAGGGAAGAATATCATGATTCTGTTTACAGCTGAGTTATTATTCCCTTTTGTATTTATATAACACTTTTTTAATCCTCTCATTTGTGGTTGAGTATCTATATTGAGAACATTCCCTAGCTATTGTGTCCAGAGCCGCAAAGACCATGGATGAGCAGGTGTCTCTGTAGTAGAATATGCCAATGTGCCAGAGAGTGATACAGCTAGGTCATACAGCAGTTCTATTCTAGCTTGTTTGAGAACCCTCCAGAAAGATTTCCAACTGGCTGTACCAGTTGATACTCCCACCAACAGCGCTGAAGAGTTTCCATCTCGCCACATCCATGCTAGCCTGTGTTGTCATTTGAATTCCTGATGAGAGCCACTCTAACTGGTGTGGGACCTTAAAGTAACTTTAGTTTGCGTTTACCTGATGAGTAATGATGTCGAACACTTTTTAACCTATGTCTGTCCATTTGCATCTCTAATTTTGAAAATTTTCCCGTTCGTCTCTACAGTGCATTGATAATTAGGTTGTTTAGTTGCTCAATGTTTAGGTCTTGAGCTCTTTGTATATTCTAGATACTAATACTCTGCCAGTTAAATAGCTGGAAAAGATCTCCTCCCATTCCGTGGACGTCCTGTTCATTCGTTTCACTGCTTTCTTTGCTGCACAAAAGCTTTTTAGGTTCATGAAATATTTTGCATTGATTATTGTTCTTATTTACTATACTAGTGGAGTCTTATTCAGAAAATCCTTTCTTGTACCTATAAATTGAAGTATATTCCTTACTTTTTTTTATAGCAGTTCAAGGTATCAGATCTTATGTTGAATCCCTTGATCCATTTTGAATTGAGTATTGAGCATGGTAAGAGATACGGCTCTGGTTTCATTTTCCTGTATATTAAAATCCAGATTTCCCAGAACCATTTGTTGAAGATGCTCCCTTTCCTTTTTTTCTACTGTATATTTTTGCATCTTTGTAGAAAATAAGGTTTTAACTGTAGTTGCATGGATGTACATCTGGGCCCTCAATTCCATTCCATTCATCCAGATGTTTATCTTTGTGCCAGTACCTTTCTGTTAATATCATGGCTCTATAATACAACTTGAAATCAGATATGGTGATACCATCTGAAGTATTCTCCTTTGGTTCTCCTTTGTCTTTTGTACCATCGTATTAACTTTTGTATTGTTTTTCTTCACGGCTTTAAAGAATGGAATTTGAATTTGAGTCCTTCTCTATGGGAGGAAATTTTTTGTCTAGTACTGTATGAATACTTAATCAAAATCCCACCCTGGGGAGGCCATAGACTCCAAGGTAGAACCTGCTATTGTTACTTTGCTAAATGGTGATTTTATCAATGGTGATTTTCCCTATAAATATTTATATGTATGTGCATAGATTTGTGCTACTCCCTACTTTGCTCAAAGCAGATTCTTTTCGTAGTGAGCAGCAGTCAATGCAGAGAGGCACAACTATTCAATATTTTAAGAATAAGAGACAGAGTGCTTAGTTAGCCCTGTTTGGAACATCTACATTAAGGCACAGGGAATATCACGGGAGAGAAGATAGGAAGAATAGGTGCTCAAGGACAAGGAGGGTGTTAAGAAATGGTGTCTTCTAGACATGATATGATCACTGCAGTTATTTATGGCATTATAGCAGGCATAGTGTCCTTCACAAGCCAACCAAATCCTAGAATAGATGAGCTAGAACCTCATTCTTTATTGAGGTCTTGTTCGTTGGTTGGTTTCTCATGCTCCGGTAGACATTTCCACACCCAAACATGTATGAACAATACTAACTAAAGTTAGAGGGTTATAAAAAATAACAGACATAAAGATTCTAGAGGTCACATCTTGGATGGTGAATAAGAGAAACATAAACATGATATGTCATTGTGTACATATATGAGATTTTCAAAACTAACAAAAATGATAAATGAGTCAATTTGGCTTTATTTCTCATAGGCTTTGTCTATAGAGTATTGTTGTGCTGTTATTCTAGTAAAATATTTCAGTTGTGTGTCTTAGACAGTAAAATGAGAAAAGCCTGAAGTAGAAAAAGAGGTCAACGTCATAATATCTCAGAGCACTGGGTGGATGAAGATGCCAACTCTCTAGGAAATGAGACAAGAATAACCAGTTACACCTGGAGGAGTCCAGTGATTCTCATTTGCACCAACACCAGATGACGAAGCTTCTTGAATCCCAGGGTAAAATTAACAGAGTTGACCTGAGGGATAATGCATCTGAATATAATGCACCCTCACCCCCTGTGCACTCTTTGCAAGACACAGTCCAAATATATAAAGCAGCATCACAAAACGCAGGACTTTTATAGCTTGTGCATCATCCTTCAGGAGAAAGAGAAATTGCTAAGAAGCTAAAGAAAACATCAAACAACAAGTGCATCTGTAAAGAACAAATATATCTGTTAAGTAAATGGGCACCGACCCATCAATAAGGAAAATAATTACAAAAGTAAGAACCACATGCAGAAAATATGCCTGAGTTTCTGCCAACACAATTTATTAGACACAAATTCACAGCTGTTAGGTAATCTCCCTGGTAAACAGAAATAATTAAATTAATTATTCAAAGTAAATAGCAGAAGAATAAGAGAACATAAGGAAACACAAGAACAAAATACATAAACACCAAGCAAAATTTGAGGAATTTGTAAATAAAATGGTACAATAGACTTATGAAAACGACCTT
The DNA here is from genome assembly GCA_026225945.1 of Cricetomys ansorgei. NCBI lineage: Eukaryota > Metazoa > Chordata > Mammalia > Rodentia > Nesomyidae > Cricetomys > Cricetomys ansorgei. The sequence goes on along the minus strand of JAMJFZ010001203.1, from coordinate 13,341,502 downwards.
AAAGAAATGTGGTTATTAGCTAGATTAATCAAGAAAAACAAACAAGGAAAATAAGCCTCACCATATAAGAAGATATGATTACTTATCCAAGAATAAAAAAGAAATTATGTACGTGAATCCACATTAATAAAAAAGTACATTACTGGGATAGAGAGATAGCTGGGTAGTGATAGCTGTTTGCTGAAAGCCTGAACCCTCAGCATTCATCATATACTCTTGGGCTTCGTGGTCTTCCTAGCCCCTAGCTCTGACAGATACAGTGCTGTGCTCTCTATAAATTATCAAACTGAAGCCATTTGTTATGAGAGCACAAAGGCATGCGTAACAATCTTAAGACAGTCATAGAAACATAGTAAAAATGTCTTTCCAACAACTAAAATAAGCATTAGCACAAATTTTAATTATTTCATTCAGTTCAATGAAGGTATAAATTGTGTATTCACTTGTGGCTCTTATTAGATGTTTAAGCCTTTAGTTTTCTGGTTTTGGATATTAAAGTACCATTGGAATGATCATCATCATAAACATTTTATTATTTTTTATTTATATATATTTTAAAATAATACTTTCCTTAAAATCTTGAGTTTCATACAATGAAAGGATGTTCTGATAACACCCTGTTCCCATTCCTCCCACTTTATTCCTCCCACTCCTGTGTCCTCAAATAAATAAGTAAATAAACAAACAAATAAAAACAAACAAATAAATAAATGAAAGAAAATTAAGTCCAGCTTGTGTAGCAGAAGGATGTACTATGGTATCACCATGGTTTTTGGAGGCCGCAGGCTGTTCTGATTACAGGCTTTCACTTGGGCTAACTAGCCTGAGATGAAGCATGAGGAACTTTGACCTGAGGCTGGGCTTCACTGCCCAACCCTCAGGGACCCTGACATCCTGCAGACACCAGGATGTCTCTCATATGTATGTACATTTATGACACCTATTTTCTTCCAGATGTTCATTGGAGACCAGGAAGCAGTGTCTTTGTCTTCCCTGGAAGCTTGCTGAAATGCTGTATCCTGGTCCCTCCTCCACACCCAAGTCCTTCTGAATGTCATCTGTATTTGAATATAGCCCACTGGGTTGAGGAAGCATAGCTCAGTGGAAGAACACTTGCTAAGCATGCTTAAGGAAACCAGGTTTCATTTCAGCACCTTAAAAAGCAGGTGTGACCTCAAAACTCTTAAAGTAGCTAATAAAGAAAAACTTCTCTCTTTCTCTCTCTCTCTCTCTCCCTCCCTTCCTCCCTCCCCCTCCCCCCTCTTGCAAATTGATTCAGGGATTCTGGTGCTCAAGACAACAGAGGTTGTTTTTCTTTAATGATACAAACAATTGCATCTGGTTGGTTTCTGTGGAGTCTTGCTTAGGGCATCTCCTTTGAAACAACAGTTAGAAGGAACCAGAGGTAAATTACAGATTGTGTTTTCCCACAGTGTTGGAGAGGATTATTTATATTTAAACTCTGTTTTTCACATCTGTGAGTTCACCATGAAGTCTGGATTCCCTTTTCAGCTTTTGTGTGGGCTGCGGTAGAGGGGAGGTGCTTTTGGCATCAAGGGAGAGTCTCTGGTCCCTGAATTTTGAGGATAGCTCAGTGGCAAAAACATCTCCATGACAAGAGCTGGCAAAGAGTGTGATTCCTTAGAGGCTGCCATGTCTGTCATACTTGGAATGATTTTTTTTCCTCTGAAGAAGGGACAGGATTTTTAGGCTGGAGGATTCCCACATGTCTCTTTCTTATGTCTTTTGGAATCTTGTATTGTCAGTACCTGGCCTCTTAGAAAAGAATACCTTCTAGAAGCAATACATTTACAGAGTTACTTAAAGGTGACAAGGTGGTTCACAGATACAAATTTTATACACAACTGCCAGAGACAGACGGTAGTAAATGAATGGGCCCCTGAAATGGGGAGTGGGGATTAATAAGAGAGAGACAAAAGACATCTGAAAGTTGAGAGAGCTTGAAGCCACACGGAAAACTTTATTCTTCCAGCCCCTTAAAAGTCACCAATATACTTCTTTATGGTTAATAGTCAATCCTAGGGTGTATATAGAACTTAGATTAAATCAAGACATGAGAGCAAAGGACCAGGGTAACCGAACAAACACTTCTTCCAATACAAACACAGTAGCCCTGAAGGTAAGGAGTCTTCTCTATAGAAAAACATCACATGTCCTTGTAACTCAGTAACTTAACCTGCTCAGACAAGTTCCTTTAGAAGCTGCAAGGTCATTACTAAAATGTCTTCTAAAAGCAACATGGCTGCAGTCTAGCCAAACTGCTTCCCACCCACAACTATGGGGAACAGATATCACTACCTACCTGCTTAGTCAAATCATTGTGTCTAGAGAGTTTAGCTACTGCTCTGAATATCTTGCTGGTGAGGAATGGAGTCTTGTGCCCCGTATCCAAATTCCTGCCTGAGACCCTAACTATTGCAAGACAGGAACTTAAAGACACTTAAGCACCAAACAGAGGATTATCTTGATCTATTGGGCTTTAGTATCACCCACTCACTCTATGCTAGTCAGCTTTGCCTTTCTTCCTGCTTATTGTTGCAGCTGCTCAGAACCTATCCTGGCACCAAGCAGCTGCCCTCAGTCACAAATGGGTTCTATAGTTCCATGCTGCGATAATTACAAGACCATATGAAGAAGATTAAAAGCATCCCTTAGTTTTGAAGAATGAATCTCACTCCTTAACACTTACCCTATTTCCTTTCACTGTCTTGATCAAAGAATACTTTTTACCCTCATCTTACCCCTCAGGTTTGCAGGATTCCATTGTGCTCTCATCTCTTCAAAAACCCTTCTTGGTTTTCCTAATAATGAGACCATACCACGTGACCTTTATTTCTCTTGCTCCAGAATCTAAGCTCTTCAGAATTTGCCTTTCCTTCGTTTAGGTTTCTTGCTTTTGTTTTGTTGCCTTTCCTGAGAGGAGGTGACAGCCAGCCCTCACCTGATGGCACTATCCCAGTCATTAGAATGCTCAGATGTGAGTAATAATTTGCACAGGTCCTCTGTGATGGCTAAAGAAACTTAATACGAAGCCAGATGTTGCTCTTAATGGCTGCTGACCTTGCCCCAGAATGCCTGGGAGATCCTGTGGTCTGCGGGTGAGATATGAACGGATTGTGTTCCTCCTGTAAGATACTAACAGTTCGCTCCTGCCTCTGTAAAACTTGTTTATTGTTATGGGAAAAGGGACGAAATGATCTTTTTATTACTATATAGAGGGAAGAAAAAGACAATTGAGGGAAGTAAAACAATTTTCTTGCCTAGCTGTGAAATCTATGGATAGCTGCCTCTGTTTACTTCTCTCAATAAGCTAATTGACAGGAATAAAACATAAATTTAACATAATTTAAAATAAAAATAAAACATGAAATAAAACCGTAAATTCCAAAGTAACTCTCAAATGTACATTTAATGAATGCGCAATCATCTTTTTTTTGCACATAAAGTCTTTATACAAACAGGAAGTTAGTTCTTGCCCTCATCATAAAAACTTCTCTTTGTAACAAGAGATCAGAAAATTACAGGTAATAAAAATGCCGAGTTGTGGAGCTCAGTCACGAAGGGTCCATCTACAAAACAGTCCCACATCTAAAGCTCACGGAACATTGTGGAAAAGCAGGCGGAAAGATGGAAAGAACCAGAGTTACCAGAGAGTTTGCTGTGAGATTATGTCTTCTAGTAATGTCAGAAGCTATATCCACAAAGTCAACATGACTGTCTAAACATGACCGGAACAGAGACAGTAGTAACAATGCATGGGGAAAAGTCCAGGAAGCCTCAACCCTACACAAAGAATTACAGGGGACTAAGGAATGTTGGAAAAATAATCTTCCCCAGGAATGAGTATATAAGTCACACTTTACAGAATGGGCAGGTTATATTTAGGAATATGCATGTGTATACATATATGCATGCAATAATAACAATCTATGAAAAAAGAGGCCATGAATTTAAAAGATAGCAAGGAGGGGTATATGGAATGATTTTACAGGAAGAAAGAAGGAGGTAAAAAAAGCTAAAAAGCAAGGTTAGTACATTTTGAGTCTTTGCCGGAATTCAATGCTAGCCTTGTGTAAACTTAGAGAGTTCCAGCCAGTTCAGCACTGCATAGTCATATCCTGCTGGCCAAATTCTTGACTGGGCTAGGTTATAGACAAGAAAGATGCATGAACAGGGCTCAGAGCTTTGGCTTGACACGAGACCACGATACTTCATATCTAGGAGGTTAAAACATCATTACAAGATGATATGAGGCTCAAAGAGGGCAAAGGAAACTTAGAGAGTTGTGCAGAGAGAGTGATCTATGAATATGATCAGAGGAAATGCTTGTCAGAATTCTCCGAGGCTTAGCGAGACATTTCAGAATATCAGTTGTCAGTGCAATACAGTTTAGGGTGATAGGACTTCTTGCACTGTGTTTTGTTATGAGAAAGTTTAAATGGAAACACTCAGCGAAGGTGATTATAGTTCATTATACATTTGACTCTTCCTTTTCCCTGTGAACCATTCCATTCTCGGTGTGTTTTCTATTTCTGCAAGAAACTCAAAGGCTATTTGCTGATTTACACATGCTTTCCTAGAGCAAACTAGCTTAGAAAGAAAACCTCTTAACACCGAACTTGTTCTGTCAGCTCCATGAAAGTATTTCCCGCACAAATAGACTACCGTGTGCCCAAACAATTCCCACCATGCTTCTGAAGTCACTCTAAGAGAGGACAATGATTTCCAGCTAGATAGATGTACAATAATAGTAATCACCTCATGAAGATTAAACTCACCAGAGCTGCAGGGTGCTTTGTAACAGGGTGAGTAATCCTGACTGTCACACTGCCACTCCATAAGAAGATAAAATGTAGCTGGAAGCAGGAAGGCTCAGGATCCATTAGCTCCTTTGAAATCCTTGGCTCCTGTTTCTTTCTTACCTCATTAATGGAGTCTGCTTGTATTGTCTCGGGATCAGCTTTCTGCAACCGTCTATGCTTTCACCGTTCCCGTTCCTGCTCACCTGATTGGTCCAGAAGACCTGTCCAGTCTATCACTAATCTACAGAGCCACATAGTTTTAAATTCTTTGGACAGTGGATGGATACTAAGGAGCTGATGGCCAAGAAGAGTACACATAGTTCATCTAAAGAGAAAAGTTTGAGTAATGTTTTGAGACGGGAAGGACTTAGTGACCTTAGTAAAAGATCCCAAAGTTAAAAGTTTTAAAATTCTAACATAAAAAATTCTGCCCAATCGTATTCAAGCTCATGTGCTCCGTTTTAGCCTTTATTGTATATCATCATGCCAAGGGTTTTTCACAAATCTGTGTCTGGCTAAGTTATATCACTCCTCTAAAAAGAGAAAAGAACCCTTGACTTGTAACCATTTCCATACAGTACAGTATCATTTCTGAGTTGCAACTCTAGTTGCGATGCTGTTTTCTAGGAAAAGACATTTCTGAACATTCTGTTGTTGAGGCAACACTACCTGCTTGTATTTGCATTCCAGAGCCATGCTGTTCCAACACCATGAAGATTCCTTCCTTCCCTTTCCCAAATATTCTAACATTCACCACCTTTACACCCTCTACTCCTCCCTTTCTGGTGAACCACTGAATTCACCTCAAGAAATTTTTAAGTTAGAAAGTCAGCCTCTGGCTCAATGATTTTCTTACAAACTCTTCCAGGATCAGTGCTTCTGCATCTGTTCTGATGATCTTTTTTTAGGGGGTGGTGGGAAAGGCTTCTGGGGATTGAACCTGGGGTACCATGCATGGTACCCTGGGGTACGATGGAAGTGCTCTGAGCTACCTGCCTAGACCTAATCATGCTGTTTAAATTGCCCGTTAGCATATGTCATGCCCACGATTCAAGGTATTATCAGTAGCTGTTTGTGAGCCTGTTTGCCCCAGATAGATTCAGAATGGATGGAGTTCCGACTCACTCATTCCTTTATCTCCAGAATCCCACACAGTGCCAAATGGCAAGGTGCTCACTGCATGTGTAAATGAATAGGAAACCGGTGTTAATTTGTTGGTTTAGTGTTCAGCACTGGATTTCACTCCATGTGAGAATGTCTGATACTCTTATCACTACCTCCAGTACTGAGGGTCCTGGTGATTGATGTAGGAATAAAAGGTTTTTGTTCTGTTCTGTTTGTTTTCAGAGAAAAGTACATGGGAAGGCAGGTACAGTTGTCAAAATTCTCTTCCTTTACGTTCTCCTGTTGTTGCAGAAGAAGCTGAATGCTGTTTTAAAATGCACAGTTTTATTCTCTGGAATGAGCAGATCAAAAATGAGTATCATGTTTCTTTCTTTTTAAAGATTTGTTTAATTTTATTTTGTGTGTGTAAGAGTTTGTGGGCATCTATGTATGTGCTTTGAGTGTCTGCTGGCCACAGAGGACAGGAGAGAACGATTGGTACTCTGGGAATGGAGTTATGAATGGTTTTCTCATTTATTAAGCTCAGGTTTCTTTCTTTCAAGTTGAAAACAGATTCTTCTTTCATGCAATACATCCCAACCAGTTTCCCCTCCTTCACTCTTCCCAGTTCCCCTGCCCCACGGAAACTCTCCTCTCCCCAAATCCACTCCCACCTCTGATTCCTATCAGAGGAATATCAGAAAAGATAGAACATGAGAAAAGAAAATGCCCCCGAGAGACAACTACCAAACAGGACAAAACAAGATTCAATAAGCCAACGTAAACGCCCTCAGATGGCGGCTGGACAAGGCAACCCAACAGGAGGAAAAGATTCCCTAGGGCAGGCAAAGAGTCAGAGACACACTGGCTACCACTGATAGGAGTCCTATAAAAACACCAAGCTAACAGCCATAACATATAGGCAGAGGACCTGGTGCAGACCCACGCAGGCCCGGTGCTTGCCGCTTCAGTGTCTGTGAGCCCATGTGAGCCCGGCTTAGTGGATTCAGTGACCGTGTTCTGGATTCCTCCATCACCTATGACTTCCACAATCTTTCCATCCTTTCTTCCTCCGGGTTCCCCAAGCTCTAAGGCAGGGACCGGATGAAGACCATCAATTTAGTCTCTCCACATCATGTCTGACTGTGGGTCTCTGCACCTGCTCCCATTTTCAGATATTGAACAGTTTTTTTTTTTTTTTTTTTTTTTTTTGCTGTTGTTGTTTGTTTTTTTCTTGGCTTTCTTTATGGGGTTTATCCATTTCCTCCAATTGCTTGTGTTATCCTGGTTTTCTTTGAGGGATTTATTAATTTCTTCCAATTGTTTGTTTGTGTTTTCCTATATTTCATTAAGGGACCTATTAATTTCTTCTTTAAGGGCCTCTATCATGTTAATATAGTTGGTTTTAAGGTCTTTGTCTTGTGCTTCAGGCCTGTTGGAATATTCAGGACCTGCTGTGATGGGGTAGCTGGGCTCTAGAGGAGACATATTGTCCTGGCTGTTATTGATTGCGTTCTCATGCTGGTGTCTAAGCATCTGGGTTTGGGTTGAGTTAGGACTAGGGGCTAATTTCTTCTCTGGATTTCAGAGAATGTGATGGCTGTGTGCTGCCTGTTTTACTGGTCTGCTTAGCAGAGTGTTAAAAAAAAACAACAACCAAAAACGTAATGACGGCAATGCTAGATTTTGTGATGTTAATGACAAGCAATGCTCAAGTCTAGCTTCATGCTCCACTCTGAGCATCTAGCACTCAAGAAGTATTACAAAACCCTGTGAAATTAATTAGATACATATTTATGGTAGAAAGATGGCTCATCAGATAAGAAAATATGGTGTTCTTCCAGAGGACCTGCACCCACCCTGGAACACATAGAAACTTATTACCTCAGCTCTGTTGAATTTAATTTCCTCTTATGGCCTTCATGGAAATTGTACTCAAATGCATAACATACCCTCATACTCACATCTATTAAAAAAATAATATAAAAAGAAGTATCTTAAATGTTATAACTTATAACTGAAATTTAATTTCTGATAACTGTTCACATGTATTCTAGCTCTGACTTCTTGACAAAAATACATTAGCAGAAGAGGTTTTGTTAAAGGATCAGGGTGGATTAATTCATATATTTTTTAGTCATAACCATCAGGAGCTAAGCAAACCTCATGGCTCAGAACACTCCAGCAAATGCATACCCATGTAGTTATAAAGGGACTGCTTTCCATTTTTAGAGATAACGTCAGTGGCCTGGGGGTAAAACTGAGTAGGCACCTTTGCTACCTAACTAACTCAGTTAATGCTGGGATTGTAATTCAATACAGCTGCACACATCTCCATCCTTAAAAAGCAGTTTCCTACCACAGCTTTGTAAGGGAATTATCAGATCGCACTTGAATAGTATATAAGACAAAATCTCCTAAAGCTTATTACTGAAAACCGTGTTAAATCATAGTTTACCAGTTTATGAGCAGAACATCTGCTCATCCTGTAAATGAGACAAGTAAGAAACAGCAAATTTTTCTATCATTCTACCTGTCTTCTAGAACACAGTCCCCAGACAATCTAGATTTCCCATCAGGAATAATTAGAACATTTCCACAGGTTTTCCTTAGTATCACTCCTCAAACAAGAAAAAAGACAAAAAGCTGTACCCTTATTTGGGCTCCCGTGGTTCCTCTGACTACTGATTTGTTGATGGTTTATTCAACTGTCACTTGTATACTGACAGAAATTATGAGATGATGCTTAGCGATCTGGCAATAGTTTATATTAAAATGAATCTAAATGTTTGTGCAATAAGTCTTCAGTTCACTACCCACAACGCAGCAGAGAACATGAGAAGTAAGGGGTAAGAATTAGGAAGAATGTACTGACCTAATCTATTGAGAGTCTCCGTCCTAAAGTTTCCAGAGAGATATGGCGCCGACGACCCTTGCATATAGTTAGGCCTGCTTATGTCTTCTAGATCATCTAGTGTCCTAATATTATTCTCTTTGTTGCTTAGAGCTTTTACGAAGATTACATAAAGCAAAGGCTTTCTTTTGCAATCTGAGGCATAATTTGGGAATCACAATAAAGAATGTAGCTTGAAATGCTTATAATAACAGCCTGGACTAAAAACCCCAAAACGGAGTTATTCAATCAGACATTAGAAGAGCCAGGTGTCTGACTGTAGCAACATTCACCTCCACTGTATCTTCTTGCTTTTTCTTATTCTTCTAGTAGTAGGACTCAAAATGAGGCACAAAATTGTCAAAATATGAAAAAAAAAATGAGACAACTTAACAATTTCCTGCATGACCCGGAAACAAAGAAAATGTAACCAAGAGCAGAGTCTGCAAAAAAGAGACTTCTTCCCTGAGCACAGAGTGAAGGTTCACAACCCTGTAAGGCTGTGTATGTGCCAGGGTATTATGGGAGCTCAGTGGGTAGCTGTCCACACTATATCTGTTCACTTCTGTCATGAAGCTCACGTATTGAGGCTTTCTTACGTGAATATTCCTCTTATATCCAGCCTCCTAAGCACCTCCAGAGAGCTACACCTATTCATCTTGTCTGTGCCTGTATCCCAGCCACTGTCAATATCAGAGGTCATTCACACTCAAGCCAACCACCATGTCACTCCTTTCTGCATAAGTGTTAGAGGATCTGGAAGGAAGGGAAGAGGGAACACAAGGGTGGTGACTTAGACCTGGGAAGCACATGAAAAGCGATATAATTTAATTTGATAATAAATAGGAATATTGCTGTATCTGACTGACTGTACCCGAAGGTGTTGAAACTAAAGTTTTCACTGCCAAACAGAAATGGGAGCTCGTAAAGAAAATTAACATTAGCTAGAAAAAAATGGAGTTTCAGTTGAGCACACATCTGTTTTGTGATTATTACTTATTTATGCTATAAATTATGTCATCTAAATTAGCTAATTGGACCAACAAATCCATATCCTCAACCACTCTGTGGCATCCATTACTGATGAGTTACATTAGGCTTCAAAGACTCCCTGCAGCACTCTGTCAAACTGGAAAATAAGGGAAACAGAAGAACTCCAGGTGGGTGACCGCAGGCTGCCTTTGTATCCCGCTGTTAGACAGCAGAATGCAAAAAATTCAGTCCTAAAACTGACACACGGTCTCTTATTCCCTACAACCTCATGGGGTCCTTAAAGTCAAGACAAGGGGTGTACGTTCATGATGCCTTTTCGAGTCATCCACAGATAATCAAATTTCCTACGTTTCTTTTTAAAGTGTATCTTTTAATGGATACAGATCCATGCACAGCATGGGTTACTTCATAATGTTTTGATATCTGTGTAAGTTACGCAATGTTTAAATCAACTTAAATATATTCTTTTCTGGAAACATGTACCATTTTACAGAATTCCTTAGATTTGTTATAATTCAAGGATCCACAAAGACAGTGAGGTTCCCGTGAAAGGTTGCTAGGTGGATTTCTCCTATCTGTGCATATAGATCGTTCGCTGCTCTCTGTTAGGGCATTCCTATCAGACGGACCCAAAGCTTGTGGTCCTTTGGAAGTGGTCATCATCTTCTGCTTCTGTAATGGCCACGGCCTTCCCAGCTATCAACCAATGATACTTAGTTCATCCTGGCTCGGGTGACCTCAATTTTAATTCTTTGAAATTTCAGTACAAAGCAGTGATGGCAACATCTTCATCGCTCTCTTCTGTAACGCCCTTTCCTCCGATGGAAGTATCTCCCACCTCATCCCTCCTCTCAGTTCCATGGTCAATGTTTTTTAGAATTTACCAGTTTTACTACCAACACCTCCAATATATCCTGGACACAGGAGATATATATATATATTTTCCTTTTAGGAAGTCCTGATACTCTGTCTTTCTCTACATTTTCATTCACATCATTTCACATTCAGTCTTGCTGTGTATTCCAGACTGGCCTTGAACTCACAGTCTTCCAGTGTCATCCTTCCTAGTTCATGGATTATAGGAAAAGGCCACCCTGTCCAGCTATCTTCTATGTTCTGTCTCTCTCTAATCTGTCTCTGTCTGTCTCTCTCTGCCCCCCTCCCCTGTCTGTCTCACTCTGTCTCAAATAGACTCACAACTACCTTTGATCTTTGGGTTCCCCTCCATTTACTACTCTTACAAGTGTAGCTTTCCTTCACGTAATTTTCTTCTCATTTTCGAGATAAATTGCACTATTACTTGTGTACTCCTTTCTCACTTTGTGGTACTTATCTGATAGACTTATAACCATCCACTTCTTTCTACTGTAAATGGGTCCTCTAAATGGCATGCAGTTAGAATAGGTACAAACCACCTGACTCATGGCCTCTTTTGTCTTCTTAGTATATATAGATTCTGTTTCTCTTTCATAGGGAACTGTTTTTATATCTTGCCATCTCCTAACTTCCAGTAAGTCCTCCCATGACCTCTTTCAATTGGTAGTCTTGTTGTCTAAATCACAGAGAGTACTTAGTTGTCTGCTGAAGCCTGCCCTTACTTTTCACCCTATAAAATCAGGTAACCTTTCAGGTTCTTATGCAAAGTCACTTCCTTACAGTGAGTCTCTTTCATCTCTCTTACATCAATTGTTCTCTCCATTACTTGATTCCTATTAGAGAAAAGAAAGAGATTATAGATATTTTCTCCAATCATAAAATAAAAATAAACCCAAAACCCAAATGAAGAGAAACAAAACCCTGTCTTCACTTGTCGGTTTTTGTCCCATCTTTGATGCTCCCTATGTTCCTTGTATTCTTTTTAGTTCTTGCTTCTGTGACAAAATCCTTGTCAGGAAACTTAAGGAAGGAACGATTACGGTTTGAGGGTAACAGAGGCCCATATTGTAGGGAATTCCTGGTGGCGGAAGCATGAGTTAGTTGGCCACGTCATGTTCACTGAATGTTTCCTCAAGAGCAAGAATGTGTTAAGTCTGGTAAGTACCTGTTACGTGTATCTGTTTCTCTTAAACAACTACCCAACATGCTCACAGTATGCTCATTTAATAAATAACTTATTAACACATTAATCACTGGATGTAGGAAATACCTTAGTCCTAGATCACAGTTTGGCTCTTCTTCCTTTTCCTTGGATGGTGGGAAATTATTAATATCTAAGTTCTCTTAAATCCTCCCCTAGCTAAATCAATCAGGATACTTTCTGTAGAAGTACAATAAAAATATATTTGAAACAGAGATGAAATACATCAGCCCTTGTCATTGGGAGGCTCTCGAGGGAGGAAGGCGCGTGGGTTCAGGTAAACTCCTACGTAAGGTTTCAAAGGAAATGATCAGGTTTCTGTCTTATCTTCAGTTTCTTGTTTCCACTACCAACCACCCTGAACACACACTAATACACACGCACGTTGACCTGATTTAATTCACATTCTGTCAGCGCTATATCCCCAAAGCAGAAAATTGCTTTTCCCAATAGCACTCTGAAGTACGTTCTGCAAGACGCTGGCTACCCATATGTGTGTTATTGCTTCACTGTGAAGTGAGGCTGTGCACTTCAATCCAGCTCTGCCGGGGGCAGGATGGGAGAGGGATAGTCTGTTTATAAGAGATGCTAAAGACAAACCAGAATTACTTTATGTCATCGTCCTTTCCCATTTCTCATCACCTGTAAACTAGGATGTTTCCAACTGCAACTTCTGCTTAATGCTGCGGGTCAGTGCAGACGTGTAGGAATGAAGACTTTGACAGGATTTTAATTGTCTTTCACTTCCAGAATTAAGTGTGGATAATGGACATTGTTTAAATAATGTCTGGAAACCCTAGGTTTATGGTACCTTTTTTCCATCTCAATTTAACTAATTTTTAAAAGAATGGTTCATTGTATAGAAATTAGCAAATAGAATATTTTTTAAATAGAGTTTTATCCATTTCTCTTTTAGTCAATATAACATTCTTATTCATTCCTCAAGTAATTTACACATAAAGTAATTTATCTCTCTGATCTGGTATATAGGATTCTGGGAAATACATAATAGGAAAGTACAAACTATAAGGAATAGAAGTTAATAAAAAAAATACTTATATATGCAAAATTTATTCATGTGACCAGTAGGCTAAAGTTCTATGATAATCGAAGATAAGTTGTGATTTTCTGAAATCTCATTTTTTTTATTCTTGTGTATTATAATAAGTAGCATTTGTATAAATCCATTTCCTTGCCAGTCAGTCTGTTAAGTACAGTGTAAATTCATTTAATCTTCGCAATCTTCTGTGGAAGGTACTATGACTACCTCCACTAGTGTAAACTCATAAAGACCACGAAAACCTAACCAGAGGTCCCATGGTTAGGAAGAAAAGCCAAATTAGCATCTTAGATCTAGCAGACTGGTTTCAGAGACAAGTTTTTCCAACAATCTACATTCAGTCAAGATTTAATTTTTTCTTTTCTTAGTTTTACTTTATTGTCAAAAACTATACATATATATTGAATAAACCACAATGTTTTAACTATATAGTAATTAAACATTTGATGTTTTTATGTCATATCTTATACCTTTTTATACTGTCTATCCCTTTTTAAAAATAAAATATTAGAAACGTCTTGAAAACATAAACCATGATGTATCAAAACTAACCAGATCCAAAGCCTGTATACCATATATCTCGGAGAACTTATACTCGGTTGGAAAAGCCATTCTGAAGCTGTGGCGCTTCACATTGGATTTTACTCTTTCATTATCAAATATATTTTTATTCCCTGATGCAGGCCAGCTGGACATGTGAGGCAGTGGAATCCGTGCCAGCCCTGAGACAGGCTGGTGCAAGTTACTTTTGCTTATGAGGCTACCATCAGAAACAACTCCAGAGAGGAAAGACGTTTCAGCACACAGTCCAGTGTGTTTCAGTCCATCATAGCAGGGAAGGCTTGGGAGAACTACTTAGTGCACTGTGGACAGAGTATGTGGCAGAGACTACTCACATCACAAGGCAGAAATCAGGACAGGAAACAACATCTGGGTGTAACCTTCAAAGATCCAACCGTTGAGACTGTTGTGTGACAAGATCTTTCCTGGAGAGAGGCAACACACATGCCTACTCACCACAAATAGGGAGCCCATGACAGACCAAAGTACAGATACCGTTGAAGTCCAACCTGGTGAACCAATGCGTTTTATTGAGGATACTTACAGGAGTAGACCTGCCTCAGACAGCTGTATCACCAAAGCCTACTCCAATACAGGTGGCAGCTCACAAAAGCTGGGGACCTGAGTGTGCTGCACAGCCTGACGGAAGCCGAACAAATTGTCCTTTCTAAGTGACTCAGTTGCTCTAAACCTTTTCCAGGCAGCTGGTTGGTTTCTGCTCCTATAAGCTGATCTGGTCTCAGAGTTATTTTTGCAGTTTGGTTTGTCTGAGGATGGCTCTTGGTAGTCCTTATTGTTTATTCTTGGGAGAGAAGAGCAATGAATCTGATCAGTCTCCTAAACTTCCTGAAGATAATTGTGAATTGTTTCCCTTCTGGTTTAGGGAGCTTCACTGAAGGATGGAATGTTTTAATGTCAGAAGAAACTGTTCCACAACGGGGACCTACTTGAAGTGGTTAGGCTCTCTCTTCTAAAGGTTCAGCAGTCTTTCAGAGTTGTCTCTCTAGTTAGGGAACAAGAATTCGAAACATAAGCTGTGAGAAACCCTTCCGATTTAAACCATAACAGATCCGGAAGCTCAATCTGTAGGCAATGTCATGGGATTTGAGGTGATTTTGGCTAGCCGGCACTGATTTTTAATTTGGAAACATCTAGAGTAATTTATGTAAAAGTAATTCTGAATTCTGTTACCTTTCTTTTCCCCACGTGCAGGGTATCTCTATCTATGCTATTTTATCTGGAGATGAATGAGGGGTATCTCAGGTAATATAATCTGTCTTTCTTACCCTTTCCAAAGTGCCTTTTCTTATTTTTGTGCTATCCCTGGATGCTGTAACCTCTCTCCCACTTTTCTTAGTTCCCGTGAAGGTATTTCATGCCTGGATAGTTGTTTAAATTGGCATTTCTGAAGAAGGACCCATTCTGGACAGTTCTATTCTGTTGTCTTGGTGACATGCTTCTCGATATTAAGCAGATTTTCTAATGCAAGATGACTCCTGGCCCATATAGGAAAAATATTCACATATTTCAAGGCTGATGTTTAATGGCTGAATGGCTGGTTTCTACATTTTTATCTTGATACAAAGGGTTATAATTTTTTTATGATTTCTAAAGAGGTATAGAAATGGAGTTTCTAATAGTTGAGGAGGTCTTTGTAATGACTTCTCATCACAGATATTGTCAAAAATAAATGTGACATTATAGAGGCCTATTGTTAGTTTTTTTCCAACTACCTTATTCAATAGCCTTAATTACAGCCTACAAATAAGGAAACAGAAGATAGTGGGAGTGATGGTAATGGAATCATAGACACCCTATGATGCAACAAATGGCCTCTGAAAGAAGTGCTACTTTTCAAACTGTGTTGAGATGACTTGGATATTCTAAGTATACACAGATTTTTGTAATCCTTGGAATTCCTGCTCCACTTCAGAAAGAATTGTAATGGAACATATCTAAAAGGAAAATAATCCCCACACACAGTCTTTGGAATGGAGGTTAGAGAGACAGAGAGGAAGACAGATATAACATACTATTCAGGAAGAAATAAGACAAGAATGGAAGTTAATTGTTCCTTACTGGCTTTAGAACACAGAGTTATAGAGATCTAGACAGGACCAATGATGCTAGATCAAAGACAACACTTTGAGACAACAGACAGTGACCCACAAAATCATTCAGTGGTCTATAGTATAATAACTGTACAAATCTGTATGTGTATTTATGCATTCATGTGCATCTTTTAAAACATTTATTTATTTACTTATATTTTTCATGTATGTGTGTGTCTACCACATGAGTGCCTGGTCCATGGAGCCCGAGGAAAGCATCAGCTCCTTTGGACCTGGAGTTAAGGATGTTTGTGAATCACCATTTGCAGGCTGAGAATTAAGCCTGGATTCATCCAATCAATAGGTAAAATTATACAATGTATTTATAATAGCTATGATTTATACACTATTTAATGGCCCTCATATTATTTTAATGTAGTTTAGTATACCAAACATTATATTTCATTTATTTGATATTTTATTTTTTTAATAGTTACTATGAACTATTAGAAATTTTTGTGGTTGGGAATAAAAGAAAAGCAGAGGAAGGCCCAAAGACTAATTGACACTGCATTGCACCATACAGATCCTCAGATTTGAAGTTGTAATCTTATAATCTAATACTTTTCAATTAGATTGTTCCAGCATCAACAAACATTTATGTAGGATTCAAGAGTTAAATAGGCACATTAAATTTTTTACTCTGTTTCCTAATGCAGGTCATATTTAATGACAACGACTAACTGATTCTACTTAGTGTTTTCAGAAATTGCGATTAAGCAAAGATCATGTTTTTATGTTTAATTTAAAAAGGAGAGTGCAGTCAGGGAAATCTCTGTGGAACAAAGGCTGTGTGGAGAAAAAGCATGCGTGAGTACTTATGCAAGTATATTCCCAGTTGCATGTTTAACCCTTTAGTGCTGGTGTCTTCAGAACAACTAATTTCCAATGCAAGAAACTCAGACATAAGCTATCAGGGAAATGCAAGAGTATTTCATTAGATTAGAATTTTCATCTTTCCCTTTGCTGATGTGACAAGCCCGTGATATGGATTAAAGGAAATGAAAATCCTTCCACAGAAGCCAGCCAAAAACCCTCTTTGCTTTCAAGTGTACTCATCTGGGTTCCAATTTCTATTATGTTTCTATTCTAACATTACATTTGAGCTTCATCTTATTAAGTTCATTTACATCAGAGTGAAAGTCAGTGTAATAATAGAATAAATTATTTTGAAATTAATGTTAAAATACTAAAGACTCCAAGGCAGCTTTGATGATTAAAGTTGATTATAATGGCTAAATGTTGACAATATAATATATTCTCCAATTATTTCCCTGAATATTACATCTCATGATACATTTCTTCAGCTTCTTTGTTTTTCTTTGCATTCAAAAAGGCATCTCGGAACGTATCACCATGAAATTAAAGGAGGAAAATAAGAAATATAGTAAAACCCAAAATTAAATAATATGGAGAGCAAAATAAAGTAGGAAACCAGAAGTCAGTGCTCTCTCTCTCTTTTCTTTAATTTCTATTAAGATATATTGAAGACAGGCAACGCTTGCCAGAAAACCAGGTATGCTGCCCACAGACCTTCTCCTGTCTCTTATTTCCCCAGACCAAATCCCACAGGCTCAGTCCTAGTGCTGCAACAGAAAGCGAGCTACAGCCTTACCTCACCCTGCCCACATCTCCTGTAGATCCCACAGTCCCTCACCTCCTAACCTCCCTCTCACAACTCATCTCTGTATTCCAGCATTCAACTCCAGCAGGAACCCCCTGCTAAAACACAGGCCATGCCTGCCAGAAATGTATTTTCCCTAGCACTGAAACAGAACATTAGCTGCAGTTCTACCTCACCCCTGCCCACACTGCCTTTGGATCCTACAAACCATCCTCTCCTAACATCCCTCCCCCAACTTGTCATTGGATCCAAGACTCCATCTCCAGTAAGCACCCATTACTAATCCAAGGGCTGCCCTTCCCTGGGCAACAAGTAGACTGAAAGCATATATACCTCTCCTACTGCTCCTGAGATCCAATTCCCCCAATCTTATCCCCAGCACTATAGCTGGAAACCTGCTGTGATCTCTCTTTCCTCTCTGACCCCATCCGCCATGGATCACATAGACCTTCCCTTCCAAACTTACTTCTCCCAACCTGTTCTGATTACCCAGCTTCCAACACTAGTAGGTATTCCCTGTGAACACAGCTGAACAGACAGGAAAACAGGCAACAAACAGCCACCACAATCCTGAAAAATCCAGAGAGGAAACAGGAACCAAGGAACAGTACATCCACAAAACAGAGTCAAATCCAGAAATCAGCACCTAGCGATAACTCCCTGCATCCCATTGGTCTGATAGGGAATAAAGCAGGATATCAACAACAGCAGAAACAACAGGAAGGACAAGAAGCTTACAAACTCAAGAAAACTGAACTATTCTACTGAATGGAAAATGGATCAAGACAGAAATAAAGACAGAAATTAAAGACTTTGTAAAATTCAATGACAATGAATACAGAGCATACCCAAACTTATGGTACACAATTAAAGTGGTGCTCAGAGGAAAGTTCATAACATTAAGTGCCTACATAAAAAATTGGAGAGATCTCATACTAGCAACTTAATGGCACACCTGAAATCTCTAGAACCAATAGAAGTAAGCACACCCAAGAGTAGTAGATGGAAAGAAATAATCAAACTGAGGGCTAAAGCCAAAAGAATAGATACAAAGAGAGCAATAAAAATAATCAATGAAACAATGAGAAAAATCAACAAGATGGACAAACTGGTATCTGAACTAACAAAAAAAAAGAAGGAAAAGGATATCCAAATTCACAAAATGAAAAATTAACAGGGAGGCATAACAACAGACACCAAGGAAATCCAGGCAATCATAAGGATGTGCATTAAAAACTCTAAAGGAAATGCATAATTTCCTTGATAGATACCATTTACCAAGGTAAAATCAAGATCAGATAATCAATTTAAATTGACTTATAACCCATAGTGAAATAGAAACAGTCATTAAAAGTCTCTCAACCAATTAAAAAAATAAAATAAAATAAAATAAAATAAAAATCTCAAGGTCAGATAGTTTTAGTGCAGCCTTCTACCAGACTTTCAAAGAAGAGTTAAGACCAATATTCCTCTAATTATTCTACAAAGAGAAACAGAAGCAAATTGCCCAACTCATTTTATGAGGCCACAGTAAACCCTGATTCCGAAACCAAATAAAGACAAAGAGGAAAGAGTATTATAGACCTCCTCCCTTATGAACATAGATGCAAAAATACTCAATAAAATACTTGCAAACTGCATCCATGAACACATCAAATGATCATCCACCGTGGTCCAGTAGGCTTCGTCTCAGAGAGAGGCAGGGATGGTTCAATGTATGAAAATGAGCAAATGTAATTCACCACATAGACAAACTGAAAGAAAAAAAAGACATGATCATTTCATTACATTCAATAAAGGCCTTCGACATAATTCAATACCTCTTCATGATAAGAGTTTTGAAAGGCTTAGGGATATCAGGGGCATACCTAAACATACTAAAGGCAATTTACAGCAAACCAATAGCCAACATCAAATTAAATGGAGAGAAACACAGAGAAATTCCACAAAATCAAGAACAAGACAAGGTTGTCTGCTCTCTCCTTATCTACTAAACATAGCACTTGAAGCGTTGCTAGAGCAGTAAGACAACTGCAGGAGATCAAGGGGGTAAAAGTTAAAAAGGATGAAGTCAATGTATATTTATTTGCAGATGATATATAGTATACATAAATGACCCTAAAAATCCCACCAGGAAACTCCTAGAGCTGACAAGCACTTTCGGCAAAGTGGCTGGATACAAGATTAACTAAAAAAAAAAATCAATAGCCCTCTTACATACAAATGAAATGACAAATGGACTGAGAAAGAAATCATGGAAAGAACAGCCTAATAATAGCCTTAAATAATATAAAACGTCTTGGGATAACTCTAACCAAGCAAGTCAAAGACTTGTATAAAAAAAAAAAATCAAGTCTTTGAAGAAAGAAATTGAAGATGTCAGGAGATGGAACTCTCCCATGCTCATAGATCGGTAGGATTAATATGTAAAAATGGCCAGCCTACCAAAAACAATCTACAGACTTCATGCAATCCCCATCAAAATTCCAATCCAAATATTTACAGGCTTTGAAAGGAGAATTCTCAACTTCCCATGGAAAAACAAAAAATCTAGGATAAATAAAGCAATCCTGAACAATAAAAGAAATACTGACGGTATTACACACAGCCGTGAACCATAATGACAGTGAAATATAAGCCAGCACAGCTGTTTGACACAGCCCAGCAAAAGCAAATGATGTCTTTCAATCTCATGCTGTCTTTCCATCTCAATTCTGATCTCTACATGGTTGCATAAGGGGACGTTACATTATAATTCATTTATGTTTTTAATCTGAGAAAATTATTTCTGAGTCTTTTTGGGAAAGTCTTAATTATTGCAGCCACTTCTACTTTCAAGGAATCATTCAAGAGTTTTCTCTAGGTCTTGGGGATTGAGATAAACACAAAAATGCTAGAGTTTCCTTTATGAAGTATGGCTAAAGGACTCTTCGGGTACATTTACCCCTGAACAAACTCAGCTCTGAGGCAATTAAGACAATACAACTCAAAGATAACTCTAAGTCAATCAGGGCATTGTTTACTTCAGAAAGCGATAATTAAGGAGAAGAGGTCTCCTACATACGCTCAGATTTTCCTGGATATGTAGCTTACGAGATGGGAGCCATGTGTGACATGCCCCCAGATAAATCAGAACTAAGAAACAAACTTAAGATTGGCTAAAACAATCTTTCTCCTACATAGTAATTATGAAGGATTTGCCATTCATAATAAGACTAGCTTGCACCAGGTTTTTCGCTTAACTAGGAAAGAAAAGGAATTCTCCTATAGAAACAGGTTTTTATAGAGATCATAAAAACAAGTTAACAGCAGAATCTTTTTATGCCTAGAAAGCTGACTTATAAGTAACTCTTTAAACCAAAAAAATGTATACATGGTTCAAGGCCTGCAGGAAAGAAAGCAAGCCTCCGGTTCTGACTCAATCTCTCCCCTTGCCAATTCCCTACCTCCTTGCAGAAGCCCTGTCAAAGGTGCAGGGGCAGGCTTTTGGCAATCTCTGATTTCAAGTTGTAGTCTAGAGCAATAGTAATAAAAGTCACATGCCAGTGCCATAAAAACAGACATGTTTCTCGATGGAATTGAATTGAAGATCCAGACACAAATCCACACACTTTAGAGACATGTTTTTTGATAAAGCAGGTAGAAATACACACTGGAAGTGAGGTAGCCTCTTTAACAAATGGTGCTGGTCAGACTGGATGTCTGCATGTAGAAGAATGCAAATAGATCCATACTTATCACCTGTAAGCACCCACACTTACGGGGACATGGTTACCTGATATGGCTGGTCAAGGAGAGAAGACCCCAGGATAGGATTGGAGGATCCACAAGCATATACTGTGGCAATTCTTATTGAGAATGTCAGACATTCCATACTTTTATCAGAAACAATGAAATGGCAATTGCCAGGATCAATACAGTGATGGTTGCCAGACTACAACAATGATGTGTACAGGCTATACAGAGTATACAAGATTAATGTCCAGTCGTTCTTCCAAGCTTTCATGCTTCATTGAGTAGTAAGGGAAACTACAGAGAAATACAAAGTGGCCTGAATGCCCCCCTGCATGAGGGAGTGTGCTTCTCAGAAACTGAAAGGCACATAGTGCCCCCAGGAGTCATGGGCTCTTAATTGAAAAATGTATGCTGCATGCCTCTCAAGGCAGCTGAGTCAGATCATCTCTGTGGTTCCCTGCAACCTCCCCTTCTATGTTTTTTTTTTAATTTCAAGATATGCAAGTCAATCATTAAGGCAGATATGGAGTAGAAAATCAATTTCAAGGCTATAACGCTTCCCAGAATAATCAACGAAAAAATTTAGAGAGACATTCCTATGGATCACAGTTTAGAAGTCCAAACAGAGACAAAACTCAAGTCCAAAAGGATCAAAGACCTTAATATAAAATGAGATACACTCACCCTCAATTGCCCAGCTGAACTTTATTAACTGGCTGTATTTACACTTGGGAATTAATGTTTAAAAACTGTAAACACTTAAACCTATATATACTTTTACATGCCATTTGTTATATGGCTATTTAAAAAAATGTGTTTTCTTTTCTATTGATGGAAATAGCAAAAATGAAACCCCCTAAAAAAGAAGGAGGAGGAACAGGAAAAGGAACAGGAGGAGGAAGAGGAGGAAAAGGAGGAGAAGAGGAAGAAGAAGGAGAAGGAGAAGAAACAACTGAAGAAAATATGATAAAAAACAAGATGCTTCTACATGGGATCATACGTGGTCTCTACTCTGGACTTTATAGCAGGAAAGGGCCTGCTTCATCACCATGGGTGTTAGAAAATGGTTCCTAAGCACTTCTTTCAGAAAGGGTTTTCTAAGACAGGCACCGAGATGACGAGGGGATCCTTCCGCGTGTGAGCTTCACAGTAGACCATGCCTGGGAAACCTTCACCCTGTCCACGCAGGAATCCATCTCCAGCTGCTCCACAGCTTTCTTGACTGGGAGACGCTGGTGGTGCTGTTATTAGCCTCGTCTTTCTTCATTCTGTGCTCCAACAATATTGGTGACCTTAAACATCCCTATGACTGAAGAGACCCATTCCTGTATAAACTTCTCCATTGATGCTAATGGAGTTCCCAGTCTGTTTTAAAATCATTATATCCACTTTCTATGACTTTGGAGATCCACAAAATAACACTTTAAAAATCATTTGAATATTTAAATGTTTCTTTTTTTCTTCCCCTTTCTTTCTTTTCTTTCTTTCTTTCTTTCTTTCTTTCTTTCTTTCTTTCTTTCTTTCTTTCTTTCTTTCTTTCTTTCTTTCTTCTTTTTTCTCTTTAAATTAAGCTGAGAGGCTCATGGTAAGATGCCAGTGAAAAATACAAATAAAAAATAAAAAAAAAGAAAAAGAAAATAAAAACATAGCAGTTATATTTTCCCTGAAATAAACACTTCATGAATGATGATGTATGATGAAATCTGCACAATTTCTGAAAGGAGAAAGACTCACAGGTGAAGGCCCAGCTTCTTGGCGATTCTATAATCAGCCCTTTCAAACATAAGAGATTGTGACATTCTTTCGAAGACTGTGAGGAATTATCATTCAAAGTTATCTTATTTTCCATAACTCATAACAAAAATCACATCTATTTATGGGTAGCTACTTACTGCATTCACTCTCTCACTTTTTCACCCTGTCTACTCTTTTAATCAGGGAAGATGTGCCCTGCCTGAGCCTCACAGTGGAAATCAAAGCCAGGAGCCCAGGGTTTCTAAACCTGATTAGTTTCTGCAATTTATATTTCATCATGCACACATTGTCTTTAAATAGTTTGAGGGCTGTACATGTTTGAAATGAAATTTACACATTTAACAACCAAAGACGATCGTTCATTTTTAAAAGAAATAATTCAATCCTAATGAAGGATGGCAAACAGACCAGGTCACTGCCTTCATTCAACCATTTCCATCTCTTCAAACTGACCCGTTGTTCACAGGACCCTACTGAGAATAATATTTTCATACAGCCAGCACTCAATCGGGAGAATTGCTTCAATTTTTGCTGTGATTTTACTTGAATGTCTTGTTTCACAGATTGCTACAATATGAGTATTAGACAAATTAAAGATAAATAAAATTGGCTCTGAGTTACTATTTATGAGTCATTATTTTGTCATCTCTCTCTAAATGTTGATCATGTCTTATGAAAAACAAAAGCTCTTCTCACAAACATGAAAGCAGAATACCTTTCACAAGCTTTTGTAAATTAGAAGTTGGAAATACAGTGTTATGTAACCTAGAATACAAAGTGTTTTACAAACAGATAAAATCTTGGATATGAATCCTCTGTTATAAACGGTTTAGTCCTGAATTTCCCAAGCTTTAATTGTAAAAATTATGACTGTTTGACTAAATCTTATCTATTTTTCCTCTTAATATATAGTGTTCTTTTATGAATTTTCTACAGTGCCGGCTAAATAGCCATAATCAGACATGGTTTGTGCTTGGTATGAAATGTCCTTATTCCTCCATCAAAATTTAAAGAAAGATTTTCTTGACATTGTCATCTTGGTTGGCAGTTATTTACTCTTAGGGTTTGAAATATTTTCCTCCTGGCCTTACTAGATTTTAGGATTGCTAGTAAGAGATATAATATTATATAATATATATATAATATTATTCAATGTGTTTGCCTTTTTGGATGAGCTGGCATTATCCTCTTATGTGCTTAATATTGTTTCTTTGCTTAGTATTTTTAAAAGATTTATTTTCACTTTTAATTATGTTTATTTATTTAATTATGTGTTTATTTGGGAGTATATGTACATGAATACATTTGCCTGCAGAGGCCAAAGCAAGGGTTTGAATTTTCTGAAGTTGTTGTAACTTCACTGGATAGATCTCTGTACGTTGGGATTTTAATGTTATTTTGTGCCACCTGAAGTCTGAACCAATCTTCAGGTTGACCTACGATGAAGAAAATGTCAAGAGGACATTCTTCTCACCGTCCTGAGAAAAGGAAGTAAATGGACAAAATTTGTAATTTTGAGCCTATCTGAGGTAGTAAGGCAGTCAGAAAAAAAGAATCATGTTACAAGCTCCTTCAAATATAGATAGACCTATCAAACTGTCTGTCTGTCTGTCTATCATCTATCTATCTGGCTGTGTGTGAACAGACCCTGAGAAGTGATGTGGAAACCATGAAGTAAACAGGATCAGAATGACTGAAAAATGCACAAGGCTTTAAGGTCAACTGAGTTCAAAAGGTTGACAGGTCCCAAACCAATCTATTCCATGGTTCTCCATTAAGTGTTCTAAAAAAGCAATTCAGAACAGTGCAGGGCACCCTTGAAAAATCTGTAGCACCTCTGTCAGCATCACAGATATGCACAGTGATAGGAAGAGAAGAGAGACCTTGGGAAGATTCATGCATGTCCAGGTCTTGCATGAGAACAAGGAGGGGCTGCGTCACAGACTCTATCTACCTTACCTCTGACCTTTCTCAGTAGTGAATCAAGTGTTCTCTGCCACTGATAAGAGCAGAAAGTCCTCTTTGCTCTCAGTCCCAGACAAGGCCATCAGCTGCTGCAAGTGCAATAGAATACATATCTTTCCTTCACTGAAAAGCTTCTGTTGCTGGAATGTGGGAAGAGAGTTCTGGGAACTTCTAGGGATTAAAACAGCTCTGTACCAGCCAGAAAGGTGAGGAAAACTCACCTGGACCCACCCTGTCCCCAAATCCTTCATTTCTCCAAAAAGTATGTGGGAATTGTGACAAGGGTTCCATTCAATTATACATCAATTTCAGAGGGAAGATCTAATACTGTAAGTGTTTGACCTATAAATATGGTTTATCTTTACAATTTTATGATACACCAAGTAATATTTTTAAAGTTTGGTGTATAAATTATAGACAACTTTTTTTTAGATTTATCCTTAAATATTTCATAGTTTTTATTCAAAATAATTATTTTTCTATAGTAATCTCTGTTACCCTTCCAGTTGGCAGTGTGAACCTGGGATAGTGAGCCAAAAATGAGACGGATGTTTCATGCAATAGCTATCTTCATTCAGGGACATCAGACAGTTTACATTCTAAGGGTTAGGCAAAGTCAGTCATATAAGCAAACTGCACTTGTGTTCAAGCTCTACATAGACACAAGGGCAAAGATAGATGAGTTTAGGCTGTATACAGTTTCCAGGACAACTCGTGCTTGGAAACATCATTCTGGTGTTTGGCTAATTGGCTAATAATGGCTAAGTGGATGGGTACTGTAAAGTAAATCCACTCCTATTTATTACTCCTGAGAAGGGTATGGAAACACATTCTAAGCACAACCCATGTTATGGAGGAACAGAAGGTTACGAGACTTTTGTCTTGTTTACTTGGAGTTTTCTCACAACCTCTCAGGAATCTCAGCTTCATTCATGGATCGTGTTCTGACAAACTCCAGTAGATGTTTGAGATCTCTCTCTTTCTCTCTTTCTCTCTCCCCACCCCCCGTGAGATTTAATATGCTATCAATTAAGAAAGAAGGTTTGATTTCTTCCTATCCAGTCTGAATTCTTTTTGTCTGCTTTGCCTTACAGCATTGGGTAAAACCGTTACCCACTAATAGGAAAGGGAAGAGCAGATGACCTGGTCTTGATTTGAGTCGAGGATGAAAGCACAGAGATTCTCTGTTTGAAATATGAAGCTAAACATAGGTTATTTATAGGTGAGCTGTGTTGTATTGAGAATTTTTTTTTCCTATTGTCTGCTGTGAGGTTTTGTCAAGAGTCAACGTGGGAGTTTGTATAACGTTTCTGGATTTTCTGTGTTGATCATATCATTTATCTTAGGCAGTTTCCTTGCGCGGAGAATTATATTGATTGTTTTATGTGTGGTTATGTCCTCTTACATCCTGACTATAAATCTTGGTTGGAATCCCCTGTGCCATCTTATCTCATGTACTTTTGCATTTATTTTGAACAGTTAATAGGTACATGGTATATGTTTAATTTGTTTTCTTCTCTTGGTATATTTTATTACCCATATATCTGACTTAATGATTAAATACTATTTTTCTTCAGTACATAAAAAGACTTTGTATTTGATAAGTATTATTGTACCCTTAAGTATTTGGTAAACATCCCTGTGGAAGCTATTAAACTCTGTAGGATTTTTAAAAGTGAATTTTCTTTCAATAAGTTGGCATCTTTGGGGGAAATTTGCCCATTATCTAACCTGTCAAGAAAATTGGCATGAAATTCTTTGTATTATTTTCTTGTTGTTTTTAATGTCTATAGAATCTGTATTGATGCAAAGTTGTTCTAGATATAGGTCTGTGCATCTTATTTCTTTTTCTGTATTTGGTAATGTGACTTAAACGATCCATCTTCAAAGAATTTACTTTCCACTTTATTGACTTTATTATTTTATGTCTACTCTTTCTATAATGTTTCTCTGAAGCTTTACCTTTTGTATTTATTTTCTAATTCTTTAAAATCCTCTTTTTAGTTTCTTAAGGTAGGTTCATACCATTAATATGAGATGCCTCTTCTTTTTACTGACTTTAATGTACATTTCTAAAGACAATTTTAAATATGAATCCTATAGTTTTTATTTATTTCGTTCCAGAGTTTAAAATGTGAGGTTCCTGTTGAACTAAATAAATGTGTAAGTTTATTTCCAAACAACTGAATATCTGTTAATACATTTATTGCTCTGCTTTCTAATTTAACTCTATTGTAAGATAACATTTTGTGTATCTTTAATTACTTTAAATTTTTCATTCCTAGTATCTCCAAATATTTTCTGATCTATTTTAGTAAGTCAGCCGAATATATTTTGAAGGATCATATTTTGCTCTAAGTTCAATAAATGTGAATTATAATAAATTGGTTGACCAGGACACTCAAGTTTTTCTTTGTTTGTATCGATTTTATCAATTACTCAAAGAGATATGTTGAAATCTCTATAATTATACATTTGTCTATTTTTCTTACACTTTTATCATTCTTATTTTCACATACTTTAAACCAGCATAAAGCTGAGCGTGGTGGTACATGCCTTTAATCCCAGGGTCAGGCGGATCTCAATGAGTTCAAGGCCAGCCTGGTCTACAGAGTGAGTTCCAGGACAGCCAGAGTTACAACAGAGAAACCCTGTCTCAAACAAAACAAAACAAAACAAAACAAAATGAAACAAAAATAAAAAAACAAAAACCAAACCACAACAACAACAACAAAACACACACACACCATGTGCACAAACACACCAGCATAAACATTTGAGATTACCACACTATCTTTGATTTAGTTACTTTTTATAATCATAAAATGATAATCTTTATCCTGGCGTTTGTTTTTCATTTTAAAGTTCATTTTGTCTGACATAACTCTAGCAGACTCCCTTTCTTTCAGTTAACGGTAGCAAATACAGATGCATTTCTACTCAGACTTGTGACATACGTGTATTTGTGGTCATCGCGAGCCTGTTGTATGCAACACTGTTACAGTGTTTTAAGTATCGATCTGGCAATCTCTGTTGTCGTGTTATTTAAATCTGTTTTACTTAATGTGACCACCAACGATGTGGTTGAATTAAAAAATAATCATCGTAACATTTGTGCTTTATTTGCTAAAATGTGTTCTTGTTTCTTGGCTTCTTCCTCATTTTTGTATTAACAATGCATGTGTAGATTATTTATGAATCCATTCTCGTTTTGTACTATTTCTATCTTTGTTTCTATGTAAGTAATATTTCATTTTCTATAAATTTGAAGTGTTTACTTAGTACTCAGGGAATTTCCATTAACTTGGTCAGATTGGCTATGGCGTATCTTTTTTTAAAAGCCACATGAAAAAATTCTTATATATGTATTTGTGTGTGTATCTGTTGTGTGTTCAATCACGAATGTGAGCTGTGTGCTCACGCTCACATGGGTGACCCATGTGGAGAGATCACAAGACAAAACATAGTAGCTTATCCTCTCCTACCTGTGGCTCCTAGGGGTTGAACGCAGGTGGCCAGAATCCCTCAAGTGCCTTTACCTTCTGAGCCATCTCACTGGACCGCAATATGTCTTAGTGTGGATTCTTAAACTTTGAAATTTAACTTCTTGGATTGGTAGGTTTACAGCTTTTGTTGAAACCTAACATTTCAATCGTTTCTTTCCCCCTTTCTTTTCAGGCTCTACGGTTATATACACATTATCTTGCTTGAACGTCCCCAACTTTCCTTTCTCCTGAGAAATGCTTGATTTACATTGTCTTCTGAGAATGGAGACCAGGATACATGACTGTGTTGCTAGCGTATGTTTAAGACTATGGTTGGTAGAGAATAGGATATGTGTTCTTGGCTTTTTGTATGCTACATAGTAATGTTGCCTCATTTGCTCTTATTCTGGATAACACTGGGAGCATCCTGTGACAGCGTCCACTGAGCATAGTTCTTTCATTGTGAATGCTGTAGGGTTCCCTACACCATCTCCTTGTTTCTCACTAGGCCATTATTTCACGACCGAGGAACCCGCAGTGACTTGATACAGGGGAAGAGTGTAAACTGGAGGTCTTATCTCTGTCGTGTAGGGATGAAGATTGCCTAGAAACTAGCTTGCTCTCCTTCCTGGACCAAGCCATCATGTTATTATCAAGCTTATTTTGAAACAGCTCAGGTTCAAGTTGATGCATTTCAAACAGAAAGTAGTTTGGAAGTCCTTTCTTTGCTTGTATCTCTTATCGATCTATATGATACACACACACTCTAGGATTTTCACCTGGTCACAGGAGATGTAAATACAGACATCAGGAGACTTACCACCCTCTTGCTTTGCTTTTCTATTAGACCCTTAAATAAGATGAGAGAAATGTTTTTTTCTCCTCTTTCTAGTCGAGCTAGACTTTAAGAGTGAACTGTCTCTAGGTCTTTTCTTTCTGATTCTAAAATCGTGGATTTTCCATAATTTAGGATGGGCAGAGCATAATAGAGAAAGCGCCTTTATGACAAAGACACATGCATCAGGTATTTTAAAACACTTTACCTGTTCTCATGTCTGGAAAACGAAATTGTGTTTGTATCAAAATACTAGCTTCCTCAATATTCATTTCTACAGTAGACAATTAGTGTAACTGGTTCCGAGTGAGTTTTCCTTTTATGATGCAGAGAAGTTTATTGGAGGCTTTTATCAGAACTCTGAATTCCCTCTGATTCATGTGAAATGCTAACGCAGCCAGCTGCGAGCACTGTTCCCAGCGGCTCCTGCTTTGTCAGATAGAACAGGAGCTAACCAGCCTCCTGTGGAGCTGACTCACAGAGATGTGATCCCTTGAAGCCACTTGATCAATCTGATCTTATTCCATCAAGACAATACTATCTAAAACACTGAGGGGAATGTCACTAGGGAAACCTTTGGGGGCCTTGAGAAGGTGGAATGTACTGGTGTTTGCTCTATGTTACCACCATGCAAGTAAAAGTGGGGACAGACCGTCTGGGACAAACTTGTATGTATTCTACTCTGTCCCGTCTTTAGGTTCTTTTGCAATGATGATGGGATTCTCAGGGTAACTATATATTCTGCATTGTTGTTTATCTTTTCCACAGCTCTTCTGGTTTCACAGGCACACAAAGTGACAGCTATACCATTGGCATTCATCAAATGTTCCTACACTACGAACCACAAAGGCACCCAGGCTCCTGCTCATTTCCCCTGATGTTTTCCCCAAAGCAATGCCATCTCTCCCTGAAAGCTTCATGGTTTTGCTGCATGCAGCATCTCTTGACACATAGAGTGCAGATGATTCTGACATTAAGGGTGCCTTAAGCCTTTAGAGTCGCATAGAGTTGGAAGAAGCACAGCTGCTTTGTTTATTTCCCTAACTGCTTTATAGCACCATGCCCTAATGCCAGGAACCGGGAGTGAATCCACAGGACTTCTAAAGATGCCAGCTCAGTGAGACAACGGGCTATGTTGAGAATTGCTCTTCCCTGGTAACTCTCGCCATTTGTTTCCAAATCAGTTGTGATTGTAAACGATTTTCTCTCAGAATTTATTTTTCTATAGGAATCTTTTCAGTCAGCTTTGTTCATATGATCTCACTCCTTTGGGCATAGCAGATGCAGACTAAAGCCCATCTTACCGGATAACCAAATGAAGACTATCAAGATGGCATACGTTGATAGGAAAAAGTCAAGTGTTCTGTATAGTTAGTGTTATTCTTAACAATTGTTTCATCAGGAATTCCCTTAACAGAAAGTAATTTTAAATGGTCATTGTTATTTCTATGGTCAGGGTACCCTGAGCCCCTTTTCTCAGTTTTGATTTAATATTCTCTGTAACCAGTCTCTCTATTTCTTCTACCATATATTCAAGGCCTGACAGTCTTTCTTCCATTTCTTGTATTTTGTTGGTGAAGCTTGCTTCTATAGTTCCTGTCCCCATTCACAAAATTTTCACTCCAGCATTTCCTCAGTCTGTGTTTTCTTTATTGCTTCAGTTTCCATTTTCAGGTCTTACACAGCTTTGTTTTTTCCCTTCAACTGTTTGTTTTTGTTTTCTTCCCTTTCTCTAACTAATATATTTACTTCCTCCAATTGTTCGTGTTTTCTTGGCTTCCTTTGAGGGATTTATTCATATCTTCCAATCGTTTGCTTGAGTTTTCCTGGATTTCTGTAAGGAATTTATTCATTTCCTCTTTAAAGACCTCTGCCATCTTCATGTAGGTAGTTTTTGGGTCTTTTTCTTTTGCTTCAGGTATGTTGGAATATTCAGGGCCTTCTATGCTAGGATAGCTGGGCTCTAGTGGAGACATATAATCCTGGCTGTTATTGATTGTGTTCTTAAGATGGTGTCTAAGCATCTGGGTTTGGGGTGATTATATGGATGGGTGCTGATTTCTAGATTTTGTCTTTGTTTGGTAGGTGTTTTGTTACTTAGCTTCTGCTTCCTTTCTGGATTTTTAGAGAGCATGTTTTTTTTTGCCACCTGTTTTACTAGCCTGTTCTGCTGGTGTATACATGGGGAATGCTTTCTGGCGTTGGGGACTGGGGGAAGGAGAGTCCATGGGGAATGGTTTGGGGGTTCCACAAGAGATGTGGAGAGGTATAAAGAGAAGCTGCAGCTTGTGGTCTTTCGCAGTGCTAAGGACTACTCAGAATTCTGTCTGATAGAACCAAGAGTGTGGAGAAAGTCCTTTGGCAGCCTAGCTGGTCTTCGTGCCCCTGGTTGAGCAGGCTAGGTATCTGTCATTGTTGGGGGCTGAGATACAGCAATGAGGTGGAGAGGATGGTCTGTAGGGTCCCCAGAAGGCAGCAGCTAGTGTTCTGTTGCATTGCTAGGGATGACCCTGAGGATTGAGTCTGCAGGACTGAGAATGCAGCGGAGGTCCTAGGTCAGCCTACCTGGTCTTCTGTCTAGTTGTCTTTCTATTGCTTTGACCATAAAGAGCATAAAGAAGACAACTTGGGATTAATATTTCTTTGTGCTTTATAGTTAATTAAGAAGGGAAGTCAGGGCAGGATTCAAAAACAGGAATTTGGAGGCAGGAACTGATACAGAAGCCATGGAGGAATGCTACTTACTGGCTTGCTTCTTATGGCTTTCTTGGCCTGCATTTTTTTTTTACAGAACCCAGGACCACCAGCCTAGGGGTGGCAGTGTCTACAATGGGCTTGACCCTCCATATCAAACACTAATCATGACAATACCCCACAGACATGCCTACAGGCTACTCTTTTAGTAGCATTTTCTCAATTATGATTCCCTCTCCCCATCTATGTCTAGGTGTGTGTCAAGTTGACAAAACCAACCAGCACAGATGGGTTCCTGTATTGCTATGTAATGGGAAGAGTTGACCTTATTAATACAGATGCGTCCCTACATGGTAGATAGATTCAGACAAGGAAATTAAGTCCAGAGAGGAAATTAAATATATCTCTCCCTCTAGCACTCACTCTCTCTCTCTCTCTCTCTCTCTCCCTCCCTCCCTCCATCCCTCTCTCTCTCTCAAACACACACACACAACACTCACACTCACACCCTTGTTAATTGAGCAGGGGAATAATTCAGTTCAGCTCATCAGCTCAATTGTTGTATCGGCCCGTATCAGAACTTTATTTTAGGATGGAAAGGTTAAGGAATTTGAGAAACTTTGATTACCACCTTCAACTTCTAGAATATTCTAACACTTGGATTTCTTTTCTAGTATAAACTACAAGACTTCAAAGGCCATTTTAATGCAATTCAGAGATTTACAATTCCTGAGTAGTTTAAATTGTGTGACAAAATCATAATGTCAGAACACAATTCATACCTGCAAAACTGTCAAGTGCAAATACCAACTCTTCCCCCTCTACTCTCCCTCCACCCCTCCCTCCCTCTCTCTCTCTCAAACACACACACACAACACTCACACTCACACCTTGTTAATTGAGCAGGGGAATAATTCAGTTCAGCTCATCAGCTCAATTGTTGTATCGGCCCGTATCAGAACTTTATTTTAGGATGGAAAGGTTAAGGAATTTGAGAAACTTTGATTACCACCTTCAACTTCTAGAATATTCTAACACTTGGATTTCTTTTCTAGTATAAACTACAAGACTTCAAAGGCCATTTTAATGCAATTCAGAGATTTACAATTCCTGAGTAGTTTAAATTGTGTGACAAAATCATAATGTCAGAACACAATTCATACCTGCAAAACTGTCAAGTGCAAATACCAACTCTTCCCCCTCTACTCTCCCTCCACCCCTCCCTCCCTCTCTCTATGTCTCTCATATATCTAACATACATTTTTCAAGAATGTTGGATGAATATCCTCATTTACTTTCAACAGTAGAACAGGATGTAGCACGCTATAACATGAACAAGAATTCATGCATATAAATGTGAGCTATAAAAGAGATTGACAATACAATGAAGAAATATAAAAACTATATACATGTACTTTATATATGTATACATACTCATTCCAAAGACACCTAAGTCTGATTCTTTCTTGAGAAGCTGGCCCATGTGGATGGTACACCCATGTAGATGGTGTGTACTCTTTATTCTGTACATGATTCTCTCTCTCAATGTCTGTGCTTTAATCTAATCAACTCCCTACTTCAAGAAGAGAGGGAGAGATTGACAGCACGATGAATAAATTAAAAAGCTATAGTTTTTCCACTCTCACAAACTTTTCCTTCAATTATAGTAACTATTTTAGACTTTCTCCCAATTTTCTGCTTATTATTTTTTTCCTATACCACACATGACTTCTTCTTCTTTTTTTTTTTTTAGGCTATTCAAATTTGGATCCAAATGTGCAGTCCCTCTTTTTGGCTTGATTTCTTAATGTCCGCTTTTTTCTCTCACTGTCATTATATTCTCAATTTACTCTAAAAAAGACTTTAAAAGTCATTCAGGATACTTGTCAATGTGACTGTCATCAACTTACCAACACTAGGGCCCAGTTGTGTCTCCCCTTTCCCACAGTTTGCAGGTGTTTGTTTACATTTACTACAATAGAAGTTGAATATTTAATCAATTAGTCTTGGCAAAATATTAGCATATCATAGAAATGTTGTTTAAAATGTCACCGACAGTGCTGACTTGTTTTATATCAACTTGAAGCAAGCTAGAGTCATCAGAGAGGAGGGAGCCTGAGTTGAGAAAATGCCTCCACAGGATTGGGCTGTCGGGAAGCCTATAGGGCATTTTCTTAATCAGTGATTGATGGGAGAGGGCCTGCACTGGTGGTCTTAAAGATTCTTAAAGAAAGCAAACTGAACAAAATAAGCAAGTCAGTAAGCAATACTTTTTTCATGACCTCTGCATCAGTTTCTGCTTCTGGGTTTCTGTCCTGACATCCTCTGATGATGAGCTGTTATATGGAACAGTGAACAAAACATACCTTCTCCTCCCCAAGGTGCTTTGATCATGGTATTCATCACAACCATAGATCTCTAAGGCTTCAACCAATGCTGTACACTCTATAGGAGTGAGGAACTGTTGGAGATAAAAACATTCTTTCTCTCTCAATTTTACTGTTGATATTAAGGACATTTTTACCTATTTTTCATTATAACAGCCTGAAATTCAGATAGAACAGGTGATAGCCTAGTCCCTATCACTTAGAGAAATATTGTAAGGTTGTCCATTTAATGTTAAAATAGTAAGCATAAGCCAATGTTATATAAGTAAGACCTGAAGTTTAGGAATACACGGTAAATAAGATGTACTAAATAAGATGTAAATACAGGAAAAATTGAATGTGGAAGAGTGAAAATGAAAATGTAATTTGTCATCCATTTATCAATTTTAACTCATATGTGAATCAGCCACGTGGTCTTCAAAGCTGAATTAAAGACTTCTGGTGTGTATCAGCAACACATGCAGGTTTCAGGCAAAAGCAAACGAGCAATTACCCTCCTCGTAAGTTTCTTCACAAAGAAAGTAAGAATGTGTAGTCAACATAGACACATTGCAGCACACAAAAGCTAACAAGGTATTAGGAGTGAGAAGCAGTTGAAAACAAGCTGACTATACAACAGAGTGTTCGAGTATTAGAGTTAGAAGACATTGATATAACATAGTTCTTTATAGTATGTCTAATATGAAGATGATATTTTAATCATTTTTGAGATTTATTTTATTATGCACTATGTGCATACATATTTTATCCGCACATATGTGTGTGCACCACATATATGCTAACTTCCTATGGAGGAAGACGAAGGCACCCGACACCCTGGAACTGGAGTTACAGATGACTGTAAGTTGACAAGTAAGTGCTGGAAATTAATCTTGGGTCACCTGCAAGAGCTCTTCAGCTGTGTGAACTCTCCAGCCATGTCTCCTAATGAAACTGTTTTTTGTTGTGTTTTGTTTGTTTTTCGAGACAGGGTTTCTCTGTTGTAACTCTGGTTCTTCTGGAACTCACTCTGTAGATCAGGCTGGCCTCGAACTCACAGAGATCTGCCTGCCTCTGCTTCCCAAGTGCTGAGATTAAAGACGTGTGCCACCACCACTGCCACTCCCCCCTCCTCTGGGCTCTAATGAAACATTAAAAAGAGGGTTAATTTTTTTTTAAAGCAAAACAAAGTGAAATACTAAATGCCAAAAGCTGAAAAGAAAGTTGATAAACTAGAATACAGATCTACATTAGATTGCCCAGTAGATTAACAGTTGACAAATACTATAGATATTTAGATTTACTGAGGACCTGTGGAAAAATCTAGTAGCACTGACATGGAGATTCACAATAGTCCAAAGGCCAGAACAGGGCATCAAATCCCCTGAAAATTCAGCAACAGGCTGTAGGCCTTTGTGAATCTCTGAGTGGGTGCTGGAAACTTTATCCAAGTCCCCTGCCATAGCAGCAAATGTTCTTAACTCCTGAGCCATGTCTTCAGTCCCCATTTCTTGAATTTCTTTAAACATTAACTATTCTAAGGAAGACATTCCACTTTCCAAAAACCATAATGAAATATCCACTTTGAATCAAGTCCAAATAGTCACTGTAAGTAAATGGCTTCAAGAATATACTGCCATTGCTCATTAGAAAAAAAGCAGAAGGAACATTTCTTATTTGGCAAAAGTTAGGGACCATGGATAACCTACATAACAGAAATTCAGCCAGAAAAACCTGGACGTATTCAAGAATCAGGTTTACTTTTTTTTTTCTTCCTCCTGTAAATGCTATTGTGTCAAAGCCGAAAAGAAAAGAAAGGTAAAAGCCCCATTTTGGTTTGTAAAGGCCTCCTGGTCTGACTGTCTCTCAAAGAGGATTGGGCAAGCATTGGAGGCCAGAGAAAGCCAAGGTCTAAAATGTGCAGGGCACCTCCTGATGAGAACCTCCTGCCCTCAAGGGAACAAATGTTTCCAGTTAGCCAATCTCCTCTCACTGAATTGTGTCAATGGGAACCTTTTGCTATTTGTACATTGCCAACAACTAAGACATCGCAAGCCTTTATCACCCTTGACAACAACCATTTCATGATGATTTCTGATAGCCATGCAGTTTCCAAGAAGCTGCAATCAATATTTCAGGGGAAAACATCACCTGACTTACTTTGCACTGAAAGATGAGTTTTGTGCTTTGAGCCATTTCTTTTTGTTGTTGTTTTATGTTTTTCCAGACAGGGTTTCTCTGTTGTAGCTCTGGCTGTCCTGGAACTCATTCTGTAGACCAGGCTGGTCTCGAACTCACAGAGATCTGCCTGCCTCTGTGAGTGCTGGGATTAAAGCCATGCTCTACCACTGCTTGTTTTTCTTTGCCATTTCTTAAATAATAGGATTATTAAGATGAAATCCTTTGTAATGATCCTAGTTGCTGTATATATTCATTGAAAGACAGTAACAATATTCTCACTTTGACGTTTTCTATGATGCTTTGACCCCTGATACACCTGTGAGCTTCCCAGGATATCATACCATTTCCAGTTATAGATTCTGAAACTTAACATGACGGTTTTTGTTTCATTTACTATAAAAAATTAATAGTGTTCTCCCCAAAAGTTGGATTCGGTGGTTGTTGTGGTTTAAATGAGAAATGTCCCCCATCGGCTCTGTATTTGAATATTTGGTCCCAAATTGGTGGTGCTGTTTGGGGAGATTTAGGAAGTGTGTCCTTGCTGAAGGAAGTATGTTACTGGGGGTGGGATCTAAGAGCTTAAAGCTGCGCTATAGGTTGCTGTTGTGTGTTTCAAGTTTCCACTTTCCAAGCCTACCAGTTGCTCCCCTGCCACAGTGAACTCTGATCCATCTGGAACCAGAGCCCAAATAAACCTTTTCTTCCATAAGTTGCCCTGGCCACTTTTTTTCCCCTTCAAGACAGGGTTTCTCTGTCGTAACTCTGGCTATCCTGGAAATCTCTGTAGACCAGACTGGCCTGGAACTCACAGAAATCTACTTGCCTCTGCCTCCCAAGTGCTGGGATTAAAGGCATGAGCCACCACAGCCTGGCTAAGACATATTTTTTTTAATCACAGCAATAGAAAAGTAAATAATATAATTGGTCTTGGAATGTTTTGTAGAAGAAATTTGCATTTGAAGGGGGATTTAAATGACATTGGCTCTATACATGATGTATGAAATTAACATTGAGTGACATATGTATTCTCACTGTTCTAGAGGCTTCGTTGAAGTTGCTTTTGGTGGTGTTTACAGTAACCTAGTGAGGAATTATCTCCATTTTACAATTAAGTGAATAAAACTTTAGGTGGTTAATTAATAAAACATACAAATAGCAAATAAACAATGCCCAGAGATAAGAACTCAACTATTCTCACGTCTATTAGTTGATGATATCTTTGATATAATTGATGTCTCATAAATAATGACCCAAACATACAGTGAAAAATAAATATGGATTATAATTTCATAAAGGAGATCATACTACAAATCTTTATCCTGACTTGCTTGTGCTATTTCAAAATAAGAGTAAACATTTTAATGAAGACAAAATTAAAAGTTTTCAAGTTGTATATACAAAAATAAATTCAGGATGAATGCAAATGACCCTGGAAATGTGAGTGTGTGTGTGTGTGTGTGTGTGTGTATGTGTATGAATTTCATCATAGAAAGTAAAGGACTAGACATTTCACTTTAAACGTGACTCTAAAGTCACAGTGCATCATGAACAGAAAGCGAGACAAAGAAAAGGCTCATGAATATGATAGTCAGCCACAGTGTGCCTTATACCTGCAGCAGGACATTTTTTGAAATATAAAGTTTCCATGAATTCCATTCCCTTCCTGCTGCCATAGACAAGAAAGTTTTAACTACATGTTTGGAAGATGGAAATGTGATTGGAAATGTTTGATAAGAATTCCTCTGACGCTAGAGGAGATTGCAGAGAAACTCTTAGTAATGAGCTATCACCAAAGGTTTAATTGATCCCATTGTGGGCACACAAGTTTCTGAAGTGTATTAAGGACCCAGTGGCGCAAATAAACTGGCACAAGAAAAGAATCTGAGTATTACTAGCCAAATGCATTGAATCATTTATCATTAAAGTCTTCATTCTTACTCATTGGTGTTTATTTCTTTAAAAGTATGGTTTGCTCTACCCTGTAAGTCTTCAATGAACTTTAAACCTTATTTATTTTATTAGTCATATTCTCAGACTTATTTGACTAAAATTAAAAGAAGAGTAGTTGTTTAAAACTACCTACAATAAAACAATGCTTTCTTAGTAGACATCAAAGTCAAACGAAAATTCAGAAATTAAAAATGTGTATAAATACACTAAAAGCAGCACATTTCACAGAATATCTGTAGGACACAGTTAAATTTGTAGCTCATATTAATATCCAGTTCTTGAATACTTTTTTATTAATTCTGTGAGAGTTCCATACAATGAGTTTGATATTATAGACTGGAGAGCAGAAAACCAATTGAAGGATTAAGAAAAAATAAGAAAAAGGTATTAATTAATTAATTAATTAAAAGTCATTAATAAAGATTAAAGCAGCCCCACACGTCCACAGGTGCCTTCTGCACTGCAACTAGCCTCTCAGCCTAGCTAGATCTCCCATATCCCTTTCCGGAGTCTAGTGCAGTGAATCTCCCTGACCCTCCCCATCAGTGACTTCTTCCTCACCTTCCAGGCCTAGCCTGGCTCTGGCATCCAGTGATGTGGCCTGATCTGGCCAGCCCTGCCTGTACTACAGCTCCATGTAGGATCCTTTCTACCTGCCACCACACACAGGCTCCTTCCGTCCTGCATCCGACCTCTCCACCCACACTGATTTCCCACATCCTTCTCTTGGATCTAAACTGATGAATTTCCTTAGCCCTCCACAGTTGCTCAATCACCCCAACCCATCCGAAGGGTACATGAGAGCATTTGGAAGGAGGAGAGGGAGAGAGGGAAGAGGGAAATGATGTGATTATATAATCTTAAA
Organism: Cricetomys ansorgei; assembly: GCA_026225945.1. Taxonomy (NCBI): domain Eukaryota; kingdom Metazoa; phylum Chordata; class Mammalia; order Rodentia; family Nesomyidae; genus Cricetomys; species Cricetomys ansorgei. The sequence continues at coordinate 13,302,425 of JAMJFZ010001203.1, read as the reverse complement.
AAAAAAAAAAACCTCAAGAAATACTGCTGAATTCTGTAAATTAAAAAGGCAAACTAATTTTAAAAAGTCAAACTAATTAAGAACAATGGGTCAATAAGATGAAGTCCAGGTGACCTCAAATAATATTTTAAGAAAGGCAACATAAACTTTATGAACTTTAAATTATAGACTTTGTAATGTGTTGATATATAATGAGATGAATAGGAATATCAAAGTTATTTTAGGAGTTTTAGTGACATACAAACTATTAAACAGGACTTCAAATCAGTAGCAAAAGCATGCTAATAAAGAAAATCAAATATTGAAATGTGAATTTTTTAAATCACTAATAAGGAAGTTTTTAGGGTAGGTTATTCATTAAACATTTGTAGTATTTAATTATAAGCTCTTATAATCAGTCTCTCTGTTTATTCTCCAATAAGTGGACAATTGACGCTGTAGAACTGTAATTGAGTATGCTTGGAGCAGTTTCCACTTGTCAGTTCCATTGTGGTTGGTCTTCCTAAGCATTCCTATGCTTTCTCTCTACACCAAGAGATGTCCAAGGTGTTAATGAGAAGCTTACACAAGCAGGACTAAGGGTTGAGAGAATACAGACTCACCCAGTGAGTTAGTGAATAAGCACTAACCAAAATACAAACCAAATAGCACATGTAGTTTCTTCTATCTGACAATTTAAAAAGCCCTTTCTTCATATAATTTATGAAATCCAAGAAAAGAAAAGAAAGCTAAAATCGTGGTGAATGGATGAAAGAGATAACAGATATTCCTTTAAAAACTATAATCGATACAAAGTAATTAAATTAAAATAGGATAGAATACTGAGATACGTAAAATGTAAAATGAGATTTTGTACTAGACAATGACTATAAAAAGATTGAGCATTAAATGAGAGATATACTATGTAAATATAAATGAATTTAACATAGTAATAATAATAATGAAGGGAGTTACGTGTGTATTTCTAAAAGGCAAACTCAAGATGAAGAGTCATGAAATTAGTTACTAAAATGTAACGTGTCCATGAGATATATAGAGCACCACCTGCGTTTGCAGGATCCTGCGGAAGATGTATAAATTCATAATATAGTTTGAAAGGTAATGACTTTTAAGAAATTAGTAGCTAAAACTGTCATCAATTAAGTAAGTACATGACACACTCTTTTCCCAGGAAGTGTTTAATATAAAATCCATTTTAAGTCTCCTAAAAAGAAATTTTTAAAAAATTTCATAAAGAAATTATCAACCCCTTGATACTGTGAGGAAAAATGTTATGAACCAGCACAACAAGCATCCTATAGCCCAAGACCGTGTGGAGCATGGGACATACTTTGATATCATTAACTTGCAGATGAAGGTTTATTTATTCTTGTTAATTTCTAATATTAAATGATTTTGCGGAAAACATGAGATCAAGTGTTAGATCTCAGTGTTAATCACTATCTTCCGCTAAAAGGAGTTTATCCAATAAGGGTTATGAGACATACTAATCTCCATTTAATATTAGAAGGGCCCCAGTAGGTTCTATTCTAGAGCCTATGACCTGCCTAGACATGGATTCTTGATCCTGACCATGGTGCCAGGTATTATTAACATGTCCTGGAACAAAGGTTTACAATGTGTAATGTGAGACCCATTGAGGTATAAAGTGTAATTGCATATGATGCTTTAAGGGAATCGTTTATGTAAAAAAAAAAAATCAGTTTTCATTTTAAAATGAGAATATGCCCCAAAACCAGACTGGTTTTACCTTATATATAAAATGTATTTATCTATTCAAAATTTTAGGTAATCTGTGATTTTTATGGAAATTTGGCAATTGTAACCTGGTGTTAAGCTAATTTTAGGGAAACACGAATCACGTGATAGCCAGGCACGACCTGTCCGTTATTTGTATTGCCACTATTCAGAAGTGCTATCATGTCCTCTGTGATATTTTATTTTTTGTTTGATTATTTATTTACTTATCATAGTCTCTCTATATAGTGCAGACTGACCTTGCACTTTACATGGTTCAGCTTCGGCCCCTTGGGTGTTGGGATTACACATGTGTGGCACTATACCTGACTTCCCTCTCAATTCTGAATACTTGAATAATGTTGGCCAACCAATACAAAGTATGTACTTTATGGCTGGAGTAAGATAAACAAAATTACTAGTATAATCTTCCTAACCGTTCATTGTTATCAAATAATTGAGAGTATTATGAACTTAGTCTAAAATCTTGAACAAAGTGTGCGAGAAAGAAACGTTGATCCGTGGTCAGAGGTATGGAGAGGGAGAGAAAGAGCAAGGATTGGTGTGGAAGCATGGAAGAGCAAATACAGCGCGCATACACACACACACACACACACACACACACACACACACACACACCACGCTCTGAACATGAAACTCTTTCATTGGTTTATCTGAATAGCGTGAACTTTCAACACCGAGCATGCATGCTGCTGTTCCAGGGAAACATCAACAAATTCTCTCTTGGGAGGCACTCCCTGCTCTATTTTTTCACACACAACTTCAGTTAAACTGCCTCTCTTTTCATCTTCTTATCTCTTTACTTCCCTTTCCCTTCTCAGTCCCTAAGTCTGAACCGCGATCTGAAATACTTTCATCTGTTTTCTGCTAAATTTCCCTCTGTGTAATACATTTTTCTTTATCTGATACTCCTGGGTTGCATTTTTCATGCTTATATTGGCGAATTTTTCAAACTCTCCCTTTTTTCAAATTTTAACTTGACTTCTTCCTTTCTGTTTTATTTTATTCATTCAGTTGGTTTTTTTGTTTTTTTTTCCAGCCACATTTAAAGGGCATATTGCATCTTTTTTGTATCAGGCAATTCAATTGCCTGGATCCCCTGCAGGTGTTGGTGATGTAAATCTTTTGTTTCTTGGTTTTTCTCCTCTTTGCTGATTGTGTTTATTTCCCTCATTTATCACATTACTTTTTATTGCAAGCTCATCTCTTGCCCAGCAAAACTTTATTTGCAGAATTCCTGCCAGACCTGTTTGAGGCATGTGTTCTAACAGACAGGATTGTCTTTACCTAATGACACTCTAACTAGGTTTAGTTTATAATGCTGCACTAAAGCTAGTGTTGCAACCCGAGGATCACCTCCATAGCGCCTGACGTCATTCTTTCTCCCTCCATCTTTTCTGCATTAAGAAAAAAATAACCCTATTTCACCTCATCACACACCTGTCTTTCCTTTAAAGAAATTGTTTTTTCCCAGTCTTTCCCTTGATGTAAGATGTATAAGGAAGGGGACAGACACAAAGAAAAACTGTTTATTGGAAGAATGGAAGAAACACAAAAAACCAGGTTTCACTATCAGAGGTGAGAAGGAAATAGGACTTGAGGAATTAAGGTGAATAAGAGCTAGACAGCAGATGGCTGTGTAAGCGTTCGAGAAGAAGGAGATTTTGAAAGAGTATTTCCTCTGAGCTATAACTGGGACCAGTTCATATTCCTGGAGTCACAAGTAAACACGGAAACCAGTTGCATCTATTTGTTCACTGACTATTGGTTGTGTGTGTGACTTATTAATCACACCTTCGAAATAAGGATTATATAGCCATAAAACCAGGCAAAGATCTTGTTGCCACAAGTTTACAGAGCAGCAAAACGTGTTTCAAGAATGAATAAATAATTAAATAATATGCAAAATTCCTATGAGTGGTGCGATGTTGAGGTACAGGGAGAGGTGAAGTCAGATGGCTTTAGAGATCTTAAGAATGTCTCCAGAGCTTGTATCTACGAGTGTGATGAGGGGGAAGGATGGAGTTACCGGGTATCCAGGTAGACTGGGGCTGTGTTTATACTCTTATGGGTCTGCGGTAATTCAGAGATTCACCAGTCTGACAATGAATAGTGGTTAACAAAGAAGAGGCTTTTAGTTATATAGTGGCGCCAGGTCCAGACCAGGGATTCCAGATCAGGACTGGGGATTCTGGAATGTAGCACCCAGCCAGCTCAGTCAGGGGCTTAGAAAGGCAAAGAGCATAACGTTACATACTGTTCTTGTGCAAGCAAAAACAAGCTTCTCTTTACAGAAGCAGAAACAGAAATTCACATTATGACCCATTACCTTGTATAAACAACAGTTTTGTTTAAATTGTACAAACGGGCAATTACAAAAAAAATCAACCCTTAACAACTCTTAACATTTGAATCCAATTTTGCTTTATAGTTCTCTTAAGCATAGGAATTTTAAACTTTTAAACATAAAGTTAGCCAACAACATAAAGTTAGCCATCGCAACACTAAATGTAAACTCAAAGTCCTCTGGGAGAACAGATGGAAGTTATCAAAGAAATTTTAATTTAGGAGGTTCACAAACCTTTCCAAGAGTGTATCTAAAGTTTCACAGGCATGCATGAACACAAACTTACACACACACACACACACACACACACACACACACACAGGCCTTCAGAGGAGACAGAAAAAAAGATACCAGCAATTCCATGCTCAGAGTAATGAAAGGATCTTGATTCATGCACTTGTTTCTTCAGCCTGTGGAGTATAAAACAGTCAGGGGAAGGGGTGCAAGTAGTCAAGGAAACTGTTTCCCTGAGGCAAAATTCCTGAAGAAGAAAGGCCTCTGGAGGCAGAGGAGGGAGTGACCTAGGAAAGGGAGCAGCAGAGTCAGAGTTACGTGTAGAATGACCATTCTGCATTCTCACATGTAGCCAATTTGTGGAACAGGATTGAAAAAAATAAGATTGACATGGGTCAACTTGATAAACCACTTACTTCATTTCCACAGTTATAGAGCTCCTGAATGTGACCATAAGTCTACCCTGAATATACAATTCTCCTACAATTAATGTGTGTGACTGTGTGTGTGTGTGTGTGTGTGTGTGTGTGTGTGTACAATTCAGATGAGATGCCCACTCTGGAAGCAAGTTCGATTGTGCTTTGTTTATCTGTTTACAGTTTTATATCTAGGTATTTGATCAAACAAATTCTGAAAATGTCATCCTTCTTTATGATTGTTACCTCTGGAAAGACCTCTGTAATAGAGAAAATAATGATTCCCCAAGGATTTCTACATTTTAGTTCTGAAATTCATGGCCATCATTGACATGCCAGAGTGGAATTTCCTACAATATTAAGAATACTGAATGAAGCCATGCAGTGGTAGTACACGCCTTTAATCCCAGCACTTTGGAGGCAGAGGCCGGCGATCTCTGTGAGTTCCAGGCTAGCCTGGTCTACAGAGTGAGTTCCAGGACAATCAGATAGAGTTACAATAGAGAAACCCAGTCTCAAACAACAACAACAACAACATACTGAATATCGAGTGAAAAAATGTAGGGAATAAATATCCTGGATTATATTATTATTATTATTATTATTATTATTATTATTATTATTATATTATTCCTGGTGGACCAGACCCACTTGAAAGTATCCTTCACAGCGGAGGAGGGATGGGAAAAGGAGAGAGTGAGACATCTCAATCTGACATGTCTGATTCAGAAGATGAACGAATAATGTTGCAGGCCAAGTTATATGAGATGCTTCTCCAAGCTGGAAAGTGCTAGAAACACAACTGACACATTTATATTACCCATGAGACACGTGTTGAATCTCTGATCTCTGTAAACATTAAGTAGTAAAATTTTGTTGTCTGAAGTCTTTTAAGCATCATTAAAACGCAAATAACTTTCCATAGGCACTAATTCAGGAGACACTTAAACAAACTCTGATCCATTTATACACTTGACTGCCATCACCCCCCAGAAAGTAACCACCTTCTGTCCTTGACACACGAATGAAATATAAAGACACTGCACCGAATTAAAAGAATCCAGCCCCACCGGCATGTTTATGATATGCAGGAGGGAAAAGAAATGGTAGGCATAGAAAGAGTTAAGTGATGGGATTTGAAGTTGTGGGAATGGGTTGAATTGAAAAGAACCCCTTGGAGAATCTTGAGGTAAATTGAAATGTGATCATTTTACATGGTATATGGTCTTGGCAAAACCTTAGACTGTATATCAAATAGTATACATGTCAGCGTATGCAAAGTGAAAATAATAACTCAGGAAGCTGGAGAATCTACAGAGAAAAGTAAGTATCCAGATCTTATAATTTGACAAATTATAAAATTTAATGAACATGTCACATTTCTGCTTCAAAGTAAAACAATGTCCATTGTTGGTGTATATATGCCCCGAATCTTCCTATTCTGACAGCTATTTATGACTTTTAAATTTATTAATAAGTTATTTCAAAATCATGCGGCTCTTAACTTTTTCAGCTGTGTCTTTCTTCTCTGGGAAGCCTGTCAAATTATCACCCTGGCTTTCTTACCATTGTCAAAGCCAGCTGCATTGCTGCTGCGTTCTGTCCATCAAATTGAGGTTAAAATACACTCTTATCGAGAGTGATGTTTTTTCTTCTTGTGGTTTCTGATGGGGAATCTTGCCAGGAGATCCTAGCTTGGACTTTCTTACTATATAGATCTCCCTTGTGCATGGTTTATGTCTCCTAGTTGGTTTAATTCTTTTGTAAGAAGTCAGTCCGAGGTTTCATACCATTAAATATGGAGAGACTTCTGCCAAAGGACCATCTCACAAGCACCTGTAACTCCAGCTCCAAGGGATTCAATACCCTCTTCTTGGCTCCATGAGCACCCACATATATGTAAACACACATGCAAGCACACACACACACACACACACACACACACACACATACACACACACACAAACAAATAAATATATGAATAAATAAATACAATCATTTTTAATAAAAGAAAGGATTCCACTAAAGGTGGAACTTACTAATTTTTCATGTCCCACGAGATCTAGTAGAAATCAGAGTTGGTGTGCATTTTAGTCTGGCTGTGATCAAGGGGCAGCAACAGAGATGTTTGCCTGTTTGTATGAGAACTGATTTCCTGGAGCTTATTCTTTCTGAAATTGCAGGCAGAGCAAGTGGAAATCAGCTCTCATTCCTTTGTGAGAACCATCAAAGACTCATTTGTTCTTCCTTAGATCACCCATTGAACTGCTTATCCAGTGCTGGGCACCAACAGTGCTGTGAATTTAGCAATGCAAAAATCACATGTATTTATTCCTCTGTGTTTTCTGTAGGCGTGAGTCCAGGCACACCTCACCTAGTGACTCTCCTTAGGGCCTCTCATTGCTGTGGTCAAAATGTATGTCCAATCAGAGATCTCACCTGGAGCCTTGACTGAGGAAAGAATGACTCCCCTCTTTGTATACATGCTCAGCTGGTGCAGACTGGAGGACTGGGAGCTTCTGCACTGCCCCAGCTTTCACCTCAGCTCCTGCCCATCTCCTCAAGTATCCTGCCATCTGGCTTTCTCTAGCCTAGCTTCTTGTCTCCTGAGAGCCATGAAGGAAGACTATAGGGGTAATTCTAGTAAGGCATGTTTTGAAACCCTGTGTAGTACAATAACAGAATACAATTTACTTTACCAGATATACAAATTTGCAAGTCACGGGTTACACCCATATTCGAGAAGAAGGGATTACAACTGGGCATAAACTCAAAGAGATGGAAATAATAAGAGCCAATATGTAATTCCGGCCACTGTAAGTGTTTTTGTTAGGAAACAGTTAAGATTATATCTTAGCCATTACACAGTGGCATTACCCATCTGTTGTTTGCTTGATGGCCCTACCCCTCTCAAGGCACCCAAAGAATCTTCTGTGTTTGGGGTTCATGTTCATTTCCGGTCTTCACTATTCCCCATGAGTCGCTGACATATCTTGATTTACCATAAGAAGCTGCCTTTGTTACTGAAGGAAACGCTTCTTATTGTTTCAGGAGCTGGGCTCTGTTCTCTTATCAGTATTTACATTCTCTTTCTCTGCAAATGCCTTGAAATTTCCAGCAACTGTGTGGTGCCCAGCTCATTTGGACACAATGCTTCATGATTTATTTATTGTATATGGCATCTCTTTTATGATTTTTTTCAAGCAGGAATCAGCAAAGAAAGGTAATATAACCAAACAATAATACTTTCCCAGAATCACCATGAATCATAAAAAGTTTTATTTGACTTGGGAAGGAGAATGATGTCAAATATGCTAATAAGTATACTGACACTTGCTAGTCTGCTTAAATTTGAGAAACATCCTAATTTTAGAGATAGACATTTGGGGGCTGAAGAAATGGCTCAGAGGTTAAAATAAATTGCTGTTCTCCCAAAGGGTGCAAGTTTGGTTCTAAGCATTCTTGTTGGGAAGCCCACAACCTACCTGTAGCCCCAGCTCCTGAGTATCAAGTGCTCTTCCTGGCTGCCCATGGGTATTTGTACACACGTGGCATACATGCTGTCTTACACATACTCCGAAATAAAAATACCTATTAAACATGAATTAGAATTCTGGAGAACGTTTCCTTCAAAGAAAAATACGATGTAAGAATGTTTCCTTGAGGCTGTCATAGGTCCCTTTGTGACCTAGCTTGTAGCTTTACTCTGTACAGAAGACTGGGAGAGAGGGGCACCATAGCTTCCCTCAGTGTGGTTCCTTTGCGTTCTCTATTGTTGGCGGCTGCTTAAGTTTCATCAGAATTTTGAGTGTCCCATATGGAATATTTATAGAAATAATATATAGGGGTAATCACTTTGGGAAAAATCCCCTTGTCTATTCAAGCTACTGATACCTTATCTCTGTGGACAGTGTGCAGGGTGCTAGGCTGCCTGTGGTTCTTCTACCATATGCAATTTATAGATTCTCAGACAAGTTCATCGAAATTCTGAAATATTGTCTTGTCACGAAGAGGAGATAATTTCAAACTCTTTCTTGCAGAATTTGAAGATGCATTATATGTGAAGCACTTGTCTATTTTATGATGTCTACTAATATTTGATAAATATTATCTTAAGACATAAATATATCTTGAAGTACTTGCTTTTTACAAAAATCTCATTTGATGCATGGATACCTCTGTAGCAAAGTGAATATCTTTCAAATTTTATATAGGAGGTTCTGATTACCTTGTTTCTATGGAAAAGGATTGTTGGTACCTGGACTTTGAACAAGGCCCTAGGGCTCTAAGCTTACAGGCTTCACAAAGGAGCTGTATCCTACTAGAAGACTCTGAGCCCATTAGCTTGCCTGCCAGCTTCAAAAGAATTTTCAAGCATCCAAATTCTTCAACAATTTAGTGTCACCACCTCTCTACCAAAGTAATAACTGCCTACTGTACTATCATTGCCCTAGTCTCCTACCTAGATGCTGTAACTGTAGCTATGACAGCTCCCATCCCACCCCTGTAATGAGATCTGGCTCGGCAGGTCAGGGCTTTGTGGAGGTGGGCATGGAGTTGGCATACGCTTTTCTTGAATGAAGAGCTCAGCTCTCTTTATTCATACTTATTATAGATGGCACCAGACCTTTCTCTTTATTCAGGCTTTTTCTAGATGGCATCAGACTTTTCTTTTTACTCAGACATTTTCCTTCTTTCTCTCTCTATACAATGCAAGCTTTTCCTCTCTATATAGTTTTTATCTCTTATTTAAACTTATTCTCTACTGTATTTTTACTATAAGATTATACACACCTCTTACACACATACATATAACTCTTGTGGGAGAAGGCAAGCTTTAACAACCCTATTTTTTCATTTCCCATAATCACACACTCATTCACACATTCATACATCTTGTGGATGAAGCAAAGCTTCAACACACACACACACACAGACACACACACCCCTCATATACACCTATATCTTAGAAGCTTTAATGTACATACATATTACCCATATACATCTTGCAAACATGTGGATGATGCCTTGTGGATTCCACCTGTGGATTCATGGATCCAACAAAGCTTCAACACACATGCATCTTATATACCCTTTACAAAAGCCCTTAAGTAGGTTACCCTGAAAATACTCACACGTAACAACAAAGCAATGGGTTTTCTATTAAAGAGCAACAGAGTTTATGGAAACCAAGTAATTTTTCTTTAGCCAAGTTCCTTGTTAGACTGTAGTTTATGTTAACAAAACAATAATCAAACATCTTATTATTTTTTCTATTAAAGCTAAACAAAGGATCGCAAGTAAGAGAATTTTTAATTTTTCTTTAACATGTAGAGAAGAAAATCTATCTGGCCCATTGTCTTTCTGTTCTCAAGGTGCACCAGCAAATTCTTAATAATAATAGGAAAACAAGGAAAACCAAATTTGATCAAACTTAACGGTAGGTGCTGACATTCACCTGTTGTCTATTAATCATCCTTTGTATTTCCTTCCACATTTAGCAAGTCCTCAGCAACCAAGAATATGTTTTGCTTTCCCCAAGTAACTTTCTCCAGAGCAGCTGGCAAAACGTACTAACCTAGTCTCTCTAACTATGTGTGTTTCTTAGCTATTCTTTCTGGAGTTTCAGTTGAACCAATTTAACTGAGTGGCACTGCCCCCTCAAAAAATCACCACTGCTGTTATGAATAGTAGGAGGGACTGAAGACTCCACAGAATTTTTGTGCCACCAGAGAGATAAAGTACCTCTAACAGCAGCAGCAGCAGCAGCAGATGGGGATATTCTTCTTTTCTTTCTTTCTTTCTTTCTTTTTCTTTCTTTCTTTCTTTCTTTCTTTCTTTCTTTCTTTCTTTCTTTCTCCTTTTTTTTTTTTGTTGTTGTTGTTGTTTTGAGACAGTATTTCTCTGTTGCAACTCTGGCTGTCCTGGAACTCACTCTGAAGAGCAGGCTGGCCTTGAACTCACACTGCCCCTGCCTCCCGAGTGCTGGGATTAAAGGCATATGCCACCACCACCCAGTACAACCTTTCTTTAGATACCCTGACCTTTCACACTCTGACTCACACTCTTCCCATGAGTTTTGGTCCCATATTCGTCTTTCATATTCTTGTGGTATGTCTGTTGTTGACTAACTAGGATATGCAATATCTTTCTCTTTTTTCCCCCCTTTAAAATGTATACACTGAGCACACATGTCTATATATGAACATACACTTATACAATCAAGAACGACAATGATACTTACATAACTTAAGTTGTTTATATTCTGATCTTTAAGGCATAAGGTCTATTGTGGTAAATAAGTTGGTATGCTTACTGTGCCCGCAAGATTCTAAATAAAATCACACACACAAAAGTACTCAGAACGCTCAAAGACTCATTTAATTTGTGTATTTGCTTTTATTCTATTAACACTTCAGCAAAAGTAATCAGAGAAAGTAGCTTATAAGCTTATAACTTATTCAGGAAGGAAGAATTGAGAATCAAGAAAAGAGGTGACAGAATAGCTAGAAACAACGGGGAAAAAAAAAAGGCGAGGCAGAAAAAACAAGGAAATCAATCATCTTCAAGCACAAGCTGACATTCCCAGGGCAAACAAACCAGAGCCACACATCAGGTAGCCCAGTTAACCATGTTGACAATACACTGGCTACCCTAGCTATCACCAGCATTTACAGAAGCAATGCAGGGATTTGGAGTAGCTGTGACTCCGGCTTGCTGGTGACACTCTTGAGAGCTGGGGATGAGTAAGGATATGGACAACGACTGATCACATCTTCACAGAAGTCTCCCTGATCGGAAAGCCACCCCACCCCCACCCCAACAACAAGCTTTAGATAGTCTGACTGAAGTGTCTCCTTAGTATGATCCAAAACGATTGGACCAGTCCCTTATGCAACGCTCTGCTTCCTCTACAAAAAACCTGCTTCTTCCGCAATAAAGTAGATGTGCACCACGAAGCTGGTCTCCACAGTCTGAGTCTCTTGGGCTGGTGGCTCTTTGCCCTCATCAACTCGAGGCGACTTCCTGTTCCAGAACACCCATCCCCCAAACCCGAGCAGCAGCCTAGCATTGGAAAAGGAATCCATGATCTTATACGTTATGTTCCATGGGGCTACAGCCAGGTGTCATCTGGAAAGGTGGCCTACTATTTGCAACAGAGCAACTCTGGAGACATAAAAATAGGGCTAGTACAAGTTAGTAAGGCTGAAGAAACACTACCACAGTGTCTGAGAGGAAGGTGGCTACGTAGAGAAAGATAGGGTCAGAGGTAGACATATGAGGTATTCAGGCAGTGAGCTCCCTGGGCTATGGAGGATGCTGACTGGAAGTCTTCTGGGGTAAAGAAGCATGTGTTGGACACCAAACTTGTGATGTGACCACCGAGATCTAAACACAAGTTCCGATAGTTGGGTCAGAAGCATTCTTTATGGCTGAAGCGTTTCTCCATCCCTCTTTTGTCCTTTTAAACTTCATGTCATCTGCTTTTCCTTCAAAGAATAACCAAGTTGGCTTTATCTTTTACCTTTTATGAGATATTTCAGGAAAAATTTCTACTTCATATTCATATTAAAGTCTTGATAGCACTTACAGCAATTTAGCAAAATTAAAATAATTATCTTTTTAAAATGGGATTTCTAAGACATAATTTTGGTGCGTATAAATAATGTTTCATGACAGATTCCTCTTGTGGGCCAAGTGACTGGAGTTATGATCAAAGGTATGAGGCCAATCTAGACAATACCTTTTGATTGCTTCAAAGTATCTAACGCCAGCCATTGAGGTGGCCCATCTGGTAGTGATGCCTGCTGTCATGTCTGAGGACCTGGGTTCAATCCTTGCAATGCACATGGACATGTGGAAACAGAGATTGGACTCTTAAAGTTCTCCTCTGGCCTTCATATGCTCTGATACATACATGACGCCTACTCCTGTATGCAACATAAATAATGGAAAAAAATTACAAAAGTATAACTGCCTATCAAGTTCAGAAAAGATAAATGCTTCACATTTCTGTATGAGTCCTTTATTTTACTGATTTTATTATAGTTTATTGGAAAATGGCAGTGCTTGCTAAATAAACAGGGAGTAAATTGATGTGGCTACAGTAAACGCTTGATTTTTCCTGTTGTTTTATTTAATCTGTGGGTGTATATTTTGAAGAAATTCCTTGCTACCTGGTGGGCAGCACACTTCAAGTCTCTTTCTAAATGTATTGCTAGCAAGCTAATGAGCACATTCAGTTCAATTCCCCTGTGCAGAAATCAGCAGTCTACTATTAAACAAATCCAAGTATACTTTTTTTCCACTAAAATTTCTCCCTTTATTAGGATATATTATATATGTCATTTCTGTAAAGAATTGTTTTTTTTCCTTTAAGAACCTGTTTTATGAACATTTAGTATTGTTTTGCCGGAGAATAAAAATCACATTGCTACATAAAGTTTGTACTTATTATTCATATTTTAACTTTTTCTTGATTTGTTTTACTTTTCATGCATTTTAAGTTTTTTAGTTATTTTCTCTATTTTTGATCATTTGTTCATGCATACAGTGATATCTACTACCCCTTTCTTCCCAAACAGGCCTGCCCATCTCCTACAACATGCTGTTCTCCTAAATTCATGTTTTCTTTTTTGATAAGCACTAAGTCCAGTTATTGCTGCTCATAGGGTCACCAAAGGGTGCATTGGAAAGCTGACAGTGGTCACATTCTAAGAAAAGACTGATTTTCTCTCCTTGAGAAGCTATTCAGTGCCAACAATTCCTCAGTAAGAGCTACGACCTGGAGATCATGCACCATAGATATCCTGGAATTTCGGTTGGCTTCATCTTGTTGAGGTCTTGTTCAGGTAAGTACAGATGTTGTCAATTCATGAGGTGCAATAGCTGCATCATGTCCAGAAAGCAGAATCATCTTCCACTATGTTCCCTGAACTTTGCTGGTAATTATGTTGATAAGAATGTCCTGTTTAAGGCTAAGTAATCACTTTCATGTTCTCAGAACTTTGACCAATATGCATTTCTCTGTTGATGGCTGCCTATTTCAAAAGAAGCTTCTCTGACCAAGGTTGAGAGCTTGGATAAGAACATATTCTATGGTAATAAACACAAATATTTGGAAAGCATTTTGACAATATGATTATTTGGTAAAATAACAATAGCAGGTTCTGCCCTAGAACCTATGACCTCCCCAGGCATGAACTTTTGAGCAGGGTTACATTTCCAGTCATGAGATTCCTTCCTGCAGAGCAGGCCTTCCAAATCCAAACAGAAAGTGGTTAGTTACCCCTCAACAGCTGTGTCAGTTTTGCACCAGTAGACACTTTGTACCTGAAAAATTGGTACTGAAGCATGCATGGTCCTGTGCTGGGAAACGTCAACAATGTCTCCCCCACCCCCAGTAGCCTGCGTGGCACCTTGTAGCACTAGGCATGAAGGAGGAAAGGTTTGCAGTGGGTTAGAGACTGAATTCTGTATGTCCTAAAGGCTATGTGTATGTGTGTGTATTTAGCAATAATGAAACGTCAAGGAAACACATTTAAAATGTGCTCAATATCCAAAATATATAAAGAACTCAAAAAACTACATGTCGTCACTCTAAAGGGAGTGGGTCCTTCCTTGGGAGAATTGAGCCAACAAGTGAGGAAGACTAAAGTCTCATGCAATAGCCAACTTTATTAAGAGCATCAGACAATTTATACTCCAAAGGTTAAAAAGAGTCACCTGAGTAAAATTTACCATCGACAAGGAGAAACTGCACGTGGCAGAAACGTGTTTTTCTGTAGAAGCCTATTAACATTTAATTGAATCTGCTACACCTGAGAAGAGCAGGAAAACACAGTCCAGGAATAATCCAGTGTTTTGAAGAGGCTGCGATCACAAGACTCTTGTTTTCTCATAAGTACTCAGAATTCTCCTCACAGGACTCCATTCTTGGACTGTATTCCAATAACTAGATATCAAGAAAACTAGTAACCTATTTAAAAAAAAAAATGGAGTACTGATCTGAACAGAGAATTTTCAAAAGAGGAAACTAAAATGACTGAGAAACACTTAAATAAATATTCAATATTCTTAGCCACCAGGGAAATGCAAATCACAACTACTTTGAGATTTCATCTACAGCTGTCATAATTGCTAAAATCAATAAAGCATGTGATAGCTCATGCTGGTGAGGACGTGGAGTAAGAGGAACCCTCATGCATTACTGGACGGAGTGCAATATCGTACAGCCACTGTGGAAATCAGGTGGTTCTTCAGGAAATTGGGAATCTATATACTCCAAGATCCAGCTATATCATGTTTGTGCATGTACCCAGAAGATCCTGCATCCTGCCATAGAGACATTTGCTTAGCCATTTTCATTGGTGCTCTGCTGGAAATTGGAAATGGCCTACATGAACATCAACGGAAGAATAGGTAAAGAAAATGTGGTACATTTACAGAATGGTGTATTACTCAGCTGTTAAAAAAAATGAAAATATGAAATTCCCATGCAAGCAATGGATCTAGAAATAAAAAAAATCATCCTGAGTGAGGTATCGCGGAACCAGAAAGATAGTGAAGTTTTTTGCTTATATGCGGATATTAGCTGTTAAGTCAATAATAACTAAGCTACAACCCAGAGAAACATCTAGGCAAGATATAGAGTAAGACACCAGAGAGTACAGATACATCTCCCTAGGAAAGGAAAATGGAATAGATAGTTATGCATTCATGGGTCCACTAGATAAGAAGCCTAGTCAGGAATGAATCGAAGACTGAGAAGAGTTAAGAGAGGTAGAAGAGTTAGGGCAGTGCATTTAACTGAAAGAGTAGGAGTAACTCTTTTGAAAGACACATATTAACTCACTTCATGTTATGCCACAGATAAACACTACAGGTCTGCTTTATTACCGGTTCTCAGTGTCTTGATTGGTTTCAGTACAGAAAGCCAAGTTCCTAGAAGGGAAGAATGATGGTCCAGGTATTGAGAGACTTGAATTCTGACATTTACATCCCATTCTTGCACACCCACTATAACCAAGAGTAATCTAACAGCTGAGTGATACGCCATTCTGTAAATGTACCACAGTTTTACATTTCTACTCTGAACCAGTAGGAGTTTTGATATAGGCAATTGAGTAAGATGACTGCTAGTGTTCCTGCATTCAGTTTCTTTTAGATGGTGACGTCACAGACTTCCAAATTCCTGTCTAAGGAGAGTGCTCCTAACATCAAATCATGATAGATTGATCACCAAAGGAGATCAGCATTTGAAAGGAGATGAGAAGCTACTGTTCTCATTACAGATATAGTGGGATATGTCCTGTCTGGGGCTGAAAGACAAAGCAAGGTCCCCAAATAAAATGATCACAAGAAAGAAGCACTCAGAAACTAGAGAAAACAAACAAATAAATAAAAATCACCAAGCCTGGTTCTGAGTGTCCCCTGTTATGAGAATCTTTCAGGAAATCTTATACCAATCAAGCCATACTGAGTGTTTAGTAGTAATTATTTGGAACATAATTACACTTAAGTATAATAGAAATTTAATTTTATGTGTTTGAAAGGCTCTAGTGCATAAATGTGTGAGACACTGAAAAGCCGGACGGTGATGGGGTTTTAATGAAAGCAATTAAGCTACTTTGTGCTAGAAATGTTTACGAAGAGTAGTTCTCAATGCTAAAGCTTTTTATTGACTATCAGAAGAGTGCTCAGAATAAATATTAATAGTGAGAAATGCCTATTACATGTACATATTCATTACTGAAGACAGAGCGAATTATGCTGCTCAGATTAGAAAACAGAGATTTAAAGGAATGAATCCATTTTCTTCTACAAGTTCATCAGTTACCTGAGAACTTTTATATTTCAGGAATTGTTTCTTTACTTTACACAGTGTTCATAGGAATTTGGGGTGGAAATTATGTAGATATAACTGTACCATTTCGTTTCAGTTTTATCATGTTATTATATTTTAATGTAGCTTAAATTAAATTTCATGCAAAATATTTCTTGATCCTGCTAAATTATTGTAGCAATTGATTATTTCTTGCAAACTATTACAGTAGAATTTCATTGTTATACCTTTTTTTGTCTTTTATATTTTATTAATAAATATTTTGGTTCAAAGGTAAGAGGAATTATATAAATTACTAATAACCACATATTAAATGACAAATCTTCATGATTGAAGCTTAATTATTTTAGTCATCGGTCTAATTTTAATAGCCAATATTACATAGGCATCCCAAGCATTCTGTGAGTGGTTAAGAGGGAAAATTATTCTAACACCTGTGTAGAAGGCTTGGCCTAGTGGATTTGATTGGAGAGAAGCAGAATGTTTAGTCTGGGATACCACAAAGAACCAAAGAGCCAGAATTCCTGGGATTATCATTGTGAATATATCCACTCTTCAAAAAAGCTATCCTCAGTTGCCTAGTGAGTTCAGCACCAACCTGGGCTATAAGATATAAGAGATTCTTTCAAAAAAAGCTATAATAGTGATAATGATAATAATAATAGTGAACAGTAAATACAGGGAAAGTTCAATTATGTGACATATTTTAGGACTCTCATTATATAACAAAGAAAGTGAAAATTAAATAATTTTAAAATACCTGTGACTCAACACTAATTTTATAAAGGATATATAATAGTTATAATAATATTATTAATTGGAGATTAACCAATGAAATCAATTAAGATCATATAAATTATCAGGTAATTAAAATAACTTGTGAAAATATATATACGTTTTAAATAGTTAATAGCTTTTATATAATTAAGTAATCATTTACATTATTTTAGAATATGATTTTATTAAGTATAAAATTGTTAAAGTAAATGTAAAACACATAGTTATAAAATATTTGGGATTATGTAGAAAAATAAGGAAAAATTATCAGAAAGATATATAAGATATTTTTTTCAATTCCTGAAAAAGAAATGGAATATCCTGCTCCGTGTGCTCGTGTATGCCTATAATCACAGAACCTGGGAGGTAGAAGCTGGAGGATCAGAGTCCAAAGTCATTCTCAGCTACACAGTGCATTTGAAGGCAGCCTGATTACCTACCTCAAATCAATAATGAGACCCTACCTCAAAACAGTAACCCAGGAGACCAGCACATATTTAGTTCATCATTTAGCACAGGCACATTGAACTTTAGGAAAAATTGAAAACTATTAAAATAATATTGGTATACATTTCTATTCTAATTTTTTAAGAAAATCTGTGCCTAAGGAAATTAACTTTGGGCTGAAGAGATGATTCAATGGCTAAAGGTGCTTTCCACCAAGATTCGTAACCTGAGTTTAGTACCAAGCACCCACATGAAAGGAGATATCAGGGTCCTGCAAGTTGTCCTCTGACCTCCATACCAACTCTGTAACATACCTGTGTGTGCTTTCTCTGTCTCTTCCTCTCTCCCTCTCTCTCTCTCTCTCCCTTTCTCTCCCCTTCTCTCTCTCTCTCTCTCTCTCACACACACACACACAAAGATGAATTAATGTTTTACTCAATGAACATAGACAAACTTAAAATGAAAAAAAGCTGTAAATAAAAAAGGTGACGGGTTATTTATAAGTACCAAAATTACTAATCAGAAGAGGAAAACACACTGGAATTATTCACAGTCTACAATAGGCCATTTACTAAAATAAATACAAATGGCAAAAGAACACAGGCATAAATATTCAAACTCACAAGCAATCAAAAAATGTAATTCAAACATGAATGCAAACCATTTTTTTGCATATTGAATTTGAAAAGAACTTACTTGGGTAGGTAGAAGGTGAAGAGAAATGAGCGCTTTCAGTTACAGCTGATAGGAACGTTCACGCCCACGATCCTATTTTTGTTCAACTTAGAAATACTTAACGGAAGCTCTGACAGTGTTCACACCATTTTACTTAGCAATATTCACTCTAAGGGACCAATTGGCAATACGTATAACAATCTGATTTGATGGTAAATGTTGTATCTTACATAAAATCTTAGAATGAAAATCCTACACACCCACCAGGAAGGTGAGGAATGATTTATGCGTACAAATACAAAACCACAAAACAAAATGCCAGCGGAAAGTAAATATCAAGCAAACAAATAAAGACATAACAGCCCATGAAATGGGAAAGGCCCAGGGACTGAAGAACATGACAAATATCTACATTTATTTGGTACAATGAAAACTTTGTTTTTCACTTTCTGTTTTCAGAAAAAATCAAGAAAGTAGATGACTTGTATACATCCAAATTTACTAACAACTGGGGTCAACCAGAGTGAAGGACTAAGTAAGCCAGGGAGATCCTGGCAGGCAGGAAGACCGGGAAACAGAGCGCTAAGTAGATCAATATAAATTTTTACTTAAACAGCTAAGATGGCAGAATTCCTGAATCTTACCCTCTTCGAGAGAAAGACTTAGTGGGCTTTTACCTTCCAGAGGGAACTGTTAGGTGAGATTATAGTATGAATACCTCCAGTCTCAAAAATACAAGGTTTCCGTTTGTATCTGGTACTTGGGATTTAGAACCAGGAGAATAAATAAGTGGTTCAAGGCTAACCTCAAGATGCTTTGTGAGTTCAAGCCTAGCTTGGGCTATCTTAAACATTAAAATAATAAATAATAATAATAATAATAATAATAATAATAATAATAATAATAAATTCGTAGAAACTTTAATGTGGTGACATATTTAAGATATCCTGATGATGATCACTATACTGACAGCAGTGAAATGGAATCTTAGTATAATTTATAATTGTACTGTCTATATGGCTAAAAATGTTCTTTTTTTTTCTTTTCCATGTGCTTATTGAGCACATATTTGTCTTATTTTGGAAAGCATTCAGTTCTTGTTTCAGGGAAATTCTGAAGCCTCTTCTGCTGCCGCTTCTTCCAGAAGAAAACAGAAACAAAAACAGCAGCTCTGGGTCCTCTTCTTCATCAGATCCAGATGAAATGAAGGCACCTAAGAGTTCACAGTGAAATGTGTACCCTAAAGGAAAATTGTCGCTTTAATGCAAAACTACCGCCTTCGCTCAGGCTCGCATCTTAACCCCTTAAAGTCTGCCCGTGTGTAACTGTGATCCTAATTTGTTTTGCTCACTTATAAATGGGATTTGGATCTGGTTCTCTTTTACAGTAAATTTCGGACGATTTGTTTTCACAAATTCCACTATCTATAAAAATAAAGATTGCTCCTTCCTACGTCTTTGCTAAGAGTAAGAATATTTAGAGGTATAATTCTAATTAACATGTGCATTGGTCACTTAAGAAGGACACCTGCAAACAAGTATGCTCTACTTTATTTAGAAAATAGTTTGTGAATAAATGCAAACTACTATTGAAAAATTATGTCATTCTTTAAATTGTAAGCAGATTTAAATGTTCCCAAGAAGAAAATTAAGACAGCTTGACAGGCATGATCTTATGATGTTAATCCTGACTACTATTTTTTAAAATGATGCATGTGACAAAATTATCTAGATTGTGTTGTCAATTCCTAAGTTCCCTTCAAAATCCTAACCACGGCTGTTCTAAATCTTTGCCATCCGCAGCTTTGATCCTTCTAGAAGACATTTCCAATCAAACTCATGCAAAGTAACTCTGATAAGTACTTATTTTTTAAACTACCATTTTGATAGTAGTTTATTGTTCTTGTTGATTGCAACTCCTAATTTTTATTGTAATGGTAACTTGTCTCTTGACATTCTAAAGAAGTATAACTTCTAATGGGACAATCCGAACAATATCTTGGAGATGCTAGAACATCATTAACAGGGCAGACCACATTAGACTTGCAAATGGAGTCCATATAAACCCCACCTACGAGCCTTCTACACTTCTTACCTGGCACTGAGACCTTAAAATTAGCCACTTACCCTCCCCACTTCTAACATGTTACTAGGTTAGTTGGATTTGGACATATTGAGATGAGTCTCAGTGATCAGGTCCAGTCAAAGAAAACCAACAGATGATTAAACATCAGCATCTTTCTAGACAATTGGGCAGACGAGAGGAATACTATTTGAGTAAATACAAAGTCACATTGTGTATGGTGTTGTATGTATATAGTCGCAGCATGTGGAAAGCTGGAGTAGGAGGGTCACAAGTTTGAAACCAACTGAAGCTATACAATAAGGGTCATTTCAAAGATAGCAGTAAAAATCAAGTCTTTTGTGCCAGCACTTTAGAAAGTAGCTAAAGGCAAGATGTTACAGAGAAATGGCTCATATGCATAGTTACCTAACACCAAATCTCCTCTACTGGAATTCATTCTCAACATCCTATAGTTACTAAGCTATTTAATGGGAAAGATGACTCCCTGTAGAAATCATTTAATTTGATGTCTTCTGACTTTGGGTCCTCTCATATTCTACTTGATATCTGTCTCTTTGTACATTCATGATTCTCTCATTACTTCATGTTCCTGTCCCATACACTAGTTTAACACTTGGACAAAGCCAGATAGATTGACATCTTAACTCCTTCAAGATTGAAAGCACCAAACACAAAGGATAGTTGAAACAAGCACTTAGAAGCTCTCTTTACTAAAGAAAAACATCATTGAGAATTTTAGAAACAGGTGGCTGGCAAGGAAATGCTGACATGCATAGTGTTTATTAACCCAGCAATGCCCGTGAAATTGTAAGTAGATATTTTTACCACCGACTCGGTGTGCGAGAATGATTAGTTTAGTCATTGCAATTTCATTCTGTTATTCAGACAAGTGACTACCTCAAAGGGCATTTCAGTAAGTTATACTTACTTGTAGTTGATAAGAAATAAGAGAAAAGTTTAATAAATCTCAGCAGTTCCATAGCCCATGTAGATTTTTCCAAGTGTATTAGTTAATTCTAGATATTCAGATATACAAGACTATAGTAGTATCTCACTGTGTGGGATCAGCAAGGAAGACAAGGAGGCATTTCTCCTACACGTAAACTCTGCCAGACCTCATCAGAGGGAATCACCTTCATGGCCAGTGCCATCCTGGACAGCGGAAACCCGAGCATCTGCGCGCAGCTATTTTTAGTGATTCAGAACTCCTCAGGTGCAGATCATAGCAATCAAGCATCCCCCACAGAAATTCAACACCTGCAGACAATACAGAAGGCTAAGGCCTAGAGAGACCCTCACCCAACAGTGCACAAAACAGTATTTTAAACACAACTAAACATAAACTTCTACAACACAAGACAAATACTGGAGAATTTGTGAGAAGCATGCTAGAGCTTGATGTTGAAACCAAACCAGGTGTTCAGTATTTGGGCAGGTAGAAAGAGACCTCTAGTTAATGTATACCACATGTACATAGAATAAAGCCAAGGAAGGATTACATTTTTAAAAAATATATGCTTTTGTGCATTTGATTTGTGGGCAAGGCTGAGGGAAAGCCAAGACAGGGTAATGAGTAAAGACAACAAAGTTTTGACTTTATCCTATAGGTTATAGGAAGTGCTTAGCATTCTTAAAGTTATTTTTAGGTATTTTCTTTCTACAGGTCCCATTTCTCAACTCATTAAGTTTTTGGTTTATGGAAAAGAATCATCCAAAATTGAACGTAAAAGAGGCTGAGAGTTCGTGTATCAACTCAAGTCTTCAATCATCTACTAGCACTTAGATGAGCTTGTAGATCCAGGTCATTCTCCAATGCTATTTTGATGTTCCTACTCTTGTGTAGCCACGGTATTTGCTGAATCAGGAAGATAACTAAGCTATCAATATCTCCATTTGACAAAATCTATATCCCCTTACTTGTGTTCTGCTGCAGACATTAACATTCTCTGTGGAGAATGGAAATTTGTCGCACACATATAATAAAGCAAATTAGATATAAACCAGTTATATGAAACTCAGACTCAAGACACTTGGTGAATAAATCTAGATATTGCATATTTCACTGAGCAGTGAAGAAGTGCCATCTATTGTCTCTCTGTTGATGCATAAGGAATTGATTAAAACTTAAATTTATGAGATAACTGACTACCACTTATTCTGTACAATTCTTAAAAGAGTATGTGATATACAAGACAAAAGTCTGCCATGACCTGAATTCAGAAAACTAATTTCTTCCCTGTGCATTTTATTTGTGAGCTATGAGGATACAAGGAATGGGAGGGGGGAGCAGCAAGTAAATTTGAAATACTGTAACTGTCCTAATAATGATTTGTGTGTTTTAATAGACAGTTGCATTATGTTAGCCTACAGACAAGAGGTGTCATGGACAAAGGAAGTCATCATTTTGGTACCTTGATATTTTATGAGACACAATTATTAATCACAGGGGTATGTAATAACTTTCTGGAAATCTCTAAGAGATTACAATGAGTAAAGTCCAATCCAAGAGTGACTTCTGCATGTACAAGCATGTACTTCTTTACTAAGGGAATTTTAATTCATTTACCGAACTCTATTATTTCGACTTTTCTTATGAAATAAATGAATGAACAGACATGAAGACAAACGTACCGTAGTAAGACAGGGTTTCAGACATTTGTATGGTATAAAGCCAGGAACTTAGTGTCAGCTGGTAACACGTTACTTATATTACATAGTGTGGGTCCTTCCTCCCAACCCCCTCTCTGTGGAATAGCCAAGCTATTGGCCACCAGCTCAGCCTAAAGGAGGAAAGTGCAGGCAGCAGACAGTCCTGGGTTCAGAGATCTTGAGTGGAGACTGAGAGCCAACAGTAAACAGACTTCCTGGGTGACAGTGTCAGTGCTTAAAGCTCAGTGTTTTGAAGCAAGGGGAGTCATATTTATAGGGTAGAGAAGGAAAGGTCATTGGTTAAGGCAGTAGTACTAGGGTAGCCCCATTTGCATATGGTGGGGGGCTTATAACCAGACCTGGGTGTTCATATTTTCATTGGCTGGGGCCAAAGTCCTGACTTTGCAAATTCTCTGTAGGCAGAGTTTCACAAGGAAGAGACCTTACAAGGTCATATAGGGAATTGGAGCTCTTTCAGCTGCAGTGATCAGATAAACATTAACCAGGCCACATATCTTGGAGATGCAGAATCGTATCAGTGACTAGTGACCTAAGGCATGTCAGCACCTGAGGGAGCTTTGCTTGTTGTCAGAGTAAGAAAAGGGGGAGCAGCTGAATGCCTTCCACTCTCAGGAAGTGAGAATTCTGGGTTCAAAGTATGCTTCAACCCCCTTTTAGCTCTATACTAGCCCCACAGCATATCACAGAAAAAAAAATTACAGAAAGGAAATTAAGAGTTCCCCACAGATCTGGATTCACAGTAACAAACAGAAAAACAAACTGAGAGCAGCAGGTGCTAAGAATCACAGAGAAGGTGAACTGAAGACACTGAGAAACTTTCACAGTTCCTGACTATACCATAACAACAGCCAGCCAACTCACCCTGGCACACATCTCAATTATTCCTTGAAGATAAATAAGTAGGAACATTCGCTTTGAAGGTTGCTAAGGTTGGCTTTTAAAGAGAGTCAAGGAGTAAGATCAGTCCCTAACCTCATGTAAGAATAGTCAGCAAAAAGCTGTGCACCCAAAGCAATAGGTACCTCCCTTGGTGTTCTGATTAGTACCTGTAATAATGACAGACTTACCAAATAGAGGTACTAGAAATAGCATCCTTCCAACTTTCCATTTATAATTAGTCAAACTGATTAAAAATGCCAGCCACATAACACAGGTAGAAGTTAAAGGGGAAATTTTATGAGTATTTGGAGGAGATAGCTCAATATGCAATCAGTTTAAGGAATGAATACGGGGCTAGAGATGAAGTTCAGTCGGCAAGTACTTGCTTAGCACAACACAGGCTCCAGAATCGACCCCCGGTACTGTATAAACCGGATGCACTGGTGCGTATCTGTAATGCTAGCACTTTGGTTTGGAGTCAGGAGCATCAGAAGTTCATGTCATCCTCATGGGCAACATGGGAATGTTGAGGCCAGCCTGGGCTAAAGATCCTTTCTTAGAATAAAAAGAAAAGCAGAAAACAAATCAGGTAGCAATGGCAAAAAAGCAAACAAAAGCCATGCAATCAGGAGGGGGTGCATGTCTTGGGGTATGGAAAGGGTAAGAGGGGATAGTAGAGGAGTAGATAGGATAATATTTCCTTGTATGTGTGTATATATGAAATTTTCAAAAATATTTAAAAACAGAAAAAAAGGAAAATTCAATTTTCATTAAGATCCAATAAGGGTTTCCATTTTAAGACAGATAAAGCAAAATTAGTTTAAAATCTTATATATGAAATGTTATATAAAAAACTTGGCTTGTAAGACGTACAAGTGAGGAGAAGCTTGAGGCATACTTAGGGAAGCCTTGGATGTGCCCTCTCTTCCTGTCACACACTCGTCCTGTGACACTTCCTGTCATTGTCGACCCCAACCTCACCACATCTGCCTTGCCTGCCTTGCTTTCCTTCATGAACATGAAGACTTTGTCATTTTCCTTTATTCCAGACAGGGTCTCATTTGAACTATGGATCCTCCTACCTCAGCTGAATAAGAAGTGTGCAACATGTTTGGCTAGTGACTACCATTTTATTGTATAATTTCGCATGTTTGTAAAATGAACTTTCATTAGATTTAGAGATTGTGGATCCCTATTCCTTTGTCCTCTCTCATCTCCTGCTGAATGTCTCCTTCTTTATTTTTAATTAAAATATTACACAATTTCCCCTTCCCTCTCCTCTCTCCAGCTCCTCCATGTCTCACCTTCTCAAATCAATAGCCTGTTTTCCTTTAATTATTATTGTTACATCTATCTATCTATCTATCTATCTATCTATCTATCTATCTATCTATCTACCTACCTATCAATCCATCTGTCTATCTATTTACATACATACCTACATACATAAATTACTAAATACATAAATAAAATTGACAAAATCTGAGTGGTATTATTTGTACATACATGATTTTAGGGATGACCACTTGGTATTGGATAACCAATTAGGGGCTCATCTCTGGTGAAGACTAATTCATCTATTCTTAGCAGTCATTAATCAACTGTAGCAGCTATTCATCTAAGATTAGATGAGATTTCTCCCATCCATACTGACATATCAACTTGTGTTGAAATTGTTAAGGGCTTGTTTAGCAGCCATATTCTTGAGATTTCATGGGTGTAGGTTTCCTGCCATCTCTAGACATGAGGAAGACATTCAACATTAACTCTGTGTCTCCATGCATCAGTGTACACACACATGGGCACACACATTCCACATACACACATGTTCATGCATCATCTGACATATGTATCCATGTCCATACAAATCCAAAATAAACAAACAAATATGTAATAAAAATAAATGAAGACCTTATCTCAGAAAAAAAATAAAAGCCTGATCCGAAAAAGAATAGGTTAGAAACAACACTTATCTCTCTCTTACTTCAGTCTTTCAGAAATTGTATTTTCATGCCTAATTATGTTGAGCCTGTTAGATGAAATCACATAGGCTACACTGAGTTTTCAGTGCATAAATCAGCAAACTTCATGTCCCTTCAGTGTCAAAGCTTTGCAATGGTAATCTGCGCCTGCAATACAAGCACATCACAGTCGCCTATGCCTCTCTGACGAGATTATAAAGGCTTGGGTCTTCCTTATACCAAGTGAAACTAAACTCACAGAAAAGGCAGCAGCTGTTTGTAATTTTAACAAGCTTCTCTAGGGACTTGGAAGTTGATGTTGGAATCCATTGACTTACCACTCTTTCCCTTTAGACACCAAGTGATTTTTGCATTACGCACAAAGCAATGGCTTGATCTGCAGTCTCTGGTGCATATTTTTCACTATCAGTTTTCCAATGTGGTTGCTATGAGGCAATAGGGTTTCCATAGGGATGAAACATTAAGGTATTACAGGAACGCAGCTGAAACAGTCTCACTGAATGCTGTATGCTTGTGTCTGCCTCCAAAGTCACGATAAATACGGTCTTTTCAACCAGGGACACTGTTCAGTGATCTTTCATAGCTGGCCAACTGTTTTCTATTATCTCCTTTCTGTGATCATGATTTCTATACAGAGGAGGTTTTCTTAAGCATACCTGTGTCTACTCTATCAACCATACACTGACTCTTCCTGGGAAGTAGATGTGTAGCCTCATTCTGCCCTGATTGTCGTATGCAGAGAAAACAATTGTCCCCACCAACTCCTCAGTTATTGTTCTTCCTGAGAACAGGGTCCTTATGCCAACACAAAGATCCCCACTTCTCCATAAGATCTTCATTTATCCACCAGCCTCCTCCTGAGGAGGAACAGAGTCTTGCTGAGTGAATCTGCTTAATATTGGAATCTGGTTATATTATTGATGGCAACACAGACAACAGCATTTCTTGAGTAAGAAGAGCTATCTTTGCTATGCAATCTTCATATTTTTAAAATTCTGTCTTAAATCATTTGTTATCCCATTTGAGCAGATTAGTAACAATGATACCTAGGAGCACACACTTCCATGAAATTATACTTTCATGGGATATTTATGTGAGCTATTATGGTTTGTGTTTCAAAGGAATAACAAGGAGTGGACAAACTAATGAATGTGACCTTGAAATTCAAAAAAGAAACTTAAGCTTTGAGAGTTAAGTTACTAAAATTTCATATTTTAGTAAATTCTAATTCTACTAATCCTTCAGGCGTCTTTTCCTCTTCTTTGCATTGTAATATTCTTTCTTATAATTACTCTCTACTTTTTTTGTAGGCTACTGACTTTAGCAATTGATGATGCAGAAATATTAGAGAGTTCTGGTGTATCTTATTTCACTTTCCAGCTACTATGGCAGGCACCTTCCTGTCTGCTAACAGATGATACTGACATAGAATTAGGGCACAACAGAAAACTATGCAAATTTCCTACAACTTAAAACAACTGACATTTCATCCATTTTTCATTTAAACAAGAGATTATGAATTATATCTTATATGGGTGTAAAACAAAGAATAGAAGATATATACTAAATACCCAGGCTCTTCATTTTTAATTAAATGTTTTCAGTATTTTAAAAAAAATGTAATTTCCAACTGATACATTATAAAGTATGTGAGTGTTTTTAAATGTGTATGAGATGTATGTGAGTGCAAATGACTTGTATTTATGAAGTAACAGTGAATATGGGATATGGAAGAATGTTAAATAAGATCCTTTTTTCTCACCATTTTATATATAATTGGAAATTTCAAATTAAGCAGCACTGAAATATTAATACATGCCTATTAAAATGGTCCAAATGGAAAACAATGACAGCGTCAGATACCATCAAAAACGTGGAGCAACAGGACTGTCAACCACTGCTGGTGGAAATGCAAAATGGCTCAATAAATTTGTAAAAGTATTCGGCAAACTTTATTTCAAAGCTAAATATTGTGGTATCATATACTGCTAAATCACATTCCTTGGTATCTACCCCAAAATACTGAAGACGTGTCCTCACAGATCCCTGCAAACAAATGTTATGGCGCCTTTATTAATAACTGTCCCAAACTGGAAAGAATCGGTACCTTTTAATTATAAATGGATAAGCCATTTATAACACATCCATAAACAGCCACAAAAACCACAGAGAACTACTAATGAGTACTACTGGAGGCAAAGAGCCATACTGAAAGGTGTGCACAGTGTATGATTGCAACTACATGAGCTTGACAACGAGTAATGAAAGAGAGACCATGAATTCTAAAGAACGCAAAGATGGATACATGGGAGGGCTTAGAGGGAGGAAAAGGAAAAGGGGAAAATGTATAATTATAATCACAAACATTAAATAAAAAATTTAAATTTAAAAAAGTTAGGAACGAAAAAGGTTAAATGGTAAAATCAGTAGGATATTGGGAAATAACCAGATTTTCATAAACATCAGTTTCGTGCATGTGTGTGTAAGAAGGAAGAAGACCTTATTTGCACTACGATATGCATACGATCATTAGATGATGGGAATAATTCTTTAGATAATGGGAGTAACTTTCTTAGATCTTGAATTGTATATTTACAGATACTGAAAATAGATGAAGACAAGTAATTAACAGCACCCTTATCACTTTAATGAGAGAAACAGATGTTCACATTTAAGGCATCCAATCTGAGTAGTTAGCATTGAACTGGTGCTTATGAGGGGTATTGTGGTCCTCTTTTTCACAGGAGAGAATATTGTGATGCAGATGCTCGTGATTGTCTGAAAATATCTCCATCACTAACAATACTCTTTCTACTCTCTTATTTGATATTTGAATAGAGATTGCATTTAACAAGCTCAATTATGTCTTCTCTTGCCTGGTGGACTGTATTTAATCATAATTGCTGGAAGAAAATCCACAGAAGCATCTTCCAGCTCAAGTTTTCTATTTACCACTAAAACCAAAGGAAGATAGTCGACGTGTTACGCTTAACAATCATTATTGAAAAGTGGGATTGAAGAGAAGTTTATTAGACAGGTTGGTGTGGAGGCTCAAAAAAATAGAAGCTAGGAAGTTACCTGAAAATTCTGGCTCTGGTCCAGGTTGATGGCTATTCTGTTTTTGTTATTTTTCTTAAAGCAAACGTTAAGATCTCATCCACTTTATAGAATGCCTTACTTTGGGGATGTAATGCTGTCTACTGGCTCAGATTATTCCTTTTAGAGATAGTCTATTTCCTTTCATTATTTAGTGCGTTAGATTTGCATTGGTAATTATAAGCGGCCTTCAAAGATTGGTGGACTCTAATGTGGAAATTTTATTTCAATAATTAATTTAAATAAAGATCCAGCAAAGTTATCAAAGATTAATATTGACATGCTTTTCACATTAATTGTTCACCAGCAGTGTAACTGTGAAAATGTCACATATCTTTATAAAATGATAAATGTATTCCATCACTTTCCCTCTTGCAGACATTTACTGCGTGTCCAAAGCATTTTATTACGAATTACACTGAGAATTAGTCTTATGCGAATATTTTCTTTAACCTCAATTAGGTTTCTCAGAGGTGGCTTTTTGAACTATTTTTATGCATTAAATAATAAGAAATCTAAAAATTTCTGGGGTTACTAAGACATTGAGAGGGAAGAAGGGGATGGAAGGAGAAAAGCCAGACAGAAGAGAGAGGACAGCTGGGCAGAGAGGGAGTAAGCTGTCATACTACTATTTAATTTCACATTTCCACACGAGATGCTTAATATACTAATTAGGCATCCAGAATTATCCTCAAATACTTCTTCTTCTTCTTTTCTTTTCTTGACAGTTGATTGTTTCCCATCAAAAGGAGAAGAGTTTATTTTGTGAAGAATTCTGACATTTTCGTTATACGGTTGCAGACATTATTCACAGGTAATTATTCAGCCTCAGATTTTAGCTTAACAAGTTTATTTGTATAAACACATATGTGTGTTTTCAACCGTTGTTCGCCAACTCTGCATTTGTGGTGTATTTCCCTTTGCTTTCTATTATTAGACCTTCATGTGTTTGCTGGATTTTCATGGAAATGTTTTCAGTTTAATAGTGCATTTCTTAAAAGTTTGATAACTGCATGACATAGTTTTTACCTTTTCTTCCAACCTGAACAAAGCTCTTTCCATCATAAAAATAAAAATACAATTACTGCAATCTGACTTTGGCAATTACATAAAAAGTTCCCTCATGTCATTTCACATTGAGCACAGCTGGATACTTTTACACTTCCACCGCTACTTTGTGCTTTCACGGTTTCAGCAACCCACGTAATTTGTGAACACACGTTTCTCACTTATAGTAAAAACAATTTTGTTCCCTATTTATTTAGGTCTAGAGACAGAAGTCACTCAGTTATGTAAAAATCAAGCATATCAAAAAGCTTAGACGTTTTTAATCAGGTCATTGTAATAAGCTGAATTTTCATTAATGACAAACATGAAAAGAAAAAAGACACTGGAAAGTTATAGAGGAAGCTATGTGAAAAAGTGATTCGCCATTAACACAGACCTCATCAAATAGGAGGGAAGCCGGGAACCTCTCAGACTTCGTAAGGCCAGCTGTTCCTTCGCAGTGACTTGGTTTCTAATTCAAAACATACATGTAACAATAATAATGATAGAATAAAAGGCCATGAATTTGAGGGTGGAGTGAGGGGTGCGAGAAGAACAGGAGGAGGAGAAGAAGGGGGAAAATAATGTCAATACAACACTCAGTTTGAAAATTCTCCCAAAAATAGATGGGAGGGAAAATTCTTCTTCCTCACTGCTTCTACTTGTCCACAATGTGGAACATGGAGGAAACCTAATGCTGTGATTAATATGTGATGTCATTTAAATCAAAGGTGGACGGTGAGTTAGGTAATCACGTTTTCTGGTGACAAATATGACAATTAATCCCAAGGAGCCAGTTCTAATTCTAATATCTTCAGAACCAGATTTCAAGCTTCTCAACAGCTTGAGAAGGAAGGT
Source organism: Cricetomys ansorgei (assembly GCA_026225945.1). NCBI lineage: Eukaryota > Metazoa > Chordata > Mammalia > Rodentia > Nesomyidae > Cricetomys > Cricetomys ansorgei. The sequence continues at coordinate 13,271,309 of JAMJFZ010001203.1, read as the reverse complement.
GAGCTGGAGCTTTATAGAAGGCATTTAAAAACTTTAGATAACAGGGGAACTTTTTCCCTTGCTTGGATACAACGTGTCTCTGGGGTCCTCTAAGTGCATTGGTGAAGAACTCACGTGAGGACAAGCATGTGTGGAAGGAGAGCTTATTAGCATGCAGATCGTAAGGGGAGCAGCCATCATGGATTTGTTTGTTTGCTTCACGTGACACTGAAATTATGTCTAAAAAAATACAGCCAAGTAACTAATTGTGGCTGAAATTGGGCAATTACTCCTCAAATTAACCAAATGCAGGTGTAATTATTATTTTAACAATACTAATTTCTCACGGTAATTTACAAAGGAGTATCTGCATTTAGTAGAACTCCAGATGGTTGACATATAGCAATGGAAGTTGAATTTTAAAGTCCAAAGGAAATGACCAACACACACACACACACACACACACACACACACACACACAAGGGGGATGGGAGAAAGAGAAAGAGAGACACACACACAGAAAGGGACACAAACAGAGAGACAGACAGGGATAGAGAGAGACAGAAAAACAGATGGACTGAAGATAAAAGATCTAATTAAGCAGTAATGTTATAACATTACATTTTTATGAATCAGTTTGTGGGAATCTTCTAATGGGGATATAGCATAATACCAACATTTTTTTAAGCTATTAGCATATGACAGGGGGTTTCTGAGACCAACCATATCTATTAAAATGCATTTAAAATATCACTTCAATTGGCATTTTCTATTCTTTCATCTCACAAGTTCTTGTACTGACTTCTAAGTCTTTGTTATATCTTACCTTGAAACTGAAATACTTCTCAGTTAATTTTCCTTTTCTGTATGGCTGACATTCAGTATCCAACATGGTCTTTGAAAACTACACGCCAGAGCCAGTAACTTCTATGTCCAATACTTTCCAATAGAATTAGACCACATTTACAAAAGCACTAAAGGCTTTTACATCATCAGACTGGTATTTGCTGACCTCTTCTGCTGTTCCACCATACAACTTGCTCCTGTTGTAAATTGTTTCCTTGTTCTTTTCAGCCAATTTTCTTTTCATTCTGCACTCACAATGAGAAATTCCTTCCCCAGAAATTTGGTCATTGCTCTTTAATAGATAGTGCAATGACTTTGTCCCCTTAGTCCAAATGTCACCTCCCTGGAAATGCTTTAGCAGTGATTTTAGCTAAGATATAAACACTGCTGCAAGATTTTTTAAGCCCCATTGATAAACAATCTTCACTTTGCTTTATCTCTTACTCTGAATACAGATTTTTTTTCACCAGTTCATTTCATTGATGACTACAAAATTGGAAATTGGCGACATACAGACATTGAAAAATGAAAAGTAAGTGAATTAAATATTGTCCAAATTGGACTCACTTAAGGTTCAAAAAGTTAAAAACAGGGACATCAAAGACTTGTGTTGAGCCAGAGTTCAATATCCACAGAACTTATGCAAAGTAAAGCTGAGTACTGTCTTTGAAAGAGTCTGAGAAGTGAAGAGGCAGAATAGAAAGATCAATATTAACATTTACTCTATTTAATGCATAAATTTAGAGTGAAACTCAGTAATAAACAAAAGCCGATTCTTTACCTAAGTACAACATCTAAGAAATGGAGAAAAAAATCATATGAATAGAAAACCCTATTGTATACAGACATACATACACACACACATATATATACATATATACATACACACATACATATATATACATGTATATACATATATATGTTTAGATATGTATATATACAGATTGCACACCAACTGTTTATTATTCCTTGGTCATCTTTCCTTTACACAATTATTCATGCATGTATGTATACATGTGTATATATGTGTGTGTGTGTAGATGTGTGTGTGTGTGTGTGTGTGTGTGTGTGTATATATACATATATATATATGATGAATAATTGTGTAAAAGAAAGATGACCAAGGAATAATAAACATTTGAACTGAAATCTACTGAAGAACAGAATCCTTACAATGCCAACAGACCATCTGCAGTTCTCTAATGGAAAGACAAGTTTGTCATGATTTTCAGTGTTCTGACAGCAGCATCACAAATCAGGAGACATGTGGATACCCTGTGCCTCTTGATGTAATGCAATGTTTTGACACACAGCACCTATGACAAGCAAGAGAACCCTATCTATTTCCATCTTCTTTGGAGGAATCCCAATGCACAGATAGTGACAAGTATCATAGCCAAGCCTAACACCAGGAGCCCTTGTTCCAGGAAGTCAACACGCTGAGTGGTTGACAGGATCTCTGGTCATCATGAATGACACCATTCATGAGGCTCTGTGTTACATTGTTAGTAGACAAAGTGATGTCAGTTTCAATTATTCAGTCACCGCTGCCTAGTGTTCTGTTCCATTCAGACCATATAGAAAGATTGTGTGTATCCCTTTTATGTTTAAATGAAAGACTGTTTCTTTTCTTCCCAGAAGAGATGTACCAATGGTCTTGGCTTAGTGACTCATGATGCACGTGTTAAATAGAAGAATGTGCACATCAAACCTAAAAGAAGAAAGAATGATTCAAAAGAGAGTTCTACTCCATATAAACTCCATGAGGACTCAAATGTTTATCATTCTAAAGGGGTTTACATGTTACCGTCTTTTCCAGAAGCCTACAATCTCTAGAGCTTCTGGATTCACATACAGGGAATATGTGAGATATTAGACAAATCCAAAATCTTCAGTGTTCTGCTAGGATATTTGCTGAACTGAAATCACACTTTACTGACATTATATGTGACAAATCTCTTAAGTCCTCTTTAAAACCTTCCAGCTAGTTGGCTTTGATTTTTGATATGCTTTAAAATTAATGTTTCTGTCAATTATTTATGTCTATATTAAAGCAATTAGAGGCAACTTGTGTGTGTGTGTGTTTGTGTGTGTGTGTGTGTATGTGTGTGTGTGTTTCAACTGATTTCTGCAACTTGAAATAATTTTGTTTAATAATAGTTAACTTTCTGTTCTTGAAAAATACAAGATTTCTCAGTAGAGAAATTGCTAATATTTATCTCTCTGTTGGTTTTGTTCAACTGATGAGCATGTGCACACTTGAAGCAGAATCTAAAATAAATGTGATCGGACTATAAAGACCCTAGGTGTCTCTTTAGAGGTTGAAAACCTAAAATCATATAATAGCTTCTGTTTACTTATGTGAAAAATTCTTCATTTAAAACAGGACATAAGGTCTTCCACAGCAACCCTGAACACATTTGCAGCTTTGGTTGTTCCACTGTCTGTCCGCCCTGTGTCTTCAGTAATGGATAATATAGGTCTGCTTTTATTTTGTACTTTCACCCACAGCCTTGTTCCCACCCATTTGTCTTACTTGTTGCTTTGTAAGCCCAGCAAACTGCATGCCTATAAATGAAATTATATTAGAACAACATTATTGCTCAATCATTTACACATTGTTTGTGGCTGATTTTTTGTTTGCTTGTTTGTTTTGCAAAAAGTACTTCATATCTGGTGCGTGACAGAAAAACATTTGCTGAAATTTAGGTAGCAGTAGACGTGAGGACCAAGTCAGCACACAGCATAAATGGTAAAACTTCTGTGTGCTGCGGGTTCACAGCACCTGAATCACGGGGATCATGTCCTTGCATCATCTCATTTCACCTTCATGGCAACCTTCCAAAATATTTGTAGTTATTTCTCATTTAGAAATAAAGAAACCCAGCTGGGTGGTTGGTGGTACGCATCTTTAATCCTAGCACTTGTGAAGCAGAGGTAGGCAGACCTCTGTGAATTCGAGGTCAGCATGGTCTTCAGAGTGACCAGGACAGAGTTAGAACAGAGAAACTCTGTTTCAAAAGACAAAGAAAGAAAGAAAGAAAGAAAGAAAGAAAGAAAGAAAGAAAGAAAGAAAGAAAGAAGGAAGGAAGGAAGGAAGGAAGGAAGGAAGGAAGGAAGGAAGGAAGGAAGGAAGGAAGAAAGAGAGGAAGGAAGGAAGGAAGGAAGGAGGGAGGGAGGGAGGGAAGGAGGGAGGGAGGGAAGGAAGAAGGGAAATGATGAAACTGAGTGTTTAGAAAGTAACTATCTTGAGGTCTGTCACTGTATAGACTGGCAACTTGGTTACAAATATTAACATTTATACTATAAAAGAAAAGTATGTATTTGTTTTTGTTGATCATTGTATTTCTGCTTTGAAGAAATTGCATACTCACAGCTCATTGTGTATGAATATAGAAGAATTTTCTATGCATGCCTAGCCCTTCTTTTTAACGTATCTCTCAGGCTTCCTACTACAATTCATTTGCACCTATATGATTCCAAAATTCCTTCAGATAAGGCCAATAAAAGCAACAACTAGAGAAAAGGACACATGGACTTGTTTTAAGTCCTCCCCAGTTGTTTGGTGGTTTTACATTTGTGATCTGAGAGTTTTGCACTGGTTTCTCATTGATCAGGTTTTCATTTCTTGAACTGCTAAATTGGATTTTCTTTCTTTCATATTTACTGTATATGGTCTTCAGAAAAATATCTACACAAATGTCTGCCCACTTTATGATTGAATTGTTTTTCTTGTTTGTGATTTTTAAGAGTTCTTTATATGCTCAGATACAACACTTTTATGATTTGCGTTACATGAAACTTTGGATTGTGGCTTGAATCTGAAGTGTCCTCCATTGGCTCAGGCATATGAAGACTGGGTGTCCAGGTAGCAGCACTGTTTGAGTAGACTATGTATTCGGTAGGAAGTAAAGTCTTTAAGGGTAAGTGAGCCACCTTTTATTGCTCAGCTTCAGATCCTGTTTATTTTTTCCTATCTGACTGAGGATATACTGTGATCAGCCTGGCTTCCATGCATATCCATGCTTTCCCAGCCATGCTGCTTTGTGTCACCTTCAGCCACAACAAACTCTACTTCCTGAAACTATTCTTGTCAGATATTTGTCACAGCAATGAGAAAAGCAGGCAGTACAAAACTTTGGAAAGGAGTGACACGGCGTTACTACTGAGATAAGCTTGGCCATTTGGTTCTTCTGCCTTTAAACAGTTTGCAGAGGAATCTTGAAATACTTAGAACTATCTCATCAGTCATAAATATTTTAATTTACGTGACCTGGAAGATAGAAGGAAAAGTGTGTTTTGCCCAAACCAAACGACTTTTAGTTGGTGAGGTTTAAGACAGATAAAGGCAGCTTCCAACATCATGAAATTAGCCAGCTGAAAATGTCAAATGTTGCCAATTGAATCCATAGTCTAGAGAGGCTCTCTTGTGGCTTCCTGAACTACACGAATATCATATAGTTATGTAAGCAAGTATGTCTGTCCACTTTAATTAGATTACAAATGTGAGTTAAACGTCTTTGTTGTATTATTACTAATAGTTTCTGTCATATAGAGAAATTTAAAATAATTTATTCAACTATTTAGCAACAACTGCCTCAGAATTGGATACAAAGTTAAATCATTTTATTTATAAAGCATTTATAACAGCACTTTTCATGAGACCCCATCCAGATATGCATGGACAAAAGGAAGATTGGTTTCCCTGTAGCATTCTCCATCAGAGAGTGTTAAGTAGTATCATTTTATATTCCATTCTGCAGGTGAGGAAAACAAGCACACAGAGCTTAATTACTCCAACCATTCAACAGAGGTTGCAAATGACTAAAAAGGACAATCTGGCTCCCAAGTCCACATCTGTAATACTACTCCACAACTACCTTCATTTGGAAGAAAGAAGAAATCTCACAGATGTACAACATCTCCTGTGAGTTTAAAGTGTTTCTTATCAGTATCACTAACAGGTTGTAGAATCAGTAGTATTCAGAAATTCAGATGATTGTGTGAAAAGTTTGGAACGTACAGAGGCTTTGTGTGGCATGATGGTTCAAAAAGAGAGTAAAAGGAAAATTAATGCTGATGTTTCCTGTTTCATGTAGAGGTTTCTCTAAGCAAATAAGTGAATAAAATGAGATGTAGTCTGTCTGTGGTGACTGATCACATACCTGGCTGTTGGGTCCCTTGGTTAGTAATTGAAGTTTATAGGAATTAGTCCCCTGGTTCAAAATGGGAAAACATCTTCACAGATTCCATTTTGAGAATAAGAAAATAAAGAGAATATAAAGTCACTGATTTGAAGTAAAGCTACGTTACACACACACACACACACACACACACACACACACACACACGAAAATATAAGAAGAATAAATCACTGAAGAAATGGAAATCCCCCTCTTTTGTGTGTGTGTATGTGTGTGTGTGAGAGAGAGAGGAGAGAGAGACAGAGAGAGACGGAGGAGTGTGTTGTTACAGAGGACGCAATATGCCTACAATATGAGAGCTTCTTAGCTTCTATTGAAGCTGCTATTGAACTTAGTACATGCTTTCAACCTTTTGGTTAGAAGGCAGACAACTGATACAGATATATCAATAACAAGTTAGAACAATGACTTCATGGCCTGCTTAGTCATGCAAAAATAGACAAGCAGAGCCTAGAGATGTAGAGGATCATTTAATCTTTTAATGCAGCAGCATGGCTGCTCTAGAATAGAAAGCATGTTAGCACACACCTTTAATCCCAGTGCTTGGGAGGCAAAGGTGGAGCTGAGAGGAGAATCAGAGAGTAGAATTCAGAGTGCAGAGAAGGAAGCAAGGTAGAGGCAGAGTGTGGAGGCAGAGCTCAGACAGAATTGAGATGGAAACAGAAGCGAAGGAGATAAGAGGCAGAGCTCAGAGAAAAGCGGAGAGTTAGTCCAGACAGGCAGTCAGCTCGCAGTTTGGTTCAGAAGGAGAAGCAGAGAAGAGAGGAGCCAGTCCAGAATAAGCTAAGAGAGAAAGCAGACAGTCAGAAGCAGATGATTTACAATTTACAGTTGGGAGTTCAGAAGACAGCGAGTCAGAGTGATCTCAGTCAGCAGTACGTCTCTCAGAGACTGAAACATTCTAGGTTTAGGTCTGAAGATTAGATTGTAAAGAGGCTAAAACCCTCTAGGACCAGGGATTCAATTATCCAAAGAATAAACTGCCTTTTACATCAGTGTCTACATGGAGATGTGAAGAAACGGGCAGGATAATTACAGAAATGTGGTTGACCTGGCAGTATTTGACTGAAAACTCACAAGTGGTCTTCTTTCCAGTGTCGTAGTGAACATCATTCATTTAATTAATAAACATTTTATCATTAACTCTGTACCACGAACTCATACAGTTAAGAGGTACCATGTTAGCTAAATGGGGTAAAGCCCTTGTTCTTGAGAAGCCAAGTGTCTAGTAGGGGTGAGAGATAATAAATAAATGTAAAACATGAGGTCAGTTTACGATAAATGTTTTCTCAGCTAAAATAAGTTTAGAGGATGGCGTGTAAATGAGGGCAAAGTGGCTGGCATAGCATAATCAACGAGAGACATTTGAAGAATAAAACATCAGGGAAAATCCATAAATGAAATAAAGGAGTAAGCAAGAAAACATCTGGGAGAATGCAGGGGGAGTCATAGATATAAAAACTCAAAAAGATTTGCAGTATTTAGTGTTTGATGAAAAGCATGAAAGACAGTGCATTGAAGCAGAATAAATATTTATAGAAAATGAGAATATAGAGACTACCAAAGACAAGAGCATGCATGGCTTCTAAAGCTTAAAAGAACTTCCAGTTAGCTGGTAATGGAAGGCCATGCAGTGGTTTTGCTGGCTGACCTGGTGAGATGAGCTACATGATTTGCGTAGAAGAAAGGTGGACCAGAAACACCTATTAGGAGGATTAAAAAGATAACTGGTAAATGATTACCCTGCTTATGTCAGGGGGGTGTCAAGAGCTGCCTCCGGATTCATCAGGAACGATGCAAGGTTGTCTCTTGTGTTTGCTCAACAACATACTAGATGCACTAGTCAATATAATAAGACATATTGAAGATGTAAGAATGATAAACAACAAGGAAAGCTATGTCTATTACAAGATTTGATAGAATATCCAGAAGATCCTAAATCAGCAATAAAAAAATAAACTCACAATGTAAAAATATTGTATAGGATAACAATACAAAATAATATACAGTATGAGTGGCTGGAGATCAAACTCTGGGACGTGGTGTAAAGACTGCTGGTGACTTTTTCCCTCATAAAATGAGTAGACTTGCTTTTTAACCAGTAACAGACTCTGTATAGGGTTCTATGAGCAAACAGTAGTGAAAAAAAAAACATGAAAAACTACAGAAATGTGAAAGTTTGTAATACTGGAACCTCTACTTCCTGTTGCATGCCAGTTCAGCAAGACTCAGTTTCTCACCTCTAGATGGCTGAAACCCACAACACAGGACACTCTGAACACTCAGAGCTCAGGGGGCTTTCTCACTAGAATGATGAAGACTTCAACAACTCTCCTCTTTCCCTCGAGACCTATTGCTGAGGCTAAATGCTGGATAAATGTGGTCAAGAGGTGGTGAATCCTTTCTGACGAGCACACCACTACAGGGAACAAAAGTTTACCTTATTATTGGTTCACTGAAAATATTTGTACCACAATGTCCATCTTGAACCTCTGTGCTAGAAGAAGCTTTCTATTTTAAAGAACAGATATTACTTGATTCAAGAATAGGAAAATTCAGTCCTAAGACCCTGGAAAAACAGTAGAGAACAGTGGGAAAAAAACCCTGAAGACTATCTATGGATCTAAAATTGCATCCTAGCCCAAGGATAGATCATTTTCAGTAGAAAGATAGGTAGTCAGATAGCTAGAAAAACACTTTTGAAGTTTAGAAGTGACAACTTTGGCTCAGAAAATATTCCTTAGAAGGAACCATGAATCTATCTCATGAACAGAAGAGGTTTTTAGGAGAATATCCAGGGCAGAGTTACCAGACTTGAAGACAGATCAACAGAGACCATGAAACTGAGCAGAGAAAGAAGAATAATGGAGAAAATGGAGGAAGTCTCAAGGAAATATATGCCATTAAGGACTCTAAATAAATACTAACAAAGAGAATACCAGATGATTGAAATGAAAGAACAAGAAAAATATCCAAAGAAAGAGTAACATAAATCTTCCCAACTATACTGAAAAATGATAAATTTAGGTGTAAAACAGGTAGTATATGAATCAGATAAGCAAGAGAAATACATATCCAAGTTTCAGGAATCTCATCAAATTCTAAATAGGATGAACACAGAAAAACCTACCGTCAGGTCACAGTATAAATACTGGAAGATGAAGACAAGTTCCAAATCTTGAAAGCAGCCAGAGGATCCTAATGTTGCAGCGGAGTGAGTCCTAAGAAGATGAGTGTCTGACTCCTCAACAGAGGCGGTGAAAGAATGAGGAAGAACATCCCCAATATACTCAAGGAGAAAAAGGATCAGCCAAGTATTCAGTGTCTATCTTTATACTGTTTGACAATGAATGTTAAAAAATAAAGTCGGAGAATAAAGAGGAAAAGAGTTCAGTTGTTGAGCTGCTTTCATGTCTCAGACATGGCACACACTGCTCAGAAAACAAAAGAGCTATTCCTAAACATGCCTACTTTTATCTTTCCAATTTTCCTGCCTCTGCCTCGGGAGTAAAGCTCAAGCAAACTATAAAGCCACGCAATCCAATTGAAAGTGGTATCTGAAAGGCTGTGAGTGTTTCAGAATCTGCTTGGCACAGGAAATGCAAGTTCAGAACTCAAGGGCCATCAAGCTATAGGAGTTTGAGAAACATCTCAAGTTTTAATGAAACCTCAGAAAGGCCAGACACATTTCTAGCAAAACTCCTTAGACTAGTCGAACTGTTGCTGTAGAGCAAAAATGATCTCCCAGCCTATGGAAAAGTTACTTCTTTGGAAGATCAGAACTTTCATAGTATCTATAAATTTTCATTCATAATATTAGCATCTGACAGCTGCTAAGACATTAGATGGTTCAATAAAGAATGCAGCACTAACTGACTGAAATTGAAAAAAAAAAAGAAAAAATAACAGAGGGGAAATTAAATATTTAAATTTGCAGAGAAGGCTATTAAAACAACTAACATAATACACTTTTTTTTTAAATTATGAGAAGACAGACAAAAGCGAGAAAAAATTAGAATTTCCATAGAAACACTAGAACTATAAGAAACAGCATTTAAAATTTCAAATCCACATTCTGAAATTAAGGCTTCACTGGGTAGGTTTGGCAGTAGAAGAACAGACGGATACGAGCCAAGCACAAACTGAAACAAAACCCATCAATCATGGCAGAATTCACAGTGCAGAGGTAGACACAGAAACTAAACCACAGGAGAGACTGAGGCACATTTACCTTAAGTAAACGTTAGTTACAGGGCATCAGAGTTTAACGGTGTCTGTAGTTGAGATTCGTTACTTTAGTATGTAAGAGAAACAAACTCAATAAAACATTAAAATGTGTTATTCCTAAGTTGTCTTTTTTTGTCCACGCTGATGCCGGCTTCTTTGTTTCTAGGCATCGTTTACCAATCACATGCTGAGATTTTGTTTGGCTGAGCTTTTGCAGGCAAGTTGTGTGTGCTGTCACAACTGCTGTGAGTTCACACACACAACCACTCTGTTGTGTCTCGAAAAGTTTTTGCGTAGTTATACAACATCTCTTACAATCTTTCCACTCTTTATTGGGCAAAGATCCATGAGCCTAGGGAGGAAGGGATGTCATACAGACGTGCCATTTGGGGCTGAGCACATCGAAGTCTCTTCTTATTCTCTACCTTGATCCATTGTGGGCCTGCGTTAATCTGATGAAGGTAGAAAGTTGTACCAATCCATGTGTACGAACATGTTGCTCGATGTTGCTTTAGTATTGTGTAAATGTGAAAGGCTGATAGTAGTAGATTCTCCCCTAGAGCTTGCTGTCTAGCCCCTGGTTTTTGGCCCCAATACCAGAGTTAGGTAAAGGTTTCACCTTGTGGATCAGGTCCTAAATCCAATCAGAAAGTGAATAGTTACTCACATAATGTTCTATGACAAACCATCTGACCCTTTGCTACGTTTTGTTTTCATGGACTCTCAAACTTGTTTTTATTTGTCCATGTACATGAACTGTACTGTTGAGACTAGATCTGGACTTTGAAGAATTTTAAAAATGCCATACATTTAGCAACCTCTGTTATCAATGGGTCCAACATCTTATGCTCATTTGATCTTGATTCTGTTCATGAGAGTGTTTGGCTCTTCCCTTGAGTTTCAGCCATTGAGTTCTGCTATTTCACCATACTATATATAGATTAGTGTCTGGTTTTGCTATCTTTTAACTCTAACAATAGAAATCTACTCCTTAATTCTAGGAGTATACATTTTATATTGGATATCTAATTATTTTCCCATTCAAAGCATCTCAGATAGCTTTTAATTTCCATTAACATTTTTGTTGCTGAGGAAAAGGGAATAAACTTTCACATCTAAGCTTGTCCTTATCAGCAAGCAGAATGTTTATCAAAGTTTTTACAAAATGCTGAGAGTTCCTCCAGTCTGAAATGCTGTCACCACCGTGATCATCAATAGAACTCAGGAAATGCTGATGACACTGTTTTCAAAGCTCCCTCTAGACATTTTCATATTTTTTTTATTCTTTGTCATAGTGTTGGAACATTGTGAGATGTAATATTCAAATTCCTCCCTGTCTCAGTAGGATTCAAGGTCAAAAAAGGGAGACATCTTTCAGGAGTGAATCCCTCAATTCTGGTCACAATAGAACGCATCCTTTGTAGTGAGTTTCTCGCATCTGTCCTCTACCTGTATTCTATTACATAGCATAAAATACAGTGTAGATGGACACCTAATAAAGTGCTTTATATTCAGTGAACTATATGTTTACATACTGTATATTAAACTTTATACTATATATGCCATATATCAATACATTTATTTTGAGGCACTAAATGGCACCTCTTCATCATTTTTGTTCTTCGTAACAGCAAAGAAAAGTAGAGAGAGACTAGATCTTAAATGCCACTTCCATACATTATCTGGCTACTGCGGAACTGAATCTCAAGAGCAATTTATCAAGATATTAAGTACCTTCTTTCCTGACTTCATTAGTTTACCCAAACCTGATTTTCATCAATATGGGAGACTTTTACTACAAATTTCCATTTGTTCTCCCCATGACTTTCTTGGAGAGCCAATTTCTGATCTTTTTTCTTTCCAATTTTATTCCCTCTGAGTTCACAAAGCTCCTTTATATAGCTATTAATGATGTTTATCCACCTGACCCCCTTGCTCTGGAGACTCATCAGTGGTATTGCAGCTCTGTGCAGAATCATTTAACATTAGTTAGAAACAAACAGAAAGCCAGTATGGGTTATAGTGTCGTGTAAAGAAAATGTAGCTGATCTTATTTGAGCCAAGTTGTGTTTTAATGCCTCTAAACCACCTCGCACAGCTTGCTGGTGATTTAGTTAAATTTGCTCCTGGTCCCTTGGTGTGCAGGTGTTTATGCTCTTTTCTCTACTTAAATGCCCTTAATTCAGAAGTGTTCTTTGTCCTATAATATAAAGATGATAAAAAAGACTGCACCAGAAGCATGTCAAAGTGCTTAATTGCAAACTAATTTCAACCCTTTGTCCTTATTTGTAGGTAGAAGAAAGCAGGTGGTCTGTGGTTCTGTGTTGGATGGCTACTACCGAATCAAGCTCCTTGCACATAATACTTGTAAGTCTTCCAAGATAATTTCCGTGTTTATAGACGGAAGATCCTGGAAATATTTTTCACTTACCAACAGATGTTGAAACCTTCACATGTCAGCTGTATTGGGCGATTCAGAGTATCCACTGACTGTGGGAATTTGAAGCATACAAAAGTCAGAAGGAGGTTCTCATTACAGATGCTACGTGTTACCACTGTGGCAAATATTGTGAAGATTTGCAAATCACTGCAGCTGGTTAACTTCTTGTCATTTTTTCAGTGTTTTTATTTTCTCTTTAACTCTACTTTCTGCTTTTCTTTTCTTTTTTTTTTGTACATAGTTGCTTATAGTAGATTTTGTTTTCCAGAATAAATGTGTTGAATAGAAAGTCTGTTAGTGAATTCACAGTGAGGTCTGTGTGAATCCCTCAGTTTCTTCTCATTTGGTGTTCTGTTTGTTTGTTTTCAGAAAGAATGTTTCTTTCCTTTTTAAATTCTATTTTTTTTTTCTTTCTGAGAATTTCAAACATGTGTACAATAAAAAAAGAAGCTTCTCTTGGGAAGGTTGAGCGATGCTCAGGTCTGTGGTTATAAGCGTAAATGTTTAAAAGGCAGCTTAACAATATAACCACTTATCAAATCAACAATAGCAGGTTCAGACCCTTTTCTAACACTTGAAACTGTGTAAGAAATCCAGAACAAATAACTAGCTACAGTTCTAACTGAATATCCCCTTCCCATTGTGGCCCAAGTCCCTGGAACACTCGGTCATGGGGTGGGTCACAAGCCTTTCATGTGAGCCTTGCCGCCAGAGCTTGTCATCTCTGCCCCTCCAATCTGTCTGTGCTCTGCTCACTCCCCCGTGACTCTTAAGAGTCCTGGCCAGAGATGAATCTTTTTATTTGCAAGTTCTCCCTGGGTCCTCAAACACTTCTATGAACGTATCTTTGTTTCATAGCCTGGATGCGCCTTGCAACTTGCTACCTAGCACTTCAGAAATTGAAGACAGAAAGTTTTCTTTCCAGTCTCTCTCATATCCGATATTTTCGCTCATTAGACACCACTATCTCCTGTTATCAGTATCTTTTTCCTGTGATATACGCTGTGCCTTTTTACTAGAACATATATTTAATACAACTTCCTGGATTCTTAGACCTCATATTAATTTTTTCTTTTCTTCATTGCAGAGACAATATCTGACATAAGCAACTTAGGTGATGCAATAGTTTTCTCACTATTTCATGGTAGGGAGACAAGGTAGCTGAGGTTCCATCTCTGATAGTGGGATCTGAAGGACACACCGCAAATGCATCAAAAACGATATCAGCTTTGTTGTTGCTTTGGTTTGATTTTGTTCTTGTTTTTGTTTTTGTTCTGAGACGAGATCTCTCTATTATGTAACTCTGGCTGTCTGAGAACTGTCTGTGTAGAACTAGCCTCTAACTCAGACATCCACCTACCTCTGCCTCCCAAGTTCTGGGATTAAAGATGAGTGACACTGCACCCAGCAGATACCAGCTTTGTGATGTACAATGAAGGGTTATCTAATTTAAATTTACAATGTTACTATTACCTTCTGCTACTCATCTACCTCTCCATACTTTATGAACACTTAATACTTGAAAGTTGAACTTGAACTTCACAATTTTGTTTACACCCAAGCCTCTTCCTCTTTTTCTCCTCTTGATATGGGTTATATGTTGCCCAGACTAGTTTCAAACACATAGCTTCAAGGAACTATTCCGTTTCAGTCTTCTGAGTAGCTGGCACTGTGGGTGTGCCTTTTGCGACAGATTCACCAGCATGGTTGTGTAGCTTTCTTCAGCCTCACAAAGGGGTGAAGAAACAAAGAAAGAGCCATCAAGGTCAGGGTAAGGAGTACTTCCATTTTAGCAATTTCGAGCTCTTACCAGAAGACTAAGGAAGTTGGTGTGTGTGTGTGTGTGTGTGTGTGTGTGTGTGTATGTGAAAGAGAGAGAGAGAGAGACAGAGACAGAGACAGAGACAGAGAGACAGAGAGAGAGAATGAGAGAGATTGAGTAAGAATGATGGAGAACTGGCCAACAAACTGTACCCTGCAAAGGCACGTAAGCTGTTTTAAGAGTTTTTAATTTAATTCTAGTGAAAAGAGAAGCAATTCAGAAATTGAAGACAGAAGACCACACGATTTAAGTTTCCATTTTTCACTCATCACTTTGCTGCATGGGATTATATCTTTGGTAAAGGAAGAAAGAAGCAGGGTGATAAACTGTGAGCCTTCTGCAATATTTCAGGTGAAAGATTTTGATGAATTGGCACAGGTCGGAAGGAATGAGCTAATCCTTATAATTCAACAGTAATTATGGTCCTTTCTTGTCCAGTCTTGTCAATCCAAACAACCCAATTTAGCAGTTGCCATCAGCATGTAAACTAGCTCTCACCTAGGAACAGAGAAAACACATTCAGGATTTCTTAGTTTCTCTCCTCTCATTAATTCGTATCTACCTTTTCTTCCTAACTTCCAGCTTTGATATCCTACTGAGACATCACATTCAACATCAGACACAGAACCAAAGGCCATACATATTTCATGATCAGCTCTACTCTCTGATGAGCCCTAGGAAGCATGCTGTTTTACTGGTTACTGGTGTCTTTGCTGTGCTAAAAATACTCTTTAAAAAAAATAACTTAAGTAGAAAAGGTTTATTTTGGCTCACTGTTTGGTACAGTTCATCAAGGTGGGGAAGCCAAGGTGGGAGGAGCTTAAAGCAGAGTCACATTCAGAGTCAGGAAGTAGAGAATGATAAACAGTCACGCTAGGCTGGCATTTTTCTTCTTATGCAGTCCAGGACCCAAACACAAGGAAATGTGACGTTATATTTAGGGTAGGTCTTATTACTTCTATTAACCTAAATGAGAAAATCCATCATAAGAATGGTCAGAGGATAATCTACTTAAGATGAAACCCCACATTCATTCACAGAGGCTTGTCTTCTATGTGATTCTAGGTATCATCACATTGGTAGGGAATACTAGCCATTATACATACCCACTTTTCATAGTACAATGAAATTCTCAGTTGGAATTCTTAATCTGAGATGTTCTCTATGACAGTCTATCTTGGGACACAATACCAGGGCCTACTAACAGAACTGCTCGTTCTCCAAGGTACCTCATATATCATGCTGAGTAAATCTTACCACCTCTAGCTTCCAGATAAATTTTAAATATGCACGATGAACTTGAGCACTTTGTGATCTCAGTGTTTTCTACAGGAAATTCCAGGGACCTTTGCCTGATGGCTCTAACAAGCCTCTGCTATATGAAGCTCAACTCCCTGCCCTTAGACAACTCGTAGTGATATTTATTTTAAGTATGTGGGTCATATCATGCCACTCTCTTGCTCAGAATACTACAATAGTTTTCCCATCACACTTTGACAATGTTTCACTCTGATCAAATGCTATAAGAATTTGTTACTTCTCAAGTGATGTAAGCTCTGTCTACATCCATCTCTTTGCACTTGTTCTAGAATATACCACCTCATCTATTATCATATTTTGCCTTCTTATGTTCACAGTACATCTCAGTGCTGAACTTTCCAAAAACTTCTCATTGGGAAAGCAGCTGTAATCATGAAGTTCAACACTAATTAATTTCACTAGAGCACCTAGCCCAAAGCAACACAGACAAAGACCATGGATTGAAACCTGCAAACCTGTGAACAAAAATACGCAATTCTTCCTTTACATTGTTCATCTGTCAGAATAACATAAATACAACTAACACATTAATAACTTACTTTGGAATTATTCTAGGTACATGGAAAACATTAGGTAAAGACTCAGCAAGTAAATGATACTGAAAGAACAAGGTACCCAGAGATGTTATTGGACCATTGTTGGTTGAAAATGTTGAGCCAGCAAATGGGGCTGGACTTTTAATGACCTTTATATTCTAGTGTTCAATATTGGTATCCCACACCATATGATAAGTTGACTTTTCATATAGACTTATCTCGCTGGCTTGAAAGGATGTCCTGGAGTTCAATAATGTTTTATTTATCTTCTTATATTTTCATCACCTAATCACTAGAACTAGAATCTTCAATATTTTTGGTTATATGACTGGAATTCCAGCATGCTTGTTTGAATTTATGACACACATGCTAGTTTATCATGATGCTTGCAATTATGTTTTAAAATTAATAGTAGACCATTGCTTTCCCCTGAGCTAAGCTTAGGAGTGCCACAGCAAATGGTTAATATCCCCATCGACAGCCAGGAAACCACAGGAGAGTATTGAAGTTACTTTCCCAAGGTTACCCAATGAATCATTGCCAATGCTAGAATTAGATCCCATAACTCATTCTTGTTTAGGAAAGCACTCTTATTCTTGGTTCTCAGAGACACAGGGAGAACACCATGTCTCACTATCATTTTTCATTGGTGAGTTTAGAATAGACAAGGTCTAAATCAACTTCATAATAGAGGTCTTTATTTCATTTTGGAGTTTCTGTAAAATACAGCTAAGGATCATTAAATGTTACAGATGAGTTTAAGCTGAGATTAGTTTATTGATCATTAATCAGCTAGTGAGCACTTTAATGATTAATTGAAAAAATGTTGCTAAATTGTTCAGAGTTCATTGTACTTACAATGAAAGATCTCTTCAATCAATTGTGAAAATATAAAAAGTTATGTCAATGTGTATAATTGTACTGCCTTGCGTTGAGTATTTGCTTATAGAGAAATCAATTATAATAGGAATTTATTTACACAAAGTCAGAATCTTCTTTTCACAAACTGCAATTAGTCTCTGTTCTCAAAGTCAAACAAGATACTTGTAAAAAGTAATGAGCATAATTAATATTAGCCTAATGATAATTGCTAGAATATTATCTACATTGAATTTTGGCTTATCAAAGTCAGTTAATACTGCTTCATTTTGAAAGACTTAATTTTACATATTTTATTTTTCTATTATATCATGTTCATTATAACAGACAAGTTGTACAACAGCTTTTTTAATTACTTTTCTCAAATCACTTCTACGATGATCAGAGCTATGACTTAAAAACTAAAATCTTATCGTATACTTTTGTTTAAAGGAAAATTCGAGTGGACTTCGAGGTTATCATAAAACCCAACCATTTTGCTGCAACCCACCATGCCACTGTGACTCTATAATTCTCAGCTCCAGGCCCCATGTGATTTGTACTGTTTACCTGGCCCCAGGCTTGCAGGATATGTTTGTGAGCATGAGGTCAGGAGAGACTTCTGACTATGGGGTGCCTCTGTAGTCTCTGCACTTGCCTATTTCATGGCTTGGTCTTTACACTGAATGGATGGAGCATTCCCTGTGGGATTTGACTCTCTAGTGCCTAGTTTTGTTACCCAATGTTTGCACTATTCCCATTTGTTGTCACACATGTCATCCTTCACCACCTGCCTGTAACTCACTAGAACACATGGTCATGAGAACAGCGCCTTGAAGATTTTGTTATCTAAATCCAGAGCTAAAGAAAATGGCAGACTAACATAGGTGCTCCTTAAACACTTGGTGTGGATGAGTGAAAACTATCTTTCCTGGTGTTGCTATGCTAAATAGAAGAAAACAAATCCCAATATAACAAGAATGGAGCTTCTGTCCTTGACACGGAATGCATTATGTTTTACTATAATTTTCACAGCTATCTATGTACGCAAACTTAACCAGAAACTTATTTCATAATTAAGTATGCAAAGTATGTAGTCAATGGTAACATTTAATATTGCTATTTTCTGTTTTCTTCTAGTTTGATTTAAATTATATTGCAGCAAGCCAATATCCATTAAATTACATGGCAGCAGGTTTATGCAAGTAGTATCATTACTATGTGTGTTATTTTTAAACACAGCTTTATAGTATTGAGAACTAGAGGAAATTAATATATTCACGTACACCTGCTTTTCTTGAAAGTCTAATCATCCTTCAGGAATTGTTAACTCAGAACAAAGTAATGTTTGTGGCCACAGGGCATGTGACAGTTCACATCACAATTTCCAGATTCCCTTAGGAATACTTTTTCATAATAAGGAGTGAAATGTGTCATCATAAGAATTAGAAAAGATATTTTTCTTTCAATAACTATCATAAGAATTAGAAGAGAGACATTTTCTTTTAATAACTACAATTTTTTAAGAAGAAAAAAAAAGAATAGTAAAAGGAGAAACCAAAACTTATCTAACAAGTGAAAGGTTTTTCTAAAAATTAAACCTTATGTTATTTTCTATCAGACTTAGGATTTTTTTTTCTCCCTCAGGGCTTATACATGCCAATCACACACAATACTACCAGACCTGGCTTATATATTTATTTATTTCACTAATATATTCATATTCAAACACTAAAATAATGGCTTAAGATTTTTTTAAATCTTTCATGTACTATTTAGAATGAATGATATCGTTGGTTTTATATGAATTTTAAAAGATGGCTTCAAATAAATTGTCCAAGAAAAGAAACATCTCTAGAGGTTCTATACCTGAAAACATATCAAGGGAAGATGTTTTTTATTATAAAATTTAATAAGAATGTTGATACAGCATCAAAAATGATGTATTATCTTAAATTTGTGTTAACAAAAACAAAACAAATCAGCCCTGGGCAGGAGAAGTCGCTTGTGTTCTGTCCATTGTACATGCGGTTCATGGTAAAACAACATGCTCAAACTCCCTTTTCACAGGGAGTCTTACCAGAGTGCCAACCTTATCAAGGAACTCCTTAGCAATACCTGTTCTTGGCTGCACAGCAGACAGGTTAGGTGGGAAACTGTGGGTGGGCCACAGCAAATCATATCTGAAGGAGCCCTTGATCAGTAAAACTGTGGTGCGCATTGAAGTCTGATGTCCATAGACTCAGTGCAATCTGTCAGATTGTTTTCCCAATTCCTGAATGGTAGCCTTCTCCATCTTGAAAAGGACTTGTCAGTTGATCACACAAAATTGTGCTCACTGCAGAGAGGTTTCCCATCGTCCCTGCAATTTTTGCTTGCTGAGATACTTTTTATGACTTTTGATTGAACCAGGACATCTACCATCAATTGTAGTCTATTTTTCTGTGCTGTAAAGTAACTTTTCATATATTCTACATGCTTAGATTTTTAGCCACAGAGAATGAAAACACATTGTTGTTGACGTATCGTAGATTCTTGAGGAATTTTTAAAAATCCTCTTCTTTACCTTTTATGCTAGTAAAGTAAAATTTACTTCATATAATATAAAATCCATACTGATTCACTAGAAAAGATCCAAATCCATACCCATGTCACCGCAGCAGTGTAGTGAGCTACATAATGAAACTCACCAGGGCCCTAATGCATCTGTTTTCTGGAAGAAACATTGCCTAAGTCAGGGGGCAGATTATGTGTGCTTACACTTGCAACTTCAAAAGTGGATGCAAATAAATAAACATGAACTCATAAGCATAATTGTGATGCCTCTGATGCATACAAACTCTAAAATAGTCTCTCCCAGTTGCAGCACATAATTTCTATCTATTATAAAAAAGCCTGGACATATTTTACATTTATTCCATGAAGATCAAGAGCCCTTTCCTACACACAGGGAATTAAATATGTCATGTTTATAACATGATATAAAGAAACTTGACTGACAGCCCAGTAAGTTTATTTTCAAGTCAGATGAAAGAATTGACTGTGACTGACAAGGGATTTCCTTCAAAAATTATTACATCAATTAACAAAGTAACACTTAGAATACGGGGCCTACATTTACAATAAGACATAAAATTGTTGACAGGTGATATAGGCAAAATGAGAAAATGATTCCCTCAAATCATCTGTGTTCTTGTTAGCAATCTCAGTGAGTGAAAACACGCCATAAAATCACCTGGACAAATTGCATCTGCAAACGAGGATAAGTTATCTGGAAGACAGGAATATAAGTGAGCTCTCATGACAGTCTAAGGTTTTGAGTGAATTAAGTGAGAACTTTGTTCTCGGACATCTACCTTGAGTGAACACTGTGCCTACGCACCGTCTTCCTCATTTCTAGTTCACGTTATTTTCCCCTGTGAATTTTGTTTGTGGATTCATGGCAACTCTATGTCCCTTTACTTCCCATAAAAATGTGTAAAGCACTATGCTCGTTCTATGTCTTATTCTATGACCAGCACAAATTAGCAGGACCTCTCACCCCATGGTCAGAAAAGATAAATTCTGAAGAACTTTTCATTCATTGCTCAAACTCATGGTTGACATTCAACTGACTAGGCGTAGGTAAAATTATTCCTTTACATTAATCTCAAATGTGTTGTCTCTCCTCTCCCATGGCCTGGGCTTGTTTTCCTTCAAGGCACTAGAATTCTCAGTATTCATTAGATATTCACTATGGTGTTCAGAGTGAAATATGGATAACCATACCCATCTTTGTAGGTTTTGGTGGCCAGGTTAACACATTCTGCCTTCTAAAATCTGTATAGCCACGTAGGGAAGGCTTTGAAGGGATTGGGGTTTTGCTTTTTTGGATTCTTCTAGTTGGCTGAAACATGACTAGACAGTAAGACTACCGCAGATGTCTTGACACAGCGACGGCTCTGGGAAAGGCTGTCAGGGTAAGGCAACACTGAAAGGGACAAAACCACTGACCCTGATATCATAAGGATATCTTTTCTTCTACATTGAGAAACAAAGAACTTGATGGTTTTTAGAAGAAAAAAAAAACATTTTTCAGTTTTGACTAATATGGTTATTGTGTTTAATCTTTATTAGAATCATAATAATTCCTCTAGATACACTGCCTTATACCTTTTTGAAGAAAAATGCAGCTATTTGCCAACACCACTTCAATCCAAAACACTGCCAACTGGAATTTCTAAATCCTAAATACAAACATGGTTACTTTTTATTTGGTTATTTCTGCCTTTAAGCTAAAAATATAGAGCCAAGCATATGGTGGAATTTCTGGCCTCTTCTCTTAGCAGGATTGTTTCATGCATTTCAGATACTCTCACTGTATTTTCCAGAATTTATTACATATGATTCTCCTAGGGCACCTACTAAAGGTCTGTCCCCCTAAGTACTTATGTCACTTCTAAGTCACGTACTCCCAAACTTGCTGTTTCTTCTGCTTGAAAGACTGTTGCCCTTTCTCAGTTTAAGAGGGTTATGCTCTTGGCTTTATATGTGACACCTTATGCTATTTCTAGTTCACCATACCTTGTCCTTTCCACGTTATATTTTGTGTGTTTAATTGGTGGTCTAAAGGTACTGACGGACCCATTAGTCCTCATTGATTTCCTACCAGTTTCCACTTAGCAACTGATTGATACGCTTGTGAACATAACAGTTCACTCCACTGTTTTATAATTGTATCCTATTCATTTTGTTTTTATTCATGTTTATTCACACAAATATACTCTTTAAATATATCCTGCTCTTCTCTAGTTTGACTACTTTGTTTCAGAAAGGTATATTTTAATGAGCAAAGGTTTTTTTTTTTTTTTTCATTTCAAATGAGTCCAACTTACAGTTTCAACTTTCTCTTACATTTTGAGTTTTTGATTCCTATTTGTAAAACCTCTGGCACTAAGTGGCATTGATTGACACTTCCTTTGTTGTTTTTAACAAATATCAAATTTTTAGATTTCATTTTTATTTAATTAAAATTTGATTGCATTGTTTCTCCATCCTTGTCTTCTCTCCTCTTCCTTCCTTCCCTGCTCCAAGCTCATAGCCTCCTTTTCTTTAAAATATTATTTTTCTCATGCAATAGATTCTGATCATAGTTCCCCTCCTCCAACTCATTCTAGATCATTCCTCTCTCAGACCCACCGAATTCCACACACATGCCTTCTCTCTTCAGAAAGCAAACAGGAAAAAAAAAAAAAGACAGAAAAAGAAATACCCAGGAAATACCTACAAACACACAAAACCCACAAAAACACAAAATCAGGAACCATAATATACAGCTTGCTTTTCTGTAACCATTCTTGTTATATGTACATGTAAGCAAATAAACATATCCATGCAACCTGCTGAAACCATTCTGCATGTATGCATTTCTAGGGTTGGGTAATGTGTTTTAGTATTAGAAAACCAACAAGGGACATCTTGTGGTCAGTTGTTCTCTGTATTTTGACTACTTGTGGCTTTCTGTAACAGTCTCCTGATACAAAAAGAAGCTTCTGTGATTAAGGGTGATTTCTACATATGTCTGTGGATATAAGGATAGATGTAAGCCTATATAAATTTGTCACAAATTAGGTTTTGTCTATGGTACAGAGAAAGGTCCAGTGTCCATTTATCTTACTGGGTCAGCATCTTCTTTGATACAGACTTTCTTCTTATCAAATTGCTTTAATGACTTTGGTGACTGAAAACTAGAGTTCTGAGCATGTCTTGTTATTTAGTATGCCAAATGTAAAAAACAATCTTGGAATAGTCTTTCATGCTACATTTAATTTGCTCCTAGAATGTAGTCAGCAGAGTACCCTTTTGGGTCATGAGATAAAAATGCTGTATTACTGTTCTTCCCTTCTCAAGACAGAGGCCCATATCCAGCCAGCCCTGACTACTTCTCATAGATTCTGTTACAATAGAGAAGAACACATTATCGTTTTTAAATCTCCTAAGAGGAGACCAAACTGAGTTTTAAAAACTCAGAAATATTTTATTCCCTTCTATTTCTTAATTGTTTCCAAGCACATAGAATCTTTCACGCCTAAAGGCCAAAATTCATCCGCTGGTTTTAAATTTTTAATAAATTTGCTTTTCTCTCGCTGAAATTATTTTCCACTTAAATCAACTCACTTATTTTTGAAAGTGTATGTTTGTGATCCCATCTTTCCTATATCAAACATTTGATGTAATACCTCATTTCAGGGAGAGAGCTAATTCTTTTCTTTCCTCGGCTGGCACCAAGGAGCACACCTTCTTTTCTAATCTTTGACTTGATTCGTGTTTGTACAAATACATGTATTGTGTGGGACTATCACAGGCTTTAGATGAGGAATTGTTTTGACAGGCTTTTACTTTCCTAAAACCAGAACCAAAGAACACCATGCAGTGCCATCCATATCAACCTTTCCTAATTTTCCGAATGGTCGCAGGATGCTGATTTTTAGAAATTTCCCACACAAATACTTAGCCATTTTCAGATCTGTTTCGTTCCTTCCCCCACCCAATAATAAAACACTGTTATTTTATGTAATATTGAATTACCTTGTGGATAAAAGAGATTTCAATTTTTTTTTCACCATATTGAATTGCCAGAAAGCATAATACGAGAAAGTCATTCTCAAGACAAATTATTCACTACTTAGCCAACCATGCAGTTTTGTGTTTGGGCCGTATAAAGATGTTTGCAGCATGTCAATCCTCAGAATTTTTACCTGAAATTTCTTAATATACATGCCAGTAAGTCCAATATATCTAATGATGAACAAAAATATTATATCTAGTGGGAAATGCACTTATCTCTGCAGTTAAGCAATGTTCTATAACCAGAAATAGCTTTACAACAGGCATAGAGAACAGGCTGTTCAGAGTGATTCAGGCAGACAAGGCCAGGAAGGAGGATCCTTCTCATGAGTACAAGGGTTCATGGAACAGTCAGAATAAGAATAGACATAAATTAGATGTGTGGGAAATACTTTATACATAGAAATATTATATATATCGAAGGACTTGGTTATAATTTTATCGAAATTTGGAATCATTTTTCTTTAATTGCCATTATTTGTGAATATTAAAATGTGCAGATTTATTTCTATAAACATGAATATATGCAGAAAACATGGCATTTGTGTTCTCAATAATTTTATAAGTATGACTTCTGATTCCAGTAAATCGTGTCACAAGGAAATAATTTTTTAAAAAAACTGTATTATTTATTTCTTTTTAAGAAAGATGTAATTACTGAAAAGTTGTGATTAGGGTTATAAAAAAGAAAGTACACATAAATTTCCTTTGGAAAAACAGAAAACTGCAAAAAAAAAAATAAACTGATGAATTTCTCTCTCAAAAATCTCCCTCTGAGTAAAAAAGACAGAGGCCATGTGCTGTGGACAGCTAAGCACCCGACTGGTGAGAAAACAGCATGTTGGGATGACGCAGGGTAACATAGAGCATGACATACCCATGCTGTCGTTGGTAACTAACCACAACCACCTGAACAGGATTAGTGCCTGTGTGCCAATACAAGCACATCATCTAGGAGACATCATGTTGTTTCCCATCTCTACGTTAATAATTTACTACACATCGATTAAACACATAGAGTAGAAAATATTTCATCATGCCAAAGCTTTGAGAGTCTTCAAAAGTTATGAATATAACCAACCAATCTACCCCACTTCTAAACATGCAGCCAGTGAAAATAAGATATTGATTACAAAGGATTTTGCTTTCCTCCTTCCTATACTTTTTACAGCATCATAACAAGTAGTAGCATAAGCTGGTATAGTTAAGAATACTATAGAGTACTATTGCCATGGATTAAGTTTCTTATATCTTTTTCTAACTCTATTTCATGCTTGTGCCCATCTCCTCAGAACCTCTGGCAACAACTGATCCATTATCTAATATAATTTTGTCATCTCAAAATGTTCTTCACATGGAATTGTAGAGACATAGTCTTGTGAGCAGACAATTATCCAAATGAGTGTCAGGTGTAGCCCAATGGTAGACCACGTACTTAGCACGCATGAGACATTGGGTAAAAGCTCCAGCGCTGACAAAAGGGGAGGGGAGGGAGAGGAAGCAGCAGATGGATGGAGGGGTTAGAGGCTAGTGGAGAGGAAAGATGGAATTAAAGAGGAATGGATAGGAGGGGAAGAGGGAGAAAGAGAAGGAGGCAAGAAAATAAAATGTAAGCCAAACCTCCGTTGAGGTTTATCCAAAGTTGCTTAGTACTGTGAAGAGCATGCATCGGTTACATCCTTTACAAGCTGAGGATGTCTGGATTGCCGCTGGCTTTGTTACACGAAGAGCTGCTGCGCACATTCACAGGCAGATGTTACAGGATTACACACTTCTACTTCTCCGTGATAAATAACCAAGAAAGTGGTCGCTGTGTAGACGGCGATCACATTTTTAATTAGATAAGAAACTGCCTAAGCATAGTCTAATCAGAAAGGCCATGATGAAGAAGTCAATGTGAAAACCCCAAACGTCAGAGGAGATGGAAAGAAACTGAATGCACAAGCGTTGTTGGCGGTACTAGAAAACGCAACAGACTCTGCGGGAAATAAATTAGCAGAGTTTTCTTAATTTTTAAAAACTCCTTTAAGCTGTGTTTTATATTGAGGCCAATTGTAGCCCTTCTTTTGTTCTGGACCTCAGCATCCTGGCTAGTATTTTTCTCCCCAAATGAGCAAGTTGACCCGAGAGACAACCTCTAACACATGTTCCCAACAATGCTGTCTTAATAGCGAGGAAATTGCTGGCAATGTGGGTATACATTGCAAAGCAGTTTCCCAGATGTCTTTGAGGAATCTTTATAAATTACTGTAGCCATTGTAAACACACAACAGAAGAAAATACCAAACCTTGGAAAACATGCACTATTCATTACAAAATGCTTTTGTGGCATAATGTTAGTGTGTATTTGAAAAAAAAAAAAAAAAAAAAATATATATATATATATATATATATATATATATATATATATATATATATATTAAGCTACAAAAGGAAAATGCTTTGCATCTGATGAAACAGGGGTTATTAATGGAGACTGGAGAGCTTGGAAAGCAGCTGCTTAAGAAGACTGTCGTAAAATGCTCCAAACTAATTTTATCTGCACCCTTCAACACGAATACTGCAGGAAAAAAAAAAATGCTGCCTGCTTGTCACAAACTTCCCAATAAACACACTGTAGAACAACTTGCAAAAAGAAATCAAATAATCCAGATCTTATCCTATATAAAAACAGTCATGATTTGCCACAGAAGCCCCATCACACAATTATTACCACTGATACGATTTCCTTTCAGTTTATTTCAATGAAAAGTGGAGCAGCAAATTGAGTCAATTATCATCACGACAGATGTGGAATTATATGTCTTCGGAAAATGACATATAAGCATATATGTAAACGCATGTCAGGAGAGGCAAAGATAAACACAATCCAAGTTATATCAAAAGAATATTTTGAAAGCCTAAAATTTGAGCTGAGGAGAAACAAAAAATGGACTATATAATCACCTTTGCTTTTTACTGTTGCAAAGAAAATGGTCCTTCCAGGCAAATTTAAACCTGGGTATAAGTTAAATAAATTCCATAACTGAATTAGGAATATACATTTAGGAGTCCTGATAATGCTTTTCAAATAGTAACATAGCATTGGGTCGTTTAATAGTCCTCTAAAAAAAAACATACGAAACCTTATTCTGAATAACTACATAATAGTTAAAGAATCAGATTATTATGACTTTAATAACACTCAGGGTACATGCTTCAATGAACTTAGAATGTTTTAGAATTAGGGGACCCACAAGCAACACGGCATAAAAGCATTTGTCGCAAAGATTCTCAACCTGAGTTTCATCGCCAGATCTCATATGGTGGAAAGGAAAAAACTCAAAGCCATTCATGGCTAAAAGAGATATATGTAGCATAGCGAATCTTCAATTCTTAGGTCATATGACCTAGAACAGCTGACTCCAAGAAATTATTTTCCCAGGCTGGATCTCAAAATTCCCAAGAAGAGGTAAAGTCCCTAGCATTTGGTGCTTATTCAAATTATAAGTCAGAGAGAGTGCAGAAGTTTTTACCTAAAATTTCTGTTTACTTATTGTAATATATGGAATTCCTTTAATTTTTTTTTTTTTTTTTTGGTTTTCTAGACAGGGTTTCTTTGTTGTAACTCTGGCTGTCCTGGAACTCACTCTGTAGACCAGGCTGGCCTCAAACTCACAGACATCGGCCTGCCTCTGCCTCCCGAGTGTTGAGATTAAAGGCATGCACCACCACTGCCCTGCCCTGCCCTTTAATTCTTCAATTAAACCTGAAGGTTTCTGTGAAATCTTCAGCTCTTCTGTTAACATGGGTAATTGAGAACTAGTCTGTTCTGGCCTGTTGACAGTAACTGTTGGCCTTGTACAGCCACATCATGTGATAGTTCTTAATAAAATGATCCATCAAGTCATCTTTTAGACTTTTGAAAATTCTTTACGATATTAAGAAAATTGCAAGGGACAGAGTCAGGGGATGAGACCAGATGACATTCTGCAAGACAGAAGCCTCAAAATCCTTAAATTCTTGTGTAACAATATTTTTAACTCAAGGCTTGCTAAGAAGGGAAAATATAAGCAGCAGAGAGGTCAAGTAAAAGGAAAAGTGAATAAAAAATGCACAATTTGAAGATGACCATGGCTCTACTAAAACGTTATGTATCACATCAAGAAAAATGTGAAGACTCCTGGAGCTAAAAACAGGACACTGACATTCTGATTGCAACAGCTGCCCTCAGGATCACTAATATATCGTTGCCAGAAATTTCATCATCTCCAATTTCCCTGCTAGTTAAATGAAAGCATTGCATCTAATCTTCAAATAATGTTTATATCATTGGCCCAAATGAACTTTTCCTCAACTTGAGTTCTTTTACAAGCTAATTAAAAATTCTTTCTTCTAGCATTATTCCTTATTAATTAAAAAAGTAGACAATTAACAGCTACTCATTAGCGTTAAGGACATTCAGATCAATATGGAAAACAGAAGTCATTTCTACAGAGAATGTGCATTCAAACCCACACAAGTTAACCCAGAGAAGATTTCGTGTCTCACATACGGTTAGCATTTTGTACCGTTGCTTAGGGAAAAAAAAATCTCGGGGTCAAGTCATTCTTGATCCTCTATTTTCCTCCCACATGCCAAATCCAGCGTGTATTTCTGTCTTATCTCACAATTCATGTGACTTTCTACCTTTTCTAACCATCTTCGCTAGTCTACTTTGGTCTGAGCCCACTATCCCCCATCTTTGAAATATTGTCTCCTTCCTGCCTTTCCTCTCCAAAATATCCAAAGCCTCCTTTTTACAAGTAAATGAGTTATTAGCCTCATCAAAGTACCCAAACAATCTCTGGTGTTATGGTAAAGCTGAAGTCCTAATACAGGTCTAACATCCCTTATTATTTTTCCTTTTCTCTTATGTTCATTCCTGACTGTCCCATTCTGTGTCAACCACACAGGACTCAGTTTATGAATACTTCATCTATTCTTGACTTGTGGAAAGTGGAACTCACCATTTACCCATGCTTCTCTATATCATTGTGAGTAGAATTTTATTTATTCCCTCCATAATTTCTATTATAAATAATGCTTATATTTTCTTTACTTATATTTAATCATACATACATTATGCCTATGAATTATTATAGAATTTAATAACTATTTGTATAATAAAATAACATCCTTTCTTTTGTAATAACATCTTTATATTTTTCTAAGTTCAATTGTATCTAGCTATGCTGTTCTTAGTCCCCACTTAGCTCTAATATGTTAACTGGTATCTTTAATCTTTTGTATATTATCACCCAAGTCCTACTGTGGAAGGAGCCATTAGTTATTTCTCTTGTTACTGTGATCAAATTCTTAGCAGGAGCAATGTAAGGGGAAGAATTTAATGTTATCTCAATGTCTGGCCATTGTGGCAGGGAACCATGACAGTGAGACAACATCATGTTTGAGGTGACAAGAACTTGTTCCTGTGGTCCATTCATATACTAGCATATAAGGAAACCAAGATTGGAACAAGAAGCTGGTATCAGATGTAAGGCCTTCTGCATATCCAAAAACATTCCACAACATCCCAAAACGGCCAGGGGTCAAAAGCACGAAAAAGTAAACCTTTAGAGGTACATGTCACATTTAAACAAGATGGGGGGAAGACCTTTATTTGGAAAACCCAACATGTTACCAAAACCTTTTGTCTTTCCCACTCTACATTTTGTCCTTGTAAATGCCTTCAGTTCCACTGACATGTGAGAGTCCATCCCTCCACTCCCTTCTCTAAACTATATTTGGATTTGCTAAAACATATACACCTATACCACTGGAATTCTAGACTTGCACAATACTCTCTGACTATAGTATTTTTCGTTTTCTCAAAATTTTACAACTGTAATGGCCCCATACCATTTTAAACCTCGATGATCTCTCCCACTCACTGACTCCTCTACACCTTAACAAATAACCATCTGATCTGCACTGATGGTTCTTACAGACTATATTCCTTAATCAAAAGTCTCAATGCTTTCCTTTACAAATATGTATTCTCTTTATTTTAATGCCTTTCCCTGAGCATAGAACCACAACACTCAAGGAAAACCATATTACTCCATCTTCAACCATAATCAAGCATTTAAGAATTATTGCAGGGAAAAGAACACAGATTAATTGTCCAGCACCAAATGGTCAGCCCTGAAAACTTACATACAAGTACCATGATACAAGCTGAACAGGTTATATTTAGGAATATATACATATATGTATATTAGTTTTAAAAAAAGGTCTTGAATTTGAAAGAGAGCAGGGTGAGGGATATAAGAGGGTTTGGAGGGAGGAAACAAAGGAGAGACATGTAATTACAATCTCAAAATTGTTTAAAATATTAAAAACAGAATTATTGCAAAATATAGTGATAATAGACAATGAGTTCTGATATTATCTATAGTCCAAAAGTCCATTTGAGATCTTCACATAATCCAGAAAACTTAATCTTACTGTTAAATTAACTAATTTCCTTTATCAACAACCACTCTTTCAATTTACTTTTAGCTAATGTTTGCATGATGTATTAGAGATTTCAATGCTCCAGAAATCTCTTACTGATAATAAGAATGGATTTATTTTCTTTGTTTTATAAAACATTCTATTTTCCTTTGTATAATTTGTCACTTTTTTCTATGTTTAACTTTCCCATGGAAATTACATCCCCATGAAGAAGTGTCATTATGTTTATGTACTTTTACATTTGCATTGTAAAAATTTGCTTAGAATTTTTTGAGAGTTCCAAGCAAATTTTCAAAGGTCCTTTTCAATGTTTTCTAAATTGAAATGATTTGAGTGGGGTTTCGTTTAGCATTACTAAATGTCAATTGTCAAAAGTATTAGTAGGGGCTTTTATAAGCACATTTCTGATAAGTTTATGTGTATAAAATATATTGTGATCAAAATTATTGTTATAGTTCATTGATTTATATGTAAGAGATAGAACCTCATGCATAGTAAGGTCATGTGTCTGAACACTTGAGTTTTATCCCTGGTATTTCTTCTTTATTTTTAAAATATAAGTTATTTTATTAGTCAGGGCTCTATACAGGAAAACAATTGGCAGAAGGAGTATTTATTAAATAAATGATTTATTCTTATCACCTTCCAAATTATGACTGAAATAGTCCAACATCAATTGTCTTACTACTGAAAGGTCAGGAACCTAGTAATTTTTCAGTCCTCAGCAGTCCCAGTCTGGTATTGAAGGTATGGGATTTCTGGAGATCCACTGGTCCTCAGTCCACATTGGAAGCTTGCCAAATCTAGCTCTCATGATAGCCAAGGGGTCAGTTGCAATAAGTAAATGTGACATCAAGAAGGAAGGCCAGACAACAAAAAGTGAATGATTTTACTTCTTCTACTTTTTTTAAATCTGTGCCAGTACCAAAAGATGCTCAGGGGATTCTAAGTTGTCAAAAGTTGACTTTTAAAACAAAACATCACAAGTTCCACAGTACATGTCTCCTGAAAGTATGTCCCTATTGTTTTACAACCCTATCTTTTGCTATACAGCCATACAGAAAAAGTTAATGCCACTGAAGACATATTCAGCATCTAGTTTATTCCAAACCACGCGTTGCTTTATTTTTCATGATATAGCCATATGGGTGAGCTAAAGTTAGTATCTTTCTGTCTGCTTGCATGGCAGATATTCTTATTATTTTCTGTTTTTATTCCCATAGCAATATTTTTTTTTAGGAAAATGAGAAAATTGAAAAGTCTGACATAGTCATTTATTTGAAACATGGACTCTGCTATTACTTTTCTTGTTTTACATTTAGGCAGCCTTATTTTTAATAGAAATTGAGCTACCAAAATGCAACCAAAAGGGTGAAATATTAAATTACAGAAGTAGAAGAGTTATAGATGCACAGTAAAAAGCTCAATTAAATATTTACAACTGTTTATGGAGAACATAATGTACAAAATAATGAAAAAGTTATGTTTAAGCAGAAATTTTTAATTTCAAAAACAGACTTAAAGTCATACATTTTTATTATAAGGTGATGTGAATCTAGAAGCAGATGTACATGTGGATTCAGCAGATGTAGATATTGATTCAGGTCAAAGGAATGTATCCCTTTGTCTAAATCACCGGTTCCAGCTTGGAGCCATGGAGCCTTACAGAGTATCGGCCTCTTTACAATCTATTCTTAATCCTTGAACTGGAAGGCTTCAGCCTTCATACAATCTAGAACATTTAAACTGATAGCCCAGACCTTAAAGGCTTCTGCCTTAGCTTTCTGAGACCTACTGCTGACTGAGCCACTCTGACTAGCATCCTCTGAACTCTTACTCTTCTGATTCAACTCAATCTCTGTTCTTGGCTTTTTCTGCTGAGCTCTGCCATATCTTTGTGTCTCTCCCTGAGTACTCACTGCTCCATCCTGCCTCTGTAACTGACTAGTTCAACTGACTGCTCTGTAACTCACTCCAGCCTCAGCTTCTGTAACTCCCTGGTAACTGACTCTCCAACTTATTCTGTTAACGGTTCCTCTTTAATTCTTCAGCCTGCTTCTCAAACTGACTCTTCTTACTGCCTGCTTCAACTGACTCCTCTGACTATTCAACTCACTCTGTAACTGCTCCTCAACTGACTGTTCAACCTCCTCCCTGCACTGAATTCTTCTTACTGATCCTTCTGCAACTCCTCTGTAACTCTCTTCCACTGAGCTGAGAGCTCATCTTTTCTTGTGAGAGTTGGGTATGCCCTTACTCTACTAACTCTTCCTCTAACTAGTCACTTTGTCTGCCATTCATTTTAACTCTTCTCAGACATCACTTCCTGTGTGACACTGACTCCTTCTGAGTTCTGCAGCCTGTGTCTACTTCCACTGTTTTTCTAGGGATTAGAGGTATGGACTACCATTGCCTTCTGAATACTGGGGTTAAAGGTGTTTGTTACCACTGATTTCTGAATACTGGATTAAAAGTATGTCTATATTCCATACTACACAGTCCTCTGCATGTCGCCCTTGGAATGTACACCTTAGCTTACACACTGGGCTATTCCTCTGCAAGGTGACTTTGAAAACCAAAAATAACTTGAAAAAAAAAATACATCCACTTTTATCTAAGTTCCAAAACAACTGTAAATATAATGATCAACAAATGCCAAAAGAAGTTAAGAACAATGTAGGGTTAATGACCAAATCATTGCAATCAGCTGTTAATAGACTTACCATGAGCAATTGATTAAATAAGGAAGATAAGTTTAGCCAGAACTGGTCTCACAGCTACACTATCGATGACAAGGGAAAGAAAAATAGAACATGGAAGTATATAAGCAAAATAACAGTGTTAATTAACACCCTGAATATAGGAATCATTCAGGGTAAAGATAGCAGCAGCTGAGGTAGTTCTAAGGAAGTTAAATATAAAATATATATTAAAATATATAAAACATATTAAAATGTATGTTTTAAAGAAACTTAATAGAAATTTTTTTCCTATAAAGAATGACACAACAAGCCTAAGAAGGCAAAAAGGAAGAAAAGGAACATACAATATAAAAATATACAATATGAAAGCTAAATTAAGTAATAGAGGAGAAAGAGAAGGGTGAATAAAGCCAAAAATTGTCCTTTGAATCAACCCATGTCCCTCCCTCTCTTCAACCTTTAACAGCTTCACACTGAACAAAGCTTGTGATAAAATAAAATGATAGAAAAATATTTCATCAATTCGAAGCACATGACTACAGACCAAAATAAATAAATAAATAAATTGACAATAAGAAAATAAGAAACTATTGCTAATTCATCTTAAAGACATATGCCATTAAAACAAACTCAAAAATATGGAAACTCAGACTGAAAAGCTAAAACAAAAGTTATGATATTTGTATGAAATAGCCCAGAGAACCCTAGATGGCTTAATGCACAAACCTCGATAAATCATCAAAGAATGAATAATTGCTGTAGGTGCATGGTCTTTCAATGAACAAAAGAGCATTCTAATTGGAAAATTATGATGTTAATATAAAGAAAGGTACAATTTGAAAACTACTGATTCAATCTCTCTTACAAAATAAAATTGTATATAGTAGTATGTCTAGTTGTAAAAAATACATGAAGGAAAGAAATTTCAGTGTTAGAAGATTCTAAGTACCAAAGTCCACATTAATAGGTAGAAGGATGGTAATTTTAAAATACTATGTATTAATTTATTTATATGTTCAAATTTATATATATATATATACATATATTACATAATTACATGATATAATTATTTTATGATGCTCAACTTCTAGAGTAAATATTTACCTCATTAAATTGGAATACATACCAGTTTACATGGTGAGGGATAGTATGGATGCTTTTATTAATATCAGGCATGAGACAGACTTGTCCACTATCCATGTAGCAAGCTATTGCCAAAAATGAAAGAAGAGGCTTAAAGAGTTTGAAATAAAGTAAAATCAAAAGGCAGCCACCATGAGTAGATAGCATTAAAAAAATCTAAACATTCTGATAAAGTGTTAGAATAAAGTTTAATATGGATTCTGGGTGGAAGTTTAAAGATAAAATTATATCTTTTTCAAATGTCGTAGAGGAATAGTTAATCCTTTAATCCAGCAACATGACTGTTCTAGGACAGAGCAGGATATAATCCCAATATTCAGAAGGCAGTGGTAGTACATGCCTTTAATCCCAGCATTTGAGAGACAGGAAGCAGAGCTCAGGAGTCAGTGTTGAACAGGAAGTGAAGTCTGAGATGAGTCAGAGTGAAGTGCAAAAGTGACTAATCAGAGGAAGAGTTAGCAGAGTTAGTCAGAGTGAGGACAGGCCTAACTCTCACAAGAGAAAAGCAGGCTCTCAACTAAGAGAGTCAGGACAAGACACAGAGACAATAAAGCAGTCAGACTGAAGCAGTATGAGGCAGAGAGGCTGACTGAAACAATCTGAATAGGCAGAGAAGCAGAGAGGCTGACTGAGGTAGTATGTGGCAGTGAGAGTTCCCAGAGACACAGAATCAGTCTGAGGAGTCTGAGGCAGAAACACAGAGGAAGTTCAGCAGAAGAAATCAGTATCAGATAGAAGGATGAATTAGTCTGAAGTAAAGCAGAGCAGTTCAGTCTAGGCAGTGAGTGAGTTGAAAAAGAAGAGTCGGAGTTCAGAAGGAGCTAGCCAGACTGCAGTAAGTCTTGGAAGTTGATTAGATTGTATGGAGGTTTAAACGTTCTAGATTGTATGGAAGCCGAAGCCTTCTAGTTCTAGGCTTAACACTAGATTGTAGAGGCCAAAACACTCCAGGACTCCAGGACTGAGACCAGGGATTGAATTAGGCAAGGAATAAACTGCTTTTGTCCAGAAATTTATGTATACAAATAGTAATATAATGCACAATTCTTCAGAAAAACTAATATAAGGAACACGTTTGAGCAATCACCTATCACAAGGCATAAACTTTAATATCATACTTGAACTTCTGTGGGAACCACTTTCTGATCATGACAAGATTTTTTTTTGTAACAGATTAAACAATTTGATTCTGCACATTATTAAAGATTTTAATTTGAATGATTTCCATTTAACCGGAGATCTATTATTT
The DNA here is from genome assembly GCA_026225945.1 of Cricetomys ansorgei. NCBI lineage: Eukaryota > Metazoa > Chordata > Mammalia > Rodentia > Nesomyidae > Cricetomys > Cricetomys ansorgei. The sequence goes on along the minus strand of JAMJFZ010001203.1, from coordinate 13,235,900 downwards.
TGAATGGTTTAATTTAGGTACCGATAAACATGGCAACCTGCATCCATGTGCTTTTCCGTCTCTTTCATTTTATACTTGTACGTTCAGTCATGTTAACATAGTCTATCATGTTTATTTTTTCCCATTTTAGAATATTTATAAAGCAGTTGTGTTATGATATATGTAGTTGGCTGTGTATAGGGTCTTGCTTCTACATACAATGATTTGTAGCATCTGTTCCACACCTGTGAAATAGTTATGCGTCTATGCTAGATTTTTCCACATGATTTATTGCTTTTCTTCCAGGAGGTGATGAATATGCATATATCCACATTGCACTTCAGAGTCAAATGAGTCATATGAGGGGTCTTATACTGTCTTTCAGAGTAAAGCAATTTTAGTTTGTGACAGCTGCTAAGCATGTGAGATGACACACTAGAGATTTATAACTTTCTCCATAACTTTTTGTATGGATGCCATTCACACTCCTGTATGCAATGCAACTACTTTTTGCTCCTACCAACTCTCGGGCTATTTGTTCATTCATTCTAACTTTATTGTAGTTTCTGTGTTGAAATAAAAGAAAAAGCACAAGGATGATGTTTCAAGACAGTAAGTCTAGATATTTAACATAAGACACTGGGACTGTAGTTACTAACAACTCATACTACATTTTATAGTACAAATGGGTAGATTTTAGCTTCTCAAAAGAAAAGAAAGCTAACTCTACAATAGTGGCACTTGACTTCTCTTACATTAGGAATCTGTTCACTATGCATACACATATTAAAATACCATGGTGCCTGCCTTAAACACACAGAATACACTATGTTTTGTAGTGCTGGGGTTTGAACCTAGGGCTACATGCATGGTCGGTAAGTAGTCTGACACTGTACTATACCCCTAGGTCATAAAACACTTTAGCAAAGAAATAGAGGGGAATGCTTAAGATAGTTTAGATCACAGACTGCATGACTTTAAAGTGGAATCTACAAAATGGATCTGGGCTTGTGTGTCCATTGAGGAGAGGTGTTGCAGCAGTGCCACAGAGTTGCTGCACTTGATAGGTCTGTCACTCTAATTAGTTTACACCTTATCTTCTGTAGGCAGCTACTGCCAGCAGCTCACTCTTTATTGACCTCACAGTGATTTATTCAGGAAAATGCATGATTAATCATCATAAAACAGAAACAGAGTGTAGAAGCATTCACAGGAAGCAGAGCTCAGAAAGTAGACACAAGAAGCAGAGCTCAGAAAGAGTCAGCGTCACACAAGAAGTGACATCTGAGATGAATCAGTGAAGGACAGGCAAGTGACTAACCAGAGGAAGAATTAGCAGAGTCATTCAGAGTGAGAACACACCCAGCTTTCAAGACAGAAAAACAAGTTCTCAGCTCAGAGCAGTCAGGTACAGAAGAGTCAGTTATAGTAGGCAGTATAAGACAAGCAGTCTGAAGCAGGCAGATGGGGGGAGGAGGGGGATAAGACACAGAGACAACGAAGCAGTCTGACAGAGGATAAGGCAGAGAGGCAGAGAGGCTGGGACAGTGTGGAGCAGTGAGAGCTCAGAGAGGAACACAGAGACACAGAGGCAACTCTGCAGAAGTCAGTATCCGCTGGGAAGAGTGAGTCAGTTTGAAGCCAAGCAGAACAGTTCAGTCTGAGGCAGTCATAGAATCAGCCAGAAACTGCCAAAGTCAGAAATGCTAAGTGAGAAACAGTAAACTGATCAGAAGATCAGTTTGAACCAGACTGCTCTGAGAAGAGTTTCAGCCAGAAGAGTGAGTTGATCAAGAGGAGTCACAGTTCAGAAGGAGCTAGTCAGTAGTAAGTCTCTGAGGTTGATTAAATTGTATGGAGGTTTAAATGTTCTAGATTGTATGGAGGCTGAGGCTGAAGCCTTCCACTTCTAGGCTTAAACATTTCCGGTTGTATGGAGGCCCAAAACACTCCAGGGCTCCAGGACTAAGAACTGGGGATTGATTTAGACAAAAGAACAAACCGCCATTGAACCGGAATCAATGGCTACATCAAGTCTAGTTGACTGTGTTTATTTCTCTTTTTGTTATTGTATCAGCAGCTGACATGATAATTACAATTAACATTTTAACACGAAACAATCTATCATCATTAATACTACTTTAATCTCCAACATCTATACAAAAGGGGCTTTGAGATAGCTCATTGCCTTTCCTTGTATTCATACTTCAACAAACACAGTTACTAGATGAGGTGAGAAGGCAGATTTACCTCCCACATTTGGGGAAAACTCCACTGAGACGTTAAGTGAGTACTAAGCTACTTGACAAGTCTCTGCAGATGTAACATGAGCTCAGGATGGCCACAACATAAAGATCAGTAACATCCAAGCCGCTCCAAACACCAAACTATGTAGAAAAAGGAGATGCAGATGCCTAGCCAGTTGATTATTTACCTTGCATGCTAATTTCTTACTTTAATACCCATTGTTTTTTTTTTTTTTCTCTTTATTGATTCTCTGTGTCTGATGAGACACTTTGATTCTTTTCTTTGATCCTTTGGCAACATCTCGCTTCCACTCCTTGCATGTATGTCTCATGATTAGTGGAAGGCCTTTTCATGATGCCCAGCAGGTGTTTGATCTAATGGCTAATTTATTTGTTTTTCTGGATATGGACTACAGTGTCTTTATTTACGTAACTTATTTACATAACTTCCTGATAAGTAGATTTAGAATTACTAAGTTTCCCTCTGAGATGGATGCTTCAACCCTTCAACACTTGAAATTTTATGCAGCTATATGGAGCCTGCATCTCAGGTTCTACTTCTGAATATTTAGTCATTGCTATTGTGGCCTAGTGCTAACTGTCACATACTCCTCCTGCACGCCATAAAATGCCAAAAGACAAAGGAATCGGGGTTTGCCTCCCACTCTCCCTGCGTGGAGACTCGCGGAAGGTGGACCCAACACGCCAGATATTAAAAGCCTCATGCGGTTGCATCAGTTCTAAGTCTCGTGGGTTTTCTTTGGAGGTCGTCTCTGGCCAGTAGACCCTGACAGGGGCTTATGCCGTGGGGCTGTATAGTTAGTTGGTTTTGAGAAATTAACAATGGTTTTTTTTGTTTTGTTTTGTTTTTTCCCTCCATGTGTCTTTAGGTTTGTCACTTGCAATATTGTAAGAAGGGGCTGGTGGTAACTAGAATTGAATTGCTGATGGCTATTGATCAAATCATATACAGTGATTGATTCTCTCATTGAACTGAATATACATCAATTCACTGTGCTTTAATTCTCTTTTATTTACTAGGCCAAACCATCATTTCACCCTGGGATTGTTATATTGCAGACTGAGTCTCTTTCCTTCTTCATTTCATATATCTGTGCATGAGGTATGCCTGCATGCATGTATATGTATGTTTACACAGATGTGCGAATGTGCACTCCTGTGTCTGTGCATGCAAAGGAAGCCTGAGGTTGACCTCTGGAGTCTTTCATTGCCGTTCCACTTTATTAATGCAGGCAGGCCTTCTCAATCAAACCCAGAGCCTGTTTATACAGCTTGTCTCATTACCCAGTTTGCTCTAGGGATTCCATGCCTCTGTCTTCAAAGGCAGCCATCACACTAGCCCAGCATTTATACAAATTGTAGGGATCTGGTTTCAGGTTCTTTTCCTTGTAAGGCAAGAGCCTTATCTGCTAAGACACCTCTCCAGATTAGTATTTTTATCATTTTAATTCTCATGTTTTGTTGTTTTCTGATCATTTCTGATACACATGAATTTTATTCTAAATTTTCTGTACTTACCAGATTTATCTATATTGCTAATAACATATTTCTTCTTTCATATGCAGGTGGCTCCATAATGTAGTCACAGTCCATGTGCAGGTCTGTATAGACAGGATATCTCACATTTCCCCACATACCACAAACATCTGAATAGCACTAGGAATAGACTTATTTCTGTGTTTAAAATTATCGTATATGCACCATCCTTTCCTCACACCCCTCTACAAGCTATTCAAATGAAGAAATCTTATTTACACCAAATCATCTCCCTGATAATGTATTTATCATAAATTATTCATTAAAGGGTATCACTTCCGATTTTTTTACTTCATTGAGGTGATTTAAATAAGAATCCCCCCTCCCTTTAGGCTCCTATGGTTGAATGCTTAGTCACCAAGGAGTAGCTCTATGTGGGAGGGATTAGGAAGTGTGGCCTTGTTGGAGGAAACAAGGGTGGATTTTGAGAATTCAAAAGCCCAAGCCAGGTCCAGTGGCTCTCTCTTCCTGCTGCCTGCAGATCCAGATGTAGAAGTTTTACTTCAGCAGCACCAATGTCTGCCAGCATGCTGAATTACTGTAGCTGAGAGGACCAGCAAGGCTCTACCTCATGATGGATGGGCCCTGATGGTGGCTCTTCGGGAATCCCCGGTAATTCTCAGAATGCCCCAAAGCCAGCTGCTGGCCAATTAGAGCTTTCCTATGTACATCTCTCACATAACCACTTTCCCTCAAACCCTTCACTTCCCTGCCAGATGTAATGAGCCAATCCAGTAAGGTCTTCCAGTCCTGATACCAATGGGAGAGATCCCCCTAGCTGCCCCCCCACCCCTCCCCTGCAGGCACCCAAATTTGAGTACTGCCATGTTTTTTTAATTGGCTAGCCCTGGCATGCCAGAACGTAACCTGTGGAATAAACTGCTTTAAATGGTCCTATGTATATCTCAGTGTCTACTGGAGCAATTTTGCGGACCCAACCGTAGTCATGGTATCTCTTCACAGCAACAGAACATTGACTCAGACCCTCATTAATCTCAGTGACCAACTTCACCTCTTAGCCCTAAAACTTCAAAATAGCATGAGGTGTATGTGCATGAATTTGTGTTAAGAAAGAAACAATGTCAGCATTCAGTCTAGAAATCAATTTATTGATGAATGAGTACTGCTGGACAAGGGTCTCTGAATTCCCTTTCATTATGCTTTTTAGCCTTGTTACAGCATCTATTATTTCTAAATCTCACCTTTCGGGATAGGGTCAACCGTCTGAAGACTATGCAGTCATATTTTGGAGTTTTCCACAGTAGCAAGCATGATGTTTTACTCTGGGATTCATACTGGTTTGTTGATTTGTCCATTGTTTAAATAAATGGAAGTTACATTTTCAATTGAGTCAATTAAGTACACGTGGCAGCCTCTGCCACCTTTTCTGTAATGTAATCATACAGTTACTAAATGTGACAGCAATAGATTAATAGGACAAGTTCCAACATAAAAATTGTAAAATGGCATTATCAAGAAAATAGGATACGGACACATGTCATTGAAACTATGCTAAGTTATCTTGTCTACTGTGAAGAGATTCAAAGCAATGTATAAATGACTGGCTTCTAAGTATTAAATGTATAACTATACACAGACATGCCTGCATGCCCAGTAAAAAAAAAAAAAAAAAAGATATTTCCCCAAACCTTTCTAAAGGATTGGTTTGAGGGAATCTACATAGCAAAAGAGTTCTAAAGCTTTGGGTTGTTAGGTACTTTAGGACAGTTCAGAAAATAGCTATTATCATGTGAAGTAAAGAAAATTAGCTCCATGCATTATGAAAAACAGCTGTATGCGATCAGACCTGATTGGGGATTGTTTTAACTACTTTGTTGGAAACAGTTGGGAAAATTCATTGTATCATCTGCAGCATCTGTTATTATGAGAACTGGCATCTGGTGAGAAGATTGTTGGTCTGGTATAATTATACAAAAATGACTATTTCCTTTCTTTATGCAATTAGTATTGGTGAGTTGTTATGTTGGAAAGTTGACACATGTTAAATACGTATTTTTAACTTGTACTTAAGGACCAGTGAGATGGCTCAGTGGATAAAGGTGCCTACATGGTTGAAGAAGAGAACCCACTTCACTTTGAAAGATATATATATATACATACATACATATGTGTGTGTGTATATATATATATATATATATATATATATATATATATATATATATATCACCCATTTGAAACACCCTATTTAGCTTTGGTATATAACAGGACCTGAACTGCAGAGTGTTGTAAAATTTGTTCTAGCCTGGCTCCATTTAGTGACTTTACTAATTATTGTAGCCTGCTTCCTGGATAGGTAACCTGTGTTTCTATATAATTTGTTTTTGCTTTTATTTCTCTGTTATCCTGGTTAAAGAGGTGACCTGTTTCTCCATTATAAAACTCACAAACTGCTGGATTCCACAATACAGTTTCCTTCGAGTGATCAGTAAATCAAGACAAAGAAACGGGCTAGCGGGAATGAAGTTTACACAGGTGATGGTTTAAGGTTCAAGCATCTGCCCAAAGAGGACAATACGAAGGAGATAGCATCTGTGTGAAGTCGCTGCTGAATTAACAGCATCCCACCTAGATCCTTGTCTCTACCAAAACTGTTAATTTTAAACATCATGTCTTTGCTTGAGAGGACCACGGTGATTCTATTTTGTTTTCTAACTCCATCTTGTCTTCCCCAAGCGCTGACCTGGCTCCGCCCTTAGTTCTGGAGAGTCCCACTGCCAGCCAATCAGAATGGTGCTAGGCAGAACTAAGTTCCTGAAATAGCTGCTTAATCATGTCCCTTACATCACCCTTGTTGTAATAAGCCAATCCAGTAAGGACCCATGTCCAGGTCCTGACCAATCAGAAAGATCCCCTAAAGACTGCCTCCTTCATTTCAAAGGCCTTTGCATCTGCATTCCATTCTCTTCATCTTTTCTTGATGGTGACCCCAGCATGTTGGTCTGCATTCTGCCATAGTAAACAGCTTTTGCATGGCCATCTCGAAAGCTTGAGCGATTTCGAACCTAACAGCTAACTGCATTTTGATTGGCACTTGTAACCTGTTCCCTTCCTCTACTTCCCCAGCACCAAAAGAAAACAAAAATGCTCTGGCAACGCCCACTCTCTTCCAAGCAGAGTGAGGACCTGCTGTCATGATTAAGTGCTTTATGTTGCAACCTCCTGGTATATTGGGGTTTTTAATTCGGACACCGTTTCAAACTGCAATTACCTCTTACATCACCAAATAATCTTGGCCCATAAGAGAACTTCCTGAGATTCCCAGGAGTCCTCTCATACTTCCAAAAAATCAATTCACATTTTTTCCAGAGCCCACCTTTTGTTGTTTGTTGTATTTCCTCCTTGGGTAAATTACATACTTTAAAGACAAACAACCAGTTCTGCCTACAACTAGTCAGTCAATGTTTTCTTCTATTAATTTTTTAAAAAAATCTTTAATGGCTTAAAGTTATTTTCATCAGAACCTACACACTCAGTGGTTGGTTGACCTTCATTTCTTTAAACTTTGAATTTTGCTAATTATTTAATGCATGGTCTAGTAATTAAGCCGGAACCTTAAAATCAGGAAATTCTAGCTGACACAAATCTTTTGTTGTAATAAATTAATGTTTGATGCAACAATTCTTTTTTTCAGAGAGACTCCATAGGGGCTATAAAATTAACTTCTTAGTATTCTTCTAAATAATATAGCTCAGCTTTCTTGGGGGAAAATGCTTGTTTTATTTCTATAAACTCCACATTATTTATCTTTTGTTCTGCCTTAATTGGTTTTTCATAGGTCAGAGCTGAATTTACGATTGAAATAAAGATTCTACTGTTTCCAGCAATAAGTGGAAGGAGGAAAGGTGAAGGACACCTGTGTCATCTTGATAAGAAGATCTTAATGCTTAACACATTTGCATGCCATCAATAAATGCATGAGCTCTCCAGCACCTAGCTTCCTGAGCAAATACTTTAATGAGCGGGAGGTTCTGACTGAGTGACCACTTTAAATCCTGCATTCAGCATAGACAACTTGCTGGAGTCAGGCTGGCATTGCTCTTCAATGCTGGGGCATCTTCAAAACCAGCAGAGCTATTTATGATAAAAAAAATATTTTCCAAGATACTGAAAATAAAATTTAAACTTGGCATGCATGTTTTAATTTAAGTCCCGCTGCTTGTTTGTTCCTTCTGTGTGCATGTGGTACTATAGTGCAAATTAATTCTTTAGAAAAGTCACAACATGCCATGTCCGCCAGGCCAGGTTAAGAACCCTATTGTGCCTCTTGTGAATGTTTCCACTCCTTTGATTGTCCTTCTGTCGGCACAATCCCGTCTACCTATCCTTCCAAAATTAACTGGGTCATTACATTTGCTTAATTCTCCCCAATCCATTTTTTAGTTCAAGTTAGACATTTTCTCTTCACATTCCCTGTCTCTTCGTTTGCAGTGTCTACACTGACTTACATTGCTAAATTACAGTGGAGGAACTTGGTTTTGCCTGTTGACTTCTGATGCAGAACTCGGATTCCTTTAAAATGGAAAATACTTCTACTATTTCTTAAAACATAATTTACAATAAACTTATCCACTGCTGCCTGAGAATACTCAGCAACTCTGATGGCTAATCTTGGCTGGTTAACATTGCTATATCTGGAATTACTAAAACCCAAGTCTCTGGGCACTCCTGTGAGCAATTTTCTTAATCAGATTATTTGAAGCAGGAAGACCAACCCTAAATCTGGGCCACACCTTCTTGTGGCAACCCACATAAAAAGACTTGAGGAAAGGAAACTTTAAAATTTATTTTTTTTGTCTGTTTGCTGATCTTTCTGGCAAGTTCACCTATCCTGTACCTATGGCTGGTATTAAATACAATGTCTTCAGGATCTAACACAGACTGAAGACCAGTTACTCTCCAGAAATCCTCCAGAACCTCAGCACCAAGTTCGGATTGCAGAAGATATCCAACCTTGTAGACAGAGCAACCACCAAATCCTCAGCTTTTCCATCATATAAGACAACTATTGTTAGACTACCTGGACCCCAACCTGTAAGTCAGACTAATAAACCACGTATGTGTTCTATCTGTTATATTTCTTCAGAGAACACTAAAAAAAATAGTCTTGGCAGTTACAACTATGCAATTTAATATTTCTTTAATTCTAATGCATTAGCCATTTTTTGAGACCCAAGTACTAGGCACAGTTTTATTTGTTTAGTGAGTGTTTATTATTAGTGGTTTACAGTAAACTGCTTTCAGTATTATGGCGTGTATATATGTACACTGGTACAATGTACTTTTTGTGGGAATTTTTTTGTGATGAATGGTTTTGATATTTTTACAGCAGGAGGGGCAAACGCCAGCACATAACAGAATTCTATGGCTAAGGTTTATTTAGATAATGAAAGAAAAGAGGCCTTGGAGAATGAGGGCAGGAGTAGAGAGCAAGAGAGAAAGAGATACAGAGACTGTCTCAGGAAAAGAGAAGTGGGGGAGGGAGTCAAAGAGGGTAAGAGAGAGAGAGAGACAGAGACACAGAGAGGGAGCTATCTATGCATGGTATAGGCCATTTAAAGACTTTTTCTATTAGCTGACTCCCAGTTGGCACAGATACCCAAGTGTCTGATATGCTCTCAGATGCCTTGTCCTTCCCCCAATCTTTAGTTCTTTACAGCTACAGTCTTTCCACATCCTGTACAGAGCAGTGGTCCCACAAAACCTGCTCTCTTTACCTTGCTACTCTTTTGATCTTGTGACCAATGTTAACAGCTGAGATACTATACATTCATTTCCTTCTGGATAAATTCTCAAGTTAAAAAGGGAGCCATAAGAGTTATTGAGGACACAGAAGAGAGGATGCATGAAGAGTATGTGTGAACTCTTCATAGCCATGAGAGATGAAGCCTTGTCTGAGCAGTAAGGCAGTAGTCCAGTGTATTAATATGTCCCCAACACTTGCTGTAGAAAGAACAGTGTCTTCTTCCCCCGTTGATTTCAAAATGCTGTTGTCACTTCCCATGAATGCCTGTGTTACAGAACTGCCTTTACAGCATTTGAGATTAAGCTAAGTCACCATAGAGCGAAGTAAAGGTACTATTTTTTTCATTTCTAAATTTGCCTTTTGAACGATTAATCTAACCTACAGCTATGTGTATAGACCAACTCTCTTTTCTTCAAAATATTCCCCAATGCTTAGTAATTTAATCTAAAACATTCTAAATCAGTGTATTCAAACTTTTATTAGTAAGGCAGGAATTTATACACATATTTATCCATATACACATGACATTCTAATATAAAATATTTTAAATGATTTTCTGATAACTGTGAACTAAATTATACTTAACTGGTTTTGCTCTTACATTACAAATTGAGTGTAATTGTATCATTTGAATTATGCCCTTTAACGTTATGGTTTCATTTCTAACATCAATTTTACTTTTGGATTAAAATGAATAGCTATATGGATTATAAATCTTTTATATTACTATATGATTTAGATTTAAATGTTATTTTATTAAAGAGACATATTCTTGTTGAAGTTATCTTCAAAAATCCAGTTTGTTGATCTCCTATGAAAATTCAGCAGTAGTTACTATCTATAGTAATATAGTAAATAACCCAGAGTTTATATTAAGAGTTCCTTTGAAATATTTTAGTTTATTATGCTGACATTGACTGTCATCAGATCAAGCTACTTAGATGTCTTAGCTGCTTAACAATTCTTAATCAGTCTGCTTTATATAGGCAGTAACTACTATTGAATTTTCACAGTGATCCTTTACAGGGAGAAAATCAGCAGGATTGGAAGGCATTTGCATTTTAGTCATTTTGTTTTGTTGTGGTCAGTTGCTGGGGAGGCACTGAGGACACTAGGAGACCAGCAAACTGGTCCATGGTTCAAAAGTGGTTGCCTTCTGTAGTACTTACAGAAAGGAAATCCTGAGAGGGAACATCTCAGCTCCGACTTCACAAACAGTTTCTAAGCAGAAACCACCTAGAATGTACATCATTTTAATAAAGTGTCATGTTTTGTTTAAGCTCACGAAGAAGCTGCTCTGGGGGCTGATGCGTAGCCAGTATGTTATGTCAAGTGTCTACTAAGACTTCTTATCTAGAGATGGGCTATCTCCCTAAGTCTGCGATAGGGAGAGAAGAGCAGTGCATCCTGGGAGTAAAAACGTGTTCTCTTCAGAACACAGAGAAGGTAAACTGCTTCCAAACGTTGTTTTACACACACACACACACACACACACACACATATATATATTACATATTATTGTATGTTACATGTACAATATAAGGGTGCCTGTAATAGGAAAGAGGAGCTGGGACACCTGCCGTGGAAAAGCTGTACAAGGAGAGCAGACTCAATCAGGTACTCCAGCCGGTTGCCCCAACTACCCCAGTTTATTTCTGCTGCACATTGTGAGCGCCCAGTCTGATGATACATCTGTCCTTTGCTCTTTGTTCTTTTGTGTGGAAGCCGCGCCCCAGAGGCCATTGTGTTCTGCCCAGAACCCTCTTAGTTGGAAAAACTACCTGGCTGCCTTAACGGAGCTTCCCAGGGGATTTCTTTTCAATGTTTGCAAGTTCCTGGTTTGCTGATCTCAAGGTCCTGCTCTTACTGGTTCTTTGACTTGGAGACCTCATCTGGAGCTCTGTTCTGCTTCAGACTCAACAAGCAACTCCAGCTGGCTTCCTTAACGGAGCTTCGCAATCAATTTCTGCTATATGTATTGAGTCCCCGGTTTGATGGTGTTTTGCTACGTAATGCATGCCTGTATCTATCTCTTACTATTTGTTCTTTCCCCTGGCTTGGTACAAACTTGATAAATCCACTTATACAAATCCTAAGTGTGGCTCTTGAGCACACAAAGAACCTCTGCAATAGGCCTTTATTTTTGCACAGCTGCACCCATACAGATTAAATTCTGGCCAGTAAATTCGGTCTGCTTTTTATTCCATTGAGAGAGCTCCCAGTCTGGAGGGGCACCTCCTTCTGTGAGCTTATTTACTTCTTCACCATTTTGTACTATTTGCTTTTGATTTCTGCATTTTGTTTTGTCCTCTCTTTCTTCTGGGGTATCTTCTGTATTCCCTTTATGGGTTGCATACTACCTGCTCCTCAGTTCTTCCTTCTATGACATCTTGCCTGACTATTTGACGTTTCTTTCAATATCCATAACTTTCATTGAAGGTAGACTTATTTCACTTTTAATTCATTTTTTTCATTTCTAGGAAAACTATGAATAAAGAAGAGATTTGAACATTTAAGTGTAATGTTTATAAATAATAGGTCATAATACTCATTCATCTTTAATATACCTTAAGGCTGATATTTCCTCATAATTAAGTAAAAAGTCTCACTTATGTCACAATCTTTAATAAAATATTTTGAATTGATTAAAACATTCCCTCCTTATTTTGTATTTATACAGACCCCAGTGTTAAATGGAGAGTCAGAATACTCAATCTGAAAAGCAAATACAACTGAGTCCTGAACATATTCTGAAGTATCCAATGGGGGTATCGTGTCAATAACTTAAAGTCTTTCAACATCTCCCTGTTATCAGCCTGTGGCCTGCTTGCCTCGGCCCGTATTCTAGCTATATTTGTTACTGTTATTTCCTTTCTTTTCTTTTGAGACAGGGTCTCATTCTACATGATACTGAACTGGCCTCACACTGGATATCTTATTACCTCAGCTGCCTCCGTGATGTGTCTTAGGAACTACAGAGTCTGATTGACTTTGGAAGATAAATCTGCAGATTGAAAAGAACGATAACGTACAAACACAACACAAAACAGAACAAAACAACTTCTAAGAAACCGACTCTCGATTTCTTTCATCACGCCAGTGTTTAGAATAGGGTGTCATTCACTGAATTTCTCAGATTTCACATTTAGGTGATAAAACGATTTTAAAACTTTACAATAAGAACGGAAAGCTTAATTTCAGTGTAGTGGACACCCTGCGGCTGTGAGTTTTATCCTTCATGAAAGTTTTGATTTGACTGAGTTGGGACTGACCTCTGACTCCTCTTACACTTTTTTCCCCATCCATTTTCCTCTCTTTTTTCAAATACTTCTTAAAAAGATAATTATTTTATTGTTTATTTATGTGTTTCTGTGTCTGTGTCTGTATGTGTGTGTGTGTTTATGTGTATGTGTGTGTGTATGTGTGTATGTGTATGTGTGTGTGTGTATGTGTGTGTGTGTATGTGTGTGTGTGTATGTGTGTGTGTGTGTATGTGTGTGTGTGTATGTGTGTATGTATGTGTGGGTGTATGTGTGTGTGTGTATGTGTGTGTGTGTGTATGTGTGTGTATGTGTGTGTGTGTGTATGTGTGTGTGTGTATGTGTGTGTGTATGTGTGGGTGTATGTGTGTGTGTATGTGTGTGTATGTGTGTGTGTGTGTGTATGTGTGTGTGTATGTGTGTGTGTGTGTGTGTGCACATGGCATGAGTATCTGTGGAAGACTAATGGGGGCACTGAATCTCCTAGAGTTGGAGTTATGGCTGGTGTGAGCTGCTTTAGAAGGATGGGTACTGGCTGCTGAAGGCGGGTCTTCCACGAGAGCAGCGCGTGTTTATGAGCCCCGAGCCATCTGTCCAGCTCTCTCACCCACTGAAGAGTGAAATGCAATTACTGATAGCGACACACGGGCAATACTAAAATTCTAGATGTGGGACTGAAAAAAAAATCCTCATTATAATTGCAGGTATGTGAACATATTTTTTAGAAAACATGCAAGGAATAGGAAAATGGTTCCTTGAGTCATTTAACTTGGGATTTTCCTATTTATGGCAGAGTTAAGAAGTGGAAGTAAATAAGGTGTTGGAAGGTAACAGCTCAGCTGTCAGTGTCACAATTCCTTGACATAATCCTGACAATCCTCTTCTTGTTAATGAGATCTTTGACTGGTGATGTGATTAAATTACACAAGGCTGCGATGATGCTGTCTAGCTGGTTGAAAATGGTCCTGATTTCTAACAGATGAGTGCTCTAATTTGACATCAAATGAGGCCACCTTTGAGAAACCAACTCCTGCAGCCTAGCTTACCCAGAATGGTGCCATTTCATTTATTCATTTTCCATGATAACAACAGCGGCTTCAATAAAATTGTCTGCCATTCTCTGCTTTTTAAAAACTAATCATACATCATTTCATATCAATAAATATGGAGGAAAGAGACAACTATTCCTCAAATATATTTGAATCCCCATCCTATCAATTATTTTTCATATCTCTAAGGAAGTAGCATCTTTAATGTAATAGTGTTTCAAAAACTTCATTGAAAATTTTGTCAAAGGCCTTCAAGATTTAGAAATGTATTTGCTATCATTCTAGAATGTGTTACGCAACCTATTAAACTAAAGACAGTGGTGAGTCCTAGCACAGGAAGTTCTATGCAAGCAGAAGATAAACAGACAGTATATACATTTTTAATTCATAATGGACTGATAAGAATTGAGGAAATAAATCATATCACATCATATGAATATATCATGTAACACTGTGATATAGTATATCACAATATCACATCATATGAATACATGAAAATCCTTTTTGAGTTATATTAGAATAGTTTGTGGATGAAGTAGTATTAGATATGAGCTTTGATAAGGAAAGATTTGATGTGAAATATCAGGAAAGATGGCCTACAAATTTTAGAAGAGGTCCAGCTTAGTAAGGGAAACCCCACTAAACAAACAAAGAAGTGAGAACAATATTTTAACATGCTAGTTTCTATATTGATAAGCATGTGAAAGTTAGAGATATTCACCACATATTATTAAAATAAACGCAGCACTGGTACCATTTTTCAAGAGCACATACATTTTAATCTAATTATAAAAAGTAACATACATACTACCTGCATGAGAACATTGATTTATATCCAGAAGAAGATGCACTAAAATATTTTAAATAACTAATTTATATGGCAGAGAGCTAAATATTCTGCTTTTCTATAAGAAGCACAAATGATTTGTAAAATAAATGTTTAGAAAAGTTTTGCCACTTACTTTCTCCTTTGAGTTGTTATGTGCTGTTTAAACTTGTTACTTCAGACAAAAGTCCAGAGATTTGTAAAATTAAACAGCATACCTTCAAATTTTAGTAAGTGAGTGACTTCTTAAGGAGAAAGGTCGATTTGTTAAGAAAAAAGCATAGTCAGTTGGATCAAAAGAAACAAGATGCTGAGAGATGACAAGAGAGAACTAGGAAAATCTTCCAATATTTTAATAAAAAAAATACAGAGCATAAAACTCCCAGCCCATAACTAAAGAGGCACATGATATACACCGGGACGTCAGAGAGTCATGTGGCTGACCTGCCTTACAGTGTGTACTGAACAAGACCTGCTTCTAAATGATGCGACCGTCAGCAGGGCCTCATAAATATAAGTAAACAGTAACAATGACAGAAATGAGAAATGAACACTTTAAACATACAAACCCAAATAAGTCACCCTCCAGGCAACCCTGGCTGTCTTGGAACTCACTCTGTAGACCAGGCTGGCCTGGAACTCACAGAGATCCACCTGCCTCTGCCTCCTGAGCACTGGGGTTAAAGGCATGCACCACCCAAGCACATTTTTATAAAGAAATCTTCTCATTTTTCTTTACTGAATAAAGATTATGGAATGCTTTCTATATTTCGTCTATAATTTCATACCTTAGGTTGTCTAATACCTCTTTTGTATTTACTTCTGTGTACTCTATTGTAATTAACGCATTCAATTAAGTGAAAATTCAACGTGCAACTTTGACTTACAGTGCACAAATCACATATCATCTTATGGAATAGTATATCAGCTATTATAGTTATGCTAATTAATATAAGAGAATTGATTTTGTAACATTATTAATTTTTTCAGCCAAGAAGATAACATTTTTTCATTTACTTATAAATGAATTTTATAAATTTATAAAATATTCCATGCTTATTTTAGACTTGTTTATGCATTTATTTAGCGCTTTTGGAAATCAAATTCAGGGATTTGAACATTGCTTGAAAAGAATATTCCCAGCGGCATACAAAGAGACACACAAAGAAAGCAAAATAATGCTTTTTAAAAAGTCGTTCTATGACCCAAACTCATTAATCAAGGACTTCGTACTACAAGAGTATTTGACTTTTATCCTTAATGGTAGGTTAAACTTGGTTCTTTCTCATCAACCTCACAGTCTACTCCAGATTGATTAATCTGAGAAATAAGCAAAGGAAAAACAAAGAAAGGGGTGCCTGTTAATAACAAACACTTAAGGACTCTGGGATACTGGGGCAATGAGTCAAAGCACAGGGGCAATCCCATGAGTCAATTGGTTGAACAAATCCTGGTTAAATAAACACATGTTTCTTAACAACAACAACAACAACAGAAGTACCTGAGAAAGAGGGCAATCGGGAGTATGCATGTAGTTATTGAACACGTTCGGCAGAACAGATTGCATTCACATGACAGACATATGTTGTACCATTCATTGGCTATTCCTCCAGCCCACAACATCTTAAGTTAGCAGTTATTTCTAGAATCTAGGGCAAGCTGAGAACACTAGAAAATTGCACCAAAAGTCCATTTCCCAGATGCTGCCAGGCAACTATAGATGATGGAGGAGGTGGGAAAACGGTGAATCTCTGAGCATCTATCTGCACCTTCATAGGTATGTAATGAACACTGAGTATCAAGAACAAAACATGCTTTTTTTTCCAACAGTACTTCGAAGAGTATTTTTTTTAAATCTTTATCACCATGCTTTATTCAGTGTTTGACGGCTTTCTATCAGTAAAGCACTTCAGTAAAATAGATGGAACTTAGAAATTGTTAAACAGAGTGAAGTAACCCAGGACCAAAATGCAAATTCAGTGTTTTCTCTCTCATTTGGAGACCCTAGCTTTGATTTTTAGATATCGATGTTTAAGTTGGAATGCAGCCAGTAAACCAGAAAGGGGCTATGAGAGGTGTATGTATGTATATGTGTATGTACGCAGGTCTTAATATGTGGGGGGCTTGGGGTATTTATAATATGTAAGTAGAAGGGGACAAAACTAGGGCTGGAATATTTTAACAGAGACGAGATAGGAGAAAGCAGAAGTGGGAGAAAAGCAGACGTGGGGAGAGAGTCAAACAAAACTATGAATGCAAAAGGTATAGAAAAACCTACTAATTTATATGCTAATTAAAAATATGATTTAACAAAGAAAAGAATTTGAACGGATATACCCTGCATAAGTGAATAATACTGTTCCCCAAAGGTTTTCACGCCAATATCCCATGGGTAGGTGTCAGACAGCCTCCTGTTAGTTGTTGGCAAGGGTGGCCCTAGAGGTGTCAAAACAACACAAGCTATGGTCTTTGTTCTTGAGTGTCCAGCAGAACAAAGTTGTAGGATCCCATTGATGACAATGGCATACATTTTGAACACAGAATGCAGAGAAATCAAGCTACCTTTCATCTGTCCATTTCCTAATCTATGTATCTATGAGTTTATCCTGTCATTTGTTTTGTTTTTAGAGCTGAACTTTAACTTAGTATTGCACATTACAATTTCTATATCAATACCAGAATAATATATGATTTAAGCATTAATACATGCCATTATATTTCTATACACAACATTGCTTTGAGAGACAGAGAACCTTGTAGCCAATCCTTCAATTTTTAACTATTTATTATGGTTTTTTAAATTCAGATTCTTATATATATTTGATAAATAATAGATTATATTTGCAAAAAATGCGATTATATTTGAAGAGTGTAGATTCAGATGCTCTTTAATGTTGTTGATTTAAAAACAAGGTCCACAGGATGAACATTAACAATTTCATTCAATAGTTTTTCCCTTCTGCTTTTGTTTCATAAAAACCTATGTAGCAATTTAATGTATGTTACTCATAATTACTACTTATTTTTTTGTATTTAGAGCTTAAGAAGGTTCCCTTCTTAATGTTAAGAATGTTATGTATGTTAAGCCTGAATTTTTGTGTCCCCAAGGATCATATATTTTTCTTTGGCTGTCTTTTTTTCTCCACTTATTTTGTCTGGTAAAGCCCAAATCATTTTTACAATTTCATCAAAATATTTTATGTATTACAAACTGTACTCTGTTTTCATTTGATAAAGACATCATTTGTGTGTGTGTAAGTCTCGGCAAACATTATAGCAAAGCTTAGTGTGGATCTGTGAAAGGCAAGGTGAAAGCTCAATTAACAAAACTCATTAGCAGATGTTGGTTCAAACCTCATCTAACAATGGTTGTTTATTTTAGGCATGTTTAAGTTCAGCGTGATTTTGAAACCACTTTCCTAGTGACAATTAACTCAACACCCCACGCAAGACAAAGCTTAAGACATGATTACATTGAAGTACATTAAAGTACAAGGGACATCTTCCATAAAGATAGGTTCTTTAGATTAAGAAAGCAGACTCAAGATAAGCAATGCTCATGATAATGGTCTGGGAGAAGATAGTGCTATACACTGCCTGAGATAAACAAGCCCAAGATAAGAGTCTGGGGGAGCTGGGTGTGGCCTGGTTGTACTGATAGCACTAAGGTCACCATGCTATTAGCCATCTCCACTCCAGGCTTCTGGCCAGAAAATAGGCTATGTATCTCTTCCTCCTTGAAGAGACAACCAGAGTGTTTAACTTTACTGATCCCCTAATGCTTATCTGTAAAGAAAAAGAAACCACAAATAATAACTACCCCTGTCTCAATGACCAATAGTTTATGAGATAAAATGTTTCTCCTATATTGAATAACTAAAAAAATATTTTAAACTTGATTATAAAGAATGTTGCAAATAAAAAAAAATCATATACAAAAATTAATCATACTCAAAGACTACAACTTAGTAAACTCCTGAGTGGTCAGTGTATTTCCTAAAAATATTATATTTCCTAAAGGAGTAATTAAAGATGTTCTTAACTTTTCTGGAATAAGGTTGATGTTGGTTTTATTAATTACTACGACACTACAACGATTTCTTAAACAGAATATTTCAAAACACTTTTGAGTTATTTTTCTCGGTTATAATATAATGTCAATACATAGTAGCAGCATATATCAGAATATGCTAGCAATTACATCATTCGGAGAAAATCACTGATGGTGGTGGGCTAATATTCACAACAAAGCTTATAAAATATTTATAATGTTAATGAAAACACTTTACATTATTAAAAATCAAAGGACATAGTCATGTAGTTCAGTGGGAGAACACTCAACCTACCATGGAAAAGGCCCTGGGTCCAATCCACAGCACAGAAAGGGTGCTGTCTGTGCTTCCTTCTAGCTGCTTTAGTGTCTCAGGTTTCAAATTGTAGGATTTTATTCCCTGGGACCTATTTTTTGTGCAGGGTGATAGATACAGGCAACAAAGGGAGTTAAGGAAGGTGAAGAAGGTGGGTGTCACTTCTTTTTTCTGCATGTAGACATCCAGTTTTCCCAGCACCATTTGTTTTGATAAATCTTTTCTGCAGTGTGTGCTTTTTGCCTCTTTGTTGACTATCAGATGGCTACGGTTACAGCTTCTCATGTTTCGGTCTTCTATTTTATTCCTTTGGTCTACATGTCTGTTTCTGTGCCAGTGCTGCATTGTTTTTATGACTACAGTTCTTAAAGTCTGGAATAGCAATCCTTCCTGTATTTTATTTGTTGTTCCAGGCTGCTTTGTCAATCTCCCTCTAGGTTCCTACCCTGACTTTCCTCAGTGTTGTAGCTTGATCTGAGAATTGTAAGCTGAGTTTTGTTGGTAATGATGTTTATTAAAGCAATAGAAACCAAAACTAAGACATTGTGCTTCACTCTCTAAAGTGGAATTCCTTTCCACGTTTTTCTGTCTAGTTTTGTAGGCTAAACCAACACTCACAGGACATGAAGGAAAGCAGTGGTGACAGGATACACGTGACATGTACAGAAGGATACACGTGACATGAAATGGGGAATGGGCTAGTCGGGAAAGGGGATGAGGGGATGAAGGGGGAAAGAAACAAAAATCAGGTATCACAAGGAAATGCAGTATTTGTATGCTAATAAAAATAAATAAAAAGTAATCATTTGAATAACTTATTACTAGATGAAAAACAAGAGATCTATTAATTTTTTAAAAAATTAAAAACTATATTGTTCAATAAAGAAATAAGCACCATGAAGACTAGGAAGTTCAGCATAAATGAAATGCTTTCATTCCTGACAAGATGTGCATATGTGCATGTGCATAAAAATTATGCTAATGTCACTGTCTAAAAATATGATTAAAGCATTTCTCGTTCCTAAATGAATAACATAAATATATGTAAATTTCAAAGCACATATTTACATCAACTATGTTAAAACATTCATGCATCTCTCTGTGTATTTTAATATAATCTTATCTACTGTGTATATAAACACATTCATATGATGTAAATATATGATACTTTTTCTTCATTGTATTTAAATTAACATATGGAAAACTATTTATAGGATAGTGGTTAGGAAGTACTCACTGTTTCTATTTATATTTTAAGCCATCAGATCATTTTAAATTTGTACTTAACACATAATTACTTATTATTAGATTGAAAAGCCCTAAATGTACAGAACAAGCTGATCAGATAGAACCAAAGAAATCCTGAAACACTAATACAGATATTCACACCCTCTTCTATGAATTGTAGGCATGCATTGAGCAAAATTTTTCAGCTACTTGGAGCTAATTAACTTCTATTTTTACACTTTCATAAGATTCCATTTGAATATTATACCTTTCTTTTACTTGATGCATAGAATTATATGTTTTTAATGAACATATACATCTGTGTAAACATCACCTGTCGATGTAGATGTAGAGTAAAAGCGTTTTATTCTTTGCTAATTCTAATTCACTAGTCCTTAGACCTTGAGCCCTGGAACATTTTGGCCTCTGTACAATCTACTCTTTAGTCTAGAACTGGAAGGCTTCTGCCTCAGTCTCTGAGACATACTGCTTACTGAGCCACTCTGACTAACTCAACTCACTCTGTTCTAGCCCAAACTCTCCTCCAAGCCAGTGGCTCAAACTGATCTGAGCCAGCTTACTGTTTCTGACTGAACTCTTCTGACTTTGGCAGGTTCTGGCTGTATTCTGACTGCCTTAGACTGAACTGTTTTGCTCGGCTTCAAACTGACTCCATCCCTCTCTCCTCCTGGTCCCTCCTCCCCTGTCCCCCTACCCATCCCAAGCCCACCTGCACCAGCTGTTCAGTTTCCACTTAACCAGGAAGAGCACTGTGTTCCCACTGGGGCCCACCTTGTTGCATAGTCTCTCTGTGTCTGTGGATATTAGTACCTTTCTGCTTTGCTTAGTAATTAATATTCACATATAAGTGAGTACCTACTGTGTTTGTCTTTCTGGGAATGGGTTACCTCACTCAGGATGATTTTCTTTCTAGTTCTATCCACTTTCCTGTAAAATTCATGAGGTCGTTGTTTTTAATAGCTGAGTAATACTCCATTGTGTAAGTGCACTGCACTTTCTTTATCCATTCTTCAATTGAGGGGCATCTAGGTTGTTTCCAATTTCTGGCTATTATGAATAAGGCTGCTATGAAAATAGTTGAGCAAGTGGTACCATCCTTGTGGTAGGATGGAGCGTCCTGTGGGTATATGCCCAGGATTGGCATAGCTGGATCTTGTAGACTGATTTCCAATTTCCTGAGGAATCACCATATTGACTTCTACAGTGACTATACAAGTTTGCAGTCCCACCAGCAATGAAGGAATGTTCTCCTTGCTACACATCCTCGCCAGCATGATCCATCATTTGTGTTATTGAACTTTGCCACTATGAAAGGTCTCAATGTGGTTTTGATTTGCAGTTCCTGGATGGCTAAGGATGTTGAACATTTCTTTAAATGTTTCTTAGCCATTTGATATTCTGCTTAGATCTATACCCCCATTTTAAAAACTGGATTATTTGTTTTGCTGGTGTCTAGTTTCTTGAGTTCTTTATATATTTTGGATATTAGCCCTCTAACAGAAGTGGACTTGATGAAAAATCTTTTCCCATTCTGTAGGCTGTCTTTTTTTTTCCCTCTTATTGGCAGTGTCCTCTGCCTTACAGAAGCTTTTCAGTCTCATGAGGTTCCATTTATTTATTAATCATTGATCATAGTGCCTGAACCATTGGTGTTCCGTTCAGGAAGTTGTCTTCTGTGACAATGCACTCAAGGCTATTCCCCACTTTCTCTCCCTTCAGGTTCAATGTATCTGGTTTTATGTTGAGAACCACGATCCACTTGGACTTGCGTTTTGTGCAGGGTGATAAATATGGATCTTTTTGCATTCTTCTATATGCAGACATCCAACTAGAGCAGCATCATTTGTGAAAGATACTTTCTTTGTTCCATTGTATATTTCTGGCCTTTTTATAGAAGATCAAGCATCCATAAGTGTGTGGATTAAAGTCTGGATTCAGTTCCATTGATCAACATGGCTATTTTTATGCTAATACCATGCAGTTTTTAGTACTATAGCTCTGTAGTACAGCTTGAGATCAGGGATGGTGATTCCTCTAGAAGAGCTTTTGTTTTTCAGGATTAGTTTAGCAATCCTGGGTTGTTTTGTTGTTGTTGTTGTTGCTTGTTTGTTTTTCCATATAAAGTTGAGTATTGTCCTTTCAAGATCTGTAAAGAATTGTGTTGTGATTTTGATAGGGATTACATTGAATTTGTAGATTGTTTTTGGTAAGATGGCCATTTTTACTATGTTAATTTTACTGATCATATAAACCAAAGGAAATAGAAGCCATCACTGAAAGTCTCCCTACTACAAAAAGCCCAGGCCCAGATAATTTTACTGCTGAATTCTCTTAGATTGAAAGCAGAGTTAATTGAAAGAAGAGCTAAAATTATTCCACAAATTAGAAACAGAAGGAATACTGCCAAGCTCATTCTCCAAGGCCACAGTCACTTTATGTCCAGACCACACAAAGATTCAACAAATAAAGAGAATTACAGACCAGTTTTCCTCATGAACATGGATGCAAAAATACTCAGATAAATACTCGCAAACCGAATTAAAAAAAAAAATTATCCATCATGATCAAGTAGGCTTCATTCCAGAGAAACAGGGATAGTTCAACGTACGAAAATCAGTCAACGTAATCTACCATATAAAGAAACTGAAAGAAAAAAGAAGAATCATCCTGATAGATGCTGAAAAAGCTTTTGGCAAAATCCTACACCGCTTCATGATAAAAGTCATAGAGCGATTAGGAACACAAGGGACATAGCAAAACGTAATGAAGGCAATTTAGAGGAAAACCCACAGCCAACATCAAATTAAATGGAGAGAAACTCAAAACAATTCCACTAAAATCAAGACAAGATAAGGCCGTGCCCTCTCTCCATACCTATTCAATGTCATACTTGAAGTTCTAGCTAGAACAATGGGACAGCTGAAGGAAATCAAGAGGATATAGATTTAAAAGGAAGAAGTCAAATTATCCTTATTTGCAGATGATATGGTGGTATATATAAGCAACCCCAAAGACTTGGCCAGGGAACTCCTACAGCTGATAAACAACTTCAGTGACATGGCTGGTTACAAGATCAAGTCAAAAAAAAAAAAAAAATCAGTAGCCCTCCTATATACAAATGACAAATGAACTGAGAAAAAAATCAGGGAATCAATTCCCTTCACAATATCCACAAACAACATATATTATCTTGAGGTGACTCTAACCAAGCCAGTGAAAGACTTGTATGACAATTTTTTTTAATAACAGAAATAACAAATAAAAAGCCACATAAAATTTTAAATGTTAGAGTCTTTCAACTTTTTTTCTTCTTCTTCAATACTGAAAGTACAATGCAAGGAATTAAACAGGATAAGGAACAAGCACTCTGTGACTGGGCCACATGTAAACCCAATCCTGGGTTTTTGGAGATGGCCAGATATGCCATTTTGAAGACAAGAATAGCCTGGAATCGGCTATGTAGCCTAGGGCAGATTTTAACTCGTGATGCTCCAGTCTCAGCCTCTTAAATGCTAGTCTTTCAGATTCTTGCCTTCATATCCAACCTATCCATTTCATTATATACTTTTGTAGCCTTCAGGAATGAGATCCAGTATGCCTAAATTGGTTCATTTAAAAATAATTACTTGGGGTATTTATGACTTAAAAAATATGGTTGAGCAATGTATCTAGATCAACAGGTATTCTTTAACATTAATTTCACCCCTCTGAAGCACCTTTTTTGTTATTCTTTCATATATAATTTAATTGTATCACAAGAGAATGTATTAAGAATCCAATCCAAGTTTTCTTCTGTAGGATGTGGAATGTGTAAGGTTGAACATCCTTCAGAAATCCTCCAAATCTCTTATGAGTTTCCAGACATAGAAGAGATACAATTGACACCTCCATAAAAACTCTGAGAAATGTTGTGTGGAGCCAGACACTCAATCTAGTCACCATGAGTCTTGCTTGGCTTGGAGAAAGACATTAAAGTCTCCCCTTGGGTGATAAAGGTATTAAAGTTGAATTTGTGGAGAGCTTTGCTGTCTAATGAAAAACATCTGGCTATTTGGAAGCAGGCAGATGCTCAAATAAATTTTTCATTGTGCATAAAAAGAAATTTCTGCCACTTCGTTTGAATCTCTGTAGATATTTCCAGAAAATATAAAATGTTTTATTCATTCATGTGTTTAAGTCAGACTTATAGCTAAGAATCAGCAGATGCATAAGGCCAGTCTGCTACTATGGTTTATTGCAATTGCAATTAACAAATCACATGTGTAAGGATATTGTTAGGGAACCTACTGCCTTTGCCTTGTATTAGATTTGATTGTTAGAGAAAACCCAAAGGACTCATTGAACTTCTCAAACACAGAAAACTAAAAAAAAAAAGTTCCTTTAAAAATTAGCATGAATAGGAGTCAGGAAACTAGAAAACGGCTTTTTTTTTTTTTTTTTTTTTTGAAAATGCACACAAAGCAAGGTAAGATGACAGATTTTAGGTAAAATCAAAATAGAAAAGTAGAAAACTATGGTGGCGGGGGGGGGGGGGGGTCGTGTGCAAGGGGCTAAGCTGGCGGCCGATAGCTCAGCCATGCTCAGGGGAAGGACGCAAGAGAAAAAGAAAACAGCAAGAGTGTGCAAAGGAGTGCTTAGAAATGCCATCTTCTGAACATGACATAGCTTTTACACCAGTGAAATAACAAGAGCTGGGATTACCTGCACAGGAATCACATAAAATGAGTCCCACCCAAATTCCAGCATGGATACAGTAGATGATCTGCGGGTCCCACCTCTTACTGAGAAGTTCTTCAGATGATGTGGCCATTGGTAGGACTCCAGTGATCCAGTATATGGCCCCACACCCATGTACATATGACCAGTACCAACTGAACTTAGTGAGTTGTGAAACTAGACATGAATTTGGGAGGAGAACATGTTAGGTGCAATATGAAAGGAATCGGGGAGCCAAAATGGGTATAGATGATCATATTGCATTGTATACATGAAATTCTTGTATACATATAGAAAATTCTCAAGAATAAAGAAAAAATATTAAACATATTTTATGTATATTTTCAATTACCTTTAAATTCACATATAAAAGATGGTACTCAGAAACACCATCTATATAATGGTAAGCATACAAAAGAGTTAAAATATACACAGACGAAGAATGAAGGGCTAGACAGTGAAATGAATATGGTGGCAAGCAGAAAAGATAGAGGTACTTCAATCATGAGACTCAAGACTCCACAATGAAATTTCTAGGCATTTATCGGTTCATTTGAAAAGCTTTTTGTTTAAAATGAACTAGCTGAAATGTTCCAACTCTGTTTAGATGTTCAACTAATATAGTGTGTTACAAAATTAGAAAACATGATGAAAATTAGAGACTTACACAGCTTTGAGAAATCTCTGAAAATATTTTCTTTTTTGTTAAATACATTTTCATTGTGCTAACGTCAAAATATTCAGAATTTGAAGTGTCTTGTGCAATATCATGTTTACTTAAATCACTATGTATCCTAAACAGTTCATGGAACAATGTATTTGTCCTATGGTCTTTCAGAATTGAATGTCTTACTTCATTCGGCTTGTATCTCGTTATGACATGATTCACATGTTATAAATATCATCTTTCCCCCATTCATGCTGCCATAGACTTTAGTTGGGGGATACATCCATCATCCCGTGGAACTGTGGGACCACTGGCAGCTACTCCCAACTCCCCCTCTCTAGCTGTTAGCAGTGGCTAACTTAATTTTAGCTCTACAAATTATATTTTCTAAACACCCTATAAATAAAACTGTGTGGTATGCTGTCATCTGCTTCTGATTCCATCATTTATATGATGTTTTCAAAGTTTGTTTACATTGAAATAAGTGCCAGTTCTTCTTGCTTTTCAATATTTGAATGCTATTCCACAGATATTTCATATTTTGTGAGCCATGCATCCACTGATGACCATTTGGGTTGGCTATATTAATTGATTATTTTAAGCAATATGCTGCAATGAACATTTGGGTACCAAATAATTGTGAATGTTTTTTTTTTTAAATATCCTTTGACTTAATCTTATCTTTCAAATAGAATTGACATATAACATAATTATTCTTTGTTTGTGGAATGATTTTATCCTATCTAGTGACTATAGAAACCTTGTTAAATAAGTTATTATGCATATATATATATTTGTGTGTATATATAGTGCTTATTTTCTGTGACCTATCAAGATGGCAAGAGCCATCTCCAAAGACTTACAGTCTTCTATGGAGTTAGCAAGGCTGGACAGCTCATTGGTTTGCACAGCTCCAATGAACTCAGGATCCTTTACATGCTGAGTCAGCTAACTGACTCTGTATTTTTAATTTCTTGAGAATATCACCCTGTTCACCAAGAAGAGCTGGACAATTTTCCATTCTCACTATAGTGTCAAAGGGTTCCAGTTGTGTTTTTTTAAATATACATAATTAAAAACTGAAGCATGTATTTGAAAATAAAGAAATATCTTACTCATTTCACTAAACATAATCATCTCTAGTTCCTTCCAAGTTGATGCAAAAGTTATGATTTCACTTTTATTATGTTTGAATAGCATTATATCATTACACTGTTTGTGTGTGTGTGTATATATATGTGTGTGTGTGTGTATCTTTCTCCTTTTATTCTTTAATCATTGGATAGGCTTTTGGTTGTTTAAATATCTTCACTGTTATAAATAGGGAGGTTCGTGTTTTCTAAACCAAGACAAAATGTATCTCATCTTTAGTCAGGAAATCTTCCTTGCATTGGATTACTAAATCCTTTAATCCTTTTAAGTTGTGGCCTTAAAAGCCTTCAGCACATCCTCACTGTCTTGGGAAATAAAACTTTCCCATTCCTGTGGCCCATTTTTTTTCTCAATACCTTGAAAGATTCCTGTGTAACAGTCTTGACTCTTTTAGCGAAGAGTCTTATGCAGGACTTGAAATGTGGATTTATAAATGTTCTTACAATGGAAGCAGCAGCTTTGTTTTGGTCCATTCAGTGTACATAGTTAAGAAACAGAATTTAAAGGCACAAATTTAGTATGAGTTAATGATATTTTCAAATTGGTTTAAGAATTCAGTGTTCTATATATCCTCATGAATATTATTGATGTTTTTTTCGGGTTCTTTAAGTGCTGGTTCTGAATAACACTACATAATTAGTCACTTCCTTCACACCATAAAACACTGAGAACAGGATCAGAATAGTAAAACATTAGGAAGGCCATAAATAATTATTATTGCCGATAAATTTAGTCTTTCCCATTTCTTCCTTTGGTTATTTTCATCATACCATGATAGGGCTATATCACAGTTAGAATTTCTATTTCTGTGATGAAATACCATGATGAAAAGCAAGTTGAGGACGAAAGGGTTAATTTTGTTTACACTTCTACATCATAGTCCTTCATTGAAGGAAGTCGTAGGGACAGGAACTCAAACAGGGAAAGAGGCAGGAGTTGATGTGGAGGCCATGGAAGAGTGCTGCTAACTGGCTTGCTCATCCTGGCTTGCTCAGTCGGCTTTCTTACAGTACCCAAGATCAACAAGCCCAGAGATGGCACCACCCACAAAGGGCTGGGCCCACTGCCCATCAATCACTGCAGGGAATCATGTAGTTGGCCTGGTCCAGCTGCCTAGAGAGGCATGCATCATAGGATTTTCAAGTTAAGGTCTGTAGCTTCTGGGGTTGGGTCCAAAATTGCTTAAGAAGACACTGAGAGTCACCTTTGGCCAAACAAAGCAATTTACTATCACAGAATTCAGACCAATATGATGGGGTCGCCATCAGAGAAGATGGTGACTACAGAAAGCAGGTCCTTCAGGCTATATTAAGTGAGACAGGTGGCCATTAGGGCATTTTTCTGATTGGTCAGGATCTAGACACAGGTCTTTACTGGATTGGCTCATTTTATATCTCCAGGGGAAGTGAGGCGCCTGTGAGAGATGAGATGGCGTTCTAAAGCACCTTTCTGATTGGCTAGCTGTTGGCTTCTGAACTTGAGTCCAGAAGTCTTGAGGGATTTCTGAATAGCTGAGATCAGGGCCCTGTCCACCATAACAGAATAGATTGGTCTGGTCCTCTCACTGGGACATTGTATGCCTTTCATTTCCTATAAAACCAAGGCCCTCGCTTGGGCAGTGAAGCATTCAAGCCAATTTTTGCTTCTCTGTGCTCTCTAGAAGTCAGAAAAGTATAGAGAGGCCAGACAAGACAGTTGGTCTTAGGCATTAATCATGCATACCCTGTATAGCTTGCAAACATCATTGTACCTGGCAACTACAATTTTATTGATCCAAGCAATTGCCATTATATTCTGTTTCTGATAAGGGAATAAAAGTCTGATGGCTTGCAATAAATTTGCCACAATCTCATTCTTGCTATGATCCCTCCAATCCTTGGTTGACAAATGACGTTCCCACTGACAATAATCAGGAGACCCTGGTTCAGTAAATAAGTGCTGGTGCTTACAAATCACTAATTAGGAAAATGCCCTGCAGCCAGAATTTATAGAGGCATTTTCTCAATTGAGGTCCCCTCCTTTCAGATAACTCTAGTTGGTGTCAAGGTGATATAAAACTAGCCAGCACAGCCTATATGGCAAATTTTGAATTTAAAGTAGCATGCAATGCTTATGTCAGGTAATAGCAGGATCTTTTGTTATACCTTGATTGTGTGTTTTAGGGAGGGCTTTATAGATTTCATTATGTTCTGTTATTTAAAACATGTTTCTAAAATGTATCTCCTCTTTTCATATTTAGTATATTTAATTCTAATTTCTACTTGTAATTGCCTATGGATGGTCTTCAGTATCTTAATGAAGAAACATTCTAATTGCTCAGCCACTTGTTAATTAAGTACATATTGACATTAAAAGTGTTAAGATCAATTCGTGATGAAGAAAATATAAGGAGAGGTGAGCCATCTGACATATGAATGGCAAATATTGGGATGTTTTGCCTACTTTTTAATCTTAATTGCTGTAGCAACTTCGTGAGACATTTATTTTAAAATTTAGTTACTGCAGATTCTTAATGTATATTGAGGATCAAATAAATTAAATGTTCTTAAAAATTCAAGTAGACAGTAAGTGAATGATTCAGATTGAAATGTAGATGCAACCTCAGTCCTGCTTTCTATAATGTGTTCTGTCACCTAACATGAACAAGTCCAATGATTAATATTTGTATAATATATTACGGAATCATTTTGTTCACCTTCAAAATAATACTGAGGGGAAAGTTTATCTGTTTTACAGCAGAAATGTTGACTCTAAATCTCAATTTTCCTATGGTATGTACATTTCACATGGCACACTCTAACAACACATATACGTAGACTTTACTGTTCCTCCCACTCCAAAATGCACACAGGCACTAGCAATGTCCACAGTTTGGTGAGTACTGTGTGGGCATGCTGCTGTTTCCATTAAACATAAATTGAAGCTTGACTGGAACATGCATGCAGTACCTGGAAGCCTTTAGAAAATAATACATTCATTGTATTGAACCCAATGATAAGTTTCCTATGATACGCACCCTGGCATCTACATGAATATGGTACCATTTCCACTTCACATACCCAGTATAGAGAAGACACTGCCCTCTTTGTGTTTGCAACCCAGACTCTTGCACTTTATTTTAATACTCTGATGTAGCAAATTTGAGGAGAGAGAAGCCCAATGACACTGGTACTTGGATAAAAGACAAAATCACAACTGCAAACAAGGAATTACAAGGAAGAAAGTATAGATTCCCCTGAGGAGTGATTCTACTGAATCTACCAGTAATTCCTAATTGCTGGGAGAGGAAAAGAGTCAGTGTTCTTTTAGGGTGTGACCAGGGAGTTCAGGCTCACTGAAGTGAATGGACCCACACCAAAGAGTACATAGGCAACACAAACTGACTCAGTGTTTGTTTGCTAATTTTTTTCAAGAGGACACAGTTGAGTCTGTAAGGAAGAGGGGTTGGGTCTGCAAAGAGGTGGGGGAGGATGTGAGTATGATCAAATTATAGTGTATGAAATTGCCAAAGAATTAATCTTTAGTTTTTAAAATTATGTTCATGTGTGTATGGGTACTGTTGCAATATATTTGAACGTATCTCAGATGTTTTATTTGCTAAAGATCATTGGACTGTCTGCCTGAAGCCAAGAGGGTGGGATTTCAATAACTGAGCCACCCTGTGTTATCATGTAACTAGAATTACTTGCTCAGTTTAACCTAAATAGAGTTGTCAACTGGATGTTCTACCTGACCGGAGGCCACATTAGGTGTAGCCTGGTTTCCTGATAGACAATTCCCCTACTGTAATAGTGGACATGACTCAGATACTCAGATACATGGGGCCTAGCATCTGAGGTGAGGTACCATTGTGTCAGTGGTACCCCACTATAAATGTGGACACACCTTGAAGGCCAAAGGTTTGGGTCTTTTGATCCTGCAAATAGACTGCCAAGAGAGGCTAGGGGGAGCTTTTATTAACTGCCAGTACACAGAGGAGTTGGAGCTAGCAGTTGGAGCTGGAATATGGCATAGTGTTAGTATCCCTGAGGTCTGTCTGGCTTGTATTATTAACCATGCTTTGTGTGTATTGATTAATAAATCGCCGGACACAAAAGTGACTCTTTAACAGGGTGCATGAACATGAGTGTAAGTATCCTCGGAAGCCAGAGACATCTGATGATCACCATGGAGCTGATTGTGAGCCACCCAGTGCAGATGCTGAGAACTGACATTGGGTAGTCTGGAAGAGCAGAAATCACTTAACAACTCCAACTCCCACATGGGGATGTTTAATTTAATTAATTTTGTTAAAGCTGTTTTCTTTTTCCATTTTAATGATGAAATAATATGAATACTAAAAAGCCTGCAGATAACAAAGCATATTACATAAAGATGAATGTTTTCTAGTCTTACTAGACTGTACAGAACATAGGTTTAACAAATTAAGTTACTAATACTTTTAAGGGTAGCTAACTTTTATTATATGTATATAACTTGCATTAAAATTAGCAAATTTGTGTTTATAAAAGGCACAATTACAAAGATTGGGGAAAATCTAGACTTGCTAATATTAAGACTAAAATAAAAGACATAATCTTTCTTTTTTTTCTTTTCAAATTACTGTATTCAGCTGAAGAAGCTAAAACACAGGTAATGCAAAACACATTTGAAGATTTAAAATTCATTTAAAAGTACATTAAAGAGCAATCCCATTAGAGTAGCTCACACACAAAAACTTATAAAAATAAATGCTAATGATAACTGTAGAAAAGAACATACTTACAACGTGCCTTTGAAGTTAGATAGGACTGGTCACTGTGGATATTTTCCTAACTCTGTACTAATGCTAAGTTGACAATGCAATACTGCTTCTTGGCACAGAGGTCTCCTGTCTTGCCTGAGAGACAATGGTTGCCATGTTGGTAAAACAGCCTAGCTAGCATACATCTGAATGAAGCCTGGTCATCTTCAATGGCTGCTTCTTTTTGTCTTCAAAACGCTTTTGCAATGAAACATTTTAATTATATTCATAAACCCATGAGCAAATGCACTAGCGGTGATTTAAAATTCTATTTATAATGGAACAAGGAAGACTGCGAATTTTCTCAATTATAAATTCTGCTCATGTGGTTAGGGAAATGGAAAGGCAGTCGAGGTTTCTCTAAGATATGATTTTGTTTTTCCATACATAGTCTCTTCATTTGAAAAGGGAAGGTTCTTAAAATAAGTCTGGGCAAGAGACATATTGTTTCTTAAAACATTCATTCTTCATGTATGATATTGGAGCTAAACAAAGTGATACGTGAGATTACGGAAGCGGACAGCAGACTGGAGAAGACCAATTGCACTGTAGTAGTTAAATTCATGACCACCCCAGTACAGATATAAGAAGCTATCTGTCCTAGCTAGTTTTTATGTCAACTTGACACAAGATAGAGTCATCTGAGAAGAGAGAGCCTCAACTGACAAAATGCTTCCATAAGATCTGGTGATTAGCAAGCCTGTTGGGAATTTCCTTAATTAATGATCAATGTAGGAGGGCCAGCCCTCTGTGGGTAGTGCCATGCTGGGGGCTGATGGTCCTGGATCTATAAGAAAGCAGGCTGAGCAAGCAATGAAGAGCAAGCCAATTAGTTAGCAGCGTTCATCCATGGCCTCTTCATCAGTTCCTGCCTCCAGGTTCCTGCCCTGTCTGAGTTCCTGTCTTGACACTATGGAAGTGTAAACTAAATGAACCCTTTCCTCCCCACCTTGTTTTCGTTATGGTGTTTCATTCTAGCAGGACACTACCACTGCTATGAAAAAAATCTTCTCTATGAATTTGCCATATTATTTTTATTGCACTAGAAATATAAACTACTTTATTGATACCACAGGCAGAAATGTTTATCTCATATTTTTAAAAATTATCAAATATCATCAAAGAAGCATAGAAAACTGGTTTTTAGAGAAGCAACAATACAACCTGCCATTGAGAAATTTAGTTCTATTAATATTAAGATGTTTTGGAAGTTATTAAGAAACTAATCAACAAAGGTAGAAGTAGAAGGGCTCTTGGTAAAAGGTCTGATCACACATGACTAGATAGAGACTTGTGTATTGCATAATCTGTGTAGAGGTGTGTTTTTCTGCTTCCTTTGGGGAGTGCATGCTTTTGCCCCAAGTATATTGTGTTAGTGTATACAGTATTAGTTCTCTAACCTAAATTTAATTTAGTATGTGCATGTGTGCATGCCCTCGTGCATGTGTATGTATGGGTGTGCATGCACATGCATGTGAATTCATTTGGAGGCCAGAGGACAACTGGGGGTATCACTTTCTGGTATCATCCATCTTGCTTCTGAGACAGAGTCTCTCATTGGTATACTTGCCCATTGGGTCGGCTGGCTGGCCAGTGATCCTCAAATATCCTCCTGTCTCTGTCATCTCAGTGGTAGAATTACAAGCATTTGCCACCATTTCTACAGTGTGTTTTGTTTTACACAGAGTCCTTTTTCTTACCAAAAAACCCCAACACTTTACTGATTGAACAACAGGGGGTGACTGCCTGGAACTGTATTACCTATCAGAGCGTCTCTTCAGTATTTTTGAAGCAATATGCACATTATTACATTTTAAGTGATTACAAAGGGCCAAGTGATTCATATTCACAATTTCAGACGCTTCTCGGACGCTATTCTCATCAGTGTGGACTATTGTGCCGCTTGCTTTTCTGGTGACCAATGATCTGACAGGAAGCAACTGAAAGGAGAAAACCGGTTGATTTGTTTGCAGTTTGTGGCGATACAACGCATCGTTGTGGGAAAGCATATCAGGAGGAGCAAGAGGCAGCTAACCCCGTTGCATACAGAGACAGGAGGTAGAAGTTAGACAGGAAATGATGCTGCCACTGGTGATCACTTCCTCCCACAAGGCTCCACTATCTAAAAAGTCCCCAAACCCATTGTATCAGCATCATCAGTTGGGACCTAAGTAGCCAAACAATGAGGCTACGAAAAGACATTTCATATTTAGGCCACAGTTGTTATTAGGATCAGTACGTCAATCAGCATTGCCTGGAATGATCCAATATATCATCATGAGTTGGTTTTTATAGTACAGAGAAGCTCTTTCTCCAGTTTCTCCTGAGAGTCAACTATTGTCTTTAATGGGTCACTAAATGTTAACAGATCCCTGGCCATTCTTATTTCCTTTGCCACGGCTCTGGGCTCCCTCGTATCTGGGTGCACCACCCCGTGTAAGCTCCAGCCTGTTCCTGCCCCCGCTACCTCCACTGCGTCTTGTGGGTCCCCCTCATGAACTGATTTTTCACGGCTCCAGTAAGACTACAAAAGAACATGAAATGGGGAAATTCTCTCTTTTTTATTTTCTTTCTGGATGAATTGTTCTGGGAAAAAAGTGGGAATTTACATATAAAAGGACATCTCTTATATTTCACCATGCAAAATATTTATCTCCAAATTGAAAACAAAAACAAACAAACAAACCAAAAACAACAAAAACCTAGAAATGAGAACTAAGCCTATGCATCTATTAGGAAAAAAAAAAAAGAAAGTTTCTATCCTAAATGTTTCACCACCATATAATGGTGAGTTTTAGGTTTACGTGTATGTTTTGCCCTGATTTCAAAAGAATTGACATTCAGAAGTATCGAATACTTCAGTAAAAACAGTTTGAAAATTACACACACACACACACACACACACACACTCACTCACTTTCAACTTCTTTCTATTATTTAGCCCTGTCATCCCGCTGCTGTGCACAGGACGAGGTCCTCAAGATTATATAGCCCCTTTATTTTAGTGATTGCTTTCCCTCTTTTCTTCCATTAAAATGCAAGGACAAACACAGTGGCTCCTAGGCACATTATTCTACCTTTAACCATAGAAAATGGCTGCCTGAGTTGTCACTGATTCAATAGTATTAGAGTTACTTGTGAAAAAATAGACTTTTGGATAAATGTGATGGTTATTATTGATTATCAGCTTGACTAGATCTAGAAAGACCTAAACGACTAGCTCCTCTGGTCATGTATATGAGGGGTTATTTAAATTAGGCTAACCTATAGCTGTGCATGCCAAAGGTTATATTGTTTTGGTTACATAAAGCAGGCTGGGCTTGAGTCCTGAACTGCACAGAAAGGAAGAAGCTATCCGATCACCAGCATTCATATCCCTCTGCTTCCTAACTAGATGCAGTGTGACCTTCTGCTTCAAGCCACTGCCACCTCAACTGCTCTACCACAGTGGGCACACCCTGAAACTGTAAGACAAAATGAGACCTTTCTCCCTCAAGGTGATTTGGTCAGATAATATTTACAGCAATATAGAATATAACTAATATAGTAGGCAAAAACAGATGATGAAGCACATTAGTAAGATTCACATTATCATCAGAAAAAGACTGCAAAGTTTGAAAGCACAGGGTTGATAAAGCACTATGGGTGTCATGTACAGTGGTATTTGCATTAGAGAGAGTCACCTATGGTGACATGAAATAATGAAGGGAGCATGAGGTTGTTGCAGCCATGGATGTCTGTATGAGTATCGGAGTGAAGCTGGAAATGGCAGCTCTTGACTTGGGAATGGGGTCTGAACTGACAAGGATTTGAATTGTAGAATCATTCAATTTCTCTTTAACCCTTACTCAATTATTACACAGAGGATCTCAAAAATACACACACACACACACACACACACACACACCCCTTAAATAATCTTATATGTAAAAAGAAAAAAACTCACTATATTGATGGAATAAATTATTCTGTGTACATCAGTTTTCAAATTACCTTCTTTTGTTAAATAATTTTAAATACCAGAAAGGTAAGGAAATTAGAAAATCGACTGGTGATATTCTTTACATTCTCTGTGTATGTGTATTTTTCCCCCATGTATCTAAGTACACCACACGTGTACCTAGTATCCAAGGAGGCCAAATATGGACAACAGGTCTCTTGGAACTGGAGTTACAGATGGTTGTGAGCCAGCTTGTGGGTGCTGAGGGCCAAACATAGTTCCTTTGCAAGAGTAGTGATTGTTTTTAAATGCTGAGCCAACTGTCCTGCCCCAAACTGAAGACATTCTCGCTAGAGATATTATCCAACATTTCTGTAGTTAATGTTGGAGAGGTCTACACAATAATAAAGCATACACTCTTTAGATACATAATATATAAAAGGAATTTGATGTTTCTGCAAGTCATCCCTATAAAAAAATAAATAACTAAAAAAGAAATCTTCTGAAAACTTAAAGGTAAAACAAATACTTCTGCAGTTAGAAGAAGAAAGCTAAGATAAAAGACAATTTTTGAGACGTGCAAATAAATCCATGAGCAGTGCAAAAGCAGGGAAAGTTTCCAAGGGATTAAAATAATAGGGAGGAATTATACAAATATCTCCAGAGTAAAACACGCAGAAAGCAAGTAGGCATGAAATTAATAATTATTTTCAAATGCTGAGATATCGAATTCATTTTAAAGCCTGCCTTTAATAAGAAAACCTGAAAAGAGCATTTTTGCACAATTAGATAGTAATAGAGAATGGTAAAATACCCATTAATAAAATGTAGCAAAATGAATATTTTTTTTAAATGAGCATTAAAACCATTAGGTTGGGATAAAATTATTTTAATATGATGAGAAAATTATCTCCCTAATTTGACAAAAGAATTTATTTTGAAATAGCAAAGTAAGGCAGAACAAGAATGCAATTAGGAAGAGCACAGACGGTCTGCTTCCTTCATAGGCACCAGCCTACCATGTAAATTATATCAATTTACTTTATTAAAGATCTTAAAGCAAACTAAAATATTAATGTAGGAAAGTTGCAAAATGGGATGCCCTTATTACTTCTAAGCTTGAATTTCCATACATTCAATGGACCCACAAACAGTTACTGTCTCCTAACAGTATGGAATGTTTCAAAGCACCAAACATAAGGAGTTTCAGCTAAATGAACATACTTTACTATTGGCCAGAGTATGGATGCTTCAAAGCTTTTTTTTTGCTTTCTGAAGAGCTTTCCCAAATAAGGCAAGCTCATCTGCCCACCTATTGGATGTGACATCTCACCCAGTTCAAAGCCCATACCAAAATAAGACTTTCATGCCTTACTTCCCAGGGCCACATTCACTGTACCTTTGTGAACCTTAAAACCACAAGCCTATTTCTATTTGAGAAGGAACAAATGTTTGCTACAGGTCTGTGAAAAAGAACTTACAGTTTTCATACTGAAAACCATATTCCCAATGAGTACAAATGACAAATTAATGAAAGCATTCACAGGAAAGTTTGACACATACAAGACTGCAGATAGATATCGCTGCAAATCAATACAATTGATTTGGATAACATGTCAACATACTTTCCTGGTCACCAAATTGAACATTTGGTGCTCTTTGTTGCTCTTTGTTAATTTGTCTTTGAGGATCCTTGGGTACAGTGTTTGTTGGTGTCTTTTTCCTAGTTACTAAGCAGAGCACATGCTTTGTTGTTGATTGAGAGTTTTAAAATGTAATCTAGGTGCCCGTCCTTTACTTGATACATGATGTGCAAATATTTCTTTTGGCTCTATAAACATGCTCTTGTTCTTGTTCCTCCTAACAGAGTAACCAAGGGGAAAAATTAATTTTTATATCCAAATTGTTACTGTTTTGTTCATGGACTGTGCTGATGATCGCACGCTTGATAAACTTTTGCCTAGCTCTGGGTCCTAAAGGTTTTCCTCTATGTTTGCTTCTAACCAATTTATAGTTACATAGTTTGTGCTTACATTTAGGGTCTGTCATTAATTGTGGAAACAGTCTGACTATCATTTCAAATACTCCTCTCATTCCATTCTCTTTCTTCTGGTATCTCAGGCATATGCCACTTATTTTTTAAATTTAATGGCTCATTGATGCCAGGCCTTTTAATCTCTCCATTTTCATTTCTGTAATTCGGTTTGGGGATTTTTTTTTTAATCATCATTCTCAAGTTCAAATCCTTGCTCAGTCAGATAAAGGCTGCTGACAAGCTGATCCTGTGATTCTATCCAAGTTGTACTGTTTATGACTTCTAGCATTTGTTTCTGAATATACCTCCAGTGCTTCTACTGTCTGTCATCTACATCATGGACCACATTTTCTCTGTTAGAACATTTAACATAACAATCATAGTCATTTGAGTTATCAGAAGAGTGATTCATTTGTTTCACATCTGAATATGTCTCTGAAGGTAGATTTCTCCTCCAGACTGGGTTTCCCTACCTCTAGCAATGCCTTGGTTTTCTGTAGCTGAGTGTTTAAATTTGTATGTGATTTTTTTGTATCATTTAAGAATACATGCAGGAAGTTATGTTGATGAGTTCACAATCCACAGGCACAATGTGCGTGCCAACATAGCCACTCTAAAGGAAGAAGAAGAAAGGATAACATTTCTAGATATATGACAGACTCAAGGACATATGCAGTAAGATTTTTCTCAATTATTTTGCAATTTTTCCTTCCTCTCCAACTTCTGTACCTGTTTTGTTGGTATTGCCCTTCATTTGTGAAGCACACACCTGAAGCGTCTCCCAGTAAATGACAGTAATCAGAAGGATTTCCTGAAGCCCCTCAGATCACACTCACCTATCAGCACACACGCTCATATAGTTAGTTATGATGACTTTTTATTTCTCACTAGTACTCCAGTTCTAGTTAGTGACCCCTCTCCAAAAATGTGCATCTCACCGTTTCTGATGGTCTCTTCTCTGGAGTCAGTTTCCATTCTACAGGTTGACTGGCCTAACGGAGGAGTCATTCACACCCTCACCACATGCTAAGTTCTAGAATTTATAAAAACATAGTCTCTTGACTCCAGAACTAAATACCTTCTTTCTAAATAGAAACTAAAATGAGATAAAACCTTTTTTGAGAAATTTTTGGAAGAAAAAAAAATTAAAGTATTTAGTTGGGGATTAATATTCCTATAAAGCCCACATGACCATAGTGAGGAATACTCTATTTAACAAGGTTCCTAGCATCTTGCAGTTCAATGGTGCCTCAGAAACACGTATTATGATAACCGTAATAAACAAATGGAATGCTTGCTATGGGTTGGGGGCTTTATAAATAACAACACATGTCAAATAAAAAAGATACTTTCCTTCTGTACCAGTATTCACCCACAGGTTCAAAAATTTCATAGTTCTTCCTTAGTTTCTACCTCCCTTCTCCTAAGATTTGAAAATGCAAACAATGGGGCATGATTGAAACATTGTCTTAACACATAAAATAGCAAAGAGCCCAGAGAAATAAATGCAAACCCCACTAAGTCTGTCTTCAACTATCTATTACTTTTAAAGTGAGTGGATAAAAGAGGGGTTTTGTAGTGTCATTCCTGCATGAAACAAAGCTTCAGTTAATTAGATTTTCAGAGCAAGCTCAATCTTTTCACAATCACTTAATTGATACCCAGTATGAATTAGTAATCAATATTCAATAGTGCCCATAAAGAATGCAACTTTCTCTTTGGATCAGCTATCGGCATCGAGAAATTATAAGAGATTTAAAAAAATAATAATAAAACAACCAATCTTCTTAAAGGTCAGAATCAATCAGCTTTTTAGCAGTCCTTATGCAAATGTTAACTATATATTTTCTTTTGCTTTGCAGCTTCATGATCTGACCCTTGGAATTCTAAATATACAGTACTTGTTTAAATTCAACAGTTCATATAGCAAGCTCCTCAGAGGGGAACCGATAGATAAAAAAATAAAACCTGAGGATGTTGAGAGTATCTGGCATCAAAAATGTCTCTGTAGGATCCAAATAAGTAAAGCATCGGATGAAATGACTTGGAACTGAATCTATTTGCATTAGGGATTGAACATGATGTGCTCGGCAGGAAAGCTCAAACACTTCACTGAACAATAGAAAAATAACTTGAATATTTCATCAGTGTTTCAGCATTAGATGTGTATCCTGTGTAGGCCATTTTATTTCTAAAGCTAAAGAGTTTCTTAATGCAGCTTTTAAAATTATATATCTTTTGCCTTTACATGTAGCAAAGAGTTCAAGTACAATTGAAGCTTTGCCCTTGATCGCAGTGTTGTTTCCTGAGATTATTTTTGGTTATTATTTTGTTTGCTGGTATAAATATATATTGACTTTTTACTTCTACTGCTTTTCTCTACTTGGTTTACACTGATGGTCTGTGATGTGGTATAGGTCCAAGTTGTCTTCCTTTTTGAACAATTAACTGCAGTAATAAGAAAATGTGGCTTCATGACTTTTTGCTGTTGTTGTGTTATTTTGTTTTGTTCGTGTGTGTGTGTGTGTGTGTGTGTGTGTGTGTGTGTGTGTGTGTGTGTGTGCTAGCTAAAAGTGATATGGCAGGCAGGATAGTTGGATGACAAAAGTTTATTGTCTTGGAGTAAGAGGTGCTGGCAGACTGATAATCTTGAAGGCTCTTTCCATCTCTTGAGATGGAGATTATCTGCCTCCTAGCCTGACCTCTCTTCTGTGTACACGTCTTTGTTTTCTTCCTCCTCTTTCAGGCTTCCAGTAAGATATCATTCAATTTATGACTATTATTTTTGACATCCCAATATAATTACAACATTTCTTCCTTCCTTTCTTTCCTCCAGACCTTCCCATGTACCCTTCTGTGTAATCTTTCAAACTATAGATTCTTTTTTTCATGAATTTTTATTACACGCATATATGTACATACACGTATATTCATGAATATAATCAGCTTAGTCTGTATACTTGTATGTACATTTTCAGGGCCGATCATAAAGAATATACTCATTTCTATTGCTATGATTAAAGAAAACATGACCAAAAGGAACATAGAGATGAAATGGTTTATTTCAGCTCATAGTTTCACATCACAGTCCGGGAAGTCAAGGCAGGAACTGTAACAGAAGCCATGGAGAGATGCAGCTTACTAGCTTGCTCTTCATGGCTTGCTAGTCTGATTTCCTATACCATCTAGGTCAGATCGTGGGTCCAGGAGTGGTACCCCCATTCCCAGGGTCTGGGTCATTCCATGTGAATCATTAATCAAGAAGATATCCTAGAGACTTGACTACAGACAACAATATTGAGGTATTTTCTGAGTTGTGGTTCCCTCTTCTCGGACAACTTTTATTTAAATCAAATAGACATAAAACTAGGCAGCACAGAGGCCTATTTTCAAATACAACCACAATTGAGAATATTGAAGTTTAGATTTTCCAAACATGAAGTGTGTTTTGAAACCATGAGGAGACAACCCAGTTTATAAAACTCTCTAGAATAAATCCATGAGATCATCTTTTCAAGTAAAGGAAGTGTAAAGGTACGGAGTGATGGTGGAAAAACATGTTCAAGACCACATTTGACATTATTCCACAATGTTGTATACTGGAACTTTGTGGAAAATCTGTGCTGCTCACAATTATGACCACATTGCTGAGAGTTATCATCAGGGACAGTGGAGATAGTTCAGTGGGTAAGAGCCATTGTCCTGAAAGCACAAGAACTTTAATTTAAATCCCTAGCACCCAAAACAAGACAAATCAAAACAAAACAAAACACCTGAGCCATTGCTGAACATTCCTGTGATCCCAGCACTGGGAAGTAGAAACAGGTGGGTCTTGAGAGCTCATTGGCTAGCCAGCCTAAAGGAGAGGGTGAGCTTCGAGTTCAACAAGAAACCTTGTCTCCAAACATTAAGGCAGAGGGTGATGGGAGAAGACAGCTGACCTGCGCTGGCCTCCGTGTGAGCATCCTAGCAGTCTTGTGCGTGTGCCACACACACAACATGCAACATTTATACACACATTTTGCTGTTTTGTGGAGAGTTAGGACAAAGAAGTTATTTCCTTTGAGACTTAAAATACAAAATCAGTGTAGATATAAGATACCATGAATTGGAAAAGAATGGAATTACCTTTCTAGTTAACAAATCTGTACCATTTGATCAATTGATTGATTGATTGATTGATTGATTAAATAAATAAATAAAGAGATTTAAAAAATGTGTATCATTGATACTTTTATTTTTAAATGCTGTCATCTGATAATCCGAAAAAAGATAACATAAATGTTTTTATAAAGAATGATTAGAACATACTTTCCGGAGGTTGGAGAGATGGCTCAGTGGTTAAGAACACTTTTAGCTCCATTAGAAGAACCCAATTTGATATCCAGCACCCACATTGTAGTTTTCAACCATCTGTAACTCCAGCTCTAAGGAATCTGACACTAACTCATGGCTTTCAAGCACACCAGGCACGCCATGGTAAACATGCATACATTCAGGCAAAACACTCATACGAAAAAATATTAAAAATCAAAAAGAATGTGCATCTGGATAATTTTATAATTATTTACTAGAAGCAGATAAATAAAAATATTGAATTGATCATGGAATAAAAAAAGGTTTCTACTATTTAAGATCTCACAGATGGTTCATCTCTTGCCATAATCCTTACTTTTCAGCTTTGAAAACTGAATTTGCCTTTTCTGTAGAACTGGTGTTAATCTCATAAAGATGCCTTCTTAGATTCCCCAATATACAAAAAGGTGGGCTTTTCCTCTGGAATATAAGAGACAAGCGTCATACTCCTCGAATCAAGCCAGGATTCAGTGACTGTCAGAGAGGTACTCTACACCTTAGTACACAGGTGCCTTTCAAGGCCTCAGCTCAGAAATCCAAGCCTATCACATTGCCTTCTGAACCTTGGTGCAAGCTTCTGTGAACCTGTAACTTCATTGTTGTGGGATATTTTATAGTTATGGATAATATTCCTATAAGCTGTTCTTGTAGCATGTAAAGGATTCACTTCCTACCTGTAAACAATGGAGTAGCCACCCAGTTCTCCATATGAATAGGATATTCTTTAACCTTAAGGCAGATGAAGGTTAGGCTCCATTCATTTGTGTATTGGAGGGCTGGGTAGAGACAGGGAGGATTTGGAATGAAAAAGCACCTAGGACTGGGGCAGGAGGAGAAGCAGGAAGAGAAGCAGGAGGAGAAAGATGGAATGAAGTCTCTGCCTAGCTGCCCAGGGATTGAATCCCTGAGAACTGACATGGCTTGTAATTAATAAAAAGCATTGAGAAAATTCAATGATGG
This sequence comes from Cricetomys ansorgei, assembly GCA_026225945.1. NCBI lineage: Eukaryota > Metazoa > Chordata > Mammalia > Rodentia > Nesomyidae > Cricetomys > Cricetomys ansorgei. The sequence continues at coordinate 13,192,995 of JAMJFZ010001203.1, read as the reverse complement.
ACTCATATTAAAACGTTGAATGTAATTTAACACTTCATCATTCTGTGTGCCTGATAAAACACTTGGGAGGTACTGCCTAACTCTTCTCCCAGCTTGAATTGTAGTCTAGCCCTTTTCTGTCATAGCTATTAGGACGACAGTGTGTTTTGACAGCTGAACCTGGGAAAACACATTCCTGGGTCCTCTGTTCCCCAAGCAATGGGGACTCTGTTCAGGTTCTCCTCAAAATGTATCTATATTCTCAGAAGTCAAAGCCTCTGATTTGTGGAGTCTTGCCTTTGTGATACCATTCTTACTGTCCCAGATCAGAATGGAAGTATCCTTCTAATAGTGTAAGTCTTTTTAACAATTACAGCCACTTTCTCAGTATCTGTCCTTTCTGAAACTTTAAGTTTTCATGACATTTTCCTCACTAAACTGAATCATATATATGTATAATTCCTATACTCTCTCACTATAGAGCTGATTTGAAAATATTAAGAAATAGTCATGCCAAAGAATAGACGTTACACTGTGAAGTTTCCTTCGCTAAACATCTTAGACCATTGCTTCTGAATACTGATACACTCAGATTTTCAGCACAGGGGAATAATATGGCCATATTCCTTGCTTGATTAAACATGATTAACCAGCCTCTACTACAACAGTGTTCTCCTCTGAAACCTCATGATCTGGTCTCCACTGTCCAAATTTCTATCAGCATTATGATAGTCGACACTAATATTAGACAGCCCTTCAAGTCTGACTATAACATTCTAGAGTTTCTTGAATTCATGACTCCAAATTCTTACATATTACACATCTGTTTCAATATTTTATGACATGGGCAGGTTGATTAGAGTAACAATGCCTTCTCTGGCACCAATTGTCCCTATTAGTTATTTTTCCCATGGTCGTACCAGAATGCCCGACAAAATCAATTCAAGTAAAGAAGGTTTTGTTTTGTCTTACACTTTTAAAGTGCATTTCATTAGAAGCAGGACAGGCCTGGAATCAAGAGTGGTTCTAGGTGTGGTGATAGAAGCAGGAGACAAGGGGCCGCCTTGCTCCCCAATCAGAAAGCAGAGGTGGATGAGTACACCTTGCTTTCTCCATTTTCTTCCTGTTTACTTAGTCTGGAGCCCTACAGTCCATGGGATGGTGCTGCTCACACTCAGAATGGGCATTGCCTCCTCAGTTAAACATCTTGGTATGACATCACAGATACATCCAGTCTTCCAGGTTGTTCCAAATCCAGCCAGTTTGACAATGACAACTGACTGTCCCACTTATGATCATTTATGAAAGAAATCTAGATTGTGTGTGTGTGTGTGTGTGTGTGTGTGTGTGTGTGTGTGTTATTTTTTTCCTGGGTTTTTTGAGATAGAGTTTTCTATGTAGCTCTTGATATCCTGGAACTCACTTTGTAGACCACGCTGGCCACAAACTCAGAAATATGCCAACCTCTGCGTCTCAAGTGACGGGATTTAAGGCATGTGCCACCATTGTCGGCTTAGATTTACTTTTAATTGTTTGTTGTGTTGAATACTTTCTCCTTTTAATATTAAGAACATTGAATATAGGCTTTTAAATTTTGATAATTTAGCAAACAGATTCGGTACAGTGGTAATTGGTAAGTTTATGTCTGCATTCTGGAACATTCTGAGTCAAAAAGAAAATTCCAATTCCCACATAGATGGTACTGTGAAATGCCACCTCCTTGCAACTGCAAGAGAATATGTCTTTGAAGAGGAATTAGAAAAATTCAGCACTCCATTTATTTTAAATCTCCCTAATCACCCTGCATGTAGCACATTGACTTTTATAACTCTCAGATGAAAAATGTTGCGAATGTGGAAGGGACTAAATAAGGCCATGTGCATATTTGCACCTGCGGTTGGTGCTGAAGCAGTCCCTTTGCTGTGACACTGGGGGGTATCAAATGCTCTTCCAGTTTAAAGGCATGTAAATTTCATCCTTATGGAATCAACTTATGGGAGTCTGTTTCTTTTGGAAAGGTGTAAAGTGAGGATACCCCACATCTAATAGCGCTCTACGAAATTCCACGTGGAGCCAGGTATCTTTCAGATACAGCAACAAGTTCTCTGTGAAATCATTTCACTATGATATCCTACAAATGTCTTCTATTACTTCTTCACAAAAACTTTGTATGTAGTTACATACTCTTTAGTGTGTGTGTGTGGTGTGTGTGTGTGTGTGTGCATGCACAAGCAGCCCCTCAGAAAGTGCGTGGAGATGCACTATGATGCAGCAACAGATTCACTTTGTAGTCCCCCTCTTCCTCCTGGAGGAGACCCCTTAGTTTATCTACCAAAGCCCACTGGCCATCAGAAGGTGCTTGTTTCCCCATTGACTTTCAATATATAGAACACACCCTGTTTTCCGAGCATGTTTTGGGAGGTGAGACAGAAGGGAGTTTCTCAGATGCACAGTGAGTATCCAAGCATATCACTTGGGTATGGAGCACTCCCCCATCTCACTCCAGACAGGAACCAGCGTTTTCCCCTGGCACTGAGCTGTGTTGGCCCGGGGAAGAGAGTAACCCAGGAAGATGTAACTGTTCTCTAACCCATCTCGGTGAAGTTGATCTTCACATGCTTATCCTGAACCCTGGAACTTTTTCATTGGGTTTTAGAGTTAGAGAAAAAGACATCTTATTTATATTGTAAAATGTATCAGTAATGAAAGTTACAACACCCTGTTCTTCCATTTCATGGCTGTCATTTCCAATTTTCACCTCTATAATTCCTGGGTTCTAATTCTCAATGGTCTACTGGAATATCCACTCCTGTATTTTATCTTTTTAAGGAAGAAAAGAATAATTTTGATTAGTATTCCACATGCTTCAAATGAATGTGAAATTCTTGGCATCTGTTATCTATGCTGTTTCATGTATTCTTAACAGTTCTTGAGCTAGCTGCTTTTTATTTGGTGATACGTTGTTCATTAAATTGCAGAAATAAATAAGGTCCAGCATGCTGTTTCCCCTGACATTACAATTATTCTTTCCATAGGCTCTCGGATCTTAAATACCTGAGATTACAAGAAGACAGACGATCTAAATCTAATCTCAGTGACTTGATGTACGCTCTAATTGGCTGCTGAGGGCTTCTATACTGACATACATCTTCATCTGACTGCCCATTCATGAGGTCCCACAAGAAATACTTTAAAAAAAAAAAAGGTCTTAGTATCATACTCAAACTTTGGCTATGAGGTTAAATAACCATATAGATTTTTATTTTTAAAATGCCTTAGAAATAATGATAAAGAACAGGATGTAATTCCTATGGTGGGTTATAGTGGAATGCCTTCATTGTTGTGTATTTGTAAAGGTAAGTTTGGAGTCTCTTCATCCTAGTACATTTTTAAGTGCAGGCCCAGAAACGGTTGGATTTTGATAATGGAGACCTGTGTGCTATTGTGTGCTATTGTGCAGAAAACATAGACTATGACGTGGTTGTGGACAGAACAGCAAAAGATTGTAGATGGTGTCGCCTTTCACTGTTTCTGGTGTCTAAACAGCCATTCGTGTAAAGGGTCTACAATTTAGACCATGTCATTCGAGCTTAAAGTGGCTGAGTTATAAAATAATCAAAGCTGAGCTCTTTCCTTTCTCTTCTTGCATTTACCTCTTTAACACTTGAAATCAACACTTCACATAGTTTTTGTTTTGTTAAGAGTTACATTTTTAGATCCAGTAAGGATATATGACATTTATTCTTTTGGATTGAAATGGCTAAGGATCACTTAAGAGGGACTAGAGATTTAGTAGTTAAAAAGATAGGGCATAAAAAAAAATAGTCCAAAGTTTTGGAGTTACATGAGTTTATTGGAACCATTAAAACACAGTTTTCTCTTTCCAATCTATTTGCTTGGCACTAAGCAGGACAGATTTTAATTTTATGCTTAGAAGCTAGATGAGATCATATCCAAATTTCTTCAGCCTTAGCAAAGAAGTGCTTTGTTTAGCTAAATGAGTAGGATGTCTTTAAACACCTTTTAATGCCAGGAGGCCATACTGAAGTCACAGAAGAGTACTTTAACAGAGAATTAAAGAGGATCTAAATGAATTAATCACTAGACCAGGAGAAAGAAATGCACTTAGTTTAAAGAAACACACAGCTATTTGTTCAAGGGTCGTGGACCAGTCAACAACTATGAAAAATGTTGATGTGCCATAGAGCCATGCCAGGACTCTCTCATCTCCCCACCGTCACTGTAAGTAACAGTCTAAAGATTTCTCTCACCAGCAGATAGTGTAGTGTGATTTCATTAGTGGGTAGAATTGCTTTTGTATGAAAGAGAGGTCAGAGGATCCACTATCACGCTACAGAGTACTGTGACAATAATACTTATTAATCTATAGATACATGGCTGATTTTAACTGCAATGATTACCATTACAATGCAGGTGTCAATTATGTTTTTAGGAGTGTGTTAACAGGGAAAAGACAGACACTCTAAGTTCACTGTAGATAGAGAATGGAGGAAAGACTCCCTGCACTCTAGGCAAGGAAGCAGGTAGGTTTATCTCCACCTGTCCCTTCTCTGCTCCAAATCCAATCCTCCTATATCATCCCCAGCTCTGCAGCAGACCACCTGCTGAGGCCACAATTCCTGCCTGCCTCCATCTCCAGTGGATCTCACAGATCTTCCCTTTCTAACTTCCTTCCTCTAACTCTCCCAGCCTCCCAAGGGGAATACAACATCACATCAGCCTGGGAAGTCAGTAGGCTGACCTCAGATCTTCACCTTGGCTTTCATTCCTCCAAATCCAATCCCACAGTCTCATCCACAGCTCCACAACAGACCTTCTACTATGGCCTCTCCTCACTTTCTGCCCCCATTCCCAGAGTACTAAATAGATCTTGGTGGAACACCTTGCTTTCCTCCCTTCTGGGGACCCCATCAGCCCCCCCCCACCTCTTAATATCTAGAAATACATTTTACCTGGAACCCCCAGTGCCTATATCTATCACGATCCTAGAAGAATTTCCTAACAGGCCATTTCCACACAGCCACCACACTCTAAGAAACAGAGTGGGATAAAGAAAGGAAGGAAAAAATACCCACTCAACAAAGAAAAGACCAAATTTCAGCAAATAGAATTACAATCTTCCCAATCCCAGATGCCTAGACACCAGTGTAAATACACAAGCAGTAACAGTCAGGATAATATGTCTCCCCTAAAGACTAGCAACCATAACACAGCAGGCTCTGAATATGACTATACATAACTGAAGCACACAAAAAAAGACTTTTAAATAGTCTTTATGAACATGATAGAGGTTCTTAAAGAAAAATGAATAAATTCCTTAAAGAAATCCACAAAAACACAAACAAACATGGGATGGAAATGAATAAACCAGTTCAAGACTTAAACTGGAAATAGAATCAATAAAGAATATACAAACTGAAGGAAAACTGGAAAAGAAATATATAGAAACACAAACAGAAACCTCAGAGGCAACCACACAACAAGCTACAAGAGATGAAGAAAGAATGTCAGGCATTGAAGAAATGATAGAAGAAATGGATACCTTGGTCAAAAAAAATGCTGAATCTAAAAAACATTTGGCTCAAAGCATCCAGAAAATCCGGAACTATGAAAAGACCAAGTCTAAGAATAACAAAAAAAAAGAAGAAACAAAAGACAAGAAAAGGCAAAAGAAGAAACCAAGGTCAAAGGCACAGAAAAAAATTTCCAACACAATCATAAAAGAAAATTTCCCTAACCAAAAGAAAGAAATGCCCATAAACATATGAGAAGCATAAAGAACATCAAATAGACTGGACCAGAAAATAAATTTTCCTCAGCACATAATAATCAAAACACTAAATAAACAGAATAAAGAAAGAAGATTAAAAACTGCAAGGAAAAAAGACCAATTAACATATAAAGGCAGACCTCTTAGAATAACACTTGAATTCTCAGTGGAAACTCTAATGGCCATAAGGGTATAGGCAGATGTTCTACAGACTCTAAGAAACCACAAATCTCAGCCCAGACTATTATAACCAGTAAAACTTTGAATAACAATAGATGGAGAAAGAAATTCAATTTAAAAAATGTAAGTAATATCTATCTATATATCTAGACCTACAAAATGTGCTAGAAGGAAAGCTACAACCTAAATAGGTTGACCACAACCAAGAAAACACAAGGAATAATAATCCTAGACTAGAAAATCTAAAGAGGAAACACATACACATATACACATTCATACAAACACACACACACACCACCACCACCACCACTACTATAGCCACCACCACCACCGCCACCACCACCACAACAACAAAATAACAGAAATCAGCAAACACTGCTCACTGATATCTCTCAACATCAGTGGTCTCAATTCCCCCAATAAAAAGATCCGAATTAACAGAATGCATGAGAAACAGGATCCATCCTTCTGGTGCATCCGACAAACACACCTTAACACCCAGGATAGACATTGCCTGAGCTAAAAGGATGGAAAGAGATATTCCAAGCAAATGAACTTAAGAAGCAAGCTGGGGTAAGCCATTTTAACGCTTAACAAAATAGACTTAAAACCAAAATTGACTAAAAGAGATAAGGAAGGACTCTATGTACTCCTCAAACCCCAGCACTGTTGCCTTCCGTGTTGTTGGCCACGACGCCATGTTGCCATTTACCTACATTTCTCAGTTAAGATATTCTCCACCCCAGGTAGAATTATCAAACATTTCTGAAACTCCTTCTTATTGTTTTAACTAGGTTTCAATTCAATCACCAAGAGTTAAGTTAATGGTTAAACACATATTTCTTCAGGACAGGCACATCTTTTTCATAAAGAAAGAGCCAACCACAGGGGGCTCCGGATGAGTTATTGGGCAACTCCACGTGAGCGATCCATAGGCCACAGTATATGAGGCTGTTTGCTTTAACTAGGGAGGAGTGATCTACAAGCATGACTGGATGCTTTGCTGTGAAGAAAACCAATCCATCTTCTCGGAGGAAAACGAAGAAAAAAACAAAAACAATCTCTCAAAGCTACTTGACAGCCACTCCGATCAATGTGCCATGTTTGTTTAATGAACATGCTGTGACCGGTCCATTCATAATCATCCATTTTTTCTACAGAAAACATTTTTTGACTTGCCCTGTCAGTGGGGGCTGGGACTGCTAATGTGTATCCTGGAAGAGCCTGTTGTAGCCAATCAGGGCCCTGTTGCTGCTCTCTGAGAACCCCTGAGGTTCAGGAGCTGATGAAGGCTGATGATAAACATGAGTATGAGCTGCATGTCCTTTGTCCTTCTGGTAAGCCTGGTGTTGTTTGTGTAAACAGCACTGTCTAAAGGCTATCACCCACAGTTTGTATTTAAACAGAGGTGCATATTTTTCAACAAATAAAAAAAAAATTATATCTGACCTAAATCCACTTCAAACAGAGAATCTGAATGTGACACAGGTTTTGTTTTTGTTTTCTATTTTCCTGATTCCCATGGCAAGGTGTCACTGAAATACAGGACTATCAAGGTGAGATATGTTACTGAGGACAGTCTGGGCTTGCACCCTAGTAAGTGTTCTAGCAAAAGTGGTTAATTTATGCCGAGGAATAGCAGCTGTGTAGCAGAAGGCTCGCTGTCTTTACCTAGCAATTGGAAACAGGGCATAGAGAACTCAGAACTCACAGTTCTGAAATCTGAGCTTACATGAAAAAATCTCTCTTGGAGCCTCAGGGCTTGCACCCTGTGGGGCGGACTCTTCATTTGCATGGGGACAGCTAAGTCACCCAGAAATTGGATGACTTAAAAGTTACCGAGATGTGGACAAGTTATTCAAATAGTCTTAGCTGTGCTGTTAGTGTAGTGGTATAAACTGCCCTCTTGTCTACGGTTAGTTAGTGCTATGGAATCTCTACCTTAAATTTCTGTTCTGTAACATGGGAGTAATTAAATCTGGATTTGATCGTTATGAGTGCTAAAAGAGTTGGTAAGTATGAAATAATTTAAAGATTACTATCTTAGTCTGTTTTGTGCTGCTATAATACAATTCCAGTCTGGATAATTTATGAAGAACAGACTTACTTCTCACAGTTTTAGAGACAAATAACTTGATTGATGGGCACATGCTCTGTTACACAGCATCAGAATACATCAGAGGGTGAGAGAGGGAAATAAATGTGAAGTCTCAAGTCCTTTGGTAATGGGCAAAAATTCTTTCCTAAGAGCAAGACCAATGAGACACAAATAGACAAATGATGTCCCTGCTTCCATTATGGTTGCAGTGGGGATTAAGTTCCCAACATGGGCTTCTTGGAAAAATTCAGACCATAGCAATTGCCTGTGTGATGGTTAAGATTAAAGTGCACATTTCAAGGCTCTAAGACAGTCAAAAGAATGTAACCTTTGGTAAAAAAAAAAAAAAAAAAAAAAGAAGAGCAAGCAGCAGTCATGATAGCATAGTATCCCACTGTAAATTTGTTAAATAACAGGGTAGTTCCAACTAGTTATAAAATCAAGATTGTTTTGTGGACCAAATCAGTACCAGTGGCAAGTTGTGTATTCTAACTTTTCTAGCTGAATAAACCCAGATTTTCCGTATTTATGATCCTTTAATATGGCCCTCCACCAGGTTTCAGAAATGTGGGGCCTTCATTTCCTTTCTTTCAGAATTATAGTTTTTACTTTAATATCATGCTCAACTACTTTTGTAAATGTTATTGGGCCTGAAATGTACATCTGCATCTTTCACTAGCACATCTACTGAAGCTTTGAGGCAGATTTTCACTATGCTTCTTGAAAACTAACACATTTTTCTTAGTCCATGGAAATTATTCCATACATTCAACCAAAATACTTATTGTATAACATTCTCTAAACTATGTGCTGCATTTAAAATATAATCATATATGGCTTATCTACTGATTTCACTTAGACAACATGAAAAATGTACATTGACCCCAAAGAGGCTTCATTTCTGTTGTAAATGTACAGGGTTGTTGTAAATGTAAATGCATAGGGTTCTTAAGAGTAATTTATGGTCCACAATGCTCACTGGATGACAATGGAAGCTGTAGATACAGGATTGGGAACAGATCTGACTTAGGTGATGGCCCACAAATGCAGGCACTTGCACAACTCCTGCTGCAAGTAGCAGGCCCAGGCAGGAGGCTTAAATTGACCCAGGGAAAGGCACATAGGCACACAGAGAGTTTCACAGTTTAAGACCATGGACACTGCCAACCAAAAGTAGAGTATATTGTAAGCCCCACAGGTACATAGGGAGCATAACAACTTGCTGAAGTGGAAGACATGGACCCAGGTAAGAAGCACTAGCCATTCAAGTCATGAATGTACTCCAAGGAAACAAAAACAAAGAGTTGAATGCAATTATCAGGTCAATCCAAGATATAAAAATAAAATTCAGTAAAAGGATAGAATTACTGAAGTAGGGGAAAAAAAGCTAAATTGAAATAATGTTTGACATGAAAAATTCAATAAGCCAGATGAAGAACTTAGTGAAAAGTCTCACCAATAGATTGGTTTAGGTGGGAAGCATAGTATCAGGGCTAAAAAACAATGAAGATGAATTGGATCATTCAATAAAGGTCAATGATTTATTTATTTTTAATGGGATATAGGATATGTGAAACCATTGAAAGAACAGATCTTCAAAATATTGCAATAGAAGAAAAGAATACTGCACCAAGGACATAAAAATATTTTTAATAAAATCATAGAAAGAAAAGTTTCCAAATCTAGAGAAATAGATAGCCTTCCTGGTACAAGAGACCTACAGAACACTAATAAATGGGATCATAACAGAAATTCTGTATGACCTATTAGTTAAAATTCTAAAAACAGGCAAAGGAAAAGGTATTGAAAGCTGCCAGAAAGAAGATTCAAGTAATTTATAAAGACAGACCTATGATAATAATGCCTTCTTATTGTATAGAAACATCTAAAGACAGAGGGATTAGAAAGATATATCAGTAGCTCAAGGAGACCACAGCTGCCAATTCAGACTACTATACCTAGCTAAACTATCTATTAAATTCTACCTTCTGTGGAAAAAATTGACAAGCAAATTTAAGAACATTAAGCCAATTCTACAGATGATACTGGAATGAGTGCAGTATATAGAGAAGGGTCAATACACCAAAGATGATATACAGAACAAATAAACAGTACCAGGACAATTAATCCAAAGAAGTCTAAGAAAACACCACAAAAATCCATAAAATGATAGGAATTAATAGACATCTTCCAATAGTAACCCTGAATATCAATGGTTTCTAATTTCCCTATTAAATGGCATATAATAACATTAAATTTGAAAATTTGGTCCTTCGCCTTCTTGCCTCAAAGAAACATACCTCATCAATAAAGACTGATACAATTTTAGGGTAAAAGGATGGATAGAGGTATGACAAGTAATTGGAACTAAGAAACAAGTAGGCACAGCTAATGTAATATCAGACAAAATAGACTTCAAACCAAAAAGTCACCAGAGATAAAGAAGATGCTCACTTCATACTCATCAATGTAACGATTTGCTAAGAGGACATCAAATTACAAACATGTATGCACCAAATACAGTGTACCCAGTTTTGTGTATATATATACACACATATATATATGTTTAAGAAAAAACACTGCTTGATGAACAGCCACACATTAATCCCAACAAGTGAATACCCCACATTCATCAATAGACAAGTCATCTGGAAAGAAAACTAAGCAGTGAAATACTGGAGTTGAATGGCATCGTAAATCAAATGGACATAACACATATCTACAGAGCATTCCACCCACACACTAAAAATGAACATTCCCAGTAGCCCATGGAACTTTCCACAAAATTAATCACATAGTAGAGCACAAAGCAAGTCTCCAAAATACAGAAAAATTGAAATAATATTCTTCATTCGGTTTTACCAAGTTGAACAAAACCAGGTATTAACAATAAAAGAAACTAAGGAAAGTGGAAAAGGTCGGAAGATTAAGCAACACACTACTGAATGATTTACATATCACTGAAGAAATAAAGAAGGAAGTAGAAAACTTCCTAGAGTTTATTTATTTATTTATTATTTATTCCTAGAATAAAAATGGAAATACAGCCTGCCAAAATTTATGGCACCTATTGAAAGCAGTCCTAATCAGAAAGTTGTAGCTACAGCTATATATATATATATATATATATATATATATATATATATATATATATATATATATATATATAGTTATAGTTATAACAACAGCTAACTTACAGGGGACTTATACTAGAATTGCCGACATCGTAAGTTTTAAAGATCCCAAATCAACAAAATAGAGATATATCTTATGAACTTGAAAAAACAGGAAAAAACTTCCTAAAACAGTATACAGGGAGAAATAATCAAAATCAGGGCAAAAATTAACAAAAAAGCAATGAAAATACAAGGAATTAATGAAACAAAGAATTGATTCTTTGAAAAGATAAACAAAATTGACACACTCTTAGACAAATTAACTAAAATGATGGGAGAAAGATACTCAAATTGATGAAGTTAAAGATGATCAGGAAACATAACAACTGAGACCTATGAAATTTAAGAGATCATGAGGAAATAAAACAACCACTTTGAGTTTTTGTAAATTCCTCATATATTAGATCCTAATCAATTGTTCTGATTATCATAGATTCTGAGGGGACTTTCAAATCATTGTCACTTTTTAAGACCACCATCCTAGTTTTCAGTAGCCTTCAGGAGTCTAGAATATGCCAGCCTCATAAGTGTTCTGACACAGGTACAGAAGAAGACGGTGTTTGAGGAATGCTTCAGCAAAAATAAGAATTATTTTCTTTCTTCAACAGAATATGGGAGGTAGAACTCTTCTCCCTATATGTATGTAGAGATATAAATGTGTATATACTACAACATCTATTACTTGTCAGTGTTTCTCATTGTATAATTTACATGTGATTCTTTTCTGTATTGTGCTGACATGAAGTATAGATTTACAGCATATGCTAGTTTATTTCCTAAAGCAATCTTCATTCTCAGAAGCCTTTAAACATCTATGACTTTATAGATATTACACAACTCTGAGCTAACAGAGAAAGAGTGCATTGGCTCATTAATTGCCAACAAAAATGAGAATGTTGGATGCATGCTACTGTCCTTTCCTCCCACAGAGAAGCTCAGAGTTTATGACTTCCTCCCAATTCTTTGAAACTAGCTGAAAGTAGGACTTCTGGTGAGACAGTGTCTTGAGCTTTTTTACCAGTCTTGATATGACTGATCTAATTTACATGGGATGAAGAAACTGCTCAGTCAATTTCTAGATTTCTCACAATGGTCTGAGTTTACTCTGTTGTTTTTTAATCGGTAGGCCCATGGCCAGGACTCATTTAATCACTTAGTACATGGTACCTTTCTCTATTACTTTCCTGGGTTGTTATAAATAAAGACCAGATCATGTAGCTAAGTAATACACTTGAAAACAGATTTTGAATATGCTTTTGGTTTAAATAGGGATTTAGCTCTACTGCTTGCCACCACCTCAACCACACCTGCCATTATTGGTCCTGAGCAACATGGATCTTTTTCCTGCATATGATATTCTTATCCATATCCACTGAGTTGAACAACGTTACTACTTTTCTAGAGCTTTAACTCTGGCTGTCCTGGAACTCACTCTGTAGACCAGGCTGGCCTTGAACTCACAGAGACCCACCTGTCTCTGCCTCCTGAGTGCTGGGATTAATGGTGTACACCACCACCACCTGACTAGATTATGTTCTTACTTCTTATCTCCTGTATTTGCTTAACATTTGCAGCACTCGACGTCTTGTGTAGTTGCCCATTGTCTGTGAGTATTATGGGTACCTCATTTCCATGTGGGATTTGTGAGTTTTCACTATGGAATGCTTTGGAAGTTTAACTGTGGAAAATCTCCAAAACTTAAAGATTAAGTCAGAATCTTTTTATCTTCCAAATGACCAAGAACAGTATAAATAGGGATTTTATTAATTTTAATCAGTCAGTGTTGAGTAATTTCTTGGGTGACACACACAGCTCCAATCCCTGGCTTTAGCCAATGAATCTTGTTCATTGAAAAACATGCGTTTTGTGTAACTGTCAGATGCTTTTACCCGCAATTCTTGGTATTTATATACAGGAAGATCCTTAACTTCCTTGCTGTTTTCAAAATATTTTTAGGTGCTATCCATCCATAGACCATTGATGCATTTTAGTTTCTGTTTACTAAAGCTATACATACAAAAATAATATGTATGTACACATCTATATGTTTATAGAGATAAATGTGTATACTTTACAATATCTATTGCTTGTCAACATTTCTTATTTTATAGTTTACATTTGGTTCCTATTTACTTTAGTTGAAGAAATACTTTGTAAATATGAAATTACAGAACTGTGCTGAAAAGCAGTCTCTATTCTAAGGGACTATTATATTTAAAAGAGGATCACAATATGTCCCCATCAAATGTCACCTATACTTTGACGATAAACACCACAATAGCCCAATGTAGTATACATTTCAAATAATATTTATGTAACTTGGTGACTTCATTGGAAGGCAAAGATTTGTGATTTTCTGTTTGAAAATACATTTTAAAATCTTCAGGGTAAGAATAAGGTGGGAGGGGAGATTAAAACAAGAAAGAAAGGTAATTACTACTAAAACAATATTTCTCAATGTTAAAAAGTGCTGTTTTAAAGTAATTCCAGGATGCGATGCCAACTTGAACAATGATCTTAAAGCAACCCAAGAACAGTGGCAAAATTGAGCTAAACATTTCAGCCTGTGCACACTGTGAAAAAATTTAAGTGATGTATGCTGAGGATATATCGATGTTCTCAACAAGGCTTGGATTATAATATAGCAGTATCAGAAATAAGATGTCAGCGTCAAGTAGGCATGCTGTAAATGCTGGGAACACTTCAGAAAGGATGTGATTCACAACATGTGATACTGGAAAAAACAAAACGAACAACAAATTAGGTATGGTCTGTTGCCAATAGCTACTGTGCTGGTCCACAAAGAAGACAAAGTGACACTTTTATAGATGCAAGCCTTCCAGACTCTGCAGAGGGAACCATACTGGACATCAGAACCCAGCTCATCTGATTTCAGGTGTTTTTATTAATAAGAAGCTCCTCATGTGTTCTACTGGTAGAAAAACTCTAGCCTCTCATCCGAAGGTCTATTTGCATAATGAAGGGAACCTGTAACCTAGTCTCATCCCACAATCCTTTAGCAGCCAAGCTATGTCACCTTTATGGTGGGGGAACTCAAGGCCTAAGGGATGTGTTCTCTCTTTGTTACTGGAGACTGTGGGAGAGAGGGACATAAGAATTCCTCCAAAGCAACTTTGCCCTTCACAGGGAGCTCTCAGTGAACCACAATGGCTCTGCCAGAGAGCAGTGAGCAGGTGCAGGTCATGAGTGAGCAAGCACCTGTCGTTAAAGCCGACACCTGCCCATAATACAAACTGCCAAGGTCCTTCCCCTAACAATGTACAAAACAATTATTTCATAGTTACATAAACATAACTAGAAATAAACTTCCTCAACAATGATCCCCGCTCTCCACTCTAGGAACCTCTTTCCTCTACTTGTACCACTGTTAAAGTCATACATACGTATTTTGAAGGGGGGAAAAAAAGCATAACAAATGCATTTGTTCCCAAACTAACGATACGAGGAGAGCAGGAAGCAAAAGTCACAGTGAAGGCAGACACGCTAGGAAAAGTTACTCTGGAAGATCCAGAAGTTTCTATGTACACACGTAGTGTTGAAGTTTCTTCACCTTTGACAAAACAATTGTCTTTATTCTGAGGCAAAAACATGTACCCTGCTGGTGTCAATGAAAGCGTTGCATAGGCTAAAAGTACTGAAAAAGGAGAAAATAAGAATGCCTGCTGCATAATTTATTGTTCATTTCCTTTAGACTCTTAAAATTATCATCCATAATCGTGACATCATGATTAATAGCAAAATATGGAAAACGATTCTCCAGTGTGTGAAGGCTGTACTACAAAGGGCTCATTAGCGTGAAGAAAGATGATGATTCATAAAAAAGCTACATAAGACCATATTTAGAAAATTTGTCAAAATATCATCTTTCTTCCTATGTATAATATATTTATGTAAGTGTAACCCTTATGTGAAGGCATTTTCCAAAAAATTGCTTAGAGACGAAAATAGAGGGCAAGAAGCATCAGATGACGAATGACTAGATGACCCAGAAATATTAGTTTCCAAACCACGGCATTAAATATTGAGCTGCTACAAAAATGTACATTATATATTGGTTTTAAAAGACTAAAAGATGTAAACTAAATCTATGAGCCACTATGTATTTGCAAAGAGCACTTCATTTCATTTAAAGTAAAGATATTTTTATTCTCATTTCTGGCCTGATTTATCTCTATTCCCAGAGTCAAAACTGCTGTTCTTGATTTTGGTGCATGGATTTATACTGCTAAACAATGATACTATTTGCTTTGCTATTGAACTGAGTTTTTCTCTGGTAGTGAGTTCTTAAAATGTGTCTGTGAATAATTTGCTTGCTGCTGTTTCTTTCTTGAATACAGCACAATTTAACCATCCCCTCTTTCCTAACATTTTTTGTATTTGTTAATATATAGTATTATTACACATACTGCTATTAACATGATTGTGCATGTTTCTATTTAAAATAAGTTCCTATCATGTATATAGGCAGAAAACGGTGGACCAAGAGTTGTTGGCTTCTTCATCTTTGTGTCCGATGACATATGTGCACCAAATCAAACAATGGAAATCTGTGCACTTCACCTGCCAGCACTTGGTACTGCCAGCCTATCATTGTAACCAAGCTTGTGTGTGACAAATGAGATCATAATGAGACTTTAATTTGCTTTTCCCTGACACCCCTTAGATTTGTCTGATTTTCTGGCCATAGATACTCTACCCAATTTGACATTTTTGTATCAATATGAATGCATTATTTGTTTGTTATATTTGTTTAGATTAAATAAATATCTTTTTCTCACTATGCCAACTTTTTTCCATCCTTCTAATGAAATTGTTGGAAGTTCTTAACTAAAATCTGTCCCAGTGTGTCAGTCTTTGTTTCTCCTAGTCATAATTTGTTCCGTTTCTAATAATAATTCTGACCATAAAGCCCATGAACATAGACACTCATTTTCTCACAGAACAGTGATTCCCATTGCATTTGAGATCTATACTCCATTGGAGGAAGTGTTTGTGTATGCTCTAAGGAGAAAGTCATAGTTAAAATTTTAGATTATTGATTTCATTAAATAATTTTAATTGTGTCAGAACTCTTCATTTAAAGTGTTATCATTCTTCCACTCACTCCAGGGTCACTGCTGTCAAATATTCAGAACATACAGCATCTGTTTTGACATCACAGTCACCATTTTTACATTTACCCAGCCATCCTTCAACATCTTAGCATCTCCTGCCTTACCATTTTTGTTTCTGACAGTGAATCTGTCAGACTGTAATTGTAAATTACAGATTGCAAAAATAGGTTCTAAAAACTCACACCAAAACATCTTGGATTTTACACAACATATCAGTCAACATGAAAATTAATTTTGAGATATATAGCCTGCTTAAAACCGTAGGCTGTAAGTCTAAGAGCAGTTTTGTTTTGTGCGTTCATTTCTAGAATGTTATGAAAAGCACTTTATGAATATGCAAATCAACACAAAGAACAAACTCTTGGTGCCAATGATCATTTTGCTGTCATATGTTTTAGAAATTCTTTTAATTCTTTTCATTGGCCAGTAGATTACTTAGAAGAGTTTTCTTAGCTTTTAAATTATTTGATTGGTTTGGAGAGATAATTTGGAGGTTAAGGACAGTCACTGCTCTTTCAGAGGATCTCAGTGTGGTTCCCAATAACCATGTCAGTAGCTTACAACAACCTGTAACTTCAGCTCTAAGGGACCTGGTTTCATCTTGCTTCTACACGCATACACTCAAATAACACACATACATACACATATAGTTTTAAAATGTTTTGAAAAAGTTTAAATAATTCATCAATCTTCCAAATAAATTTGGCTTTTTAACTCCTTTTTAATTGAGAACAAGCACTGTATCATCTTGTAGATTGTGCTATGTATCCTGTCTAACTTGATAAATGTTCTTTTGATGGTTAAAAGGTAGGTCACTCTGCTGTCATTAGGTGAACTTTTCTCAAATGGTTACTGGGCCAACTTGATTGCTTGTGTCCAGACACACTGTATTCTTTTCTATCTGAGGCAGTCTCTGAAAGAGTGTTGTGTTTCCCTTTTCTCTGTTTCAGTTCTACTATTGTTCTGCAGATTTGAGGTTGTTAGACCTTTATTATTTTGGCTACCTTATTGTTATATATATATATATATATATATATATATATATATATATATATATATATATATATATATATATATATTTTATTCCTGTTATACATTAGGATGAATCCTTGATTACAATTAACACACTGCACCCTTATACTTCATTGGCATTTTATGAGAAGTTTAATAGTCTCACCAACATACACACACACACACATACACACACGTACATACACACATACATACGCACACACACATACACACACACACACACACACACACACACATACACACACACACACAATCACCTTATTTAATGAGTCTTTTTTTGTATTGGCAGCTTCTAGTGAAAGAATTTTAAAATATATCCCATTTTTTTTCCTCTCTTTTTAATGTCATTTCTGTCACAGATTTTACTTCTACACTGGAAAAGTTTACAAAAGATTTCAAATACAATAAATGTGTACCCATTTAGATATCACATCTAGTGTTCTTAGTGAAATGGAATTTGAATTTCCTTTCTAGCACCTGAAAAATTTCATAAATGATTATTTCAGTGGTGGTTTCTCAATGAATAGTTTCAACTTTAGTTTATCTGGAAAAAAAAAAAGTACTTCTCCTTCACTTTGGAGTTAAATGTGTTGGTCAATATATCCAGGTTCATATATGTTACTCTTTTATTACTGAAAATGTTTTGCTCCAGTTTTTTTAAATGTGAAAATTCAAAGAAATTATTTTCAACAAAATACAGAATATTTATAACATAATGTATAAATGTGCCTTGTAGTTTTACATTTTCTGAGAAATATTCAGAGTTAAATCTTGTTCCCTCTTGATGTTAAAACTTGTTAATTGAATTATCTGGAACTTATGCTTTCTTTCTCATACTTCAAATATTATCTGAATTCTGTGAAAGAAATACACTCTGAATACCTGCCTAATGCTTGGCACTGTCCTAAATATTATCACTGGAGGTGGATGCAGGGGAAAAGAAGTCTCTGCCCGAAAGAACTCACACCTCAGTGAGGATGTGCACTAAAAGAAATAAGTAAGCCAATAAACATGTACAAAGACAAATCCAGCCACCTTGATTAGCAACTGTCTTTTAGTAATGATTGTCTAATAGTCTTTCCGTCTGCAGTGTTTGTCTAGCTTTTACAAGCCACCAATGTACTAAGGTCATTCTCAAGCTATTGATCACTTTCCAAGCTATTAAGAAACTACCACGAATGCCCATTTCAGCTTCCAGAATTTTGTTTTAAATTGGGTTTAATCCTCTGAAGTTCTTTAATTTGTGCCCAAAATTTTTAAGCTTAAAATCCCTTCTTTTTTTTTTCAGCTCTCAAGTCTTTTCATCAGAATTTAGAGGATTCACTATATTGCTAGAAAAACAAACACAGGATTTTGGGGCAATGTTGTACAAAGGTATACTTCCAGCTGTCGATCAGAGAGTTGGGAAGATAAAAAGTCAAAATCCAGCCTAGGCTTCATTAGAAAACCCTATCTCAAGAAAAAAGAATACTAATTTCCATGAACATTCCCAGTATTTTAAAATATTATGCCCGCCCCTTTCCACAGTCTATTCTAAGCAGAACTCATGCATGAGTGCTTGCGCGCACACACACACACACACACACAGATCATTATCTCTACATTCTACCATCCATTAGAAAGTAAGGTGAACTATCACCACTAAATTTTATTAAGGAAAAAAAAATTATGAAATACTTGAATTCTGGCTTGGGCAATCCATTTACCATGAAGCATTAAAAACTTACTGTAAGACTGAACTTTAGAATAATTCTTAGAATAAATATTATTGCAGAAATGTTTTGATTACACACTCATTCACTCCAAACTTTACTGCCTCTATCCCTTCACATATTCAGAGAGAATTACTGTAGGCATCGGGAAAATGAGCTTTAGTGGAAAGGGAAGTGTGGCATGAGCAAGGCGTTACCAGGCAAGGGAGTAAAAGCTATGCCAAGTCACAGTTGCTTCATTTCGAGCCCTCCACGTGGAAATCCAGCATCCACTCCCCTGCCCACCCATTTCACCTGCCTCTAACCTTCTAGTTAGGAAAGTGATTTCTTTTTAAAATGTATAGCGCATCATTTCCTAACCAATATTGATCTCTCTGATCTTTGCTCCATCAGTCTGTTTATTATCAAGATCAATACATTTTCAAATGCAATACATTTAATTAAATCATCCTGGAATTCTGCATTTCCAGTCAGAGAATGTTCATATACTGTCTCAAAAGATAGTCGCTTCTGGATGTCACCCATGGAAACAGTAAATGTATCATCAATGTAGTGTGTGTGTGTGTGTGTGTGTGAGAGAGAGAGAGAGAGAGGTAGAGAGAGAGAGGTGGTGGGGAGAGAGAGAGAGGTGACTGAGTAAATAAATAAGGAAGTACTATAACTATACTCTGGTTTTGTTGTTGATGAGCATTTTATGCAACAAATAGAGAAAATGGTTAGGTGATAACATGAGCAAATCATGGAATTCCCCAGTCAGCTTCGCAGGAGAAAGAGTGGGGTTTGGATTAGTAATACTGTGCTTAAAGATTGCATAATTTTAAAGGTGTGTGGATATGAATGCTTTGATAAAAGTTACCATCTGAACTCAGGGGATACTTGAATGATTTATCTGTCACCCAAACCTAAGGGAAACCTTTGTAAAGGAAAAAAAAATCTCCACGATGACATTTCTCTGGCCAAAACCATTCAACTTGAGAAAATGTTCCTGCCAAAGTTAAATCAACTTTCAGCACTTTCTAAATGTCAGCCGTTCGCTTAGTAGTTATAAAGAAATGTGTGCACTAACGACATCTACTTCTTGTGCGGTATTGTTTTGCCTTTGTTCCTTCAAAATTTATACTAGTACAGCTTGAATTAAATTTGCTAATTACTTTCTGCTTAATTAGAAATTTTTGATTATGAGAACAGTCTCAGAAAGTCATTAGGGTAGCAAACTCAGTAATTTTATTGAACAAAGGCCCAGTTTATGTTGGCTAGACAGTTATGCTCAAAACAGTATTTAGTAAGTGGAGCGCCTAGCTAAATTTTCTAAAATCAAGTTAGAAACAATTGGCCCAACTTCGAGATATATATGACAAATTCCATATTGATATTATTCCCAGAAGGTCAGAAGGCATAATGTATAGGTGATGTAACATTTCCATAATTGTCAGCCACAGATGGAATGGTTATATTTTTATAACCATGACATTCCGTAGTAACAAAGCAAGTACGCTAAAATTTTCACTAAGCATTAGTTTCTGTTCATGTATTCTTTCCAGTAGTTTCATGTTTGCTCTGGATTTCCAACTGTCTTTAACATTTAATTTTTATGCAAATGTTTCATGGAATTTCCATAATACCTTTTCGTTTCCTTTCCACATTCAATATGAGTTTAAAGAAAACTGATTCTTTAAGAGTCTAATATGACAAACTACCCAGATTAACATGTAAGTAAAAGGCCTGGACAGTAACATAAAAAGGTATACCTAATAGACACGTACGAGGACTTGTCAGTGCAGGGTTCACAGGGAATGTTCTCCAGAACAGACTACACATCAGGACATAAAATAAGCTTCAAAATTAATGAAGACATTGAGTCTACTGAGATGACTCAATAGCTAAAGGAGCTTGCAAGTCTGAAGACCTGAATTCAACACCCAGATCCCAATGTAGAGGGAAGGAATCAATTTTACAAAGTTGTCCTCTGACATTCACATGTAGGACATGGCATGTGCACGTCTACACTAACACACTAAATTATATACCTGTATCTATGACCCCCTTCTCTCTCTCTCTCTCTCTCTCTCTCTCTCTCTCCATATATATATATATATATATATATATATATATATATATATATATATATACACCATATATGTACATACACACATACATACATATATGGTCATTAAAAGTATATTCTTTCACTACAATTTAACTAAATGAAAATAATTATCAGCAAAAACCGGGGCAATTCAAATATATGAAAAGTTAATGAATTTTGTCTTTTATACCCTTTAAAAATCATTTTCTTTGTCCTCAATAAATAGCATTTAAAAATAAAAAAGAAATTAGGAAAAGCAAGGAGATGAATGAAAAAAAAAAAAAAAACATAGAACTTTAACCAGGAATCTAAAAACGTCTATAAGAGAAAAATTTCTAGTACGAAATGCTTATTTCTTTCAATGACAAAGTCACTCATCTCTCTAGATAAAGGAAATAAAAAGCAATGAAACCTAAATTTAAAAACTTAAGTATAGAAAAAGATTAAAAATGAACAAGTGAAAAAAACTAGAAATAAACAAGAATGGAAATATCTAAGGAATAAAGATGCAGTTTGACCGCTCGACCATTTCCAAAACTTCAATAGTAGACTCCCCCAACCCAGAGCCTTTGAACTCCCCAGACATGCATTTCCCCCAACCCCCCACCCCTAGGTTTACAGTACTGAGCATGAGTTCTGTCCTGCGGAACAGCTCTCAGATTCAGCAAGAAAGCTATTGGCTGCTCCGTAACACCCATGCCAAATACCGCACTGGGGGTGTTTCTAATAGAACGTGTTTTGTATAATGTATACGGATGCTATTCTGCAGAAATATTTACTCCGGTCCTCTAGGTGGCAGTAGAGCAATAGGTTGTTTTTAATACATTCAGACATTTTGTCTGTTAATGGTTGCCAAGAACCTATTGATGGGAAATCCTCTGTTTCTTTGTATTGAATCCGGATTCAAGCATTAGTCACCCTTGTGTTATGCGATTCCCATAAATTTTCTCTTTTTTTCAGTTCCTGTTACATTTAGCTTCTACTACTTGGAATCTTAACTTCAAGTGACTAGAGGTGTAAAGCAATGCCTTCTTCCTCTGCAGTGGTCTTTGCATGGTCTCTTTCAGAGCTTAGCCTCCTAAAGCTTGATTATTTCAGAAGCCCCAAATGCATTTTGGTCTCATGGTCCATGATATTCTAGAAAATGCCTAATTACATTTGCCTCTTCACCTCATGTATCTTTTTTCCCCCTAAATACTCACCCTTCTGCTTCTTCCAAGGAAATGTCTTAAGATGTTTTCAGTATCCCATGGGAAAGTGTTTTATCCTAGGGTGTGTCTCCAGTATACAGCTTTTCTAGTTCTGGCTGCTTTGTCAGCTCAATGCCCATACCTTCCAGCATGATTTGTTTACAAACAAATCACCAAGTGGAATCTATCTCATGTTAGTTTTCTGTCTTCAGAAGGAGCATTACTCTCCGTTAATGGAAGGCATTATTCTTAAGGTGGCATTAGATTTCAGGGCTGGAGATAGTTCAGAATGCATATAGCCCTCGCAGAGAACCTGAGTTCGGTTCCCAGCACTGGCATCAGGTAACTCACATTCACCTGTAGCTTCAGCCCTCTGCTTGGCACCACTGGTACACACGCACACACTAACACTCACACACAAACACATACACATAATTAAGAACACGTTTTTACAAAATAAAATAACTTTGGAATTCTAGAAATACGTATGAGAAGAAATTATAGATGCTATACCAATATATAGTAGTTAAAGAACAGTACATTGTACCACGGGAAAAACGTGTACAGGCAAAGACAGTACTGAAAAAAAATGAGGGCAAAAAAATCTAATGGAAGAATATGCAAATTGCTATTGTAGAAGTTGTCCTTGTGAACTTACATACCAAATTAAAGAAAATGGGTTGTTCTACTCTTCAGAGTTATCTTCATCTAAAAACCGAGTATTTTGGAGGTAAGATTTGTCAACAAGGCAATACTCACAGAGTTAGCAAATTTAACATATGCATTTCATCACAGTGGTATTTCCTTAGTTGCCAATGAGGAATCTCTTTTAAAAATTAGATGGCCTGCATTACTTTCTATCTCGTTAAGTTACTGAATTATTTATTTTGTATTCAATTATTTATGTTCTATTTATCCAAGCAGCTATTATTGCTCATTAATACATTGTTGACTCAGGCCAAGGAAGTTCATGTTCAGCTTGGAATGAGGATATTCCGGTTCATTATTTTCATTCAAGGATGTAATAGGCATATTTCTTTATCACAAATAATTTTAAATCAATCATCTTCTATTTCTTAATATTTGAATAAGTGTTAATTACAGAAATAATACAGCTTATTAATAGTAAAATAAAAATGTCCCCACAAGCACCTCAAAAAAATCCCTTTTCATATTTAAGCTTCCTTATAGAGTCTTCAAAGAGCTCACAATTTATTGATACACAAGGTCCCTATCAAGTTGTTTCTTGTTGGTTTACTTAACAACTGCCATGGCTGAGCTTATGGTCAACTTGCAACTTTTATAAATCACAAATAATAGCTTACTGATTTCAGGGCAATCAGTGTAGGAATTGTGTAGGAATAAAATATAATTTCAAATCTTTGTATATGTGCCTCTGTTACGAAGACAAAACTCTCCTTTATACGTTATTATTCTTATCATACTACATGAAATAATGGGTGGACATTTTTTTGCACCTCCACTCAACATATAAAAGACTACATGTGTACAGCACCAATAGAAACTACCAATCTAAGCTCTGTCTTCTTGGCAACACGTGGTGGTCTATACGTAACTCAGAGTAACAATGCATGAGATGACATTTGTATCTCCAACCTAATATACATCACATTTATTCATAGTTTAGGTTTTGTTTATTTTTATTGCAGTAAAATACACATAACAAAATCTCCATTTATAAGTTTTCATAAGTCACCCTATGATAATGAACACACATCACGACTTTCCTTTGCACAAATTTTTTAATACACCATTTGCAAAATCAACACCCTCCTTTCTGTCTTAAGGGACTTGCCTGTTCTCGAAAGCTTATATACATAGAACTTGGGTTTGCCTCCTTTCATATCGCATATTATTTTCAAGGATCATCAACACTGCATGCATCATAATAGAATTTGTTTCTATAAGGATGGAAAGTGCTGCATTGTGTGCATAGCCTGCATTTAATTTATCCGTTTGTTACTCAGTGGATGCTCAGCTTGTTTCCATCTTTACCCATTGTAAAGAATGCTATGACTACTGGTTTGCAAAAGCCCCTTAGGTCCATATTTTCAATTTGTTTGTAAATATACTTAGGAGTAGAATAGCTGGACCATATGGCAAAAATATTTTCAACTTTTATAAAAATACCAAAAGGCTTTCCATCTTATTAAATTGGAAAAGGACTCTAATCCCTTCACATACTTACAATTCTTATTGGGCTCTTTAGGAGATACCCTGATCATCGTGAAGCACGTCACACTCATGATTTTGATTTGCTACTTCTCTCACTAATGATATTGAGGATTATTTTATGTGTTCCCTGGCCATTGTACATCTTCTTTGAGGTGGTATCTATTCAAATCTTTTGGATGACAGAGGTTTTGTTTTGTTTAATTGTGCTTACTGATAAACTTCATGTGCATAGGAAAATGCTGGCACTTAGCACATATTAATATTGTTGTTAAATGAGCCCTTGAACAAGACAAATAGACCAATTTTCACTGGAAACCATAATAAACACACCATATGTGCACTCATGCATACACACACACACACATGCACACACACAAGGCATTTAGGATTGAAGCAAGACTTGGATTGTTAGAAGAGAGAGGTGTATTTGAGAAGGAACCACACATGTAAATAATGTCCTCACCATAGCTCAGTGGTGTAGCCAGATACTGTGCAGTGCAGAGAAATTGAAGGACCTAGGACAAGAGTCTGGCAGAAGACAGACCATGAAAGGCCATGAATCTAGAATGTGATATTTGCAACCCTTTCTCTGTAAATAGATTACAAATGTAGCAGTGCAGTTTGTTTTTGAGGGAACTGGAGGGAATTACGTCTGGAGGCACAGTTGACAGAGCTGAGAGACAGATTCACATATGGAGATTTTAAACACCTGAAAGCCAAGCCAAGCATTGTTTTAGAATATGGAGTAATTCAGTTCAGTAAAAGGAACCCAAAGCTCCTCCATAAACACATCTGAGCCTATGCCATCTGACTTCAACACATTTCTAAGACAGAGAGGGTCACCATCTCTTCAAATTCTGGACCTGTGAGTATTTAGTCTTTAAAAGCATGAGAGAATAAGGAACACTTCCTTACTTAGTGAGACCTGAGACTTTTCCACCCCCATGCTCGCTTTCTTCTTTACCCTTTACTATGAGCCCTTGGGAGAGTCACATCCACCCACATGTTCACTAAATGATTTTGAGTACTGGGAAATTAATCTCTAATTGGTGTAACAGCAAATACAGACCTTAATCTCAACCCTTCCCCAGTAAAGCTCTGTCTCTCAAAGATGCAAAAACAAAGCAATGAGACACAGTAAATAATCCAGAAAAAGGATTATATATGATAAATACTGAGGATATGATAGAAATAGCAACAGAAACATGAAAACTGGGGCACTGTTACATACTTTAATGACTTCTTAAACACGGATAGAAATATGGGAAGAAATACTGTTAAACCTCTTAAAAATTTAGAGTTGTGACTGCAAAGATGGTCGAAGATAAGCGAGCAGAATACTTTCCTAAGCACAGGAAAGGGAACAATTTCTGTAAACAAGTAAGGAAATAAATTTAACCACACTAACTCTGAAACATGTAATCCAACAGCAAATACCAGACACGGTTAAATATAGAATGACACATTTAGCGGAGATACCTTAGTGTTGGAAACTAACATGAAACAAAAATAGAAATGCTCTGGCAGCTTTCAGTAAAGCATAAAAAATGAATTACGTGAAAATGAGAGAAGGAGTAAAGAAGAAATTCCAAGGTGGGGCAGGCCATAGGCTAATGACCGTTTGAATATGTCATCTTTATTAATATAGAATCACAAACTAAGAGGAATCGAGAATTTAGAGCTTTGATAGCGGCCAAAATAAAATACAGAAAAAATAATAATGTAAAAGGAAATAATGAGGCTCAAAAAATATTGTGGAAGAGAGGCAGAAGGACTAGACAGCCAGAGATCTCACCTATGATGAGAGCGTATCTTCAATATTTGAAAAGGAAGCTGCGGCCGTGAAGATTGATTGACACCAAGCAGTATGCTAACATGTTGACATCTTTCAAGGTCCCACCCCTCGATGAAGAGCTACAGGCAATTAGTGGCTGCTGAGAGAGAGAATCTGCCTTCCCCAGAGATTAGGCTCCTGACCAGTTATCTAATCCCTAGTGACTGGCCCTAAACATATATAAGAGAAACACTAAATAGATTTAGCAGCCAGTGTATATGTGTGTGTGTGTGTGTGTGTGTTTGTGTGTGTGTGAATAATGATGTAAAAATAAGAGATTATGAATTTGTAAAGGAGTGAGGGTGACATATGGAAGTCCAATGGGAGAGAAGGAAGGAGAAATGATATGATTGCAGAATTAGTACGTGACATTCAAAAAAAAAAAAGTAAATAAAATTTTAAATTTAAATAAAAGAAAGGAGAATATATAATTCAGTTGTGTAAACAGTTTCTATTGTAAGTGTTCCCCAAAAGCTCATGCCGTAAATATTGGTCTTGGCCTCAGCACTTTCAGGAGTTGGAGCCAGAAGAAAGGGACACATTCCTGCCGTGGACAGGGCAGGCATCTGAGCCCCTTCTTCATACACCCTTTCACTCCCTGGCCACACAGTGAGTGGCTTTGCCTCAGCTCATACTTCCACTTGTGTGCTGCCTTGCCACAGGACCAAGGCAACACACTCAGGAAAGTATATACTGACACCTCTGCCTCTGTTAGGCAAAACTACACCTTTCCCTTTATGACTTGATTGTCTCTGATATTTGCCATGTGAACAAGGAGGTAACAAACACCTTTTTAGTCAAATGGGAGGACACAGGAATTCACATGCCCTTTCACAGGAACGTGAGTAGGCACAGGGACAATCAGTACATCCTAATGGAAGCTGTCCCTGATCCTCACCACAGACCATGTAGGCCTGGAGAAACTAGAAAGTAGGCTGAGAACCCAGAGCAGGAGATGTACAAGGAGCAAAGATTCACATGAAGCAAAAAGATATATAAAGGGTGTCCTGTTTCATTGCTAATAAACTATAAAGAATCCATCCAGATCCATGCAGAATGGATGTACACAGGTTGAGTTTATAAAGCTACAGTTGAGTTTATAAAGCTTTATAAAGTTTACAAAAGAAAACAAATTTAAAATATCTTGTGAAATTGAGTACATAGGAACACACTGAATGGCACTACAGAAAAAAAAAGTACAATAAGGGCTGGAGAGATCGCTCAGTGGTTAAGAGCTCTGGTTGCTCTTCCAGAGGACCCAGGTTCAGTTCCCAGCACCCACATGGCAGCTCACAACTGTCTGCAACTCCAGTTCTGGGAGATCTGACATCCTCACACCAATGAACATAAAATTAAATTAAATTTAAAAAAAAAGAATTACAGAAAAGCATGTACTATGAATACAGATGTGAAAATTCCCAAAGGAACAAAACCCTAGGAAATGGAATTTCGAAACACATAAAATGGCATTATTCATTATTACTAAGATGAATTTATCTCAGGAATGAAACATGCAAAACTGAATTTAGACAGCATTGTTTTAGTAGAATCTATCTATGATGCAAAAACAGCACTAGGATAACAATAGCCAAAAGCTCTCAAAATAAAAAAATTAAAAAAAAAACACTTAACAAATAAAGAAGAGAAAATGTCAAGCTTTTTGTATTTATGTTTTAAGCATAAACAGCATTAATGTAACTAACAGCAAAAAGCGAGTTGCCCTCCAAATGTGGAAAACAAAAAATGGAAGGCTCTTCTTACTATTGTATTTATTCATTATATTAAAGCTTCTAGCCAAGGCAATTAAACAAGTGGAGGGGTGGTAAATAAATTGCATTTATGTTGCTGAAGAGGTAAGAAAATTATCTTTATTCAAAGACAGCATAAATAAAAAAAGCAGATAACTAAAACAGGGAGAACAAGCAAGTTTACCGATATAACACAACAGAGAACCAACGTACAAAGATCCTATCTTAGTTACTGTCGTACTGCTATGAAGGATAATGCACTAATGTCAGCCATCACTCAATAGTAACCACGTTCCTAGAAAGGCAAGCCTTTGTTGAAGTCCATATGGAAACACAAGGAATAATAGCACAAGCAATCTAGAAAAAAAAAAAGAACAGAGTTGAGGATATACACTTCCTGATGGTAAAACTTGCTACAGTTTTTACAATAAAGATGGTATGACACTGCTGGATGGAATAGACTATGCTCATGAAATCCACACACCACACCCATGTGTTGACATATATACATACGTATCTCACATGTTGAATGTATCACCTTTCTTGATTATAACCATTCTGACTCAAATGAGAGACAATCTCAAGGCAGTTTCAACTTGCATTTTATGGAGGAAGGTTCTGGATCGAGGAAGGAGAGAGAACAAAAACTAATGACCCATATATGTGAACACACGATGACAGCAGCCATTATTTTGTATGGTAAACCTTAGACATAATCTTAAGAAACCACCATGGAATATCATTTTCTGGTCTATTTGTATGGCTAGGCAGAGTAACATGGATTGCCAAGGTCTAGAGAAATTAGGATCCAAATCTATTGATGGCAAGGATGAGAATCAGTGAAGTCACATTGTTGAACAGCTAGCCAGTTCTTCTAAAGACTGAATGCAGATACAGTGTTATCTAGAAATCCAACCTCTGGGTGTCCACAGAAATAAAAAAAGAAATTTATTCGAATATGTACAATGAGTACTCATAAGAATAGTGTTTTATAATGGTCCAACTTAAGTATGCACTAGCTTTGTATTAAAAATGGATGAACAATGTATAGCGTACCCAGTCAGAAGAATATTGCTTATTCCTAAAAAAGAAATAAAGAGCTGACATATGCTCAGAGAGGATGATCTTTAATATATGATGCCAGAACATACACAAAAGAGATAAGATGCAATATCGTGTATTTCCATTGGAAATTGAACATCCAGGACAGACACATCTATGAGAAAGAACAACATTAGAAATTATCATAGTATACCAACGAGTGGATAGGAAGGAGTCATACAGAGCGGCTGCAACAGACCTGGAGCTTCCCTCCGGGCAGCTGACTGAACAACCTTAAGAATTTCTTTTAAAGCAATCATGTACTTTTGAAAAACAAGAAATTTTGCACTATGAAATAGCTAGGAGGAGCTGGAGAGATAGGTCCGTGGTTAAGAGGCACTGACTGCTCTTCCAGAGGTCCTGAGTTCAATTCCCAGCAACCATAAAGTGGCTCATGACCATCTATAATGGGATCAGATGCCCTGTTCTGGCATGAAAGTGTACATATAGACAGAGTGCTTAAATAAATAAATAAATAAATAAATAAATAAATTCTGGGTTTGCTTCATACATTGAATGGAAGTTAGGGTGGAATTGTGGATAAGGAAGGATTTGAAATTGTTAGTCACGTAAGAGAAATAGAACAAGGCAGTATAAAGTTAGCAAACATCAAAGAGCACAGTGCCATTTAGGATCCTTTCAATTAATCAGTTAATATTTAATTTAGTCTACCAATTTATTTTTAGTTCTTATTCTATTACAACTCAATTTACTAAAAGTAATTTCTTATGCACACTTTCTTTAGTGGCTTTAAAAAATCAATTGCATTTTCTTATTCTTGGGCTTAAACTTTAGGTCATTCATATTAATTTATTTTAATTAACCAAAAGAGGGATTTAATAGCATTAATTTGTCTGAACACATATTTGAGCCTCATTTAATAGTCATTAGTAGTCTCTGCTATCATAAATATGTCAATATTTTTAATTCAGTTTATTACAGCCCCCTTGATATGTGTATTGATTTTATCTCTGTTGTAACCAATGTATTACTTCATAATTTTACTGAATAATTTTGCTAGTGTTGTAAAAAACATAAATCACAAATCATAATTCATAATAGTTTAATAAGGTGATAGCACCATAGTCAGAGAACATAGCTTTTATAAGCTTTTATTCTTTTCACCGTGGCCGACTTTTAGAAACCTCCAAATGCATTTGATTGTCGTTTTAAAACAAGACATTTGTGTTTCTAGAATAGAAAAGTCCATAGAGTTATAAAAATAAATCCTATGTATTATCCATATACCTCAGTCTTATGTTCATATGTTTGCTCTTTCAACTTTGATTGTGACATCACACAATATTTAATGAATGACTCATATTTTTTTTCCAAAATATTTTCTTGACTATGAAATAATAAGATTTCCTCTTTTTTTTTGTCATCAAATAGAATGCATTCCAATAGCCATGCATTGTCCTGTTGTGTGGTGGATGAGTGCCCTCTGTAAGTCTACATTTGAGGTCAGGTCCGCTTCTGCCATAGCTTCCAGAAGATCTAGCCAACTCCTACCCTGTTGCATAGTCACGTGTTTCTTAACCCTCAGTGAGGACCTCTTGGATACTCAGCTATTTATGCCTGATAAAATTACAAGCGTACTCAGGCTTTCTATTGCTCTCTTTCCTTTAAAAATCGGGACAAAATCCATGATTTTGATCATTACCCCTAAATGTGAGCGCTCCAATCTATGTGAACACCCCGCGCGAAGCCTGATTCGCTTGTTCCCCTATGCCCTGCTGCGTGCAACAGTGACTTCATTGGCAAACATAAGCACAATTATAAAAAAATAATGGATTGGAAACATGATTTTGAGCATCCTGGCTTTTAATGAGTTGCAATAGATTAATCCTTGCATGTACTTATAGAGTGTCAGGATCAAAACTGCCATTGAGTGGGGAAACTACAAGTGAAGACGGAGGGATAATAACTCCAGCGTCTACAGCAAGCCCACTCTCAGTTTTCCTCCTCAGTACAATCCAGCTAGCATGTTCCTGTTCATCTGAGCCTCTGTCAGGAATCAATCCTGCCTCATTAAAATGATGGGTAGCCAAAGAAGATGTTAACATGACAGACAGAGACTATAGAGTGACAGTTATCTAAGTAATGAGTTCTATGCTCACCGACCTCACAAAAGAAATCTGGTAGTGGTTGTATGAGGGTAAAGACTGTGCTAAAAGTATACTGTATGAAAAAAATCAAAGAAAACCATTTTTTTTTTCAAAAAAAGTGCTTTTTCCAAAGGAGGATGTTTGTGGAAATACCATAAGGCAAAAGGCTGCACAGTGAGTACCAGTTCGGGTACACAGCTAAATGTACACGAGACTAACGGGCGAGCGGTTACATTCATTCCATTTTATTCTGTATTTAATCAAGAACCAATGATGAATGCACCCCTCACCACGGTTTGTTTGTTTGTTTCTTTTTTCTAAAATTTGCACTGCTCACTTTTAATTTGGAGGAAAGTAATTAAACCAGAACCTTTTGCACTGAGAAAATAGCGTTCATGCAGACTAGGAAAGCCTTTTGATTGGACAGAATGGCTTCAAGGCATGGAGTCCTACTTCTCTGTGTTTACTCAACTCTAGGCAAAACTGTTTCCATAATTACCTCATTCAATAAGACACAGATGGCCCTTCCTGAAGGACAGTGGTGTTAACCCTCATGGAGGCTGACACTGCTAACTCCAGCTTCCCCAGGTTTCCTCTGGAATAGCCCTTCCTAACCCTTAGCTCCACAGCCCATAATAGGGTCTCTCTTGTAGGTATTTAATAAAAAGAGAAAGGCTCTCTGTCTACATTCTCCCTGGTGTCTTTCCCCAGCTCTGGAAAATGGATTTATTAAAGTTTTATATGCTGTTAATGCAAAGTGGCAGCGAAGAAAAGGAAAATCATAAATCAACTCATGTTTATGTCATTTTTTCCTACAGAATTCTCCAAGTGATCTTCTTAGGAATGATGCTCAAAAGCACAGCTGACCAACTTAGAACCTGCATGTATTTTGGATTAAATTGCACCACAAAATAATAATATTTACCAGTTATTTGTATAAATTATATATGGGAACTCAATACAAATATAACTTCTGGAATAAATACAGTAAAATATATATGCGGATGTTCAGAAACACGTACTGTGAGCCCACCACAGCCTTGACATCTATGCCTGCAGATTTCTGCAACCTTGAACTGAAACCATTCTGAAGTGTCAAGGTATAGGTGGCTTATGCTGTATGTACTTAGTCCTGAGGTGACTGTATCTGCACTGAATAAATTAAGCTTTTGCTAGTCAGTATCCCTTACACAATACACTGTAACATTATTTATATACATTCATGTTGCGTTTAATTTTATAAATAATCAAGAGAAGATGTAAATTACACAGGAGAATGGATACAGGCTATAAACCAAAAGTCAGCTATTCTATCTAAGGAATTTAAGCACCCTTGTCTTTTGATATCTACAGGGGACCAGACATCAATCTAAGTGACAACAAAGAATGGCTGTGTGTGTACACACACACACATACATGTGTATGTAAGCAGTACTTGTAACTTTCAGTCTTGCCTATTTCTGTCCACTGCCTCTTTTAAATGGCGTCTACCTGAAGTATGGTGGATATGAGGACCAAGGATGACTACTGAAAAAAACAGATAAAACCTTCCCAATGTAGTGTCTTTGAACTAGTGAAAGAAGAAACAATAAGCATTATTGACTTTAGTTAATAGGAAGTTATAGAGAAACGTGCAGGATAAACAAAACAGGAGTTACACTTTCAAACATGAAGATCAAAGTAGCTTTTATTGGCTTGATACTTGATACTTTAAAAAGATCTCAATTTTGAAAGTTTCATACACGTATATGGTAAAATATGATCATATTCACCACCATTCCTCATTTCCAACTTCCCACATAGCATCCCCAACTTTATCATCCCAACTTCATGTCCTTTCTGTCTTAGATAACTAACAAAATCCAGTTAGTGCTGCGTGAGTGTGGGGCCATTCACAGGCACATGGGGGAATATTCCAGTGGAAATAGCATCAAAAAAAACCCCTAATTCTCCCTTTCTTAGCAATCGTCAAGTGCCAGTAGCTCCCCAGTAAGAGATGGGCCCAGAGATCATCTATTCCAACTATTCTGGAATATGGCTGGCTTGATCTTGCACAGGTGTTATGCAGTAACTCCCCTCAGTGAGTTCAAGAGTGCATAGCCATGTAGTTCAGAAGACTGCATCCCACACTCACTCCACATTTTCCAACTCTTATTTTCTTTCCATTTCCTCTTCTGCAGTCCCATTTAGGGCAAAGCACTCAGTCTTCTCAGCATCTTGACCTGTTACACATCTCTCCATTAACTATTGACCACTCCAAAATAACACTTCACTGACCAAGACTGAGAGTAGCCTTGGTTTATGGGTATGGACATAAATATTAGGAAGGTAAGTCGATATGATATTTCAGAATATTGTACATTGTGTAACAAGGTATAAATATCAAACATCTTCTAGGCTCACTCTGCAATCCACATCTAAATTTACAGATTGCTATACTGAGAAAAAGAGCTGTTCCACAGTACCTCTTGACTTTCACTTCCCCTATTCCAGGAGTTTTATTTAGTTTTTTTTTTCTATCTGCTTTTGTCGTATATATAGTACATTATTTTAAATATCTAACTTTGATTCTAATTTTTCTTTTAATTGTTTTACTAATCATCATTTTTCTATATTCTCTTTGCTTTAAAAACTTTTTTTTTTTGCTTCGGAGTTTAGTTTGTACATCTTGATTCTCTACAAATACCTCTTACCTTTCATTTTACTGGTACATAATATGGTGGCTCATCAAGGAAGACACAAAGGCTCATCTCTTCCAGACCTCAGCAGAGGGAATCACCATCCTGGCCAGTGCCATACGGGACAGTGGTACCTCAAGCATCTGAACTCAGGTGTTTTTAATGATTCAGAACTCCTCAGGTGTTCTACTGATAGCACGTGCAGATCAGGAGCAATCAAACATCCCCCACATAAATCCAACACATGCAGACAATACAAATGCCAAAACCTAGGCAGCCCTCACCTAATAGTGCACAAACCAATTATTTTATACATAACTCAAAATAAACTTCCACAACATTTCTCTACACTTAAACATCAAAAACTATTTTTATTAGACACATTAGTGACTTCACCAGATGACTTTTTGTTTTGTCTTAGTATGAGTAAGAAAGCTTTGTACATGAAAATCACTTTTCTGTTGAAAAGGCTAAGGAAATAGTTATGTAGATAGTAAAGTGGCTTTGACTTTTAAGTCTTTGCTTTAGAACTCGTGGTTAAGCAACAATACAAAGATTCTTGCTACACACTCACCAGAGCACACTTTATTTACAACAGCAATACCGTGCAATACACTTTGAGAGAAGTTTAGTTTTGGCAATGAGTATCTCTTGCCTCTGTCTGAATGAAGAGGGGTGTCAAATGGAGGAGAACCCACGAGGTCTCTACTTTAATACATTTAATAAATTCACCAGAATGAATCTCCAAGTCACTATGTGTCTGACTTGATGTGTGTTTCAGAAAAAAAAAAAATGGCAAAAACAGAAAGGAAGGCATGAGCTAATTTTCACTCCACGTGTCTTCCTCGGGTGGTTTCTCAATTAAAAGATGCCATCTTTCAAGCTTTCTTATTTCTGCTGTCACCTTTGAACTCACCTAACTATGTATCCCCTGTAATTAAGTCTTGGTTGTCAGTAGATACTCAGAATAAAAATACTTTCCTTTCTTCATACCTTATTGGATGTATATCACTAATTGATATAACTGCTCTTACTTCACTGAATTGAATATTGTATAAGAGAAAACACTTGACATTTTTAAATAACTTCCTATTATTGCTCAACCCTAAATTTGATAGGTTAGACTTCTCATTTGATTTGTTTGGTTGTTGTTGTTTGTTTATAGAACGTCACATGCAGTTATCTATTTACACAAATTAATATTCAGGGCACTTGAACCCTAACTAGCTTTGTGTTAATGAGGGAGATGGAGCCCAGTAAATAAAAACACACACGCATTTCTCTACGGTATCTGACACAGACAGGCAGTTTCTGCACCATGTTATAATAATACCATACTAGTTTTCCACATGCCTACGAGCCAGAGAAGGAGCAGGAGAATGCCATTATCTGTACAGTCTAGCCATCATCCGAATATGACTTCCCACAGTGTGGTTCATGAAGAATCGTCATGAATATAGTGCCCAAAGGAACGATTATTAATAAAGCGGCTCACTTTTTCATAATTATTAGTTTGCATTTCTTACTGCCCACAGCCTGTTCCAAAGTTTGTTCTCTTGTCAACTGACTCCTTGATCTCTTCTCACTTAATTGATAAGACTTCTATCACTGTGATATCTTTTGATGGCTCATCGTTCTTTGGAGTTAGTTCTGTGCCTTATAATTGTGTCTTTACATCATAAAAACTCTTTGAGGCATGATTATGCTTAATCATTTGTCATAAATGATATTAGCAATATTAATGCTGTTTTAAACTTCTGCCGACCTGCAAGTGCATATCTGAAGCGATCTCATGATTTGACCAGTATTAATTGATACCCTCGATTCCAGCCAAAATCTTATCTCTAAACGCACACTCCTTGTGATGATCACAGAGAATTTTTTTTGAGCAATTTGCATTTATATACCTAAGTGGATTTTACCTATATTTAAAAATATTTTCAGGTTTTTCCAAATCAACTATGACAGCTCCAAACATTGATTTTGTCGCAGTACTAAGAAAAATAATTAACATAGCATCCTTCTGAGCCATTCTGGTCATGAACTCCTTGCATATACAAGACATCTTCAGAGTAATCTCTTGACAAAAGATAACAAGAGGCGATTTTAACCTGCCAGTAATCTTAGCACACTGTGATTTCACTCACTCCATCATATTTATATACAATTTTCATGTGTTTTAGTTATATATACATATATATATATGTATGTATAATATATATAATATCCATTTCCTCTGACTTCGAACCAACTAATATTTTTGTCAACAGACACATGAAATATAGTTATAAAGCAATCCCACTAAAAGTTCCAAATCTTTTGTGAAATTTGACAAGCTGATCCGAATATTATTGGCAAATGTAGAGTACCAAGAATCATCTAGAAACTCCCTCAAAACCATGTAGCAATTAAATAATTACACTGTGGATGAAAATGTTGGGAAATGTCAAGCACGCTGGGGAAAAGCACAGAGATCCCTGAAAAAGTCTACCCATAACAGCAGGCAGAGGTCACGTGGCAGGTCATTGGTGTGGGAGTAGAGTTGGTGGGATGAGGTGATGGGTGTCTAGGAGTCCATTCTTAACGATGAAAGAAATTGTGTCTCTCCATACGCACAGAGAGCTTTTGCTTGCTTATGAAAAGCAAAATGGAAAGGAGCCCCATACAGCTGTTAGCTGAATCTACCAAAGTGTGCAGGTCACTTTAGCTGTGTGAATTAGTCACCTGAAGGCATTGATTGCAGGCTATTTTCTGAAAAACAAGGCTGTCATCTAGCAGTGCTCTGACTCTTTGTGTGCCTAGTATCATGAAATAAGAGTTCGTAGGAGGGAGGTTGTTTTATTAACAGAAATCAGAGATTTGGCATACAGAGCTGAGGTAATAAATGTAATTTTTTTTCTGCTGAGCAATACAGGGCAAAAGTTTTTTGTGATATTTATGAGGTAGAATCATAAAGCACAAATCTATATAATGTTAAATCTCTCTGTAATCTGAAAAGCAATATGCCTAACTATTTTTATGTGCACCTTAGGGACATAGGAGCAATAGTATATCTACTGAAAATGTGTTAACTTCGTGAGAACTGCAGGATATTCCCTGGGCGTGAGGACTTAATGTAGAAACAACAAAGGAGCCAGGCAAAACATGCAGATATGCAGAATAGTGAAATACACAAATCTAATACACAAAATCTAATAATGATGACTACTAAGGAATGATAATTTTATTTAATTTTTGGTCTATGTGTGTACAGAGTATGTATCTGTGTAGGTGTGTGCATCGATGTGATGGGTGAGCATTTGTGTGTGTGTGTGTGTGTGTGTGTGTGTGTGTAAGCCAGAGGTGGACTACAGAAATATTGTCCTCATTTGTGATTCACGTTTCCTTTTAAGACATCATCTCTCCCTTGAAGCTAATGAATTCTCCAAGGGTGTCCAACTATTAAGCTCCAGGATCCCCCACTCTGCCTTCCCAGGGCTGTGATTGCATGCCAGTGTCACCTAATCTGGCTTTTCATGTGAGTGGTAGGATTAGAACCCAAGTTCTTGTGCTTGTGTTGTGAGCACGGTACTGACCGAGTCACCGCCCCAGCCTCTAAAAAGGTATTCTTTCAAACTACAATGCAGCACTATGATACATGTTCTTCTCATCGGAGAAACTGGATAATATGTTCTCAAATTCAATTAAAACATTCCCTATGAACTAACAGAAAGTTTCGAAAAGATATTTGAAATACCCTGAGAAAAGGCACCGGATAGGATTATTATGTTTTTCTCTAAATACTCTCCTTTCTCAGAAAAAAAAAGGTTAGTTCTGAATTCAGTCATAATCTAATTCAATTATACCCAAAATCCTAACCATTTTCTATAAAACTTAAAAAATTATGTCTTTGACATTGGCAGTATTAGCCTGTTAGAAACCCATGGTCCTCCTTTTGACACCGCTTTATTCCAGACCAATTACAAATAGTGCAGCCTCAACAAGTTTTTAAAAGCTCAAACATACCGTGAAGCGATTCAGAACAGAATTTAAAATTCATGTATTAATCTTCCCTTGTATTTCCACAACTATGTATTCTTACCTAGTATGCTACTGAGATCTCTATACGAATAATTTTGAAATATTTTCCCTTGACTTGATGACTCTTTGTTCTCTATTTAATGACTTTTGCTATGGCAGGGAAATAATATTGAAAGTCAAATGTTCACTGTAAGTTATAACATTTCTATACAACTGTCAGGGTCAATTTTACTCTCCGTGGGAAATTCGCTGATACTCCCTTCCGTAATTCCAGGGAGGTAGATAATGACAAAAGACAAATAACTGGGCTATCATGAAATAAAAGATTAATATACTGAAAAGGAAATGAAAAACAAGTTTCATAGATTATCTGTGGCATGCTTTCTTGACGCCCCTTTTTAGAATGGCATGAGGGATGCCTTTAGGTTCCTGCCTTGTCTTTTATACAACTGGTGTGTGACCAGGTGTAGTGTTCACTTTCTGGAATGAAATGTCCAGCTCTCTGCCTGTCCAATCTCTACTCTTCAGCCTGCTTAGTGATCTCTAGCAAGTGTTAGTTAAGATACTGGGTGCTTTACCTACACTATTAGTTAACTTTTCTGTTGCTTGATAAAATATTGTAACCAAATACAACTTAAGAGAGAAAAGGTTTATTTTGCCTGGTGATTCCAGAGGGATACAGTCCACTGTGGGGCCGAAGCCACGGCATTATAGCAGAAACATGAAATTGGTTAATAACAGTTTTAATCTCCATATAGAAAGCAGAGGGAGGTCAAGAAATGAGGCAAAGCTACAAACCTTCAAACACCACTCCTGGTGACGTCCTTCCTCCACCAAGGCCCTACATCCTAAAGGTCCTATAACTTCCCCATACATCATATCCACCTAAATACCAAATGTGATGTATTTATGAGCCAGTGGGGCACATTTTTCATTCAAACAACTACAGTTCCTTATCTCATTGCTCTTCCAAAAGCACCTCACACAAACAAATTGCTCATGGTTTCAGAAGATAGAACATTATGATGGTGAGGACTTAATGGAGATGGCTATTCATATCATAGCAGACAGAAAGAATAGACAGAAGATAGACAGAAGATAGATAGATAGATAGATAGATAGATGATAGATACATACATACATACATAGATACATAGATACATAGATACATAGATAGATGATAAATAGATGGATGATAGATAGATGGATGATAGATAGATGATAGATTGATGGATCGATGAGAGACAGATATTTAGATGGATTATAAACAGATGATAGATGGTAAGATAGATAATAGATACTAAGATAGGTAATAGATACATAGATAGCTACATAAACAGATGATACATACATACATTCATATATACATATATACATACAGAGTCTCTTAGAATCCAGCCTTGGAAGGTGATTTCCTATTGGAGTCATAATATAAAATTAATTTTTTCCATGGTTCCCCTTATGTTGCAAGCTTAGTTTTGATGGTTCTATCAAAAATAAATATGGCAACTATAGTTAATAGCCATGGATTGTAAACTGAAGTTTGTAGTGAGAGTGAATTTGAAGTATGTAGTCTTCACAAAAGTTAACATTATGAAGTCATGGGTACCTTTACCTTGTTTGATAGTATAATCATTTTGCCGTTATACGTATCAAAATTATATATATATATATACATATATATATTCAAATGCATACAACTTTTCTCAACTACAGTTCATTTTGTAATCAGAAAAATAACTTTTCCTAATAAGCTTCTCATTACACATTGTCCGAACTCTATTTTTTTGAAAACTTGGTGCAAACTCCCAGTGACTCCAATCACACTTGCATTTTATGTGTCTGAAAAATGACACCATATGGACAGCATTAAGCTTTGCCACCCTGAAGATATAGCTTAGACACCCTAAGACCGTGGTTGGAATAGGCTCTAAGTCTCTAGGTAACTGAATCTAGAAAAACATAGGTGGTCCTGTTGAAGCAAAATACCCTGCAAGTCTTAGGTTCTAAGGAAGCTAACTTTCTAAATAAAATATTTAAAAATGAACTTGCATTTCAAATGTTTTTAATATGAATTTCCATTTGTCCTGGAGCTTTGATGCCCTGGGTGGGGACTTGCTCTCAAAGTATTTTTTGTATTGTTCTTTGGCAAACTTTGTCTTCTCTTGGACGTTGCTGTTCTCCTTAATAACTACAGCCATCCGGTACCCCCTGCCTTATCTGCAGCTTTAAATAGACTCACAATCCTTTCCATATTTCTGCATTGTCCTTACTTTCCTATGATGGTTTTTTTTCTCTGAAGTCTCACTATAAATATGGTTAAATAGCAGTGAGCAAGTACCATGTCACAGCCTTAAATGAGCTGTCTTGAATTTTCTTCTACCAAGTGGATTTGTCCTTTCCCTTTGAAATGAGCTTCACTCAAAATTTTAGGAAATGAGCAGAATGTGTTATACTGTCTGTGTTATATTTCTTTCCAAAATGTAACATGAGAGCCTCTAGTCCAGTTCCCAGTATAATCCTTGTCTCATCTGAAAGCTCAGGAGTTCCTCCCTTATTGCATTCCTTTCTTCTGGCATTCTGTCCCTTTGAGCTTCCGATAGAATCACCCCATCAAGCTCTGCTTACAGCAGTGCAGGGATTCTCAAGCTTAAACCCTGCCACATCACTCCTAAAGCGTATCAGAGCAACAGCACCATTATTTTGTAGCAACTTTCTGAGTTATCTACTTTTTTCCTACTGTAGCGCAATATATGACAGAAATGGCATTGGGGAAAATGATTTATATTTTGGCTTATTCTTTCTGAGTATTTCTGCCCATCGTGGTGGGAAAGGCTTAGACATACAGGTCCACAGGGACAAGGGAATGTGGCTACCATTTCCTCACACGTGGAGGAAAAACTCATGCCAGTGTTGGAGGCGAACATAGCCTTCAAATTCTTGCCCGTAGGAGCTCACATCTGCTAGGCTCCACGTTATAAAGTATCTATGATCATCTGAAACAACACCATCATCCGAGGATCAGGTGTTTAAATACACAAATTTATAAGGAGTATTTAGTATCCAAACCATAGCAGTATCTTATAAAACAAGATAAAAGATGGAGAGAACTCTTCTTCAGCTTGGCTTATCCTCTGTTTCACAGCAGTAGTTTTCTATTTAGCAGCTCACATCTTACTGACTTAGCTTCCCTCAGAGTTGCAGGGTACCTAGCTACAGCAGCTTCCACAACATTACATGCAAATAGGAAAGTGTTGAATTGAAAAGCAGGCACTCTTTCAGCCTTTTAAGAACAAGAAAGCATTTCCAGAGCCCCCGAGGAGTTGTTTTCTTCATACCATTTATTAGAATTGAGTCACATGCCACCTCCTAAAACATTGGGAATGGAAATGGGGTTATCATGCTTAAGTTCCTGAAGCGCAGGCTGTGCACTGGATGGCGAATTACACACACACACACACACACACACACACACACATGCATGTGCACTGCACATCCATGTAAAACCAGGGCTCTGACAAACAGAAAACAGGAAGGAGAGAGTGACTAAACCCTGCAATCGTTTCTCCTGCATCTTCCCAAATTTCCTACATAGTTTTCTTCTGTATCCTTTGAAGTCTTTTTTTTTTTAAAATTCTATGTCACAAGCATTTGTCCACATTCGTATGAAGAATATGTACAATTTTATTATGTAGAATTTTACATTTTTATTGAAATAAGATTCCATTAATTTCACTAGTGTTCCGCTGATAGGCATTTAGATTTTCCCCTGCCACAGCAGTGGGAATGCATCCAGAAAATACAGTAAAGAGTAAATGGAGACTAGAGAGATGTGTTAGATAGGTAGAGAGAGTGAGAGATGTCTAGGTAGACAGGAGGAGGGTAGATAAGTAGGCAGATGAGAATGAATAGATCGGAGACTAAATTCAGGTATAATAATGGAGTCTCCTGTCCAAAGCGCATCAGGGTCAGAGTTAAGCTTCAGATGAGCGTATACTTTTGTCTGAGTCAAGTTAGCCACATTCCATGCATTTTTAACTCTGTAATATCATATTCTTTAACTGGCAAAGAGTCTGTAATTTAAGCTTTAGTTTCTTCTTTGACAGATTATATTTTAGAAGATGTTTTAAAAGATGTTGTGTTCTTGCTTTCCAATGTTAAACATCTGCTTATTCTATTCATTTTTAGTTTTATTACATTCATAAGTACAGAGGCAGAGGAAATTGCACACATGCTTTAGAATTTGAAGTTTAACTGACATTTTATTTGTGACCTAACAAAATTAATTTTAAAATTACCCATTAATGTAGAAGGAAACATGCATTTTTCTTAGTGCATAAATGTGTAATTAAATATATCATGGAATCTTTCATTTGTACGGACATTACATCTACTGAGCATGACAGAACGAACACATAAAGATGCCTAGCACTTGTCTCCTCCTCCGCAAAGAAGCGGAATAACAAATAAATGGCTTTATTTTGAAGCAAGTAGTACTGAAACTCCGCTACGGAGAAATGAGCATCTCACACACAGAGACACAATAACAGCTCTGTGTACCTGGCTTTGGGTATTCCTTGGAGAAGGATGAAGAGTAAAGTGAGGCTTCCAGGAGGTGTCTTTGGTTGATACCCACAACCTTACTATAGATGGCGAAGCATTTTAGTGTCAGGTTGGAGAAGCTTGAGTCCTAGATAAGGAATTTCCTGAAGTCTGTATCATAGAAAAATTTGCGTTCCCTTTGTTTTGAAATTCCAGACTCTAGGATTCTTGATGGGGTGACATAGTGGGGCGGGGAGGGGATAAGCTGACATTCATGCTACTGCCAAGCAATGAAGTTGTCTGAGCTCTGGCCCTAATTGATCCAAACTGCACAATTAACCCTTGTCAGGTCTC
Source organism: Cricetomys ansorgei (assembly GCA_026225945.1). NCBI lineage: Eukaryota > Metazoa > Chordata > Mammalia > Rodentia > Nesomyidae > Cricetomys > Cricetomys ansorgei. Next base: position 13,150,035 of record JAMJFZ010001203.1, on the reverse strand, counting down.
TAATCAGAACTATCCATGTAGCAAGTTGACATTCAAATATCCCAAGACACTCCCCCTTCTAAGGTTGATAGCAGGCCAAACTAGTGTTTTACTAATTCTAAGCTGTGTAACCAATCCAAGAAGCCACCCTATCCGGATTAGCCTGAGCCACTTAGGTGTTCTCTTCTCTGCACAGCAGAGGTATGCATTCCAAACTTTGTGATGTCAACCACTGCTGGCAACTAAGTTACCCAAGCCACAAACATGTGACCACTGTGCCCTGTTGCTGGCACTACCGCTCCACTGATGAACAACTATAGTGAAACTCTTCTAAGGGACCCAACTGGAAACAAAGCCAATATATCTCACCAACCCAACACCCCAACATGTTCAAAAGACTGACATTTATTATGAGATACACCTTGCAAATTGTCAGAGACAACTAATACACCCAAACACAAATCTCAGTATAATGTGTATCAGTTTATCAATGTCTCCAAATACCTGAGAATATCAGCATAAAAGAATAAAGGTTTGTTTTGGTTTGTGATTTCTCAAGTTTCAGTCCGTGGTTGCTTGGCTATGCTGCATTTGCCTCTACAATGAGAAAGTATATTACAGTAGGGAATACAAGGCACAGGAAATACCTCACCTCCTCATAGATATGAGGTCTAAGTAAGGGGGAAGTAATAGGCAGTACCAATATCTTCATCAAGATCAGATCCCAAATAACCTAACTTCCTTTTATGAAGGCACCATCTCCTGAAGAATTTATTCTTTTGAGCCATAGTTCACAGTATATGTAGCCAAGCCTTTAACATCCAGCCCTATGAGAAACATTTCATGTCCAACACATGAAATAGTAGCTCCAGAAGAAAATTGAAAAGGGATAATACACAATGCATTTCAAGGCATAGAACTCCAGTAGAAGATTTCAAAGAAACGGTATTGGTGACATACTTGACGAAGAATTATTTTTATGATACTGAATTAAACTCAGTAGTTCATAAATGATTCAAAAAATTGAAGAAAAATATGTGATAGAAATGAGAATTCAACAAATAGAGTTTTGGAAAACCTTGGAAATATAGAACTAAGTCAAATAGAAAATTTAATTGAAAGCTTTAAAAACAGACTAGAATAATACGCACTTGAGGACACGTCTTCTGAAAACCTAGTCAGACAAGAAGAAGAGGAGGAAAAGGAGGAGGAAAAGGAGAATTTTGAACCTTCCAATAAAACAGTATTCAAATTTCATATCCGGAAAGAAGAAAGGAGGAAAGGAATAGAAAACAAGGTCAGAAAAACTGCATAACCATCCCTAATTTAGGGAAAAGAGGAGACAGCCAGGTCCAGGAGGTCTCTAGATCCCTTAATAGACACAGCAAAAATAAATCTTCACCATGATATATTATACTAAATCTAAAAGTCCAAGAAAAGAAAAAAAATGTAAGCACTCAGAGAAAAGCACTAACCACACTTAAGGCCACTCTCAGTAGACTAAGAACAAGTTTCTCAACAGAAATCTTTCAGGACAAAAGGAATCAGAATAACACATTGAAGGTAGCAGGAGAAAATAACTACCAAGAAAGAAAAGGACATCCAGCAAACCCATCCTTCAGAAAAGAGGGGAAAACAGAGACTCTTCAAGATGAGAAAAGGCTGAAGAAATACATCACCTCACTGAAGAAATCAATACACCTGCTCTCCCCGAGCTGTATACGGGAATCCTACATGAAGAGGTGAAAGACAGTCACCATCATGAAACCACACAAAAGTAAAAAGCTCACAGGAAGACCTTATGACAAATGAAGGCAGTTGAATGTGGACAGAAATAGTATGTGTTCTGTCTCATACGCAGGAGCTACGAAGCACTGGCCTGAGTGTGACATACACTGCTAGAGGCTGAGAAAGGAAGAGAAGAGGGGTGTGGAAAGTAGAAGCTAAAGAACAGGTAATCAAGGCAGAGTTTGTCAGAAGGAACACTTTATGGTGTCTCTCAGCATAGACGGGTGACTAAATGATTACAGTTCATGTGGTCATTCCACATTTTATAAAGATTTTGTAGAAAGTAGTATGAAGAAGCTCATTTTTGAAGTTTTGACTAGAAAAAATAGAGAAAAATATTTTGCATTCTGTATTTTAATAAATATTTTAATACACAGAGATATCCTAACATTACGCCTCCATTGCCAATTGTAGTCTGTAGTACATATGCTCATCCACGTTGCCTATTTAATGATTCAAGTTGTAGATTCCACATCTCCTACTACTATGGAGGGTTAGTCAAAGTCTAATTAGTGAATTTTCACCTGGTAGAATTTGAGAGATTTGGTAGTATGCCATCTTCTGAGGTACATCATCCAAAGTCATAAAATTTCTGTCTCGAAAGGTTTTCTCCTGGAACTATCTTTCTTAATGTCAAGCATCCTGTTGCCAAAAATACAGACACAGGGCTTGCTGTAAGTGCAGACAATCAGAAGCAAGGCCAGCCTTCCAGCCTTCCCAGCTTAGGTTCTTGTCATGGCTGTGCCCAAGCACATGAATGACTCCCAGACATTCACGGTGTTAGGAAATACATCATCACAGCTTTCCCAATTCATACACTGAAACCCTAACTTCCAAGAGGATAACATTTGGATATGACACTTTGGAGAATTAATTAGATAAGAAGAGTAGAGCTGTCTCTTACCAAAGTAGTGTCCTTAGGAAAATGAGCCTATCATCAGGTGAGGATGTGAAGAGAATTTAACAGTTTCTCATTGGGGTAGAATATTCTTTTCAAGATGCTACTATATGCTGGTAGCCTGATCTTAAACTTGTGTGCAAAATATTGACAGAAAAATGTTGCTTGTTGATAACTTAAAATGTTTCATTTTAGCCGTCTGGACAGACTAAAAATCAGGTCTTCCCTGTGACTCTGAGATATCATGAAATGTAGATGAACAAAATCTGCTATGCCTTGTGCACAGAAACTGCAAAATCTTTGGTGCTAGCACAGATAATCTTTGATAGTGTGTTATAAACAAGATAATAAACAAGTAATAACAAGATAAACACTGGTCCTCAGACCCGGCTCACTGTTGTTTTCATGTGCTCTACAAAATGTATTTACTCCTGTACGACAAGTGTTTATCATTTAGACTGGAATTACATCATTAAAAAATTGTTATAAATTCTTTGAAGTCCCTGTCAGATTTTAGTGTGGCTAAATTATTTGTATCTGATCTACATTATTTTGAAGGTTGACTCATGTTTATTCAATACTGCCTTTGTCAAACATCATTTGAAATCTGTTCTGTTCACCTGTAATTTTGTTAGTATTTGGACAACACTAGAATGATAATTTATGTCTACAACATTTCTGGAATGTTTCTATTCTCTTCTTGCCTAGAAAACATGATCTATGCTGGATCCAAATGGGAAGGAACGTTGCTCTGTCTCTGTGCACTGTTTGGGTAGAGTAAGTACTCTCAGACATAGACAGTCCTGCCCTACAGATGGTCCTAGGAAGCCCATGACCCTTCACATGTTGTCTTAGAGAAGCTATAATAGGAACGGCAATAAATAAACAATAAATAAATAAATAAATAAATAAATAAATAAATAAATAAATAAATAAATAGACTTTGTGAAACACAAGAATTATTAAATATAATGAAAATTATTTGCTACACCAATTTAAAGAAACTCTCTTTTTAAACACCTTTGAGCAAATTACCATTCGATAATTAGGGTATCTTTTTTTCAAATTATTGTACAGTTTATCGACTCTTAGGCTTATGTTTTCTATATAAATCAGTGATGGTAATTTATATATTCTGGAATTGCTATTTATATTATCATAAGAATAAAACATTTATTATATACATTGCATGGTTTATTCTTATAAATTACAAATGCTTCTCCATTCTCAACACTATTTAAATTAAGCATGTCCTTGTGTTATTGGTTTATTTAAAGAATCAATTCTTTTTTGCTTCTTAGATCAATGGAATGGAATGCTACCAATACTTTATATTTCAGATTCTGTGTTCTGATTTGCATCTTGTAAATTTTGCTGTAGAAAGAGAATAGTGACAGCTGAAAAGATGTTAAATATTCTGTTCTCTAAATGCATATACTTGGTGCTCCATATATTTCAATCAAGATAACACCACAACAGATTGAATGCAGAAGCACACCTGAAAATTTAATGCATCAGTTTTTTTTTTCAATTCTATTCTTTGTGTTATTTTCTAATTTTTTCCATTTATGTTTAATTCTCATTAAATTGAGATTTATTATACTTATCATATGACGAATTTTTTTTTGTTTTATCCAAAGATAAAACTTGGAGACTTGAATCTGCTCAGCAAATCTCTTGTTCTTGAACATTATTTGGTAATATTTTTGCTGAGATTTTATTTTGCATCAGTGACCTAATTCTTGTGACTGGGAAAAGCCAATTCCTGAGCTTTGGCATTGAAATCTCTACCTGCTTTTCACCCGCCTGTGACGCGTTATCTTGATTGCCAACTTATGGGGTCTAGCATCACATGGAAACAAACCTCTGAATGACCATGAGGATTTTTCTAGATTATGTTAATTATTATGGGAAGACCCACGCTAACTGTGGGGTTGCACCATTCTCTGGGTGTCTATCCTCGACTGAATTCAATGAAGGAAGTGAGCTGATACAAGCGGTCATCTCTCTCCACTTCCTGATTGAGAATTCAAAGTGAGCAGCTGCCTCAAGCTCTTGCCACTGTGGTCTGCCTGCCACGGAGAGCTTTACCAGGACAAGTGTGAGCCAAGATAAGCTCTTCCTTTCTTCAGTTGCTTCTTGTTATGCATTTGGTCAGAGTAATGAGAAAATAAAGCAACACAAGGCCCAAAGCTGAATATGGTGATCATGATCCGTCTGGCTATATGTGAGATTTCTGGATGACTTTCTGGGGGCGTAAATGTGTGTGCTTAATGTACAGCAGCCATAAAACAAAAGAGCTGTTGGTTCAGTGGTCATGTGACTTTAGAAAATAAAACACAGCTTATTAAACATTTCTATAATTAATCTCCTGAGGAAAGGTCCCAGGATCTGCTCCAGCACATGTGGCCTTTGGCCTAAAGCTTTTTTAAGGAGTGGCAGCAGCCTAAAGGAACTTGGCACACAGCCTGAGCAGCTGCCATGCTGGAACTTGAGAGAGTTGTACTGCAACTTGTCTCCAAGACATTCTCAAATACTCCAGAGATATAAGGAACAACCCAGCGGGATTATTTAATCTATAATTAAACAGAGAAGCATCTTTAAAGAGAGATGTTACCCGCTGATTAAAAGAACATATTAGTCTTAAACAAAAGTTCAAGACAAAACTGGGAAATGAGACTGCCTTTTAAGTTAGTCTCCAGAGAGTGCTTGGGGAAGTATAACAGATTCAAAATGCGATGCACATCTCACGACAACACCTTAGTTGTTGCAGGGTAAATTTCTTAAGATTGGAAGCATCTGAGTACTGCATGGTAATATCAGTGTTGGGTGGAATGGGGTGGACTGAGGACCCCCTTAGGGAGTCTGGAAAGAGGCTGTCAAGAGTGGCAACCCCCAGATCTACTGAGTGATATCTGAGACCACACCTGTAGAGTCAGTTCGAATAAGCCCAGATAGATAGATAAGAGCATGCTAGCAAAAGTGCATCGAATCATGATAGGCAGGATTAATTAAGCATCAGGAAGAACACGAAGCTTATCACACAAAGAAAGCGTATTATTAATCTCTTTCTAAGTGGGTTAATTTAAGGGACCGTTTACAGGTAAAATGGGTCCTATAGGTCAAGGTAAAGAGAAATGTTCTTTTCCAAGCTATATATCCTTGACAAAACTTTATTACCTCTAGAGCTGAGTTACTCAACAGTCACTTTATATTAAGTTTGAAGAGGTTTATTTCCCAATGCCCTTTATTTTAATTATTTTGCAGTGTTGGGAGGTTGAACTCAGAATGTTACCTAGGCTAGGCAAGTGCTCTTCCACTGAGTGGCAGCCCAGCCTCCTGGACTATTTAAGTTGAAATCAATTAAAGTTAAAGTAACTTTAAAATGTAGTGTCTCACTCTCGCTAGCTACAGTTTAAAAACTCACTAACCGCATCTCTAATGGCAGCCATTCTCTGAACACTACATAAGGAAGATACCCAACAGCAGGGAAACTTCTATTATGCAGTGGAGCCACAGTCCACGGAGGTGTATGGCTTCTCACATGGGAAGAGTTTGCTTTGGGAGTCTATTCAAATGTATTTTCAAATACATTCTGTTTAAATTTTGTACATATTTCATAATGCACATGACCATATCTGTAGATTGTGAAAGATTGATGGTTTATATTAAACTTTTATTTTTGAGATTATAATACAATTACATCATTTATTTATTCCATTTACTACCTCCAAACTTGCATGTTGGCATATATATGGGCACACATTTGTGAGCAGAGGCCAGAAGTTGTTGTTTGGAATCTTCCTTCGATCATGCTCAACATTATTTACTGTGACAGGGTCAACCACTGAATGCACAAACTCACAGATTCAGCTAGTCTAGCTAGTAAGCTTGCCTCAAGGAACCCCTGTCTCTGCCTCCTATCCTTGGGATTACAGGTGAGCAAACCCATGTACCAGATATTTTACTTGAGTACTGGATATCCAACCCTAGCCCTCATGCTTGCATAGCGTGTGCTTCGTGGACTGAGATATCCCTCCAGCCCAGAATTAAATACCTTAACACAGAAAAGCAAGGTAGTACACAGGAAGTTAGAAAGAAGGCACATGGCATAGGTCTTGAACTCATATGCTCTGATAATAAAGACTGCAAGTTAGAGATGGAGCTAGAGAGTTAACAGAAGCTCTCATAGGATAAAAAAATTTTTTTTACTCTGTTCTATCAGACATTAAAAGCTGAGGGACCCTTGCATCCAGTCAGCAGATAATACATTCTCAATAATACTTGTTGACTCAAGTTCATCTCCCTGGTGTATATCTGATTGCCATTATCATGGGTTGGTCTAAAATGCGGAATGATGATCCTAAGACTAATTAATCACTTGTCTGTAGAGGGCAGTATGGTTTATTGATTTTCATGTCATGGAAAGTTAATCAGTGGCAGCCCACAGAGAGGGCAAAATGCAATTTGGAGCCCAAAAGAAGTAGGCTATAAACTGGATTTCTCCTAGATTTCGACATGATGACCTGGCTATAGAGTGACATTCTTCGGTTCCCATATTTCTGAAATGATATCAACTATATCAAATTACATGTCTTTCACGGGTCAGTGAAGGATTGATTGTTTACGTAAATAATCAAGAACTTGTCATGAATCATAAGGGTGAGTCTGGAAATGCAGATTTCACTGTCCTTTCTCACTTTAAAATTCTTAATTTAACCTTGGATTCTGAATTCAACTATGCAACTCCCTTAATAGATACGGTTATTAAAAACAAAAATATAGAAGCTAAGTAATTGGCACAAGTTACAGTTTTACTGGATAATGCTTTAAAAAATACTCTTTATATATGAACTTGACCCACGCTAACATGTGTCTAGTTTAGAGGCTCATATCTGTGCCTCTTTACACATTCATTACACCACAAACTTTGTCTGCCATATTCTACCCACAGTGTCCCTGAACTTCAAGTTGTACTCTCCATCCCCGGTCACCTGTCTAGTGATGATTCAGCGCCTCTTAGAACTGGGACTTATAGAGGAGTTCTATTTCCCCAGTTGCACAAGAGTTTTCATTACATTGTCTATGTCCGCTGGTCAATACTTCCCTCAATCATACCCTAACCACTTAAGGGATTGTTAAACAAGGTCAGAGGAGGCTGGTTTACCAAGCTGAGTACAAGGAAAGGAAAGCAATGAATGTCCTTAAAACTGACTGCCTGGAGAACAGTACCAAAGTTCAAATCAAAATGCCACATTAAGGAGTGTCACGATTTGATAGATCTACCTGACTTGATAGTTTTATTACGAACCAACCCTACACAGCTAGGTTTTGTTTTTATGGGTGTTTTGTTTCATTTGGTTTCATTTTTCCAGTAGCTGTTATCAACTAAATTTGCAATAAATGTCAGGAAAAATCATTTCCCCTATTTATAGAAGCAAAAATAAATAAATAAATAAAGCCGAAATATTTCCAGTGTCACACAAAGTCTTATCTTTAGGGCTGTGAGGGCCCCAGTGGCGTGGAGCTTAAGAACAAAGTCACCCTGATCTTATTCTGAACCACAAATAGGATGCAGACAGGTACAAAGCACACACGTACAATGACATTGTTTCCAGGAACAAAATCTCCCTCTCACTCTTCTCTGCATGTTTTGATCTGGGACTGGTTTTTGTGACAAAAATCTATAGAGGGGGGAAAAACTGAAAAATGGAAATCCTAAGGTTCTAAAGCTGAAAGATTAATGTTTTTCAATCTAGAACCTTATGAGCTTGAATCCTATTCCCCGTGTATACATTCTTCTGGAACTTTGAGTCTCATGTCTCCATTTTTACACCCACTTCTGTGTCTTTCTTGTTAGCAGTGGCAAGGCTATGGGAAAAGCGGGTGTGTTGTCACACATTTTATCTGACAGCCAGAAATTTTCTTATTACTGTACTACAAGTTTTTCCTGAAAGTACATCATACCATACTTGAGCCAAAGCTCAATACATCGACATCAGCAGGAGAACTTGGGGACAGTCTTATTGGATGTCTAGGGGATCCTCCTACAGAGAGTCTAGGCAACCTGGGAAGAACATGACTGCTCCAGGAAGGAGTCTAAAGGAAATGAGTTTCTGCTGGCACAGAGCATTTTGACATTTGTATCTTGAAATAGATCTTTTTTAAAAATTGTAAATGACAATTCCTTCTGCCTTTCTCAAAGTCAGAGACTACTGTGGTTCCCACGACACAAAGCTCTCCTCAGCTCTACATCAGTCACTATCCTAGTCTCAAATAGTCTCCACGGTTACTACTGAACCGGTATAGAGCAAAGGTCACTGTATCTTGGCGATAGAGAAACACAGAGGATACCTCCTTCAGCAGTATGCTCAAACACCATCACGTCCTGCGGTGGCTCACCCTTTGAATACCTGAACACACAAAGAACTTCTGCAGTGTCTCTTTGCTACACAGAACCGAGGCTTCTTGTCAGTTTGGACTGGATGTTTGCAAGGTGCTGAACTACGCTCATGAAAAGGTGAACCCCACTCTCTCTCCCCCAGTAACTGGGAGCTTAGCTTTTCTCCATAAACTGCTAAGCACTCAGTGCTAAAGGCACTGTTTCTCTCTCCTGTTCTAATGCCAAATGTTTCTGGGATCTCTCCTGATTACTGCAAGGCCTTTACTACAATTCCTCGCTTGAACAAGTTACTTTCGTCTAGTTTTAAGCAGAAGCAGAAACTTTCTGGTTGCCATGCATCTGCCATCTGCTGCCTTTCCATTCTCTCCCCCTCTAAGTTCATATGAAACAATCGATTTATAGATGTGACAACCTACAACACCACGAAGAGTGGCTTCCCTAGGTATTCTGTAGAGCTGCGATGCACTTGTCAATCTATGAGAAAACTGAGACAAACTGAGCAACGTTAACTAATCTTTTATATTGTAGGTTTAACAACCAATAGAGTATGTTTTATGAATAATTGTTATCTTTAAAAGCTCATTGTGACATAAATTCTAATACTTTCTAAAACAGAAAGTAACAAAATCGGCTTTTGAAACATGCTAATGTGGGGTGATAGATAAATACATAAAAATGTATTCAATAGTGAAAGTGTAAAATCCAAAGTGTAGCACCATGGCTTCAGAATGGCTGCCATAAATATATACAGTTTCATTGAGATATATAAACTCACTGTCAGTTAATTTCCATGTGTGATGTCTTTTATTTGCAAGTTTTTTTATAATAAAGTTAATTTCTTAAAATGCTAATTTTTCATTGCTGCATATTTGATCTTTCACTTGTGTAAAAATAAGGCTTATTGGGTATATCTGCAAAGTTATAGGGAATAAGTTATCCCAGGCTCTAGATCTGCCATCTAGTGGACACTACAAAAATCTTACAGTGTCAAGATGTTTGTCAGCCAAGCTGCGCTAGAGATAAAGAAAGCAACTGTTTTTCCAGAAAATCATGTTGTTCTATCTCCACTTTCTGTCCTGTTCTGCAGGACCTTATAATCCTTAGAACATTTTAAGATAGCAGCCAAAGTATCAAATTTTAACCCTATGATAACTAAACATACACATTTAATACCTATTAAAATCTTCTTAGGATACATGCATTGACTTAAGTTTGCATTCACTTGAAATGTCTAAGTCACGAGTATATAAACTACTTATATTTACAACTGGAAGCCTACTTGCTGCCAGGGCATCAAAGATAGCATAAATCTCTCTCTCTCTCTCTCTCTCTCTCTCTCTCTCTCTCTCTCTCTCTCTCTCTCTCTCCCCCTCTGTGTGTGTGTGTGTGTGTGTGTGTGTGTGTGTGTGTGTATAAATCAATTAATACATTTACACAAATATTATTTCTAAGCTTTAGTTGGGTTTTTGCTCTGTCATGTTTGTGCGTGTATAAACAAATGAAAAAATAAATAGGGTCAATTTGTTTGAGAATGTTGAATTGAAGTATGGCCCCCTTTCCTCCCTGTCACCTGGTCTGCTCCTGTGATGGCTTAGAAAAAGAAGACATGGAACTCTGAACTCTGTGTGGCAACATTCTGAAGAACCATTGAGCATAAGAGAGAAAAAAAAACTTCCTATATTCACTGATCCGCAACATAAGTAGAAAGACTTTAGTTATTCCCTGTAGACATCTGTTTATGTAATAAAAACTTAGCAAAGTTGTGAGTAACTCTTACTCCATTTAGTCATTCCATACATATGTACAAAGGTACAGTGGTAAACAAGTCAGATGCAGCTGCTCTTTTGTTTGTTTGTTTTCATTTTGTTTACATGCCCAAAGGACACAGTCAAAATGAGACAGAACAAGCAGAGACTTTAAAATCTGAAAAGACGTAAGAGCATTTGATTTCAATTTGTTTGAAAATAATTAAGGCTCTTGATATTTACTAACTAATGTTAACTAATACTACCACATTCGTAACTTAAATAATGTATAATTTTCAAAGTACCTTTCTGAGGTTCATTAATAAATATTAATAAACATCCAAAACGTTTAGAATCTTCTGGTCTACCATACTTGAACCATATGAAACAACAGGCAATCATACAAGCCTTACAAAATGATAAGTAGAGAGGAAATAAATGCAAGCTGTATTTACAATTATATTCAGGTATGATATGAATATTTCACATTTGTGTATGATGACGGAGACAAGGAGACCTAAATTTTAGATTATTTAACGCCACACTAAAGAGAAGTTTAAAGACTACAAACTTTCAAGCATATGTTATCTTTAAATATGAAATTAACAGTTGGGAATTCTTTCAAATTCTTAGTGAGCTTCAAAATGCAGCTCATGGATATGATATTAGGACTCAGAGGGATAAAAATAGTCTTACATATTCAAATACTCAAAATAAACCACAGCTAGTTTCCCAATAGCCTAAAGGAAAGGTATTCTTGAATATGTATTTTAATCAACAAAGATTTAAATGATTAAATCATAGGAAAAATACACAGACATGATTTTGAAATGTATTCAACCTACTTTAATGTGAGGATAATTCTAAGATGAATATCCTCATAAAACTTGAAAACGGCCAGGCAGAGGTGGCGCACGCCTTTAATCCCAGCTCTCAGGAGGCAGAGGCAGGCGGATCTCTGTGAGTTCGAGGCCAGCCTGGTCTACAGAGTGAGTTCCAGGGCAGCCAGAGTCACAGCACAGGAACCCTGTCTTTAAAAACAACAACGATAATGACAAAAAAAACTTGAAAATGGACTAAATATTTATTCTTTGAAAGTATGGGTGGCAAAATGATTTTGAAGTAATTGTACATGATGTGATTGTCAACTTGACTGGATTTAGAATCACCTAGGACATACCTGTGAGTGAGACTTTTGAGTTTTTCCAGAGAGGTTTGACTGATGTCAGAGGATTAGCCTCAGTTGAGTGCAGAATCACCCACAGGTTGAGATACTGGATGACCAGAAAGGGAAAATATAATCCAGCTAAGTCTCAGCATTACCTTCAATCTGCTTCCAGAACCGTCAAAGTGTGAGGTGTCCCAGACACAGATGGTCTGCCATCATGAAATTCCTGCACCTTATTATTATTATTGTTATTATTTATTACTTTACACGTATGAGTGTTTTGCCTGAGTGTATTTCTGTGTACTATTTGCATGACTGGTGTCCACAGAGACCAGATGAGGGCATCAGATCCTCTGGAAGTGTAATACAGATAGCTCTGAGCTGCAATGTGGGTGCTGGGAACCAAACCCAGGTCCTTTGAAAGAGCGACTGCTCTTAACTACTTAGCCATCTCTCCAGCGCTGGAAGTAAAATGCTTCTTCCCTTATGTTTCTTCCATCAGGAATTTTGGCACAGCCGTTATAAAATATAACTAATACAGAGAATGTATTCTGAGAAGTGAGGCACTGCTGTGGCTCTAAATGTGTGGTTCATGGGCCTTTGGAACTGAGATATATATATATATATATATATATATATATATATATATATATATATATATATATATATATAGTTCATATATATATATGAACTAAATGAGCTCTGGATTGTATAAGCAGAAGGCAGTGGTCCATTCTTGTAGGAGTTCAGAAAACCATAATGATAATAGAGATTTAGACCGTAAGATTGGGTCCATGGGTTTTCAGACGGGATCAAGGAATTGGGATTAAGGCAGTTTGTACTTTGGCAAAAATCTGTTTTATCTAATCCTTGAAAAATTTAAATCAGACTCGATTCAAGAGTCGTGTCCATCAGAGAAATTTCAAGATAGCCTAATATCGAAGCCATCGTGTTCTTATTCAGATTTAAAGTGAGAGAGAGCAGAAATACGTGAATAAAAAATAATACAGTTTGGGGAGAAAATGAGCACTAAAAAGTTAACAGCTGCTAAGGAGGCAGGCACAGAGAAGAGATTAGCTGTAAGAGATTTAGCTCCATTAAGGACAAAATCATCACTCTGCCTTCGTCCAATAAGCAATGTGCCCTGGGTTCCAGATACTATCCATCATGGCTCCAACCTGTGAAAATACAAATCCATCTGGAAGGAGAGACCCTGGACTAAGAACACTGCTGAGGGAGTCCCATGCTTGCAAACAACCACCCACGGGAATGTTGAGTTCACCTGTCAATGAGAGGCAACTACAGCTACCAAACGGTGAGGTCAGACTATCTCAAGCTGGCAGCAGTATGTAGGAGCCTCATTCACGTGGCTTTTCAGGCATGCATAAATGCAAGTTATGGCATCACGGAGGCCTGTTTCAAAATTTCAAAAAGCTCCTGAGGCCAGGCAAGGTTTTTTTTCAAGGTAACCCAAAGCGGCAGTTGCGTGAAGCTGTGAAAGTGAAACTCAAGTTGCAATGAATGTCCCACGATATAGGAAATGTCAGGGGCACAGGGCATTTTCTGAAGAAAGCTACAAGGATAGAGGAGAAACAGCCCAAGATAAAAGTTATGCATGTTGTGAGCTGGAGGAGTGAGACAAATCAAGACCATTTGAGGCCAAGTGATTCCATCGTGAGCCCCAGATGAAAGATACGGAATTTTGGGATTTGATATTTTTTTTTCTTCTGGACTTCAGACTTACTTTGGTGCTGGCTTTTTTTTCCCCCCCATGGGATCCTGGGAATCTGAGCTTAGGTCCTTACACTTGGGCAGCAAGCACTTTATTGACAGACCCATCTCCACAGATCCAATATAACAAAATTTCGAAGTCAGGCAGAGTAAAATTAAACGAAATAGCAGTAGGGGTGAAAAAGATTTATAGCAGAATATCAAATATGTAAAGTAAAACTTGACATACTGAAAGGGTAAGTGAAAAAAATCCCCATTCATAGATGAACATTGGGTGTTTTTTTTTTCCTTAAAAATGTCAATGGCTGATTTTACATGTTTGCAAATATATATAAAAGTCTTCCGAGCTGATTAATATTCTTTCACATGAAAGTTACAACTCAGGTATCATAATGGATAAAAATTATGCTTGTAAGAGACATATCAAGACAGAAGATGTTTTAAAGATAGTTCTGCTTCATCATAAAGGGCACCATGCACTCGTGAAAGCTCCAGCTTACACCGAACCAAAAGGGATTTCCGTGGTATCTGAGACTCCAACCCTTGTAAGCATGGAACCTCTCCTTGTATACCAATTTCTAACTCTACAACTTTCTAGCCGTCTGTCAACTGATTGACATTATTACTATGGCTCTTCTTCCCCTTCCCAGGTGTTCCTTATGTCTTGATATTCCTCTTGCATACATCTGAGTTTGAATTTCATCTCTTTAGAAAACCCTTTCTTGGACAGTTCATTAGAAAATAGAGCTCTCATTGAGGTCTTTCATTTTCTTTGCTACACTGATAAAGATCCACACATGTCTCACATAAGAATGCCAACTCTAGTGTGGCACAGACACTGACAGAGGAAAATCATCTCTGTGTGTTTGTTGAAAACACAACCCAGTAATGTCGGACAAATATAATCTAAAGAGATCGAAGTATTGTGAAGAAACTGGCATGCGCACAGATGCAGTGAAACAGATTATAAATTATGAAAGCCCAGACCATGTGATTAAACATTTGAAAACCTAAATGACATAAAAAGTTTTGTACCAGTCTATATTATTGTGATTTCCTCAAATTCATTTTATGTATTCCTGAAATAAATGGTGTGCAAGACGCTCTCCTGCCCTTGTTTTATAGATGAAATAACTTTGCTCAAAGCCTAGCTTTGTTACCACAATGAAATACGGGCAACAACTTAAATGCCCAATAAAAGTGTTTACGAAATTAAATGATGGCCTGCTCATCAAAAGAAAATAAACCAAAACCATGAAAAATCATGGCGTGCAGCAGCCTCTGCTCGGAGACATGTCAAATGTCTTCTATGGAAAGATAATGTCCTGCCAAATATCGTATAAAATCGTATCCTGCTTTCTCTAAGCCATAGACATCGTTACAACTGAACAAAGGGGGGGAAAGACAAAGCAGATGTCAAATTATATTAACTTTAAAAGGCAGAATTATGAACAATTTTCACTAATTTCTTCACAAATCCCTTTGCCGTCTACTATTTTTGCACTTTTCACTAAAACTAAATTTTTCATTTGAACAAATAATGCACAAATAATGTTTTTTTCTGTACCTCTAAAACCTTACCCTCTCATAAGCTGGTCAAATAAATAAATAAATAAACCACATAAAAGGAGACAGCTCATTGATCACAGTCTCTAGAACCAATTGCTCCAAAACCCAAAGTTTTGAACGCTTTGGAAGAATGGTCTCTCCTAGTACTGAGATCTGAAAGAAAGGAGCTTTGTGAGAAAGTAAGAGTAGATGTGGTACCTTTGACCAACAATCCTTAAAAGTCTTGAGACTTTTCTGCCTCCTCTTTATCATGAAGAAATTGAAGATATGACATTTTCTACATGTTTCAAGAAAGGTACTAGTTGCTCCATAACCACAAAATACTGCACATTGAATTAATAACTTCTTACCTCAATGATACAGAACTGGAGATGTGAAAAGCAGAAATCATCTTACATTGACATGGAATTTTCAGTTTTAAAATTTCTATCATTTTCTATAGAGGGAGCAGCTATTTCAAATGTAGAAAGCACCTTAATATGTACTTATTTTAGGAAGACAAATAAAATCAGAAAAATGAGAAGAATTTCAGTTTCAACCCTGCCTGAAAGAAGGCTAGATGACTATCTGTTTCAAGAACGCAATAGTAAACTGACCACAGTGTTTGATTTATGATTCATTTAGAGATAAAATAATATATGCAAAGTACTTTGTAGGTTTTACAGTGTTGTGAAAATATAAAGTCTTTCTGGTCCTTTTCTATGGACATCTTGATGTTGTCACTAAAAATAACAGAATTAGTTTCAAAGGCAGTTTTCTCATAGTGTGTTACTTAGCAAACAGAAAGCAAAACACAAGCAGACTTTGTTTACTAAAGTATTCTACCTCTCAAGCACTGTGCTGAAGAATCGACATTATTCACTTAAGACTTCCAAACAACCTGTGCTTTCTTAACCCCTAAATTCATAGTGGGAGAAAGTGGTTCACAAAGTTAAATGGTACTCGAAAGTTAAATAGCTCAGCAGAGCGAATCACAGACTCCAATTAGTCCTATTGACACAAAAAACCTATGTTCTCTCTACTCCACAGTTTTAGAAATGACCCTTTCAAGTAAGAGAAACATAAATACAAACTTTTGAGTCATTTTAAAGACTTGCTTCAGAAGCCATTTTGTTCTTCACTTCCAAAACCCTAGTAATAAGAGAGAATTAAAGAAATATATCAGTTCCTGACTTTAAATTGCTCATCTCATTTATTTGAGCTCTTCTTTCCTTTTGTGAAACCCCAGCTTCTTTTTTCTTCTTACGTTTATAGTACATTTCAGATAATAAGTTTCATTTCTGCATGTTCTCATGCTTACACATCAGAATCATAAATCACAATGGCAAAAGGAATTCATGATGGGGAAGGAGAGTGCAGCTGAGTAACTAATCCAACTGTAATTGAACTATGAGACTGAAAATCCCAGTCTCTTCTGGAGTAACAGGAAGGTTGGGAATTTCTCTTAGCTCACAATATCCATTCAGATATTCCATCAGGAGTGTCTGAATACCTAATAACTTGTCTTGCTGACAAGATTCAAGATGGATATCATCTGTGTGCTTTTAAGGACTAAAATCACAAGGGGAAATATAAACCCCTCTAAAAACAATGTTAGGGGCCACAGACAGGTGTTTGTGGTTTAAGGTTTTCTTCACCTGACCCTAAAGAGCTGACAGTTTTATAGTGCTAACTGGTATTTGGCTGGGCGAGTTGCTTTTTGTTGTTGTTTCTTTCTTTGTTTAACCCATTTCCATCTCATGAAGTTAAGTTTGAGTCTGAAATGGAAATCATACTGAAGAAAAGATAGATGATTTAGGACAGCAAGTTACATAAAAAGCTTTGTACAAAGCAGTTGAGATGAGGCCTTGTGTCTGTGAAATATGTAGTTCATGAACAACAGTAAAATAGACATCCACAATGTCTATTTTATTTTATTATGTTATTTTATTATGGTAGAAACCGTATGTAAAGTTGAGTGAAGAGAAACTGAGTCACAGGGTCTGCACAATGTAAAACCCTGAAATAGTTCAGCTGTCCGAGGGGGTAGCATGACGTCGATATCAAAGCAGGGTGCTATGGATGTGGGGTTAGGAAGAGCAAGAGGGTGAGAGGGTACTCCTTCATGGTGGAGGAGGGTTTCTTAGCTTGTGGTTCCTACACCTCTAACTGCCACACCAGTAAGCCTCAGGGGACCTGAGAATTGTTAACACATTCGTATGTTCATCTTTACAGAGTTAACATTTTGCAGTTAATATTGTCCTTCAGAATCTTTCCATTTGCCTTAAAGGACGAATGGATCATGTGATTAAGGGAATGAGCAAACTACAATTCCCATGTAAGCTGAAACACTGAGACACGTGTACGCTGCCTTCTACCTTCAAATAAGAAGACACACAAACGTGTCTGCACCACATTTAAGTAGGAATGACGTGAACACTTTTAAAATACATGTACTGAGGGGGTGACATAAAAAAGGAAAAAAAAAAACGACTCTGTTAAATACAAAAGCTCAAGGTGATGAGACAGGAGATTACAGTGTTTACCTGGTAATGAGAATGGTACTTATTTTGTTTGATAAATTATCTGACTGTAAGTAATAAAGAGTTCTTTCATGCTCATTTGCAGGAGATGGAGATAATGAGTCAGTGGTGAAATTCAGCGGAGGCTCTGTTGCTGAGTACAGAGGCAGGAAAAGCAGCCAGACGGAAGCCCGAGTCACTCGCTGTTGGCCTCTCAACCATGCATGTAGAGAAATGTGCCTTTCTCTACAGTCTTTCTCACCTTTAAACCCGTCGAAGATTAATCAGTGCAGTAACTGGTGAGCTTGCAAAGCTCCTTAAGGCGTTTAAGGAACTGAGATTTATATAATTAGGAATAATGAGGACACTGATGTTTTAGTTCTTTCTAAATTAGATACGTGATCGGTTAATCTGCTGTAGCGCGATGGACTTTGGGATTACTTTTTACTGCGAAAGAGATCATCCCCATTTCTTCAGAATTTACAGGAAAAAAAAATTGCAGTTTATCCTTCTCTGTACACGTATATGCACAAGTGTCTGGGGTTTAAAAACTAATCCGAGAATACATGTCTTCTCCTGGGAAAGTAAATAAGTAAGCCCCGGCATAAATAAAACAAAATAAAATAAAATAAAATGAAATGTAAGCCACAGCATAACATGCTATGAGGACACACAGTCATCTTAATACCTTCGTTTCTAATAGTTGATTATTTTATTAAGTACCAGGACTTTATATAACATCTGTAGCTCCTTGCATCTCAGTCACTGGGTTCATGCCCACATCACTAAAGACAACATCATGAAAGTTTCACACAAAGAATTTTGCTAAATTGAGTTGAAGAACAGACTTTTTTTTTTTAATTTGGAGGTGGGAAAATGGGAAGACACAGGACCTTACATGTGTAACACATACATGGGATGGCCCATCATCATCACCACCCACCCCGGCAGGCACGCTGTATTTTTTCTCCCCTTCTGGTAGGGTTTTGAGCCTTTGGATATGGGTAGTCGTTGAATATAGGATCTGGTAGTTAAGACAGTCTTTTTCATTCTTTGTGTTCATACCTCTCTAGAAATTCCAGGACTAACCTGACCTCCATCTTGCTGCAATCTTGGTAGCTGACCCATGTTACATTTCTCACCCCCTTTGTAGACTACGTGTTCCAGTGGTTGTTCATTGAAGCATTTCTTCTGAACATCAGGCAGAATTCCCTAGTTCCTGAGAACTTTGCAGGGATACTATACAACACTGGAGCACTATAGCGCTGACAGTGTATGGCAGTACTCAAAGTTGTATTCAGATATGAGGACACCTGAGTGTCCGCGGATTAGCCTTAGGCCCTGTTTACTTACCTTGCCCCTTCTCCCCCACGAAAAAATATCATTAAAATGTTGTAGTCCAGTCATTGGCATCCATGTGTGAAAACACTATCTTTGTAATATCTGGGCACTCAGTACTGGGTACTAAATCTGTGTCCTTTGTCTTCCCCAGGTCATGGCATGTAGCACTACAGTTTCAGCTTACTGGATTATGCCTTTTACAAAACATAAATACTCATCCACAGAAACTGAACTCAACAATTGTGTTTCTCTTCTCAGATGTTCATCCAGTTCTAACGTAGATGCAGATTTCACAGGTACATGGCTAGATCGAGCCTCTCTTTCTCCATCTCCCCCTCCTTCCTTCCATCCCTCACCTCCCTCAGATACATCCTGAAACATTGGTGATGGCAGAAGATAATGAAGGGTGAGAGTCAAGTGTGGGTGTCTCACCGCTCTCTAGCAATGTACAGGATGCCAGCACAGCCCTGTACTCCAGACCTCTTTCACAGTTGTTGCTATGGAATCTCAATTTTAAAAAAAAAAACTGTTTAAATCACCTAAAGACTAGACTTCTGCTTTTAGTGTTCATTAAAGCCTGACCCAGTAAAATCAGCTAAAATGAGAAAGTAAATAACTAAAATTAACATGGTCCAAAAAAATCTGTAAATAATAATATGCCTATTACAGAACATTTGATCAAATTTCTTAGAGTCTCAGAACAAAGCAAGAACACTGCAAATGTGGGGCATAAAACTGGAAGTCAGAACCAACATAATCATGGGGAGGCTACAAATAAAGGCAAGAAAGATTGGATGAAAAACTATAAAAGTCCCATTCTTGCAGACAGAATGAGATTTGAACATTGATCAATCAACCTAATCAAAGTAAAGTTTTTACACTGAGTAACTGAGAGCAGCAAGATTGCAGGCAATGACAGTAACCCCTAGAAAAATAGCATGCTGCTTGAAGGGAGATAGTGGGCTGTGAAACCAAGGAATTTCTCTCTGTACTTCACATGACAGTTGTATAGGCAGATTCTCTGTCTGTGGAACATGGCAGCCTCTCAAAGACTTGAACTCTATTTTTTAAACTTACTTTATTTTGTTGATTGCTTTCATTTGATTGATTGTACAGTGGCCAATGAATTTGAACATTAAATACATCACCTTTGGGTGGAACCAATAACTAATTTCTGTCTTTTTTCAGACCATTATTACATTTCTCTCAACTTGAAAACAATATTTACTGCTAGTTTTACAAGACGTAAAATTGCATTTTGTTTTAAGCAATTAAGAAAACATTCACTAAAACTAGAAACATTTCAAATTTAAAGCAATAAAAGCAGCGTTCTGTGATCAAAATATGGGGCGTTAAATACCCTAAAAATATTTTCTTTTTGTTTTCCCCATCCATAATATTAAGATTGAATATGAAAATCACAGAGTAAAACATACACAGATCCTAAGAAATCTATTTTTACTTTTTTAAAAAACAAATTCTTTGAGAATGTCATAAATGTATACAATGTGATTCTATCCATTCCTCATGTCCCACTTCTAACCACCCCTAATCTCCCTCTACACGTCAAGCTGCCCGTGATGTCTTCTTTTTATTTTAATAACTCACTAAGTCCGCTTTGGTGCTGCCATATATGCATAGGCTATCCACTAGTGGATGGGCAGTCTACCAATGGTCACACCTTCAAAAGAGAATAAATAAGGGGAAACGCTTTAGTACTAACAAACAGAGGCAGCAGATTCAGCTATATTACATTCAAAGCAGAGTGTACCTTTGATATATAAAACCTGCTTTTCTTTTTGTCTTTTCATTTTTTTAAGACCTGCTTTTCTACTAGATGGCCCTGTGGGTAAGGGCACTTGCACTCAAGCCTGCAAACCTGAATTCAATCCCAGATCCCCACATGGTAAAATGGGAGAAATGATTCCCATAAGTTGTCCTCCATTTTCCAAAGACATACTACGGTATGCAGGCAGCATTTCATACATACGCAAAATTGATAAAGGTTAAAACCTGAAAATCTAATTTTATCTATAATAATGATAATTGAATAATGGTATTAACTGTGAAAAACTGGAAGGTGTTGGAAAAAGAAGATAAAAAGGAATGAGAGGTTGAGGGAAGGAAGAGAGAAGAACATAGCCATGGTGTTGCTTGACTATCAGTGAGCACTAATAAAACAGAGGTCCAGTTCAAAGCCAGCCTGGATCACAACACACATTGGCGGGATTAAAAAAAAAAAAAAAAAGAAGTTAACCAAACAAGTATGGCAGAAATAAGTGGAAAATTAGGAACCATGTTTACCACTCGTGGAACTATAAAGAGTAGGTGTCACTATGAAAAGCAACAGAGATAATTCCCACAAAAAATCAAAATATAATTACCAAATAATTTAGCAGTTTCTCTGGGTATACCCCAAAGAATCAGAACCAGGGTCGGGAACAGAGTTTGGCCAGGAACATAGCAGCACTGATTATAATAGCCAGATGATGGAAGCAGTCAAAATGCCTACGGATGATGAATATATAAATGCAGTATGTTAAATCGTGGTGTATTAATCAGCCTTCAAAACGATGGAAATTCTGGCAGGTTTTGACATTATGAGACATGAAAACATTATGCTAAGTGGGATAAGCCAGGTGTGATCATGCAAATACATGAATGCGTCCGTTCACAGGAGGCACTTAGAGAAATCAAACCGATGCAGACCAGCGCTACGGTGGGTGAGAAGCAGGCTGAGGGGGGAGGAAGGAACTACTCACGAGGTGTATAATTACAAGTTTCCAAGGCGGGAGAAGTTCTAAAGACAGATGGTGACGATGGCTACACGACAATACTCAAGAACTGAATGCCACGGAGCAGGAACAAGTAAAAGGTGACAGAGGGGTGACACTCAGTGTTAGTTATATTTTGCTACCGTTTAAAAATATATAAATAAATTGCTCGTAGTAATAACATTATTCATTCTGTAGCAGTAATCACCTGAAAATGAATTGCAATTTTCAATAGTACCAGAAATTATAAATGATCTAAAAACATTTTGCAAAAAGGATTTGAAGACTTCTCTGAAGAAGAGTTTTAAATTCAGTGAGAAGACAGAAGATAAAAATTTATTAAACCTATCGGTTTAAGTCCTTCCCTGGGCAGCAATTCTACCTTAAATTCATATGACTGACTCTCTTCATGAAGCTCTCATACCATGAATAGATCTTTTTGTACATAGATCATCCCAGTATTTAAAAGTAATTATAGTCAGGGGTTAAATCAATTTCTGCACAAGGATGTCGAATATTGCTGACACAGCGTACACCGTGAACATTTTGTATGGCTGAAGGAGAGTGGGCCCAATACCCTGGGAACCATTATCCACTGCAAGCTTTTATAGTTGCATTTTCAAGTGGCCCAGGGCCAGGTTCCACACAGATGCCATATGAACAAAGACAGCACGTAAAGCATATTTGTTTATCATCAATCAGGATACAATCTTACAAGCTTCTGAGTGACTCTTTAGCTGGAACACACTTCTCTCTACTCATTCTAAATCATCAGTGGGCTTTTCCTACTCTTTTTTAAGAAGTCAGAATTCTGGATATGCTATTTATGTCTGTCTTTTCCACTTTGCAGGAACAGACGGTATAACTCTGTTTGGCGGTATTTATGAACTCTTTCTTTAAAAGAACATATTCAATTTTAAAAGTGATTGTCTGTAACCTGTGACTATACATCAACAAAAGTTTGACAAGTTAGTAAATCATAAAAAGGTCTTTATTTCTTAGAATCTACCAGTTTAAAACATAAAATGATAAAAAATATGACTTATGCCTTAATTTCCCCAGATGCTGTTCCAAGGAATTACAATGCCAAAATGTTCAAAATGTTCAAAAGAATCATAACATACACTTACTTAAGATGGAATTTTACAAATAAAGTTATTTTGAAGACTCATTTTTGTTAATGTGTGTATGTATATGAGAGTATATTCTGTGTGTGTGTGTGTGTGTGCGTGTGTGTGAAAATGGACAGAAGAAGGTGTCAAATCACAAGAAGCTGAAGTTACAAGCAATTGTGTGCCACTCACACTTCTCCCTCTACCCTGTTTCAGTGCTATAAACCAAGCTCAGGCCCACTGGAAGATCAATAATTTTTTTTATAACCATTGAGACAGCCCCATCTCTCCAGTCTCCAAATATTGCAATTTTTAAAAGCAACTTTTCACGCTGTTAGTTTTTTGAGAAATTCTCACAATTCTGCCACTCCAAGCTTCATCATCCTTTCTTCACCTACCCAACTCTGTGTCCTGTTATTTGTTGTTTTAAGCTATCAAGTGTGATCACTGCTGCCCCAAGTATTCTTGCGTGTGTGGAGTGTGGTCAGTTTACGAGGAGCTAAAATCTTAATGAAAACTGATGCTCCTTCTCCAAGAAGCTATCAGATTCCAATATCTCCTGAGCTACAGATAGGATTTCATCCCCACCTCCCCTCTGCATGCTGGGATTTTGTCTAGCTTGGGCTTGTACGGGTCTCATGAATGCATGTTTGTCTTGTACGTTCAGATACATTTTGTTGTGTTAATGAATTATTTATCATTTGATATTTGTTACTACTCTCATAGAGTTCATTCTCCAAACAAAGCATTTTTGGAATTATCTCCTACACACAGGATTTCATTAAAAAATATTTCAGTATATGATGCTCTAATTCTTTCTTGGTGTGTTTCTTTTGACAGTGTTCAGTGGGGCATTCTCAAGTTTACAATGGTCCTCAGTTTACTTTCAATGGTCCCATAACAAAAGTAAACTTTATATAAATAAATACAAGAATAATATACAAAAATAAGTTTAATAATTTTATGAATTTACATATGATTTTGGTTGACTTTGGTAGCTGTGAATCGTGAAACAATTCTTTTCTACATTTATAGTAGCTGAAATTACTATCTAGTTGCTTTTTGTGTCATCTCCCAATTACCTTCTCCAAATGTACATGGTTCTATGCAGTTTTATATTTGACAATAAAATGGGGGAAGAATTTTCAGAAGCCTGAATTGCAGGGATATTATTATGTTTCTACACATAGTGTAGAAACTCCCAGCTTCTCTGACAGAAGAAAAAGCCTCCGTACCCACTTCTCATCCAGTGTCTTCTCCAGAAGGACATGCTCGGTATGGGGACAGCAATCATTTGCTGATTCCTGTCCAGAAATTCAGCAGCCCCACGTAACCCACCAGAGCAAAGTGAAAAATATATAAAAATACATATTACTGCCTTATGTTACTGATACCTTATGTTTATTTGTTGAACCTGAAGAGACCGCATCACACATTTGTCATGTAGCTATTTTAAAGGATTTTCCATGATATGTTTCCTCCAGACATCCTCCAGCTCTACACCCAATAGATTCTGTCATGGCTCTAATCAAACAAATCAATACCATCTATACTAGACCCTGTTATGCTGAATCCAAAGAAAATTTCTTGTTGCATATTAAACACATTTCGCCTCTTACATTAGTACTTTTAAAATTTGCTGACAATTTCATACATGTGTATAATTTTTTATCATATTCACCCTATATTACTCTCTCTTATGCTCTCCCACTCCCACTGAACCCCTTCTTCCTAACAAGCTCCCTTCCTACTTTCACATCTTCCTTTTATGACCCACTGAAGTTAATTATAGTTGCCCAGAAGTGTATAACTACAATTTTGCTACTGTTATGAATTGTAACGTAAATCTGACATGCAGAAGGGCTTAGGCAACCCTTGTGAAAGGGCCATTGACACCCACAGGTTGAGAACTGCTGCCTTAGCCTTTGGTGCACAAATTGTTTGTGAATGTGTCCATTGGGATTAGGCTTCATATTATGTATTTTGATTGTCTGTGCTTTTTCTATAACAGTCTTCATCAGTCTCAAAGAGAAGTTTCCCTGATGAAGGATGAGGTGTACACTCATGTGAGTATAAGAACAAATTTTGAGAATGTAGTTAGGTGGTATGTTGCTGTTATAAAGTGTAAGTTGTAGGTTCTTCTCCAAGATCCTCCAAGATGGTTAGTCCTTTGGGTACATGCCAGAAAATGTTATCATTCTCTTAAGGCATCCCTCTATTAACATTTCTAGATTTCTGGTCTCCAAATGAACCCTAGGTTGAACACACAAAATCAGGGAATTCTAACTAGGAGTCACATATTAGGGAGAACATGCAACATTTTTTTGTATGCCTGAATTACCTCACTCAGTATATTTTTCCAGTTTTATCTTTTTAATTTCAAATTTCACTTTTCTGTAGAGATGCATATATTTCTATTATATATCTATTATACATTATATATATATATATTCCAGGCATTATGAATAAAGCACTGATAAACATGGATGAGATGGTGTTTCAGTGGTAGAATAGAAAGTCCTCAGTGGACCAGAAACATTCTGAAATTTAGAGTGATGGAGCTTTCAATCTCAGTAAGTGATCACTGAAATAGAAGTTTAAAAGTGTGGTAAATTGTGAACAGATTTGTAAAATTCTTACCCAGGAGGAGTACACATTACCTCTGCTTGTACTTCCTTTACCAAAACAAATCACATGATGTAGAAAGGAGGTGATGGACTCTACCCTCTTCATAAAGGGGGAGAAATAAAGTGGTATAAATGAACCTCAATCATTACTACACGCAGGAAGGGGAAGTAGAACATCTGAGCAGCCAGGAGGTGTGATAAAGCTTTTGGTCACATCACTAGGGTGTTGCCTGTCTTCTTACTCTGACAAAATACTTGATCAGAGCAACTTGAAGAAGGAAGGGCTTATTTTAGCTCATAGTTTTATTGTAAAGTTCATAATGGCAGGGGCGGTGCAGTGAAGGTAAACTGGTCACATTGTTGACTGTAGATAGGAAGTGTGTAAGCAGAGAGATAGAGAGGTGATGGCTAGTGCTCAACTAGCTTCCCTTTTTCCTGTGTCTTCAGTGTGGTATTCTAGTCCATGAGACGCTGCCTCCCAAATTCAGAGTGGTTCTTTTCTCCCCATTCTGGAAATACCCTCACAGACATGCACAGAGGTATGTCTCCTAGGCGATTCTAAATGCATTTGGTTATGAAGTTATCTTCACACCCACAAATATTAAGCTTCAACATCCTGAATTTTATCACCGAACATCTTTTCTTCCCTATCTCAGTACAACCCACTGTCCTTTAAAATACATTTAAATACATCGCATATATTTAATATGTCTGCAGCTTTTCCTTTCTGTCAGTATTACTTTTGCTCTTACCATCATCCTATGTGTGGACAGCTAAAATTGCATCCTTTTTGTGTCCGGTGACTGCTCATAAGTGATCATTTGTTACAAAGAATTGAGAGGTTTGTTAAAATGAAGCTCATATGAGGAAGCTTCCTTCACTTGGAACTGAATTATGATTAGAGAGAAAAGAAGAGTTAGCCCAACACCCCAACAATGACCTTAACGCAGTTCCTTCTCATAACCAGCTCGCTGCTGGAACCTTCTGGGGGCACGTCTTCATTCCTTGGAAAAGCTGGGTACACTCTCACTTGCTGCTTGTGACTGTCTCTGTTCTGAAGCAACCCCCCCAATCATTTTACTTGTCTTGCTCCTTCTCAACTCTGAGGTGTCAGATTACAATTTGCTTCCGGATCTATAATTTTCAGATCAGGCTTAGTGATTCCATTGACTTTTTCACTAATAGAATACCTGGAAGGTTACCAGTGCTTACCGGCATCGATTGTATACATGAATGAATGAACCTAGGGTCCTATTTTGTATTCTACACTACTTGTAAACATTTGAATGGATGAACAGATTCACAAAATCTGAATCCTTCCGTGTATAACATTTTTCGTTCAATATAATTATTTTAACACTCACCCGTGTTGGTCCGTGCTGTTTGTCGAGTCCTATCCCTTTGGGTAGCGATGTGTCTAGCCATGTTTATCCATTCATCTGTTGATGAGATTCAGTCCACCACTGCAGTCAGCAGCCTTGCACATGGGTCACTGATCTGATGAGTTGCCCTTTCAAAGACTTACTCATTTAAGCATAAATTTAGAAAAAAAAAAAAACCTTTATCTTAACCTGTCAGATTTCTCAGCATCTGTCTTCTGACCACTATTCTTCAGCAAACAGAACAGGTACTAGGCCCTCAGAAGTGTCTTCCTTCTCTTCTCTCTCAGTACCTTGTCTATGATCTCCCTTCTCCTTTATGTCTTATTTTTCTGACAAAAGTGATTTTTATATATGCAAAGGTTTTTGTCCTGTTTATCACTAGGCTTCTAACACCGGGAATAATGTCTCACACATAGACATGCTTATCCTAAAAATCAGACAATAGAGACCATTTTAGCAAAGCCATGTATAAACCCCAAGACAAAATTAATTTCGTGTTTATATCTCCTCTGATAGTAATGAGTCCTCCTCTATGAAAGCAATGGTGTGCTATTATATCCATTTTCTACTGCTGACAGAGGGGCTCTGTTAGAGTTAGTGCAATAATATACTTGATCAGTGCAATAAAATTTTAAAAGTCCCTGACACATTATTATCATGTGCTTGTTTCATTTTTCTTCCCATAATTCCTTTTTTCTAGCTTGTATTTATAATAAACCATCAATCTGAAAGTGATAGATAATGCATATCAAATAAATAACTGATGTATGTGTGTGTCCTGTAAATATAAGGAACTCTACGTATCTATAGAATACATTTAAATAAAAGCATATTATTATTTAATGCAAGGCATATGGAGCACAGATAGATACTTTCATATAAATAGAAACATGGTATATTTCTAAACTATTAATATAATTTTCAAGGAGGGTGTGTATTATTTAAACATATGCATAATTATATATAGACACACACATAATACAGTGTATACAGCAGATTTTGAAACTGTGGGGTGTGTATTGCACCATAAAAATGTAATAGTTAAAAATAGCAGGGCAATCTTTTTTGCTGAAGGAAAGAACTCAAAGTAGTGATGTCACGAATACTGTGACAAGCTCCGAGCCTTTTTGTGTGGTCTAAGAACTAATGAGAAATTGACCAGTGCCTATATTTTTTTAAGCACAGTCTACAGTCTGGATATCTCAGTCTTCCTCTAAGTATCAAATATTTAAACCACTAGAGCAGAATGTTTGAAGACAGGGAGGTTAGGTCCACCTCAGGATGTCTAACGAACTTGACAGATTGTTGTAGGGAAGGTAATTTCGGAAATCTTTGATCTGAGGTCATGGGTTGGGCACATAGGCTGTGCGGAAGACCGAGAGGCATGATGGGAGAACAGCTGTGAGTGGGAAGTCGAGATTCTGCGTGGAGCAGCACAGAAGGCTGTAGACGGGTGGTGCTGGATTGCATGGAGTCCTGGATTGAACAAGGTGTGGGTGATCGGAGAAAGACTGTTTCAGAGAAGACCTTATGTTCCCTTTCAAGGTGAAGGAAGCAAGATTTTCAGCTATGTGTGTCTCCGTTTCGCACTTCCTCCTCAGTCTCCTCCTGTTCTTTGACCTTCCTACCAACACATTTTGCATTGGAAATATGTTTTGGATGGCAGTAGAGCTCAGCACTGTCTGCCTCTGTTTTCTCTTCACAGTATCTCATGGCAGATCCAGACTAGCACATGGAGTGGCAGCCACCACTCCTTCTCTAAGGAAGAGATACTTCAGAGCTGTTTTGCAGGGTCAAGATACACCATAAATGAAATTATTTTAGAGATCAATTAGGCTATGCTGTCCCTGGTTTTAGGCTAAGAAAACAGCTTCCAGAAACAGGTAAGGAGACATAAAATCACAAAGTAACTCAGCAGTTGATGCAATCTTGTACCCTGGGGCTTCACTTGATCCTGCAGAAATACAGGGTCCCACTTCTTTAAAACTGTTTGCTATAAATCCCTGTAAGTACATGTAATTTTATGAACCAATAAAACATTAAATGATTAATTAGCAGATGACAAATAGGCATCCTGATGAAGGTTGAAAGTTTGTTTCAGTGTCAGCTAGACATCCCATGGTTGCTAGAAACCCGTCGTGGTCAATAAGCTGCTCTGTGTGAAAGGTTTGGTGGCCTGCAACTTCACTGTTACTTTACATTTCCTAACATAAGGCAGAATATATATGATGTAAAAGCTCTTGAATTTCTTCTCATGCATGATCGTATCTGATCTTTCTAAAATGTTAATAGATATTCATAAATCTGTCTAGATGCTTAAATACTGACATTGGGAGATACTAAGAAACTTGGGTTAGGGTTTGGGTTAGGGTTAGGAAAGCCAGACAGGCATGGTAGTCACCCACAAATCCCAGCACTTAAACAGGGGATCCCTGAAGCAAGATGACTAGCAAGAATGAGAGAGCTCCAGGTTCAATGAGAGAAAGAACTTGCCTCCATCAGTAAAGTGGACAGCAACTGAGAAGGACACTTTGTTAAAATAAATCTTAAACAAACTCTTCCAGACTCTAACCCCTTCCCCCTCACTGCCATTGCCAATCTCAAGTGCCCACTATCAAATCCATCCTGACATCCAGGGCAAGGCAGTTTCTAAAATTAAAATGGCTTTTTTTGGGGACACATATTTCCAAACTGTGGACTGCCATACAACTTCCTGAAGCTGCATTAACTTCCCATTCTCCAAATCCCCAGTATAAACCCCAAATATCCCCTTCCCTTTTGGAACTCACCTCTCTCTATGTCTGCCTCTCAATGTTTAAAATGAATAGTCCCTACTGCTGATATCAGACTGGTCTCTTTGTGTCTCCTGTCTCTTTAAGCTGTCTCAGAAATCTGACACAACTGATATCACTGTGAAATCAATGTGTCTCCTCAACGACACACATGTGAACACACATGGATAAATGCTCGCATGCCATAGGCACATATATATATACACAGACAGCATATTAAGAGAAACAAGAATCTCCTTCTTCGCCAAATAACATATTGGCAACTCTGAGCCAATGGCATGAGAAGGCATAGTGAGGATTGATGTGATCATTTATGTTAGTGAATCTTCCGCCATGCTGTCTCCCCTCCCTCTAGCTATGATGACTGTATCAAGAAAAGAGTCCTCTGGTTATCTTTCTCATAATAGAAAATAAATAAATAAATAAATCCTAGCATATGGCACAACACCAGGAAGCAGCGAACATTTTCTACAAAGGACTAAAGTAAATATTTTGTGCTGTGCGGACCACATGCAATCTGTCACATATTCTTGGTTGTGTTTTGTTTTATTTATAACCCTTTAACTGGAAAAAACATTCCTAAACCCACAGGCCATACAAAACTGGGCCATGGGCCAGTTTGGAGCTATGATTGTAGTTTTCTAATTCATGCTAACTGAACAGGCTGAATCCACTGTAAGCACCTGACATCATTAAGACTTCATTTCAGCATAGCTCCTCAGAATAGTGAGCATTATAAATGACCAAGTGATAAATCCCATGGTACACCCTGCTTCCCCCTTGATGGAGGGGTAACTTGAGGTTATCCCCTTCTCAAGACTGTGATAGTTTTGGAAGAACCAACTTGAGATATTGAGAGAGGGGTATTGAGTTGTTCTAAAGTGTGAACACACAGGCTTCTTGTGGGAGTGCTCCCAAGATGCAGTGCTTCATCAATGCCAGTCAGCATTCTTCTTTAGCACCTCAGTGATCTCTCAGGCTCACATAAATGGCCATGCAGTGCCTGGGGACAGGATAATAACCTATCTTTGTCACTGGCTTCTCTTCCTATCCTACACTGCCTGCCAAGTGCCCCTCAGACATCAGAAAATACTTTTGTAGCTGAGATATTTAATTGTAAGATAATATGACCTCATTTTAATTATGACTCTACTTAACAACCAATAAACAAAATCTCTAAAAAGTTATCAGCTCTCTCAAACCAGTATGGCTTAATTCTGGCATAGAACAAGATGCCTCCTTCAGCATCTTCAGCATCCTGTCATATATTTCCAAGACTTCCAGGTTTAAGAAAGTGAGCACAGTGGCTTCTACTCAATGGTGCCCAGGGGTGACCTTAAGTTGGAAGAGCTGATCTCTTTCTGGAAAGAGGAGAGAGGACAGATCTTACCCTGTCTTGTCTACCTCTCCACTGTCAGTGTCCAGTCAGACTTATCTGATACAGCAGAATTGTGCAGAAGCCTGGCTTGTCAGACCCTCTTCTTGGAGAGTCTCTCCCTCCTCTTTTGGGGAGCCAAATTTGCCTTCAGCAGTATGACCTGAAGAAACCTTATGTCTTAAAACATCTTTGATTATCCAATACCACACAGTCAGCCCAGAAAGCGTATCCATATACTAACATTATTCAAACTGAGCAGATGTATTTACATATTTTAAAATGTATATATTTATATAAATATATGTCATAATAATTGAAGACGGAGAGACTATGAAACATACACACACGCAATCACCAGGTCCAGGTACCTTGGCCCCTTCCATCCAATGCCTCTACACACATACATATGCCCTGCCCCGCACCCAGGCAGAGTAGAAACAAGAAAGGAAAAATAATCACTCTCATCACTCTCAGATACCCTGCAGTGAAATTAAAGCAGGATTTACACACTTAATCAATGATCTGCATACATGCCGATCTTACTTAGAGCATAGCTTGGTTTTTGAACAGTGCTAAATAAGTGGAAGTCTGTGTTAATGAATAGAGGCCAATAATCATGTAAACTTTACAAAAATTGTTATGCCATAATATGCAGACAATTTGGATCAAAGGGAAAGGAACAGGGGCTGAGGAGGTACTTCAGTGGATAAAGCCCTTGCTTTGATCTACAAGCATGAGGCCCTGAGTTCAGATCTGGAGCACTCATGCAATATATGGTCAGGCCAGGAAGTCTATCTGTAACCCTAGGTGCTTGGGAAGTAGGGGCAAGTTTCCCAGGGCAAGTTGGCCAGCTAGACTCATTTACTCAAGAGCTCCATGCTTAGCAAGAAACCCTAATTCAGTAAATAAGATGGAGAATGATGAAGGGAGACACTTGACATAAATTTCTGGTCTCAGCGCATGCACATACACACACACACACACACACACACACACACACACACGAAAAACAAAACTAACTGGTCAAACAATGTATTTAAGTTAAATTTATAAAGCAGCCTACTAAAATGAGAAAAACGGGGCCGACGTATGAATATTAATGATAATTACTAATTATTATTGTTTGTTACCCTTTTATTTCAATGGAGTTTACGAAAATTAGATGACCAGGTGCTCAAGGATAGCTATTTAGATTACTGCTGTCTTAGCGAAGAGCATATACAGAACTGTGTTTGCTACTGTACCAGTAACCATTTGCCTCCTGTAAAGCCTGTGCTTTGCTTCAGAGAGGATCTCAAAACTGCATCGTCCTCAAGGATCCCTGAGTTCAGAAGATTAACATCCATCAAAGCATGCAATCAAGTTGTGTGAGATGGGCTCCAGCATCATCTCCTAGACACTAAACATTTGTTTTCAGCCAGAGCTGCGTGTCTTCCGTAAGGGTACTCCGGGCTCTATTTGATGTTAGCAGCTCTCGACCATTCTGCCTTATATTCTTTAACAGTCCCTGCTTCTCTTGATGCAGAGAGCATGTCTCCTAATGTGTATACCTAGAAGCTTTGGAGTGCCTTCGCTCTGGGTCAGAGTACCCTCGACTGGCCTTCTGTCTTTTCAGAAGAGGTGCTACTGTTCCTCTCCAAGGCCTCTTTGCTGCTCTCACACGAGCATGGCATTTAAATGCCACAAGAAACACCTCCCAGAGCGTTTGAATTGGATAAGAGAGGCGTGGTAGAGAATTGGATACGTAGGATCCAGTTTGGACTAAGCAAGGGAGATGTTACTAGGCTTTGGAACAGCAAATGCTGGCTGTCTGGGATCTGGAGTTTATGGTTAAATGGCACCGTGATTTCTCCAACCACCACCAGCATTGCTATCTGGCCTGGGGCAGCACTGGTATAGCTTGAGCATAGTTCCCTGGCCCGTGGGCTTCCAAACCTAAGCCTCTGGTTACCCAAGAGAGTCTATAATACAGTTTTTGGAGTTTTATTTTTTTACTCTTTTACTATGGTGGGGGTATTTAAAACAACATCTTCCATAACCCAGGTTGTCCTAGAACTCACTCTGTTGCCCAAGCTGGACTTGAACTTGTAGTGATCCTTCCTGCCTCAGCCTCCTCAGAGCTGAGATTACAGGAGTGGGCAGCCTTGTCTGGCATGAAATTCATTTTCTGCTCCAGCTAGCTCTGATGATTACCTTGTAACTAGGGACACTCATCGACACAGCCTCCTACATAAGCAATAGTCTTAATCCATACTGCCAACCAGACCCCTTCATTCCTGGAATTTTAAAATTAAGCTTTTTGTTGAATCAAGGTTGAAAGAGACAAAATGGATTTGTTGTAATTATATGTTTTAATATCTCCTGCTATGTAAACTTCAAATTGCCCTATCTGCCATTTATTTTCCTGAATACTGTAAAGGAATATCAAAGTTTACCACACACATACACATGAATTTTTAGTACTGAACAATAGTGAAATGCAAAATATTCTTTGCTTTTTCAGAATAATATCAGATGATCAATGGTTTGGTTTCTACAATTTAGCTGATATAGCACAAAATTAAGTTTTAGAACTCAGAAAATAAATATGGGGTTGTGGCTGTTTATTTTGTAAGCCATCTGATTTTTTTAACCTTTTAATAAATTCATTTTTTATAGAGAGCAGATCATTTGAAAGCTGGAAGACAGGGAAGAGTATCCTGAAACACAGTCATCTGGACATGACTTATACATGAACACATAGCAGCTGTGGATGCTCACACAAGATTAGAACCTCCAGCTTTCCATCAGGGATACAAGAGGTGGCCATGATGCTCCACCCCTTTCCAAGGAGATAATGATTTAATATTTGCTGGAGGGGAGGGTGTCACACTCTCTAATGGGATAGCCACTGGTGAACTAGGCATAAGGAAGGGGTTCGGAGGAAAAGGAAGGGAAAGTTTAGAGGGAACTATGGATAAATATAATCACAGTACATTGTCAATATGTACAAAACTATCAAAAAGAAAAGTAAATTCCTTTACATATTAATTTAGCATAGTTTCTTGTGTTTTAAGAAACAATGATAACCCCAAAACAATATAAAGCATCTGAAAAATTGATATAAGAAGAAAATATATATCCAGTTTGTTTTGATTTTACTAACAATCTAAGCCAGGATTAAACTCTCCTATGGTGGAAAAAGGAGAGACTCATGGTTAACTCAGGGTGGAAGTTGGTGATGATCAATTGAAAGTGGGAAGAAGGGAGCTCTGTGATGTCCAGTACTGTACTGTACCTCCCAAAAGGCTCATTGAAATCTAAATCCTGGTACACTGGATGTTACCTAGTAAGTAATCTTTGCAGATGGAGTAAGGTAAGAATGAGGCTGTACTAGAAAAGGGGTGCTATGAGATCCATCAACCTTTGCCCTAAATAAGAAAAAAGAGGCACCTGGAGAAGAAGGGTATGTA
Organism: Cricetomys ansorgei; assembly: GCA_026225945.1. Lineage (NCBI taxonomy): Eukaryota > Metazoa > Chordata > Mammalia > Rodentia > Nesomyidae > Cricetomys > Cricetomys ansorgei. Next base: position 13,115,395 of record JAMJFZ010001203.1, on the reverse strand, counting down.
AAGATGTGTGGAGGGCCGTGCCTTTGGGTGCTCAGACTTGAGACAGCACCCCATTTTTACTTAAAAAGGCTCCACTTTCTTCCAGTCCTAATGGACAGAGTTCAGACAAAGGTCAGTTAGCCTGAAGTTGCCCAGTTCAAAGGAACCACCATTTCACTAACAACTCTATCTCTCCCTCATTCTGTGGAATGTCTCTACCTCTATAAAGTAGATAAAAATGGCACCTTTGGTGCCAGATGGCCTTGGGAGAAACCCTGCAGCTGCAGTTCTTGACTCCCTAGGCTCCTTGACCCAGTGACCTCAGATAGGCAACTAGCCTGCCCTCAGATAAGAGTTACCATAGCAATCAGCTTACCTGCCCCTAAGAGTTACCATAGTAACTTGCTCACCACTCCCATGCCCCCTCCCTACCTCGAAACTTCTTTAAAAGTTTGTGCTGTGTGTTCAATAAACTGAGATTTGACCAGAATCTTTTGGCTTGTCTCCATCTCTCTCACCTCCTTGCCCCACAATCCTCGCTCCCTCTCCTAGGTCTATCATTGCAGAACCCCGCAGGCCGGGACAAAGATGGAGTTATAAATTGGTTGGATGCAGCTGCAAGCCAAGGACCCATCACAAGTGAGGAAGAGGTGAAGGATCCACTCCTCCTATAGGAAGCTAGACAAGAAGACTCCTTGAATTAAATCTAGATATGTTCAGAACCATGATAGGGATATTTCTGGGGTTTTAGTCAACACGGACTATAACGAAAACATAAACCCAGGCACTAGTACAAATAGTAATAATGTTCTATACCTTAGTGGGACTTTAGGGCTCTACGTTTATCAAAGCTCAGCAAATGTACAGTTGAGATATTTCTGGTTCTTCACTTGTAACTTTAATTTCTCAAAAATACTACACAAATTTGATTAATGGTATATATACTGACTTTTTAGGACTGATGCATGAGGATAGCTAAAACTTTCCTTGAATTTCATTTTTAAAAATCAAGTGATGTGATGGATGATTTTAAGATGCTAAATATGACCTTTAGCTGATACAGCAGGATATATTTTTAGAGACCAGAAAGTGAATAGGTGGCCGTTGTTATGAAACCTCCACAATTTTTCTACTTGAAAATATTCTTAGTAAATTATTGGACAAGAAAGGTAAACTTTATTATCTATTATGGTCTGGCTTTTCTTCCCTTCTTCCTTTTTTTGGAACTGTAGAAAAATCCATACAGGTGAAGGTCGGTTTGTCCTCTTTGTTTTAGTTTTTCACAGAATATGCTTAGTGTCCTGAGCGGATATGCTGAATGCATCGAAAGATGAAGATAGGAGATAATATCAGTGAAAAGCTAGCAAGTATGTGCCTAGGACTCTGTGAAGCAGACACTAGGATGTGTAGCCATAAGGTCAACAGAATCTCAGGATAACTTCAGGCCTAGAAAGCGTGCAGTCAATTCTGTAGCATGGTATCAAATTGCAAAGGGTGATTTTTTTTTTTATGATTCTCAAACAATTTCTGTTATAACTAGGCACAGAGCTAGAAACTAAATGAATTCAGGGATTTTGACTAAGTTTGGATTTACACAACTGTCGAAATCTGCCTTTTTTTTTTCCCCCTATAACAAAAGTCCTATGTCAAACTTACCTCAATTGTTCTATTTTCCAATATTATTTTTTTTAAATTTATGTGGCAATTTCATACTTGTATGGAATGTATTGTGGTCATAATCATCCTATTACCCTTCTTATTCCCTACACCCTCCTGTTGATCCCTTATTCTTCCTAATAGAGCCCTACCTACTTTAATGTCTGTCTTTGTGTGTGTGTGTGTGTGTGTGTGTGTGTGTGTGTGTATGTAGGAGTCACCCCAGTCATGTGTTTATGTTTGCAATGGGCATGTCACACCCAGAAGACAGCACAACACGGCACTCCTACATGTCCTCCAGCTCTTCACACCCTTACCATTCCCTACGGTGTTCCCTGTACTTCAGAGGATTGGAATAGGTGTCTTTCTAGAAATAGAAAAAAGCCTACCATAAATTATGGAAAGGTTTAAGGTAGGCCAATTCACATTCTCACCACTGTCTAACAGAGACTCCCTTCTCAGAGGGGTGATTTGATGCATCAAAACGCAAGGACTTCAAATGCATCAACAGAGATCCCAGATAGTAAGGCATCATACTCCCACCCAACAACACTGGCATATTGTCTTACTTTGTTGGGTAAAGAATGTTTTCAAATCCTAGTAAATGGTAGTTTACTCTCTCCTGGGCCAGCTAAGAAATGTTCACTCTGCATCTATCTGTCAAAAAGACAGAATAATATTTACAGCTTGAGTGAAATGTTCTCAACTTCAGTTCATAAATGGACTTTGTAGCAGCATCTCAAAGAATAACTTTTAGATAGAAATTGAATTTGCATGAACTTACATTTTGTTTCTAAAATGTGAGGGTGTATGCATCAGGTCCTGTCCATTTTGAATGTTCATAGTTGTTTTTATTTACAAAGCATGTTACCTTACACGCTGTATGACAGGAAGTCTTTCCTTTTTTGTTTTAGGTAGAGATGGAAGATGACAGAAAGAGCCAATCAAGGGAATAGTCTCTTCTTTCCCTGAAGGGTATGAAAGGAATGACACAGACGCATGTGGCTATATGTACTTCCACGGAACATGCTAGAATAAATTAACAATGGCACACTTATGGTTCATTCTGTGATGGAAAAGCCTTAATGGCTCTATAAAATTTCAGTTTTGATAAGAAGAAACAGTACGAAGGATACAGTGAAAACATATGAGGAACTTGTAACTGTCATGAGTTCTTACTCACTGGGTACTACCATACCAAAATACATTTTTAAGATCTATAAAAATAAGAAACAAGTTGACAGAAACATTATTAGGCGTTGAACAGAATATTCCCTTAGCTAGCTTCATGTTGAGTTAGAAAAAATAATCAACATGTCTATAAAAAATAAAATAATAAAATAGAACAACTGACAAGATGAATTATATTCTGAAGATGCCTCAACAAACGCTAATGGTATAATGAAAAGAAAACCACAAGACCATTGGAACAAGTAGGATTAGTTTCGGGGTCTAGATTCAAGAACCCTGCATAAGACTGGTTAAATATTCCCACCATGACAAGGACTCTCTGTGAAACATGCTGTTGGAGAAGAAAGTCACACAGGAAATCCCTGCGTATCCCAGTGGTGTTCCTGAGGCCCTGAGTTCTGCTCCGCAGGTTTTGGAAATGGGGCAATTAAATGTCTCTCAGCTTCACATCTAAAGTCATAAGCTACGCTTGTTGTTTCCACCAATACACCAAAGTGTCCACAGGAAGTAACATTCAAATTAACAAAAAAGTATTGAGAAGAAAAAATGTGTAAGAATAAAAGCATAACTTTTGTTTCATGATTTTATGCAATTTAGAAGACGAAAGGGAGAAATATGCAAATTTAGAAAACATTCCTCAACAAGTCTAGACAACTAAAATACAAATGAAGCTATGGCAAGAAAAATATTTATCACACAACCCACCATGAAAATTACCAACTCATTAACCTTTGATGAAGCCAGCTCTCCAAGGAATTTTTATGGATGCGTAACTCATGCAATGAAATTAACAGTCAGTGATATATTTAATAACTCAGTGCAAAATGATTTCAATAGCTAGTTCCTACTCTTCCCATTTTGGGCTTCTGTGAAATTAATACAATTATGTATATTTGAAAATAAATCTGCAGAAATGCAAAACCAATTTTAGAACATTACATTTTGTCCTCGAATTGCCTCATGAAGATACATTGTCATTATGAGGATGTCAAAGATGTTTTCATATATTAACTCAGTCTTCCAACTGCATCTATGATCTTGAATATTTAATGCCCTAGCACTGCTTTAAAGACTTTTTATCTCAATATAGGCAGTATAAAAATAGAAATGTTGGCATATATTACAGAAGCCTCATACTTTATAGCCATTTTGATGCTAGAGAAAACTTTGTAAAATAAATTCTAATTCATCTGTGAATTTCCCAGCATGCAACTTGAATAAGCACAAACACCCTGAGGAAGAGAATTAACTTGGGCTTCCACTACACTCACAAAACACACGTACATATATGTTGTGTGTATCACAGGTTGAAAGGTGAAATACATGTTTGGAATTAAATCTAACTGAATTGACTTCAACCAATATGGTCTGAGACTGTAAAAATTGTGTTTAAGGCTGGGCATGATGGAGCACATCTTAGTTCCTGCACTTCAGAGGCAGGGGCAGACGGATCTCTTTGGATTCAAAGCCTGCATGGTCTATATAGAAAGTTCCAAGACAATCACGCTACATAGCAACACTGCCTCAAACAAATAATGTGTTCAAATATTGAATACTTTTGAGACTCTTAGACAAAGAAAAATATTGAAATCAGGAAAATTAAAAAGAGATAACAGGGAAAGGGCACAAATGACAAAGTGGGAAAAACATCTGTAGAACTTGTAAGCTCATTGAGCTACAGTATTCGACAAGCAGTTCATAACAATTACAAACTAAACCCCATTAGTTTAGAAAAATAGCTAAGGCAACTTTACTGAAGAAAAAGAATAAAATTTGTCTGAAATCAAAAACATTTAAGGTTCAAGGGCTCTTTCATTGTTGAAGGGTATAAAACTAGGCAGAAAAGAACTCAAATCTCAAGATCAAGTGCAGGGAAGGAGTGAAGGAAAGAGCTTCTGAAAGTGGTCCCGAGCCTGTTATTAAGTGAAGTAAGTGTGCATGTGTTAGCTGTTGCTTCTTATTTCTCACCCTATTGCCCTTAGGTTTGTTCACCCGGAAATGCCTCCCTAATTATCCTTCTGCACAGAAAACAAACTCGGCCTCTGTTTGAAAACATCTTAACTCCTTCCTCACACTTGAGCAGTAAGCAGAAATTTTTAGAAAAGCGATTCTCAGTTGAAAGCTAATTTTCCTTGCTTCTGTGAGAACAGAAATCTCTGGTCTCCTTTCTTTGTTTCATTGCTTTCTTTGTTTCCTTCTTTTTTTTTTTTTTGTTTCTTTGTTTATAATATTTCACTATCAAAAATTTACTAACTATAGCTTCACGCATTTCCTGGTGTACTAACAGAGTAACAAACGCTGAATGATTTATTAAAAGGAGAATTTATTTCTCACCTTTCTGGAGCCAAGAAATATAATACTGAAGTGCCAGAATAATAGAGGCTTTTTTTTTATTATATCATACCATAGCTGAGGATATCCCACAGTAAAGAAGTGGCATTGTATAAACTGGGTTCTTCCCTCTAATAAAGGTCTTCCCTCTAACCCCATCATGATAGCTCCACTTTTATCCCTAATTAGCTCCTCAAAGTCCCAGTTCTAAACACCATGCGCATATGATCTAGCTAGATCCCACAGGTGAAGGCCGTATCAAAACACATTGACTAGACACTTGATTTGAGTACAGCCTTGTTTTTAAATTTTGCATAAAAAAGAGAAGGTAAATACATGTTTACTAGAAGGCGTTTTACTAATTTGTATTATAGACTTAGAAGTAAACTGAAATCAGAATGCACTAACGTAGTGGTTCTCAACCTTCCTAATGCTGCAGCCCTTTAATACAGTTCCTCATGTTGTTGTGATCCACCCCCCAACAGTAAATCATTTTCTTTGCTACCTCATAGTTGTAGTTTTGCTACTGTCATGAATCATAATGTAAATATCTGATATGTACATGGTCTTTGTCAAATCCTGTAAAAGGGTCCTTTTATATCCAAGGAGGCAGCACTTGAGAACCACTGCATTAGTGGACAGCTAGAAGGATAGATAGATATATAAGGATCCAGTTTAAACATATTTGATATTAATTGCACGATGCTTCTGGGCTTGCCTTGTGTTGGTGGACCTGCTTGACTGCATGCTCAAGGAAAATTCATGTCCAAATTCATATGCTCATGGTGTTTGGAACTGGTGGCTCAGTCCTTTAGAACAGTATCTACTGTGCTGCGGGGTGATTATCAGCCGGAGTTGAATTTAAGCTCCTATTTCCCCTCCCTCCAGTCCTCCCAGTTTTCCTGCACATATCCCTTCTCCTCCTCTGTTTCCCTTCAGAAAAGAGCAGGCCTCCCAGGAATATCAACCAAACACAGCAGAAGATATACGATAAGACTTGGCATGAACCATCCAATCAAGGCTGGATGAAGCAAGCCAGTAAGAGGAAAGGGTCAAGTATGATGCTCAGACTTATGGCAATAATCAACAGGATCCATTTCTACTTTCCTGTTGTTCAATATTTACCTTAAAATTTCATTTTGGCTTCCTTTTTAAAATTTTTCTCCTGATTTTCACAGGATAAGCCAACTTCTCAACTGGGTGGCTCTGTCCTTTAGAACAATATCTACTGTGCTGCAGGGTGATTGTCAACAGGAGTTGAATTTAAGCTCCTATTTCTGTATTTTTAAAACTTCAGGAAATGCAGCATATAATCAGCACAGGTTTTTTCAAAAAACAAAAAGTGATTTTTTCTCTATTTTTGCAGAAACTGCTTTTTCTCTCAAGGGGATATTTTGCTGAGGTTTCTTTCCTTTTAGCTTTTGAAGATTTATTCTGTTTCTTAACTATGTGAATGTTTATGAAGAAGAGGGGTCCGCACGTGTGTGAGTGCAGAAACTGGAAGAGAAAGTCTCATGCCCTGCAGGCGGAGCCACAGGCAGTTGTGAGCTAGCAGATTCGTATGCCAGGAACAAAGCTCAAGTCCTTTGAAGAGCAGCAGCGTTCTTAACTGCTTAACTGTTGAGCACCCAGCCACATATGTGTCATTTAATCCGTTTTCTGGAAAGCATACACTTCAGATGTTCTGTTTTTATATACTTCAATAGTAATATAGTATACATCTTCATTCAAACTCCTGTGGGTCCAAGGTCTAGCTGAAAGTTTCAACACAGAAATAAAAGCCTAGTTTTCTAGAACGTAGCATATAGTTATCACCAAATCATCCACAGTTACTGGCTTGCTCCTGTGCTCTCTCTCTCTTCTTTGTTTGTGATAAATCAAACTTCCCTTTGTTCTTAAGTTTATCAATCCAGTATATTAAAACCTGTCACTCCATCACTTGGTAATAAAAGTTATTCAGTTTGCTTTTTCACCACGGTGTCAGAAAAAGAAAACACTGTATAAGAAAATCAAAATTATCCAAGAGTATTGTATTATTTTAAATGAATGCAAATGTATTAAAATAGTAGTACACGCAAATTACTTAAATCAAATGGAAGATATATAATGTTTTTATAAAAAGAACTTAATTGACCTATATGAGAATCTATGCCCCAAATTTTGGTATCACAAAGATACAAACTGAAATAAATATATAGCCAAGTAGTCTTCAGAAGGAGTGTTAGATTGTGGCTAAAGAATGACATGCAGTGAACAGTGCCTTGGGAAACTATGAGAGAGGCTCCAAGAAAAAAGGCGGAGAGTCTCTCTTACCTCAAGTGTATTTTGTTCTCTAAATTTTTCTTGGAGCTGATTTCCTGTCTCCTGTAACAAACATTTGCATTTCATCTATAAGGCATATTTATTGTTGCTGAAGAACATAGTCATATGGCCCAACCTGGTGAAAGGATGTGCTGCCTGCTGTCCTCAGTGTGCCTGAGTCTGGATATGGCTATCTGCCTTGCTTTATGCCTTCCCAGATATCATCTATAGCACGTGCAAGGCAACTGTGCTTGAATTGGTCTGTCCTGAGAAAGTTCTGGGACAGGACTGCCCTGTTAATATTTAGTATGTGCTTACTGGCATTTATTTACATGGTTTTCTGACTGGTGTTTATTTACATGTTTTTCTGATCATGCTTTTCTGTTCTCAAGCAACCTTCCCCTGATCACCGCTTCTTTATTACATTCATGTATGAAAGTATACTGAAACTAAAGTAAAGTTGTAAAGTTGTCTACAGCATTTGACCATAGTTTACCTCCTTCTTTTAAGATCTTCAAATCCCAGGTCTCACAGACAAGACGGGCATAGGTTGACGGAAGTTGGCCCTTGAGCTAAAACTAGACTTTTGTTTCTCAACCAGCAATGACAAAACTTAATGCAAATGATCATTATCAGTATTGGAGATGCTTTCTGATATTCATACAGTACACACCTAGAATATTTTTATAGCTATCACCTATTGCTTCTTTGAGTTAACAATTTAACCAATAAAAGTGAAACTCTCTCCTACAGCCAGATAATAATATATACTTCGTCATTATATTGGCAATACTATGCGATAAAAGCACTACTCAAAACCAGCATCCTACTATTCTTCTATGTTGGGTAATCCTCACTGTTAACTGGAATGCCTTCATAATCAGTAAAGAAACTAACCTTTCATCTGTGTGAAAGTGCATCTGTGAGAGCATTTACACAGAAGCTTAACTGAGGTGGGAAGACCAACTTTGAATGTGGACGGCACCATCCATACGCTGGAGTCCATCCCAGGTTAAAAAAGAAAGGAGAACATAAGCCAGCCACCATAGTTCATGTCACTGTGGTTCCTAATGCTTTTACCATTTCTCTTCCCCATCATGATGGACTGTACCTCAAAAGTATGAGGCAAACTAGACTCTACCATTCTTATGTTGCTTTTGTAATGGGCTTTGTTATAACAAGGAAAAGATAATTAACACATCTGCCTTCTTTACTCCTTCAGTGAGGGGTTTTCCTTTCAAAGAGGAATCTGAATTTTGCTAAGAAGAATTTTATTCATATAATCGTTAATTTCTGAGGTGCAGTAACCATTGTATACATGAAGGGATTTAATAATTTACAATAGTGGCCTTTTCATTGTTATCTTAAAGTGAGAATATCATAGAGTTGGGATTTAAAGGAGGCTTTAAAAACAATGGGGAAAGCAAATAAAAAGGACAAATTTCATTTAGTTAATGAAGGTGACATCTCTTTTAATTCTCTTAGTGTTGTGTCAGGAATATAAAAGTCAAGAAAGGAGCATTACTGGCTGCAATCAAGCCTTGATCTCTTTCTGAGAAGCCTTATTTGAGCATAAAAGCAATGATTTTCTTTTAAACATAGACTTTTCAAAGATTTTCTCTAGACTTTAGTGTGATTTTATTACATCTAAGGGCCATGCTTCCCCCCATGCCCCAAGAGAAACAAATTTCCCATTTTATGAACTCAGTGGGGAGCCAGACTCAATTTATAAAGATTAACTTCACAGAGAACTTTTCCTGAGACTAACTCTTGCTACGTAAGGAAGTAATTCTCTGGTAATCAAAAGCCCGCTTACAGAAACAAACTAATACTCCAGCCTTAAGACATTAGGAAAAGCCTGAGAAAAGGATGATAGGTGTAGTTTCTGAAGAAACAAGGACCCTCACCAGATGGAGCACACTTTTGACAGTTGGGGACTGTGTTGCCCAAAGCCAGTATGAACTATGATTCTCTGCAGATGTAGTAGGGACAGACTACTTACATTTACCTCTGAGCACCTGCCTTATGCTTTGCACAGTTTTAATGTGAGGACTACGTTCATACAGCATCACACCCATATATTTTAATGATACATATATCATGCATTGATAATATATATAGTATATACCCTAAAATATTTTAGTAGCTTGAGTGTGGTTGGACACAGCTGTAATTTTAGTAGTTGATAGGTGGAGGCAGGAGAATCAGGAGTTCCAGGTCATCCTGGGCTACATGGTAAAGTTGAGGCCAGACTAGTCTACATGAGACTCTCTTTCAAAAAAAATTGTTTTTACTGATGTACAATCATGATTAGAATATTTAAATGATACTCCAAGATGTATATTCAGCAGATGTTGACGTAGATGTTCTATGGCCATGATTGTAGATGTCCAATCACTTTGGGTGCCAGATGTAAATGTAGATTTAGGTTCAAAAAGTAGTTTATTCTTTTGGTAATTCAATCATTGGTCCTAGTCCTATTGCCTCCTTACAATATAGTCTTTATTCTAGACCTAGAAGGCCTAGAATTGGCCTCTGTACAATCTAATCAACCTCTAAGACTTACTGCTGACTGAGCCATTCTGTCTAGCTCCTTTTGAACTCTGACTCTTCTGGTTCAACTCACTAAATCCTCTCACCTTCTCAAGCTGACTGGTTTAAACTGATCTTCTGAGCTGACTTACTGTTTCTGACCAAACACTTCTGACTCTGGATGATTCTCTGACTGCCTTAGACTGAATGGATTCAAATGTCTCACTCTTCCTGTCTGATACTGACTTATGCTGAACTTCCTCTGTGTCTCTGCCTCAGACTCCTCAGACTGCTTCAGTGTCTCTGTGAGCTCTCACTGCCCCATACTGCCTCAGTCAGCCTTTCTGCTTTTCTACCTTATCCTCAGTCAGACTGCTTCATTGTCTCTGTGTCTTGTCCTCCTTCTGCCTGATCCAGACTGCTTGCTTCATACTACCTCTCTGAGCTGAGAGCCTGCTTTTATATCATGAGAGTTGGGCATGTCCTCACTCTGCTAAATCTTCCTCTGAATCGTCACTTTGCCTGCCCTTCACTCTGACTCATCTCAGATGTCATTTCCTAGACATTCCCGAGGTCTAACACCGACTCCTGAGTTCTCCTTCCTGTCTCCCAAGTGATTGGATTAATGGCATATACCACCACTGCTTTCTGAATACTGGGATTAAAGGTGTGTACCAACATTCTTTCTACTCTAGAGTAGCCATGCTGATCTATTAAAAGATAAAACATTCCTCTCAAAGAGGTATAGAAAACGTAGGTTAAAAAATCAATTTCATAAGTTCATTAAATAAAAACATTCCCATTTATGTGTTGAGAAAAGCTTATGCTACTTAAGGAAAGATGTGTTATTCCTCCATTGTCTAATTAACTTTATTTAGCCTCTGCTGCTGAGTAATTGATTGTTATGATGTTTTCTTCAACAGAACTATGCAAGAATTTTAAATAATTATCAGTTAATGTCAGCAGAAATCTGAATTAATAAACCAATCGTGGTAACAAATCATTTCACCCTATTCAGGGGTTACCACCTTTCTGAAAGCTGTGGAAAAAATTCTTTTATTTTTTGTCTTGAAATATAGAAAATGAAACAGGATAGAAGGTTATCTTTTGTAATGCTAGGAAGTAATTTTCCTGTCACGAATTCATTTTATAACAAATCAAATCAGAAGACTATTAATTCCAGGTTCAACAAGTTTTATGATATCCCCCCTCTCTCTCTGTGTATGTATATGTGTGTTGTAATGTATGGACATGATCATATATCTGTGCAGATACACAGAAGTTGACATTCAATATATTCCTTAATGGCTCTCTGTCTTTTGTGTTGTTTTGTTCATTTGTTTGTTCTTGAAAGGAAGTCTCTCATTGAAGCTGGAGCTCCTCACTGTGAGTGGTCAAACGAATTCCAGAGATACCTGCCTGTCTTTACACCACCAGATCTAGGATTACAAGAGTGAGCCACTATTCTCAAGACTTTAGCATGGGTTCTGGGGAACAAATGTATATCCTGCTTGCAAGGTAAGCAAAGTAATACTAAACGAAATACTAAATCAAAGAGAATTCTGCTGTTCCTATGCTGTGACTAACATTATGATAAGAGGAACATTACGTGTCTCTCAGTCTGACCTTCACCTAGTGGCAGCAAGGTTGACTGGCCTGGTGTTGAAGAAGTGAATTACAGGATTCTCTTCATTAATGCAAAATAAGACTTTTATCGGAAGGCAACATAGCCCTTTAAGTAAGCCAACTCAGAAGGCAATGGTGGCACAAGTTTTTAATCCTAATTCTTGAGATATAAAAGGAAATAGTCAGGAAGAATGGAGAGGGGAAGCTGAAGGAGAAGCAAAGAGTAATCAGAGAGAATGCAGAGTTCAGAGAAGCAAGAGACTCAGAAGCAGGAGACTGATGAAGCAGGTGTGTGGAGACGAGGCCATTGAGAAGGGAGCTAGTCAGAGTCCAGTTCGGAGAAAGTTCAGTTCAGTCTCAGAGGCTGAAGCCCAGTGGGTCCAGGCCCGAATCTTGAAGATTGTATCTCATTCTTCCATGAACCCTTATGAATAAAAATACTTTTACAAGCTTCCTCAACATCAGAGGAAGGAGAGATAGGTAAGTGGCTCTTCCTGGCAGACAGAAAACCTGTTCATAGGTTTCTGAGGGACGCTGAAAGTATCTGCCAACAATCCTGTAGTCCAGAATGAACAGAGCCAAGATTCTCATTTTGAACCAAGTCAGTGGACCTGTCTCTTTAGGATACTTGGGGTTTTCCTTCATACCTAACACTTGAGATGTTCATCTAATGCACCATTAGGACATTTTGTCTATTGTCATATAAATATTTTGTGAAAATTTCAGGTTATAAGACATCTTGCTGGCCACTCTCCGACATGACTCCTGTCCTTTTAAGCCTTGAAAGTCATTCTATACTGTGCATGGATTTACCTCTATCGTCCTGGAGTGAAACAACCACAGGGAAATAATGCAGCCCGAGGAGGTGCGGAGAGTCAGTTTATGACTTTGTTTATTCTGCAGAAATTTTACTGCTGCTCAAACTGACTGCTTCTTTAGTGCCTTAAATCAAGCCGCATAATCTGTGGACTCAAGATCAGAACAATAAACTTTGCTGAATTTACAGGCGCAGGAGAACAGCATTCAATAGGGTCCTTTTATTATAACCCTATCCTGACAATGTTTTTCTGACTTTCATTGCTTTGGGAACTCACAGGAGAGATGCCAAAGCAGTATGTTGTTTTTGAGTGTGGGCCCCGCCCCCACAGTTAATCACACCAAAGATTGCAGAAAACAACTCAACTCAGAGAGGAGAGGTCTCTATAGGATGATCTCAAAAGCCGGCGCAGAAAATTGTTGCTCTTCATGTTAGCTGACAAATTTGGGGGAAAAGGGAAATGTGGAGCCATTTAAACCCAATATTTGCCTTTCTCAGAGACCTTGCACAAGGGGAATTTGGAGTTATCACTGCAGTGTTGATAAATCATGTTAGGCAAAGGTCCAGAATAACTTCCGAGATTTTATGTATCTGTGAAGGAAAAGTGGGTATACCCTTCCTATACCTAAGGCTTAATCAATCTGCTACTATATTAATAGTATGTGATGTATGTGATATAAATTATAGGACATACAGTAGAAATGAAAATGAGAATTTTGTCAAAGGAAAATCAGTACAAATATCTTTCTAACACTTATCGCTGGTATTAGGTCACTGGCTTTGGGACCATGAAGCATCAGTGAGTTTGGCTAAGGCTTCTAAAAACTGTATGAATCTGGGCAATTTCTGCCAGCTCATTTTGTCCTATGGTGTTAATAGCTTTCCCCAAACAGTGATGATGGTGATGGTGATCAGATATGTTCACATTAACTCCCAGGAAATGAAATAATGTAGGGCAGGACATTCAACTCCCCCACCTCAAAATGTTTTGTTTGTTTGTTTGTTTAGTTGGTTGGTTGTTTTTTTGTTTTGTTTTGTTTTGTTTTTTGTTTTGTTGTTGTTGTTTTGTTTTGTCTTGTCTTGCTTAAATAAGCACTGAGCACTGTGAAGGAATACATCGACTCCCAGCTGTTTTAGAGGTTGGGATATTGTGTAATTACTTTGTCCTCTCCTTAATAATCATGTGTTCCAAAAGGTGCTAAATTTCAGGTTTAGAGGAGTCAGGCAAGAAGTTACTGTGGGTTTTTCAAGCTTGTAGGAACAAAGTTAAGGGTACGAGAAGAGACTACATTAGTAAGTCTGCCTAGCAATTCGAGAACTGAGGTCTCTGTGGGGGAAGGCTTTCATTCCACGACTTTTCACTCCAGACTCCATGACAGCTCTCTCCATGGATTAGACTTGTTTGTAGTTTAATCAGCTTTTTGCAGTTTATAGCATGAATGTCCTATTCATATCTTCAACTAAGCTGCTTGTAGTTTATGATTTGTTCGTCTGCTTGCTTGTTGAGTAAATGTTATTACATTTAGGCTCAGCACTTATTCCCTAACTCCTAGGCACCACTGATCTTTGTATCATGTCTTGTGACTCACCCTTTGCTGAAGTAAACCCCTAGTTCTGGAACAGTTTGTTTGGTTCACTTTCCTATATCCATTCACTGAAAATAGGATAGTTGTATATTTTCCTTTCTATGTGAATGAAAAAAAGAAATGAATGAAATGAAAAAAAAAAGAAATGAAATGGAAAAGACATGACTGCCCCTACATATATTGGAGGGGAATTTTGTTGTATATATGAGGGAGAATATAGTAGGTATGAGGAAGAGCATAGCCAGGGGCAGAGATTGTCTGGCACAGTCCAGGGGTGAACATGATCAGACTGAGGGCTGATCATGAAACAGACTCCCAGTCCCCTCAAAAGATTTTCTAGGAAGCCAGAGCACATCCAGAAACTAAGGGCCACCTTTTCTGATGAGAACTGAGAGTTCATACCCTAGGACCATACAGTCCTGAGAATAGTCACTCTGCAGAGTAGGGACCATGCCAGGGCTGTAGGACATCCCTTAACATATATAGGAGATACACACACACATATATATGTATATACATAATTTATATATAGGATATAGGGCAGTGGAAGGAATCACTGCCAGCCACACAGCCACAACCTTGACATCTATCCTACCTCAGAACAAAGTCAGCTCTGTACTGAATGGTACTCAGAAGTTTTCTTCCTTACCATAACCTCGGTTTCCCCTCTGTCATAGAAGGATTTGAATAGCTTCAAGGTAAGACCTTCCTATCCCCTTACACTGCACTGACTCAGCAGGTGGACCTTGGCTAGGAGAAGTTCCTTCCAATAACCCTAACTCCTAGGTTTGAATCACTTCCTGTCTGTCAAACCACACAATCTTGGTATTTTAATTTCAATTTAAGTTCTTAATTTTACTCCATATAGATGGTACCAAACATGTGAAGTGTGGGAATGCTTGTCTCACACTTTGCCAAGCCCAGGATTTTAAACTTGGTTTTGATCCTCTCTCTGCCAATATACAAAAGTTTGATTTTTTATTCCTAAAATATAGGGAAGTTTGCACAGCTTTTTGGTTCCCTAGTGGCATTTTTCTATTGCATTTGCTTATTTGAGTTCTTACATGTTGTACATTTTTACCAAGGGTATTTTGTTGATCATGCAGTGTGGCACTACAAATAGCTTCTGCTCTATAATTTTAGCATTTTGTGTGTGTGTTTTTTCCTAATGCACACAGATTTCAACACATCAGATCAGATCAGGCAAATTATTTTCCAGATGGCTTCTGAGTTTCACCCAGTCCTATGAACGTCAAATGGGCTTGATGCAGCCTGTCATATTGGAGGGAACTTCAAGGCCACTGCTGATGCCAGTTTCTGAGACCATAATGTGTCTTGTTCCCTCTCAATTTCTGGCTACCCTTGAATTATTAATCCACCTGCATTTCGCTTTGTCTAGGACTGACACAATCCACAGCAGGGCATAACCCTTTGCCCTTATTTCCCCTGAGCTTCTCGAAGGCTATGATATATTTAGCACAACATTTTTAAAGCTACCATGGTAACAAAGATGGAGTCCTCACAGCCTCATGTTTTGTTACTCTGATTCATTCCCACAGGGTTTTTGAGTCATATCTACAATGGGGATTTTTTTCAAGATGCATCTTTTTTTTCTAAAGATTTTACACAACCTTGTGCCATTACCAGATGCTAAGGTTCCTTCCCTCAGTCTCCCCATAGTTGTTAAGCCCCGTTTGCTCTATGTTCCCATTTAGACCCTTCAGATAAAGCTCTTACCTCCCAAACACCAGTTTGTGCCTCCTGCAGGCTGTTTCATACAGGAACATCCATGGAAAGGAGGATTTGGAATTTAACCTTCATATACAATATGATGTCATATAAAATCAAATCCTTGAAGAGTTAAAATCTCAGGTAATGATCATATAGTCTTCTTAACCATGGCTAAAAGCTTTTAATACAAAGCACAAACATGCCCAAAACTCTATCCTAAGTAGTGATGGTTTACAAGTTCCTACATCCCCACAAATATGGGCATGTACACATTATTTGTAGGACATTGGCCTTGTCTAACAATGTCTCCATCCTGTCACCATACACGCACATGCATGCACACACACACACACATACACACATACACACATAGACACCAAGTTTCTGCATGTATACACAGCCTCTAGAAAAAAGCTATCCTTCTCATTACCTCCTACTGGCCCCTGCCATGTGTCTGCATCCCAGACATTGCAGTCAGAGATGGAATACCATCTCTGCAACTTTGTGACTATGTAATCTTAGCCACATTTCATCTCCTCTTGAGCCTGAATTCTGTCTTTGAAACAAAGTCCCATTGACTTGACCATGAAAGAGTATGGCTTTTATCCTGTCTATTCTGTAGGACTACATGCCTACAACTTGACAGAATGACTATTACAATCTTACCTTAATCATAAGCTGCTTGTGCAGCTCTGTCTTTGGAGGTAAGGCTTGAGGTTTAGAGTTAAAACTTAGACTTAGGACTTGTCTAAAGATGGAGGGAAAATACTCCAACAAATCTTTTTCTTTTTCTTTTCTTTTCTTTTCTTTTCTTTTCTTTTCTTTTCTTTTCTTTTCTTTCCTTTCCTTTCCTTTCCTTTCCTTTCTTTTCCTTCTTTTTTTCTTTTTGTTTTGTTTTAGTTTTTTGGGGTGGACAGGGTTTCTCTGCTGTAACTCTGGCTGTCCTGGAACTCACTCTATAGACCAGGCTGGCCTTGAATTCACAGAGATACATCTGCCTTTGTCTCCTGAGTGCTGGGATTAAAGGCATGAGACACCTCTGCTTGGTTTTCTCAAATAAACCTTGATTATTTAGAACTATAAAACAGTCACATTTCTGCCCTACCTGCTGACTGAGCAACTCTGGCTAGCTCCTTCTATTCATTGAGAGACCCTGTATCCAAAAACTAGATGTAGAAGAATAGGCCTGTGTCAATGCTAGTAAGGGTCTATATTCCAGGGGTTTATGTGAAGGGATCTCATATAGAAGCCTGTGTGGTCTGGATGGAATATAGAAAGAATGTTGATACATACCTTTAATCCTAGTATTCAGAAGGCAGTGGTGGTGCACACCTTAAATCCCTAAGACAGAAACAAAGTATAGAAGCAGACACAGGAAGCAGAGGTCAGAAAGAGTCAATGTCACATAAGAAGTGACATCTGAGATGAGTCAGTGAAGGACAGGCAAAGTGACTAATCAGAGGAAGAGTTAGCAAAGTGAATCTGTTGGGGAAGCTTATTTTTAGTTGTGTTTAAAATAATTGTTTATGCACTGTTGAAAAAAGGTATGCATAGGCTTTGGCATTTTGTATTGTCTGCAGGTGTTGGATTTCTTTTGAGAATGTTTAAT
Source organism: Cricetomys ansorgei (assembly GCA_026225945.1). Taxonomy (NCBI): domain Eukaryota; kingdom Metazoa; phylum Chordata; class Mammalia; order Rodentia; family Nesomyidae; genus Cricetomys; species Cricetomys ansorgei. Next base: position 13,098,036 of record JAMJFZ010001203.1, on the reverse strand, counting down.
TGCTAAAGATCTGCATAGGCTATCAGTAGAACTCCTGAGGAGTTCTGAATCAATAAAAACACCTGAGCTAAGAATCCCAGGGTTCCATTGTGAGTCTGGCGCTGACCAGGATAGTGGTTCCCTTTGCTGAGGTCTGGCAGTATTTTACTCCTATGAATATACCTCCATGTCTCAGTGAGACAAAGCAGCAGTGTTCTACTATATGAGTCAAAGTAAGGACACACCCAACCCTCATGATATAAAAGCAGGCTCTCATCTCAGAGCAGAGTCAGTTACAGCAGTAAGTTGGAGCAGGCAGTATGAAGTGAGCAGTCTGAAACAGGTAGGTTTAGAGAGAGAGACACAGAGAAAGCTCAGCAGAAGTCAGTATTAGATGGGAAGAGTGAGTCAGTTTGAAGCCTAGCAGAGCAGGTCAGTCTGAAGCAGTCAGAGAGTCAGTCAGAGTCTGCCAAAGTCAGAAGAGTTTGATCCAAAACAGTAAGTCAGTTCAGAAGATCAGTCTGAACCAGGCAGCTTGGAGAAGATTTTGGGCCAGAACAAGTGAGTTAAATTGAACAAAAAAAAGTCATAGTTCAGAAAGTAGCTCATCAGAGTTGTTCAGTCAGCAGTAAGTCAAGGATGTTGATTAGATTGTACAGAGATTTTAATGTTCTAGATTGTATGGAGGCTGAAGCTAAAGTCTTCCAGTTCATGGATTAAGAGTAGATTGTACTGAGGCAGAAAGCTCCCAGGGCTCTAGGCTAGAATCAGTGACTCAATTAGACAAAAGAATAAACTGCCCTTTGAACCCTAATCAATGTCTGAATCTATGGCTACGAGTAGAGAAACAAACAAGGAGGACATCTCCATGTCAAGTTCTCGTACCTATACATGCCCATATGGGTGAAGGCATAACACCATGCACACACACACACACACACACACACTTTCAGATTCAAGGAAACTGAGTACCATGGTAGACCACAGGATATCTCGGGTAGAGGTTGTTAGAAGAGCTCTTTTGTGGCATTTGGATTTATAGTTGGTACTGGAGGGAAACTATTTAAGAAACTTAGAGTTGGGTATTGTGCAGTGCTGTCTGGAAGTAGGGATCTCCTGCTGTCATTGACAGAAAGCTGAGGAGGAGTAGAGATGTACTAAACCTAGATGGATGGAATAGCACTAGGCTCTGGGCATGCTGGTCATGTTTGAGGTTTACACAGCACATTTCTGGACTGTGCAGCACGCTTCCCATAGGAATCCCTGTGTATTAATGCACCCTGGTCACAGAATGACATCTGAGGCTGGTACACAGAACTAGTGTTGTATGTCAAACCAGCACCCAGCTGACAGATCTCAGAATCCTATCCTTTGCCCCAGTGTCCTGTGAATATGAGCTCTCATATTCACATTTCCCACATGCCTTTAGATATTTACAACATTTCCTTTTTGCCATGAGCCTGTATCTGAAACCACCCAAAAGCCCTCCCTAACTTGGCCCCCCCCCTTTTATCAAGTAGAGCAAATAACATATGCACACATCATTTTCATATGGAATCTTTGGAAGGTTTCTGATCTCTAGAACTACTGGACTAGGATCTGAGAACCTGTCATGTCCTTTTGGCCCTTACAAGACTTTTTGCTTTTAAATTGTTTTAAATTGTTACTATCTGAGTTTACAGACCCTCTTTGTGCCCTGACCCTGCAATTATCCACTGCATGTCCTACAGCTTGTTATTAACATGTCTGTGGTTTTGTTTTGTCCTATCCGAAAAAATGAATAATGTTCATTCTATAGATGTTCTGGGAAGTTTACGTAAGAATGGAGTGGTAGAAAGCTGAGAATCACAGAGCACACATAACATCATATAAACCGTTAGCTCTCTGCTTAGATTAAGAGAAGCCATCATGACAGCTTAAGCGTGCCTCTCTGAGACCTTCTCTGTCATGACAGCTTAACAATGGCACCTCTGAGATACCTCTGCCAGCTTCTCGCAGTTGAGGCCATGCCCAACATCTCTATAAACTCTTGTATTATTCCACCACAGCACAAAAGCACAGCATGCCCCACCCTGTGACTCGGCCCCACCTTCCCTTCCTCTTCCTCTCTCTGCACTCTCTCCACTCACCCCCTTCTCATAAGTAGCATCCTTCCTCTCACTTGGTCCAGCTCTCTGCATCTGTACTTCTCGTCAAACCTTACCATACTACATGGCATTCCCCCAGGGGCCCTGAAGTAGCTCACTAGTTATTTTGTGAAATATTCTTGCCATTGTAAACTACATGACAAAACATGAACTTCCCTCAAGTTGTAGTTAGTTCAAGAGTACATTCTCCACTCTTCTTTCCCTGGCCTATTCACATGTTCTTCTAGCAACAAGCATCTAACAACACCCCTGTAACGAGTTCACCATTGGAGTGAGACTGAGTCTGAGTTCTGACCCTGCATTCACGGTGTGTCCTTAAAGCCTCTAACTCCTTATAAAAGATGCTGTAGCATTATATCTGTCTTCCAGAAAAGGAGTAGCACTTGTGACCTCATTTGAGCTAAGTGAAAGTTTAATAAAGTAAAGCATTTATAGGGGGTGCCCTGAGCATTTGTAATCCTGGCACTCCAGTGGAGGTAGCAGAAGGATGGCCAATTCGAAACCGTCTTGAACTGGGAAGGAAATAAAAATGGAAGGATGGAGAAAGATGAGAGGAGAGGAGGAATTTCCAAACAGAGAAGAGAAGGGAAGGGGAAGGAGGGGGAGAGGAGGAACAAGAAAGAGTGTCTAAGGACTTCTATGTAGATGCATAATAAATTTTAACCCTGGAGAAGAAGACCCCGAAAGGTGCCTTAACAAATTTAGCCTGTAGGTTTTCTTTTGACTTTTTGGTTTTGTTTCCTGAAATGATTCCATTTATTCTTGGTGATTTCACAACAAAGTCATGATCCCAGTCCCAGGAAACACAAGATCAGATGAGAAGTTATATTTCTGTTCTCAAGAAGGAAGAGGCATGGCATCCCAGAACTCACACATCTCATTGGAACACTGCCTTCCACCCCATACCTGTATCCATGGTCCAATAGCCAGGTGCAGAGAGAATAGAGATCACCCCTAGAATATGAGAGTCTTTCTCCGTGTGTAAGTGCTTTTGTGATGTTAGCAGAGAAGCCACCGATTCTGCGTTCTCTCCATGCTACATCAATTGCTACAGAACCACAGCCTGCAAGAAACGGTGGGTCCCACAGTCTCCATGTAAACAACATGCAGTGTGAGCAGGGAGATGAGGTGCACTCAGGAGATCACTTCCGCTTAGACAAAGCCTAAGAACTTGTAAAGTCTCCCATAACAGTATAGACAGAAAGGGTGCTGGGAAGCAGAAGGGTATCCTTATTTTTATTATTTTACTCCAGAAAACGAAGAGCTACCGTGATATTAATTGATCCACCAATCTATTTATTCAGAAGTACTATTCATTGTGACACTGTGTGTTCATGACAGGAGCTAAGGTGAAGGCTCTGTTACACGCCAGCCTGCAAGGCAGACGTGAATCAGTCCCTCACAGAGCGACGCAGAAGAAAATAAGTGGAAACGATGGGTTCATTAGATGAAGCAAACCAATGGATTAATAATTAATAGCAAATTAAAGAATTAATTAAATGAAACAAACCAAGTAGAACAAGTTAATAATAGTAATTGTACGGCAGAAAGCATGCAGAAAGATGTGAGAGAGAATAAAGATAGGCAGGCTGTCATTAACTTCGCCACCTTAATTGGAAAATAGAAATACAAATTTGTTTTGTAATTAGAGACATAAGGTCACAAACCACAAAAAGATATTATGAAATGTCAACATAAATATCTTTTCCTTGTTAATATTTTTGCTTTAAATCCTACTACAATAATAATAGAAGGCAATTCATAGTATCTTTTTTTAATTTTAAAATTTTAACTCACTTACGAAGTAGCCAGTTTCCTCACGACATTTCATACATACATTGTCTGAGTGGACTCTCTCCCTTCCTCCTTCTTCCCAATCTTCTGGCCCCTCCCCCACCTCCATTTGCCCTCCCTACCCTTGTGTACCCTCTACAGTCATCTCACCTCTGCTCTAGCCCCCTCTCCATTGCTCTCCCTGAAAGCCTCTTCCCCTAATGTGGGCCCCTTTTCAGTCTCCTGCCTCCTGAATTCCCTCACTTCCCTGTCAATACGCATAGGCCTACACCAACAGCTAAATCTACAGCTGAGCAAGAACGGCCATGTGGTGTTTGTCTTTCTGTGCCTGGGTTATCTCACTGGCTACCCTGTTTTTCAGTCCCATCAATCCTTGAGCACTTTTCATTTTTTTCTATGGTTGAATGAAAATCTCATTGTATATATATATGTACTGCATTTCATTTCCATTCATGTGTTGATGGACATCTAGGCTGATTTTGTTTTCTGGCTATTGAAGATACCTTTTTGAGAAATCGCCATACTGATTCCCACAGTCATTATAAACTCCCAACAGCAAATAAAGACCCACCTTGCTTCACTATCTTCTAGAAAAGAGGAAGGAATACTAAAAAAAAAAAAAAAGAAAGAAAGAAAGAAAGAAACAGAAGTTTGCAAACTGATGATAATCAAAAAAAGAAAAAAGCCTTGTATCACAGCCTTAAAAAAAACAACAATGATTTTTATAGGAAAGTATGCATTTAAATGTAAATATACAATTTATACATGATATATGTGTGTACACATGTATAAAACATGTTCTTGTGAAAGGTCCACAATGAAATGTGTAAGTGGCTATAAGGAAATTATTGACAAATTAACTAGAAATTAGTAACAAAAAGCAGACACCATCTCCTCTAAATACAGAAACAAGACATGCAGCAACCATTTCTAATCATGAAGAAAAAACTTTTCTGAATATTCTGTGGTTTATAAAGTACTAGGCTAAAAGATCTTTATCGTGTTTTTTTTCTTCTATTGTGCTCACTCATAGTTTATTCCAATACAAAGAAGCCCTTGCTTAGTCTTCCGCCAGCCTATTCATTTGGCTTAGAACAATAGAAGCTTACCCCCCCCAATAACTACCCCACCTTTATTAAGTACAAAAAAAGATTGTAGTTAATTTCAGAGCTCCATACAGACTTTGGCCTCTTTCATTTCATTGTCACCCATTAGCGGCACATCCTTCCTCCTGTTCTTTCTGGCTCAGTTCTTAGTGCCTTTAGTGTCATGTCTCCCTGCTGTTTCTCTAGTTTTTAGCAGCACAAGTGGCATTTAGTGACCTGCCCTGGTGTTGACATTCAGTTACAGCTTCCATTAATGGCAGACTAATTAGAGGGGGGTGGGGCATGTGTTGGCCCAGAATTAATGAAAAGAGAGTACAGGAATCAAAGTAGAGCATTGATTGTCTGCAGCTCTGAAAAACAAGTTCAGCCTCAGAGTTTGGAAATCTGAGTTATAACTATTGACCTAGTTATGCATTAGTGGTGCTTCTATGTCCATGTCAGTAACCAGATCTATTTTAATCAGGGATACATGTGTGTTAAACTTTGTTTGTCTTCTATTTAGAAAAGACCTTCATATGAGTGACATGAGAGGACTTTATTAATGGGAAGCACCACAAAGCTACGATCAAGAGACCATCAGATTGCCTGCTATCGTGTTTCCTTTTTAACTTAATTCGCCAATTTACATTATACCTTTTTCTTGGCACAGAAATAACAATAGCTTGCCAACACTACCATCTCTCCTATGTAATCATCATCTGCCCCGTCTGTAACTTGAGCTGATCTTTTGTACTGGTTAATGGGACAGCCCTCATCTATTAGACATCAGCTCACTCATGACAGAGTATATTCCCAGTGACATCTGACTTTCTAACTTCTATTGCTCATACCACTCACATACTGACCTCATCCTAGGCTGTGACTTACGTAAAAGAAAAGAACTGTTAACCCTTAAGAGATGAGGGAGCAGAAATTAAATGAGTCTAAAGAATTGTTTTATAGACAAGATCCACTATGTAGCCCTGACTGGCCTCCTGGAACTCACTATGCAGACAAAGCTAGCTTCAAACTCACAACGATCCTCCTGCCTCTGTCTCCCTCACAGTAGAATTACAGGAATGAGCTACCATACCCAAAAGGAATACAATCTTTTTTTTTAAAGCAAGTATGAAACTGACTTAAGGCAGTCAGATTTGTTTGTTTGTTTGTTTGTTTGTTTGTTAAATGTATTTTCATTCTTGTGTGTCTCCTGTGCATGTTTCTGCCTGTGGTGGCAGAGACCAGAAGGGGGCATCTGATTCCCCAGAGCTAGAGTTATAGGTGGTTGTGAACCAGCCAATGTGGGTGCCAAATTCAGGTCCTCTGGAAGAGCAGCCTCTTAACTACTGAGCCTTCTCTATGGCCTCGGGGAGTTGTTTTCACAAGTTACATGTTCCTATAATCGAGGAATGCATTTAAGAGAATGTTACGGAAGGGGATTTAGGGTTTTGCGATTTTTAGCCAGCTCCCATGTAATGATGCTACCACTGGTCTATCACCCGTATCTGGAGCAGCAAGATACTAGACACTTCAGTGCTTTAAATGAATCATTTTCTTCAGTGCCCCCCTATATTGTTTGACTTTTTAATCATTATGAGACCTCATTCTTCAAAACACAGCCTAAGAACATTGCCATCAGTCTCTAACCCCTAGACATGTTTCTTAGAGAACGTGTGAGAAACAAATTATGATGGTTCATTTTCGATGCAATCGTGCCTTAGACAAGTCTATATTTCAGATAAGCAGGAGGCACTGGGACCCCTCCCCTAACAGATGCCTCCTAGTCTAGCCTTTCACCTACCCTTTTTTCAAAACAGCAGTTTGTCTCAGTATGTGAAAATACAGACAGCCTGCAATGCAACCAAGCACATGCATTAGGAAGGGTGAGGAGACATGAAACATAGGTGATGTGTGGGAGGCACTATACCTCCCTGAGGTCCCAGACAATGGAGAAGAGGAAGTAGGGACTTGTCCTCAGAGTTATAAGAGCAGATGCTTGAAGTTCAGCTGACATACTGACTATTTTGTCCCAGTTTACATCCAGCCTTGCCAGGTCATAATATTATCTGCCTCCCTTTCTTCACTTTGTGTCCAGTACTCGTTACTACAAAGTAGGGTCCCTCGTCCCCACAAATACAGAGAGAAAAACTGAGCTTGAATATCCTGAAGTATAAAGGGAGAGTTGGGAAGAGGAAGGGGCTCAGCGGGAGTGTGAAGAAAGGAAAGGAAAATGGGAGCTAAATATATTATGTACCTGGATAAAAATTTCATAATGAAACCCATTAGTGTGTATAATTAATATATGATGATAAAAGCATTAAATGAAAAACACGAATATGAGAAAACATTCTCACTTTTAACTTTATTATATTCATAAAAAGAAACGATAGAGTAATGCAAATCATACCCATCTATGTGAATGAATAATAATGACCTCTATAAAGGAATTGCCACTTATCGTTACTCAAGATGACTTCCTGCAGTGCTGATACTGTATAATGGATATGATTGTGAAGGTATTAATTACTAAGGGGAGAAAGGAGCGTGGTAAGCTTCATTAGGAAAATAGGGTCTTTGAACTGCTTTTTCTTCTTATAATTCATGGACCTACAAGCTCTTTGGAAATCTGGAGCCTCTTGACTCATCTAAATGGAAGGCAAAGCGACTCTTTTGGAAGGTCCCTACTTGACTGTTTGTTCCAAGATGCTTTTGTGCCTCTTATAGCTTGTGTCAAATCACTCCAAATTGGGTGGCCTTGTCAGGACTTTGCTTGTGCATTTTTTAATAGTCCTTGAGGACCAGTCAATCAGTGGATCTTCACAGAGGGCTTTGCCTCCTGGCAGGAGGTCCTCTATCAGCCAGCCGGACAAACTGGCAACGGAGCTCTTTAACTGACAGTACTGTTCATTTTGTACCCCCTCACTTTCTGCATCGTCCATTACTTGAACGGTGACAATACACACATGTGTGCACACAATGACCATAGTCACACCGCTTTCAGCTGGCCATAGTGCCTTCACCTGTTTTCCTGACCTACTTTCTCTCCTCTCCTCTCCTTCCTGAAGCAACTGTATGCATATGCTAAAACTTGCTAACACTGGCCCTCTGCCTGTCTGTCAAGCATTCTGGCTCTCTAGGTCCACACTACATCATTAATTGCCTGGCTCCACACTCAAGACTCTTCATCTGCCTCTCTATTATTTACTCTTCTCACTGCTGCAGGAAAATTCTTGTTCCTTAGCAGGAAAAGTTTGAGGGTATAATCCATCACTGTGGGGAGGAGGTGACAGCCAGAGTGGCTATCGTGTGGCAACAGGACCCAGAGATACCTGGTGGTCCCCTGGCACCTGCAGTCAGGAAGTAGATAGAGATGAGGCTTCTTCCTACTCTTTCACTACATTCTATGCCATGCATGCAGTCTATGTACAGTCTACGGGAAGGTGCTGTCCACATTAAGAGTGGGCCTTTCTTCCTTACACAGACTTCTCTGGGAGCACTCACCCAGACTCACCACAGGTGTATCCCCTAAATTATTCCAGATCCAATCAATCCGCAATGCAGATTCACCTTCAGTAAACTCTAATGTGAGTGACAGCCCAGCCAGTGAGTTGCTTAATTCAGAAGTTACATCTGCCAGAGTTAGAATTGCATCCAGTTCTTCTAAGATCATCGATAGCGTTCTTTTATATCCCAAACACAAAACACTTTAAAATCCTTTTATTTTTCCTTTCTGTTTCTACTCGGGGCATGTGACAGTTGGACTCTGTTCTGTTGTTGTTGTTCTCTGTGTCCTGAGTACATTTTACATTTACTGCTCCTCTGATGTTACGGGTCATATGTTGTAAAGACTCTGGATTCTGGTAAATGACTCAAAATCTGTTGTTTTGGTTTGTTTATTCATTTTAGCAGGCAATTAATTTGTACAGATTCAAGCTACAAACATCTCCAGTGACAGCTAAAATCTAATTTCATTCCTCTTTCTTCTTAATTGGGTCGCTTGCAATCTGCCCTAGCAACCAGGGTTCAGAGTAAGCCAGAGACTTGGACAGATAATAACATAGAAGCAGGATCTATTCTGTTCTCTCCACCTGGGACACTCCCATGTGTGAGAACATACATGGTAAGTAAGTTATTCTGGACATGTGGAATGGTGGAAGGAAGTTATTCAATATTAAATGAATCTCAATGCTTATTATAATTGACCATGATGCAGATCAATAGTGATAAAATAGAATTATGGAATTTTAACAGGTTGTGAGGAAGTGGTGGAGCCATTGCTTGTGCTTCCCTGAGGCTAAAGTGCAGGATACAGAACTCATGAGTTAAAAGAATCACAGTCCCTCAAAAGAAGTTAAGACTAACTAAACAAAGTGAGCAGCTTTGATGGCGTTGTAGAGACCAAGGTTCAGTGAAAATCCAGGGCATAAAAGCAAAAGCTGGAACAAAGAGAACTGCTGTAAACATTACAATCTGGCATTAAAGTCTGGTTAAGAGGAGTAGATCATAGTCTAAATCAGTGGAAGGACCAGGTAGTTAACCTGCCTCCAGAACACTTGGTTCTATTCCCACAATCCACTCCTCTGTAGCCTCTCCCCTTTTCTTCCAGCCCTGCCAATCCAGACAGTCCCCAGCTCCATCACAGCCCACTCCATCATAAACCCAGGCCATTGGAAAAACCAAAGCAGGCCACACCAACCAGCCAGAATAACATCACAGGCCAGGAGAGCCAGCCAAAAGAAGAGTCAATAAGTCCCATCCCCCAACTCAAAGACTTTCTGCTGGATCAGAGGCCAAGTCAGTCACCAGAGCTCCAGCCTCCAACTCAGGCAGAGATTCCCTGCTCAACAAGAGGCCTCAAAGAACATAAGACCTGAGAAGCAAAAAAACAAAAAAACAAAAAAAACAACCAAGACAAAAAAACAAAAAAAACAACCAAGAGCACAAAGGGCAATATGTAACCCACAGAGCCGAACTATCCCACAACAAGCCATGAGCCCTCTAACGCAGCCAAAGAACACGAAAAAGATCTTAATACCAACATTATTAATATAATACAGGCCCTTAAAGAGGAAGTGAATAAATCCCTCAAAGAAATCAGCGAAAAGAAAAACAAACTATGGGAGGAATCGAGTAAACTCATTAAAGAAATCCAGAAAAACACAAACAATTACAGGAAATGAATTAAAGAAAGCCAATAAAAAACAAGCAAACAATGAAAGGAAATGAACAAAACTGTTAAAGACCTGAAAATGGAACTGGAAGCCATAAGGGAAATACAAACAGAGGAAATGTTAGAAATGAAAAATCCAGAAAAGCAATCAGAACCTACAGAGGCAAGTTACAGCAACGGAATACAAGAGATGGAAGAGAGAATCTCAGGAGTTGAAGATACTATAGAAGAAATACACACATCAGTAAAAGAAAATGTTAAATCCAAAAAATTCTTGACACCTGACACAAAACATTCAGGAAATCTGGGACAGTATGAAAAGACCAAATCTAAGAATAATAGGAATAGAAGAATGAGAAGAATCCCACCTCAAAGGCCCAGAGAATATTTTCAATAAAATCATAGAAGAAAAATTTTCAAATCTAAATAAGGAGATCCATATAAAGGAATAAGAAACATACAGAACAGCAAATAGACTGAACCAGAAAAAAAAAGTCCCCTTGCCACATAATAATCAAAGCACTAAACATACAGAACAAGGAAAGAATAGTAAAAGCTGAAAGACAAAAAAAGCAAGTATCGTATAAAGGCAAACCTATTAGAATTACACCTGCCTTCTCAACAGAGACTGCTCTTTTATGAACAGAAAGGGGGGTGGTGCTGGGGCCAATGGGACCTAGATCTGGAGAAGAAGAGGGATGGTGTAAACTGGGAGGAGTGGAAGGAGGGGAGGAAGAGGATCAGGATGTATTATATGAGATAAGAAAAATAGATTTAAAAGAGAAAATTAAACAGAAAGAAAAGAAGGAAGGAAGGAAGGAAGGAAAGAAGGAAGGAAGGAAAGAAGGAAAGAAGGAAAGAAGGAAGGAAGGAAGGAAGGAAGGAAGGAAGGAAGGAAGGAAGGAAGGAAGGAAGGAAGGAAGGAAATTCCATATTTGCAGCTGGCACACTGTAGAGCAACTTGTAAAGTTTCGTAATAACCTTACCATACTCAAAACACATGTTGTCTTACTAAGACTGAATTCCCTACACCTAATCAGGTCTTTGCATGGGGGATATTTTCATTTTAACTGCCACACTGAAGGGAATCATGGAACACCAACATACATTCTCTTCCTATGTAGTGAGCCAACTATGTTCAACAACAGGTTGAACTTGTCAATGGATGACTGCAACGGTGTGAGAAATCCATTGACTCACCAGGAGCCAGATATCATTTTCTTCAGTCGGCTCTTCAAAGGAGAACCTTCATACCTTCAAGGCAATAGATTGTTCTAAAATTATCCTCAAGATCTGAACACATACACATAGTTTTGTCAATGTTTTGGATCTCGGCTCGGGGGATCAGAAGTCCAAATTCCAGATACTCCATAGCCTCAATGAAAAAAAAAATTTTTTTTTAAATGTTCATTTGGGGAAGAAAAGGAGGAAAAAGGTGCACTCTAAATTGACTCTGTTTAATATATTGCCCTCTCAAATCTGTGACTGAAAGAGTGAACTCCCACACGTCAGCATCAAATGAATGGAAGACAACGGATGCTAAACGATTAGAATTAAATTTCCTGAGATGTGCAGCATGCTAGTGAATTGAAATATGAAGGAGCCTGGGAGTCAAATTGAAGGAAGCTGTACATCAGTGAAGATTTTGTTTTCAGCAGCTATGAACTTTAAGATGATTAACAAGACATGAAGTGTAGATTCCAAGGGCTCTCTTGAACACTCCAGGGCTGACAGAGTTAAGAAAGAGCAGAAGGTGGTACAGTTAACATGACAAGTGGGTAGAATGAGGAAGTGTGAAAAGGTTAAGTGTTAATGTCAATTAGAGAAATGGAGTCAGTTACAAAACCCATGGGCATGAGATGAGTGTTTCTGATTTTTTAGGACCGCACCCAGTCTCGCCTGAACTCTGTTGTAGGAAGCATAGCTTAGAGAAACCATTGCAGGAACCAGAATTGTTAAACACACATGCCTATTTTCTTCCAGGGAAAGAAATCATGCCTTTTCACCTGGAAGACTGGAGTGGATGCTGTCTAACAACCTGCTGATCTTTTTACTATTGTATGGTGCCAGTCTTCCCGAGTCCTCCCAAATCCTGAACATTCTTTAGGGCTTCATCCTGAGCTTAGTCTCTCAATGAATAGAATCCAACCTTATGAAAGAGTTCCCATTTACTTTTCATCCTCTGTCAATAGAATCTATCCTTAGGCTTATTCCAAATCTTTCTTCCTTAGGTCCTTACCCTGAACACTGTTTATCAGTCAATAGAACTCACTTTTATTGTAAAAGTCAGAAGTGCTTTGACACTTTGCTAGGGAGTTTCTTTGTAGATATACCTAAAGCTCTTTGTGATAATGATCGTGTGGATACCTCTTTCCAAAGTTTTACTGTGATTAACTATGTAAGAGAAAAGTAAGCCACAAGATCAGACTCTGGAAGTTTTGATCCAATTTTGAGCCTGCTAAAGTAGTACTGATCTGGGTGTCATTCTTCACTAGCATGGACTCTTCTGCTGCCAGCAGGGATGCTTGCAGGACCTCCAAGAGTCTATCTTACAGAAAAAACATGAAGCATATTGAAGACCTACATCTAATTTCTGAAGCCCCAACTACACCAAGAAACACAACCTGAAATAGGAACAAATTCAGATCATTGCTACCTCCCTGAATTTCTTCTCTGTGCTGGGCTAATGGACCAGGGAACTGTCAGCAAGCCCATTGAGACTGATTTCAGCTGTTTTTCTCAGACTTGGAATGAAGAAAGAATAAATTGGTTCAGAGCTTGTCTTACTATTGTTGACTTCAAAAGATGTCATTGGGATGAGAGGGAAGATTAGGGAATGACCCAGAACACATCTGTCTGCAGAGACCTCTGCATTTTCAGAGACATGGTCTGTTACCTACCAACTTCTGAGTTGTTCTTTTCAAGAATCCATTATTTCTATGCCACCTTCTTCAGAGTCAGCTCCTTTCAAACTCCCAGGCTCACAAACTGTCTCAGGTACTCTGAGACTAGACTTCTTTCATATCCACTGATGACTTTCAATAACGATTTTTTCCTACATTTTACTTACAAGTATTTTATGTGCATGAATGTTTTGGCATGCATATATGTATATGCACCATGTGTAGAGGCTAGAAGAGGGTAGGAACCCCTGGAATTGGAATTACAGGTGGCTATGAGCTGCCATGTGTATGCTGGAACCAAACCTGGGCCCTCTCTCTGCAAAGCAGAAAGCACTCTTAACCACAAAACCATCTCTCCACTCATTTCTCCAAAGAATTCTGGTATACACCAAAAGTGTCAGACCACAGCCTTTAGGAAGAAGCATGGCTGCATCAGAGGATTGTCTCTAAGGCTCCTGTCAGGCTTAGACTAGAGTACAATTACTCATCTATTGGTCCTCTAAGAAGCTTGCAGAAAATAGTATTTCTTCCAAAAGCTTGAGAAGCAACTTAAAACATTGCTAAATTGCAATGGGGACATATGCTGAGAGGTAAAACCAAACCTTAGCATGAATATCTACTTTATGCAGCCAGAGTGTCCTTGAAATTATAGTATGTATATGAAATAAGATATCGAAGACAGTGAATGCTCCTTTTCAAAGGATTAGGCACATCAAAAAAAATAACGTGAAATTTATTCTCCTGTCAAAGTAGACTGAGGGGAAGTCTATATGACTCAGTAATTTCTCTGGATTCAAATGGACCATAGAGAGAGATCTGAACATCATAAAGGCATGGAAGGGCTCACAATAAAACTGAGGAATATCTGAGAGTCCCTCGATCTATCTGTAGAAAGCAGTTCCTGGGCCTCAAAGCACAGCAGTGTCACTTCACAAATAGGAGTGGAACAGATGGCACTTAGTCCGTGAAGGACTGTGCTCAATACGAATGGGTTTTAGAGAGCATAGACGATCTCAAAAAGAGTCCAGGAAGTTTAAAGTAGTTGAAGCAAAGCCTCCCAGCCAAGCCCACAGTGAATTTTGGGGTGCATCGATAATGGAGAGGCTGAGGACTGAGTAGTGGTATACAAGAGAAAGGCTCATAGACACTGAGGACTGATGGGTAAGACGGGAGAGAAAGGCTGGAGCAACCTCAACAGTACACTTGGTAATCAGGCATGTGTAGGGAGAGATAGAGTAAAGTTTCTAATTCAAAGGAATTCAGAAATCAAGTGTAGATAAGAAGTTCAAACATCACAAAAGTGGAGATATGTTGGGATAATGCCCCTTCCATGAACCAGGGACTATCTAAACTAAACCCCAGTGCCAGGCATACTCCGCAGATGCTTTTGCTTTATGAGAAATTTCTCCAGCTTGAAAAATGTTTGTTAATGATTATGAAATCAAGTTTCAACAGTTTGTGGTCCACATTTCAATTCTGGTTCAATACCTGTGATTGTAATATGTGATGATAACAAGGCAAGCCCAGCTGATGGCACCTTATCTGCTATTTCCATAGGATAACAACCAAACTGGCCAGTTATACAGAGAGAAGGTGGGCTGGTAAGCCTCTGAATTTACCTTCTGACTTTTTGAACATCATGTCCTCCACACTTCATCTAACTCAACACCAACAAGCTCAAAAGGCTGTCGGTGTTCATCTGCTGTACTCTATTTGTCTAGCAAAACCGAAGCTACTCTGTTCCGTACAAAATAAGCTAATAGGCCCAGTGTGGTGACACACACTTTAAACTTTAGTATTTGCCAGGCTAAGGTAGGAAAATTGGAGGTTCAAGATTAGCCTAGACTACATAATGAGTACCTGTAAATGGTGATGATGATGATGATGGTGATGATGATGATGATGATGATGATGATGATGGTGATGATGATGATGATGATGATGATGATGATGATGATGGTGATGATGATGATGATGATGGTGATGAAAATAATAATACCAATGTAAAAGAAGTTGAATAAATATGTCTATAATTAAGCGTTCAGGGTCATTGCTGACTCAGGACAGCCACTTTCTCTCTGTTCTTGCCAAATCTCATGTTTTTGTCTACTCAGACAGAACTGCTTCCCACACTAGGTCCCAGGCAGAAGGTTGGGACATTATCTCTCTGTAAGTCTAACTATACAGTAAGATACAACTGGACTCATTTCTGAAAAGCAAGGCATTTCTTTTAAAGAATTTTAAAGGTCAATACATTGGAAATAGAAAAGAGGACATAAAGGAAAAATAGAAAAGTTAACGTAGCTTAAATTTTCTTCAAATAACATCTAGTTAAGGTTTGTAGTATACAAAACCCCACGTCTAGCATCCCAGATTGGATAGCTTGGGTAATGGGGTTTGAATCTCTATCAAAATATTTAGAAAAATAGAAATGTAAATTATGGTGTCTAGCCTGCACAAAGTCCTGGATTTGAGTAACAACTTGAAAGAGATAAAGAAATAAAGAGGAAAAAGGTACTGTCCAATGAAGAAGGGTTATATTTTATGATAGGGGAAGAGTACAGAAACCAAGGCTCGCTCCTCTGACACACTCTTACGTAACTTAAAGTCAAGACTAGACTTGCTGCCTGTGATCATCCTTCAGTATGTCCAGCACTTGTAGCTAAAGTAAAATTCAGCTTGAGTCCTTTAAATTGAAGAATGAGGTGGTTCTCCATGACAACAAAGAGGACAGGATCCAGGAACAATAGTGTGTAGAAACAGAGACAGAACAAATAAAACCAGAATGGGAAATTGGACCCTTCTCAAAAGCATCAATAAACATAGAGACAAAGCTATTCTGAGGTGATAAGGCTACAACTAGCCTCAGCTTCTCCCTCCAACTTATAAGGTTAAATCCAAATCACAGAGAGAGGAGTGAAAGAGTAGGTCTGTTTGGTAATGGAGGAGACAAAAGAGAATTGAAAAGAATGGTATATACACACATCAGTAGATAGATAACAGGTGATGAAGAAGAAGATAGATGATAGGCAGGTGTTAGATGAAGGATCATTGATATTTGGATGAATAGATAGACATAAGATAGATACATACATACATACATATATACATACATACATACATACATACATACATACATACATAGCTACATAGATAATATTGTTTCCAGGAAAAATAAAACTTGAACAAGAATTGAAGGAATAACTACTAAAGATAGTGATCTATATATGTTAATGCATGCTCATAACCCCAGTAATTTGGAGGGAGGTAGAGGCAGGTACTGTGAGTTCAAAGTCAGCTTGGTATAAAATACCAAGTTACAGGCCAGAGCTATTTAGCAAGACCCTCTTTAAAAAAACAGAAATAATAACCAAACCATGAACGAAGAAGATATGATTTCTTAGGACATACAAACTTGAAATGTGTTCTAGTTCATATCCATTTTGTGTTCATATTAAAAGCAATACAAAGTAGAATCAATAAAATAAATGAAAATTTATTTGGTAAATCAATAGATTTAAGAATAGGGACCAAGCAGAAGAAAGGATATTGAATGTAATGAAGAATATGAAGTTCAAACTATAAAAGGCTGAATTTAAATCCCCATTGAGAAAAGAATGTGGTTGGCATAGTCTACTATGTCAGTTCACAAGCCTACAGTACATTAAATTGTCTTCTGTTATTAGAATAAAAACTTACCCGTAATCTTGTCTGGTAGAATCCCATGAGTACCGATAGAACACAAACACTCTGTGCTTGAGGCTCATGGGCAGGTCAGCCTGCCCAGGCTTGAATACAGTGGGAAGCAAAAGTCAGTTTATTCTGTCAGTGTTGGCACAGAGATCTCTTAGCAAAGCCCATGTCTTCCCTCTACCATCAAAGATAACCTTGGCAAGGATTTTGCATGGAGGATACATAATGTCTTTGATTTTTTTTTTCCTGCATTCTCTATCAACTTGATCAGAACCTCCTAAATATTCAGGGAAAAGAATTTTCTTTTCAATTATTTTTAAGAACTCTGCACTTAGATATACTGTTCTGCCACAGAATTTAAATTCCAGTTAAACAGTATACCTCTACAAATGAAGATCTGGAAAACCCTTAATGTCATCAAGATAGGTTTAGCTAGTGGAAGAAATAGAGGGGAGGGGTATTTGGTAAGGTGAGCCATGAAGAAGGTCCTAGACATTAAAAATGCTTCTCCTGTCAAGAAATGAAAAAGTTGTTCTCCGTCACTGTGTCAAACAGTATCAAGCAACCATTGGAAAATATAACTTTGAACCAGTGGCATTCTCTTAGCCTAGCCAGGAGCAATCTCACTGTTTCTGATTTGCTTGTGGGAGTTAGCCAATTAGAGACAGGCCCAGCCTTCAAAATAAAAAGCTATTCATCAAGTGTCTCACTCTGGGTGCCTCACTCTTGACCCTGTGAACAGCAGTGCTAATCTTTAAACACACCAACAAGAGAAGAACTTCATCAGTTCCTGGACACCGTATTTCTCAAAATCTTCTGTAAGATCAGCCTGGGCTTTGTTGACAAATTCAGTTCCTCCATATCGACAATGTGGAGGATCATTCTGCTTTGTGTAAATTCTAATTTTATTGCTTTGTTTTGTTTTTAAATTCTCAACTATGAGGTTAGATAAAAAAAAAAAAAAGTAGATAAACTATTTTATATGCAAGCATGAGAACTACTGGTAGCACAGGATTGTAATCCCAGATCTGGGCTGGCAGAAACACGAGGCTCCCTTGAGGCTTGCTAGTCAGCCAATTTAACCAACTTGTCAAGTTTCTAGCCAGTCTCAAAATACAAAGTCAACAGAATCTTGGCAAATGATGTCTGAGGTAGTCCCTTAAACTCCCACTTACGAACACACACAAATTTACATATTACATGGAAACACAAACACACACACACACAAATTCTCAGTCATTCCAACAGTTTGAAACCTGTTTACTGTTGTATGTTGATTTAGATTTGAGAGAGACAGATACATTAGAGAGAGATCTTACAGTCAAACATTAGGTGGAGAAAGAGCCCACATTGGAGATCTTTGTTATATCGCTCACCTCAGAACCTGTGAAACCCCATGGAAGATGTATTATAGGAACCAGAGGGATAATGGTCAACAGGAGAACCCGGCCCACAGAATCAACTAAGAAGGATTCACAGACGCTCACAAAGATTGAGGTGGAAATCATGGAGCCTGTGTGGGTCTGCACTAAGTTTTCTGTATTTATGTATGGTTGTTAGCTTGGTGTTTTTATGGGACTCCTAGCAGTAGGAGAAGGTGTGTCTCTGAACATTTTGCCTGCTCTTGAGACCATTTTCTTCCTACTCTATTGATGAATCCAGCCTTGATATGAGGATTTGTGCCTAGTCTTACTGTATTTTGTTGTGCCATATTTGATTGCTATCCCCAGGAGGCCAGCTCTCTTCTGAAAGAAAACAAAGCAGGAGTGCATCTGTGGTAGAGCAAAAGTGGGGAAGGGGGATGGAAGGACTGCAGGGAGAAGAAACTGTGGCAGGGGTATATTGTACATGAGAAGAATAAAAAAAAAAAGATTAGTGTTTTTTCAATTCATGATCAGCTGTCGTGTTCTACTCTGTATGTATGTATATGCAAACTCTCAAATGCTAAGAACTATGTGGAAGTTTTAAAATGCAATTTTAGACAACGAGCATTTATTAAGTGAAGAAAATGTCTTCTACACTGATTCAAATGGCAATCACTCTCTACTATGCAAAATGAAAAGTCAGGATCTCTTTGAAAAACAAACAGTTGTTATTCAGTGCTGGAGACTGGAAGTCAGATACAAACCAGAACAAAATGACAAAGCCTAAGAGAGACACAATTTTCTCAACTGCCTCCAAAGGCAATGATAAAATAGCAATTGTTTCATTTGCTAAACTCAGAAGAAGACAATCACAGTGTCTTCCCACTCAGTCTTTCAGCTCAGATAACTGCGTGAGCATACTGCTAGCATAAGTATTCTAAGATTCCCAAAATGCAAGCAAGCTTTCAAGTGCCAGGATGAAATCTACTGCAATAACAAGGAAATGCTAAGGGCTCTGCTTGCTACTAACAGAGATTATCAAGATCCAAAAGTCTCACCTTTTCATGATTGCAAGATTGCCCGTAATCAGGGGGTAAAAATCCTGCCGCATACACAATGTATGTCCCATAAGAAGGCTGGTTGAGAAGGCTGCTGAGCAAAATCCCAGCAAGACTTCAGAAACAAGGAGAGCATCCTTGTAGGAATTTCTGTTAAGTAAAGAGTTAATACAATCTGGTATTGTTTCAGGGGAGATAATTCAAGTATAAACAATGCTGACTTGAAGATAAAGCAAAGCATAGGTGAATATATCAAAAGTATTGGCTGTTCTTGCCTCCTCCCCCGTGTATGTCTGTGTGTGTGTGTGTGTCTGTGTGTGTGCGTCTGTGTGTGTGTGTGTGTCTGTGTGTGTGTGTCTGTGTGTGTGTGTGTATATGTGTCTGTGTGTGTGCGTCTGTGTGTGTGTGTCTGTGTATGTGTCTGTGTGTGTGTCTGTGTGTCTGTGTGTATGCATAAGGAGGCCAGAGATTACCATTGAAAGTCTTCCTCAATTACACTCCACATTATTTTTTTGAGACAGAATCTCAGAGAGTCTGAAGCTCACTGATTCTAGACTAGCTGGCCAGCAAGCCCAAGGGATCCTTAGCCCCAGCCTCCCTAGCCTTGGGTTTACACAAGTGCATGAGCACTAGACATCCAAACTCAGATACTCAATACTGCACAAGCACATTACCCACTGAGACACCCTCAACCCCCATAAACTTTGGAAAACTCTTTTATTAGCACGTATTACTTATATTTAATAATGGTTTTCTTATGGCATTTAATACATTTACAGCGTTTCAATCATGGGAATGCCTTATTGCCCTCTCCTACTGCTTGCTATGCCCCTGAAGAAAATGCCATTGCCTCCCCTATCAACTTTTAACTGGGAGTAAATTCTCAGGGTGTTGGGTCCCTTTGAAAACTCTCTCTTCCCATGACAAGATATTGACAGGCCCAATCGTCTGAAGACCTTGTACTACAGATTCCTTTTAATGCAATTCAGACCACACCTGTATCCTCTCTATTGACATGAAGTGGTGTAGAGGGCATGAGGTCCTTGTGCTCACAGATGAGCACTATGGAAACCAGGAATGTTAGTTACACGTGGTCATCTCTTTAAAGGAAGAGATGCATAATCTGTTTTCTTCCGAGAAGGCTGGGAATAGATGTGTTTAATAGCCTGGTGACTTCTGGACAATCTGTAGGCCAAACCTGCACCCCTCCCAAGACTCTTAGAAACAGAACCAGAGATAGTTAATAGCCTAGGTGACCTCGGTGCTAATATCTATAGGGCCAGGCCACACACACCCCACCAAACGCTTATAAACAGGACTGGAAATAATTAATAGCCTGATGACCTTTGCGCTAGCTATATGACTGAGATCCTCCCCCAGGCCCTTAAGATAACATTGTAGTCTATCTATAGAACCCACCTTCATGGAAGAGGTGACATGTACTTTGAAAAGTTTTGAGGGAATTATGCCTTAAGCTTTACTGTATACATGAGATTATGGTAAAATAGGAAACTTTTTTTCCAAATTGTACTGTACTTAGATATGCCTTAAAAAACTGTCTAGTGTCAGACCTAGAAGTTTAAACCAACACTAGATACTGAGTCCTGTTGAACTGGACATCCTTCTTGCCCTATTCTGGTTGACACTATGTTAGCCGAGGTGTTTGCAAAGACCACCCACAAAATGACAATTTTAAGATTATTTGCTTATGTCTGCACTGTTCCAAAGGAAAGATGAAAGGAGCTTTGTGGTTTTGGTCCAACCCAGTATTCTTGCTGCACTCTCAAATGAAGAATGCTATCGTTTTTCAACAAATGTATCTGAGAGAACCATTGGTTTGTTTTTAACTACTGAAGATGAGCTTTGATTCCAGTAAGTCAAAACATTCTTGTTAACTTTTAAAATAATCCACCCATGGCAGGAAGCCTACTTGTTTCTTTTTGATGGATTCAATTCCTCTTCAGCAAAAACAATTATATAAATTTAAAGGTACATAAACAATGCTTTTGAAGTACTCTATAAAGAATGTGCTAGATGAATTAAAATAATATAAAAAATGCATCCCTTCAAATGTCAAGGTTGTCAGTACTGGGTATAGAGTTAGCTATGAACAGAACAAAATTTTATTTGAAAAGAATAATTATTTACTAAAGGCATCTTTTGAAATGGATTGTATCTAGTGAACTCAATTATTTTACATGGACAATAGTAAGCATCCTGCCATGGAAGCAAATTAACATATGGTGAAGATTGTTGCGGAAGGTCATAAAACTTAACAATAGTACTATATTATAAGCAAAAAGTTAATTAATTACTAAAGACATGTCATCGTGAGTAAAAGGAAAAATCTAAGTTATGCTATAAAAGATAATAATATATTTTGACAATGACTAACTTGGGTTTTCACACAGTGTTAAGCATTATTCTGGTAGATGCTCTCCGTGATAGCTCAGTTTCCCTTAGTACTGGATGCTGAACAAGCTAATGAATGAAGTAAGATGTGTGTGACATCTAGAAGCTTTGTGACAAGGCAAACAAATAGATTATTTAGCAAAACCCATAAAACAGGGAATAAAAGAGTCAGAACATCAGGAAAAAAACTAACGAAAGCATTATATAATTTGTATGCTTACAGTTTATTTAAGATATCTATGAATAGCCTTTCTTTTAAGTATGCTTATGTGATATTCTTCTCTTGTCTGATTGATATATGTACAAGCCACCAGAAGTGACCCACATTGAACTCGAGCTTTAAATTTCATAACTTATATCAATAAGCTGGGCTTGCCTTTTTTGCTCAGGGTTGATGGTTTTAAAACACCATGGTCTCAGTAGAGCTAATCTTGTTCAAAGGCCAGGGTTTTAAGTATTGATTCAGGTAATGTAACCTAAGTGTGGCAAGACCTTCTTCCTGGGAAAATTCTACCAAACTTTCTATGTGACATTAGAGACTAGAAAACAAACTGATGGTTACTTTCTAGGCTCCAGCTAGAGGAAAACATATATGCATCTGCCACATGAAATCAAATACATGAAGCAAAATCTGACAAAAATGAAGAGAGTAGCTCAAAAGTAGTGGTTACAGATGTAAATATTGTACATCTAATAATCCATAGACTATATAGGCAAATTGTCAACAAGAAAACAGAACTTGAACCAAAAAAATCACCTACCTACCCACCCAATAATAGCAGTACACATACAGAAAGTCTTTGAGGCCAGCCTGTAAGCTTTTCCTTAAGATGAAGCTGCTTTATGAAAAGGTTAAAAATATACAAAACATTATCTATTCTAAAAGTGGAATGGAATCAGAAAGACATTTTAAATGTTGGATATATCTTGATTTTAAAAACACTCCCCCCAAACCAAAGACTAAGAATGAATTAAAAAAGAAAGAGATTATTTTGAGCTGAATTAAACTGAAGATATATCATACCACAATGTATTGGGTTTTGTACAGGTTAGTTTTTGTCAACTTCACACAAACTAGAGACACCAGAGAAGAGAAGACCTCAATTGAGACATGCATCTATCCAATTGCCCATGGGAATGTCAGTTGAGTATTTTCTTGATTAATGATTGACATCTGAGGGCCCAATATACTACGGTTACTGCTTCCCCTCTACAGGTGGCCCTGGGTTGTACAAGGAAACAAGCTGAACTTCCCCCCTTCCACATTAACATGTTGATTGGTGTCTTCCTTGTTCAGGTCATGATGAGGTAGCCATGTTTGTGAGATTTCATGAATATAGCTTCTCTGACATTCGTAAGAGACACAGTCTCACAGGAAATTCTGCTTTTCTGGCTCTTACAATCTTTCCACCCCCCACTGCCTCCCAGAATAATCTCTGAGCCATAGTTGCAAGAGTTGTGTTCTAAGTTTATCAGTTGGGATTAGGCTCCACAACTCTGCACTTTGGTCAGTTGTGGTTTTCCGTAATGGTCTCCATCTGAGGCTAAATCCCAAGCAAGACAGAAGTAGGGCTTTATTTAGGATTCACAAGACAATTTTCCCAAATACTCCAGAGTGATCAGAGATGTCTGAGAATGTTTGTAAGAACAAATTTGAATGAAGTCTTCTGAGTACATGTAGGCTAGGGTTAGCCTCCAGCCAGGTTAGTAACACTGGAACCTCCTGCCTTTCTCTGGACTTTCTTCCTCTGTGGATGGACTAAGGAAATAACTGAATGGCACTGGAGGGACACATATGGAGCCTCCAAGCTCACATTCCTCAACTTCTCCTGTTTGTCTTCTTGTCTTACCTTTCTTAGGGAGCTCTCTGCCCCTCCCACACCCATGAACTTGTCTGTCCAAGTTTAGGTTCTGTGAATTATCCTTTCTCCATCTCTTCCACACAGCAAAAGGAACAATAGCAATATTTGCTGCTGGGAGCAGGGCTTTTATTTAGAAATTGTCTTTGTTATCGGATTTCTGTATTTCTGTTTCATTACTCAAATCGATGTAATAACAAGGGCAGAGAGAGGAAGCTAGTCCCACAAGACTTGATCTAGAGATAAATCATAACCTCATAGAACTGCGGATGCAGGAAAGGTGGACGTCATTTATCCTAAGCACAGCCTGGGTTGTGTTTTCTGTCTTTCAACATTAGTAAGTGAGCAGAGCCTCCTCAGCTTCTTCTCCACGGACATCTAAAGATACACCTTCCATGCATAGCTGTAAATTGATAGGGCTGCCTGGGCCGCAGAGGAAGACAAGGATGGATCAAATGTCAGAACAAAGATGGAACAAAAAATTATAGCAGTTTGAAGGAAAAACTATGACCCAAGAATTCAGTTTTCAATTATATTATCTTGCCTAGTTTGGTTTACTTTCAAGACAACAGGAATGCATTTTTTTGATGTAAAATGGTACATAAATATTCCTCTGGTATTCTTCCCTTTAAAAAGTTGCACTCGCTGAAAGATAAATCAAAATAAAAATACAAGTGAGAGTTGTTGGCATAAAAGGATGAGAGTGCACAGAGAAAGTGGGAAATCATAAATTTAAGGGTAAAAGTAGCTATAAATACATAGAAACGTCTTTGCCAAAAGAGTTTGGGAATAGAAGGACCCAAAATGGAACGTTATGAAGAGCATATAAATTTAACAGTAATAAACTGGATCTAAAGGCATGTAATCACCAAAAGGAAGATGGCTCTGAGGGAGCAGAATGGAAAGCAGTAACCCATGTAAATCAGTGCACACAAAAATCAAAAATTGGACAAAATATACTAAGTAGAAATGGGAAATAAATACTCACATAAAAATTGTCGCAAGGCCAGCATTGATCTGTATCTTAAACCAATTGCAAGCTTCCTACCATCAGGAATGGGAAACTTCTAGAAATGATAGGTCTCCCTTATTTCTTGAAACTTAAAGCTGTAACCAGACACAGTTAAGATGACCCCAAAGTATAATTGTAGTAAGAAAACAGGCTATAGAATGGAGTGAAAGAAAGGAGTTGTAGCTGTTCTATCAGAACCCAGGTTGAGCCAGATGTGGCTCTGGATGGTCTGCACTCACGTTTTCTATAGTTGAGTGATGTCAGTGTTTAAGCTCTACAATGTTGGTTTCAGAGCTGCCAGGCATCATGTCTTTCTTCCTTTGTACAGTAGGTTTTCAATATGCATATGAAAGTGGGTAATTTAAGTATGTGGCTGAGTCATGTGTCACAGTGAGCTCGCCCACAGAGAGGGCCTCTTCTCACCCCGGGGTAGTCACCACCCTGGCTCCTAGCAGCATAAAATAATGTTCCAGTTTTGTGTCTCTTACTAATGAAAGTTATAAACTATATACTTTTACTGTCTGCCTTCATTCAGTTTTATGCTGTCAGATTCACCAACACTTCTGTGTGTACTCCAGACCATTCATTATCCTTGCTGTTCAATGTTCCAGTTCAACCTTTCAAACTTTGTATACCTATTTTTCTGTGGGTGGGGACCTGGATGAATTTCGTCTTGGTCTCTTAAAAAAATGCTGCCATGAACTTTTTAGTAAAGTTGATCATGTTAGAGGACTTTGGAGGCACCAATGTGTTTTAAAGTGACTGGCATTTTAGAGAAAAAAATTACACAAAATGTAAGAGTTTTGTTTAATATATGACATTATTTGTGAAAAACAGTAAGTAGATACTTAGAACTGTAGTCAGCTGGGTTTAATGTAGCACTACTGTCATCCTAGCTAGCATTCAGAGGCATGAGGCAGGACCATAAGTTCAATGCTAGCCTTGCCTACATAGCAAAACTCCATCTCAAAAATATAAAACCAAATCAAAAGAAAAAGAAAAACTGTCATTCACCTAAATAAACAGGACTGTATAGGATCACACAAAGCATAAACATCTACTTTCACCTCAATTCACCACAAGGAATTGTGACTTTTGTTTTCTTTTTTCAATTGTGAACTTCATTATAGTAAAAACATATTAGACACCAGGCCATCTCTAAACATCATGGTCATAAAACCATCAAGAAGAGCATGTGCAAGCCCCCCCCCACATATACAAACACACTCCTACACACACAATGCACACACATGAACACACACATATACACATACACACATGTACACACACCTACACACACACGCACATACACATATACACATACACACGTACATTCACATACACACAACATACACACATACACATACATATACACATACACACATGTATACACACATACACATATACACACATACACATGCATACACATATAACAACACACATACACACACATACATACACATGCACACATACATATACACATACAAACATGCATACACACATAACAACACACACACATACAGGTAAGCACACACATACACACACACACATACACACATACTTACACAAACACATATACACACACATACACATACATACTCACACATACACAAACACACACACCCAGATACACATACACACACAAACACACATATATACACAGACATACAGACACACACAGGCACACAGGCACACAGACACACACACATACACACACACACACACACACACACACACACAACACACACACACACACCACTGGGGGCACATTTAAGAGAACCTGGAAAGTAAGCATTTTGAATGATAAGTCACAAGCAGTAATCATATTTGTTCCCATATTTTGACCATGGGAGATAATCCTATGATTGTCTTTTATGCCCATAAAGCCTGGGAGAACTTTGAATTCCATGAAGTCAATAAGAATGAATCTAAAAGAAGTTTCTAAAACTATAGAAGATTGAAAACATCAGGGACAACATCTCTCACAATCAAAGACAAAGTACCACATATACACAGAAACCATAAGCAGAAACTTTCAGAGAGGAATGATTTAAAAATTATTGCATGTTTGAAATCATCAAAACATGCAATAATTTTAAAATCCTTCCCCTGTCAGATAAAGCCTAGTCAAACCAAGAAGGGACAAGAGAGTTTCTAGCAGCAACACACACACACACACACACACACACACACACACACACACACACACAAAAGGGCAGCTTAGCAGACACTGTAACCTACCGTGTGTTTTGATACTGCCTGCTTTTGATGACCCAAGTGTCTGTGGTGAAGGCATACCCCAGAGGACTTATTTTCAAAGACTGAACATTTTGATAACCCTCCTGTATTGGGTTGAATGGTGCCCCACACCCCCAAAACAGATATGCTCAGCCCCCACAACTCAGACATGTTACCATCACATTATTTAGAAAGAAGGTTTGTGTAGCTATAATTAGGTTAACGTTACACCAGTCAGTCCTTGTAGGAAACAAGACAGAGGTAAGAGGACCAGGTGGGAGCTGGAGAAAAGGCAAATGTCTAAGAGGATAAAGCAATTGCTATACACATGTGAGGATCTGAATTCAGACTCAGTAACTATGTAAAGAAATTGGCATGTTCATGCCTTTCTGTAACCCCAGTTCTGTGGAGAGCAGACAGATCTGCATTTTCTGGCTGCGGTTTGGTTCGAGAGCCCATCTCAGGTAAATAAGGCAGAAAGTGATAGACTGGAACACCCAATATTCTCCTCTGACATATGCTCACACACAGATGCACATACACCTATCTCTCTCTCCCTCCTTCCTTCCCTCCCTCCGCCCCTCCCTCCCTTCCTCCATCTACCTCAACCTTGCTTTTACTCTGGTGCACACACACAGTCAGGCATACACATATATATGGAAACAATGCTGTAATGCGATTATGAAGGCGGTGGTTGCAGGGAAGCCACAGAACTGAAAGAAGCAAGAAATGATCCTGCACTTTGGATTCTGGAAGGAGGACCACCATCAACATCTCAGTTTGGGATTTCTGTTCTCTAAGACTACGATCATACAAGGAATGTATGGTAACTAAATGTATGGTAACTCGTTATAGAAATCAGGGGAGAGTAATTGACACCCACCATCCATCTAACAATAACAGACAAGCTGTGTAGCCCTCGCTGTCCATTTCTGAAAGAAAACTGTAAAATATTCACAAATTAAAATGTCATGCTCATTATGACATTATGCAATAGGAAACTAATTATTCATGGAAAATCATGGGACTAATTATAATTACGTTCTTATTTTCTTTGCGTGACACTCATCAAATTTTTCATTGTTTTCCTCTCATTTCATTTTCCTCACAATCCCTGTGTATTTTATTGTGTGTGTTATGCCCAAAGCTATAATTTTGATGAAAATCAAAACATGTTACAGTGTATTAATACAGTGCATCATAATAGAATGGAATATATATTTATGTGCAATATATTTTTTTTAATTTATTTTTTCTTCTCTTGTACAATACATCCTGGCATCAGATTCTCCTATCACCCCTCCTTCTAGCTCCTCCCATCTCTCCTCTTCCACAGATCTGCCTCTCCACTCTCAAGAAAAGCAGGTCTCCCAGAGTTACCAATTAAACAGAGCCATAACAAGATGGGACAAGGCCAGATGCAAGACCCTACGTCAAGGCCGGATGAGGCAGCTCAGCAGGAGCAAAAGGGTCCCAAGGGCAGGTAAAAGGGTCAGAGACCCCACCACTCCAATTTTTAGGAGTTCTACAAGAACAGCAAGCCAGACAACCATATGATATATGTAGGGGACTTAGCACAGACCCATGCAGGCTCCCTCACCTGCATCTTCAGTCTCTGTGAGCCCCTAAGAGTCCTGGTCAATTGACTCAGTGGGGTGTGTTTTCCTGATGTCCTCAACTCCTCTGGTCCCAGCGATCCTTCCTTCCTCCTATTCGTCAGGGTTCCCTGAGCTCAAACCAATATTTGGCCCTGGACCTCTGCATCTGCTCCCATCAGCTGCTGGAGGAAGCCTCTCCGATGACAACTTAGCTAGGCACTGATCTATGAGCACTGCAGAATATCATTCTGAATCATATCTGGGCTATTCAGTCACCAGTTCCTGGCCAGCTCTCCAGTGTCAGGCACCATCTCCCTCCTTTGGCATGAGGTTCTACTCCTCTATTGCCTCAATAGCTGAAGGTGGAATAGGTTATAGATCAAAGGTTTTGTGGCTGGGTTGGTGTGCTGGTCCCATCACTGGAAGCCTTGTCTGGTTACAGGAGAGGGCCTGTTCAGGTTCCATATCTCCTGTTACCAGGAGTCCTCACAAGGATTGCCATCATAAATTCCAGGGAGTTTCCACTGCACTAGGTCTCCAGATCAGTCCCTGAATGTTCCCCAACTCTGGTCATCTCTCCCTATATTCTCTCCCTCCACCTCTCCCCCTACCGGATTCCCATGTCCTGTTTCCATGTCCCTCCTCCCCTAACCCACCTGCAATGTGTGTTCTATTTCCCTTCTCCAGGAGATCCATGCATCCCCGTTGGGGCTCTACTTGTTGTGTAGTCTCTCTGGGTCTGTAGATTTTAATATAATTGTTCTTTCTTAGGTTTGTACCCAGCACATTTTCATACTGTGTCTAGTGGAAGAACTGTTGAATCCCAGTTGATACCAACAGTTTTAAGAAATAAACATGCCATACGCAGTAGTTACAAAAGTTCTAGGTTTTCTACATCATGGCCAACAATATTTTTGGTGCATTCCATTTTTAGCTATTATGATGAGCTGGAGAAAAGCTGAAGCAGCTGAGAGAATTTATGCTCTTCCAGGGGATCTGGGATTGGTTCCCAGCACCCACATCAGATGGCTTGCAACTGCCTTCATTCCCAGCTCCCAGGTATGCAATACATTTTTCTGGTCTCTTTGGGCATCTGCACTCACTTGGTTTATACTAACACACACACACACACACACACACACACACACACACACACACTCACATACACACACACACATACATACACATACATACACACACACACATACACACACACACACACACACACACACACACACACACACTCACACACATACACGCTCACTCTAAGAAATAAATCTTCAAAAACATAGATGAGTATGTAACAGAATGATTTTACGGTTATTAATATGTTTTCCAGTGACTAATGGACTTTAATTTTTCTTATTTCTTTATCATCCATTTGAGTGGACTGTTAGTGAAGTGTATGATGAAGTCTTTTGTCAAGATGTATTACCTTGTCTGATAGTTTCTTTCTGATATTTACAATTTCTTCATATGCTTTTCCATCCTCTGGCGAGTTCTTATGGAATGCCTTTATTATAGTGTAGTCTAACTGTTCCTGTCTTCTGTCTCAGAATTACTTGGAAACCCTACAGATGTGGTATAAGATTTTGGTGTGTTTATACCTAAAAATTCATTGCAGCCAAAACATACAGAATTGATTTTTTTCACATAAGTAACATAGGTATTAAAATATATTGGTTTCATATGAAGATCAGAATTTACTCAGAAATGTTTGTTTAAAAACTCATAACTCTACACAATCCCAACACACATCTACCCAAATAAAGACAGTTTTAGTGTTATTCTTATTTTGTTAATCTTGTGCTTTTATTCGGTTCCCTGCCTTATTTCCCTGGCTAAGCTCCATAGTACCATGTTGAGCAGTCTTTCCAGGCCTTTGTGGCAGATAGATACCAGCTCCCAGAGACACCCATGTTCTAGTGCCCAGAGGTTGTGAATACAGAACCATCTATGACAAAAAGGATTCTGTAGATGCAAGGGAAAGCATTTGTGGTACAGAGATGATCCAAGGTAGTTCATGTGGGCCTCTTGTAATTAAATGTGTTTTTAAAGAAGACATTTCCCAGCTGTGACCATTGTCACAGCTTTTTCTAGTGGCAATGATGACAGTACAGAGGATAAGCTATGGTAATGGTGTGTCCTTTGAAAGTGGAAGAGAGGGCCACTAGGTATCAATGCTAGAAGCTTGAAGAGGAAGAATGAGAAGGAGAAGGAGGAAGAAGGAGGAGGAGGAGGAGGAGGAGGAGGAGGAGGAGGAGGAGGAGGAGGAGGAGGAAGAAGAAGAAGAAGAAGAAGAAGAAGAAGAAGAAGAAGAAGAAGAAGAAGAAGAAGAAGAAAGTGGAGGAGGAGCAGGAATAAGAAAGAAGAAGGAAGAAGAAGAAGAAGAAGAAGAAGAAGAAGAAGAAGAAGAAGAAGAAGAAGAAGAAGAAGAAGAAGAAGAAGAAGAAGAAGAAGAAAAGGCTAGCCACCAAAGGCATGTATAGTTTTCATTATGTGGTATTGTATTCTATTATGTTTTATCTTATGTTATTTTTTGAAGCAGGTTCTCATTTATCCTAGGTTGTCCTCAATCAAACTATCCTCATATGCACTATGTACATTATTTAGAACTTGAATTTCTTGGTTGTTGTTGTTATTGTTGTTGTTCTTTGTTTATTTTGAAGCAGTTTCTCATGCAGCCCAAGCTTGCCACAAACTCCCTGGAGATAAGAATAACACTAAAGGTCTGAACCTCCTGTCTTAGCCTCTGTTGTTATGACTGGTATGTAACACCATGCCCAGCTTTATTCAGTGCTGGGAATCCATCTCAGGGTTCTGTGCATGCTGGGAAAGCCTTCTACCAAGTGAGCCACCTCCCCTGGCACAGGCATATCTATTTTGAGGGAAGAATGCGGCATCAAAAGAGAGAAAGTTGGGGCTAGCGAAGTGGCTCAGTGGTCAAGAGTGCTGGCTGTTCTTCCAGAGGACTGGAGTTCAAGTTCAGTTCCCACCACCTGCATCAAGTGGCTCACAATAGCCTGCAATTCCAGCTCTGGGGTATTCAAAACCCTCTTCTGGCATCTGCAGACACCTACACATACATTGTATAAGCTCACGTTAGAGGAAGACACATATAAATAAAAGTAAAAATAAATCATGTTGTACAAAAAAAGGCTGGGTAATAATTATAACTGTACTTAATTCTTGATTTAAATTTTTGTAATTTTATTGTACTATTGTATTATTTAAATTTTATTGATAGAGGAAGTTTGAGAAAAGATTATAAGTGAAAAGATGTAGTGTCTATGTCTTAAGACAAATCCATTTTGCAACACGTCAACATCGTTGAGTAAACCTTCAGGAATCAATACATGACAAGAGAGCAAGCAAAGTGGAGGTGACGGATGAAAGCAATGGGCAGCAGTCAGAACCTCAGCCATCTGAAAAGCCTTATTTTTCTGAAGAGTGATTAGGGATTGATACGTTAAATGAGTCTTTAAGAGAAGCCAATCTAAAATGAAATATGTGCTAAGTGTTCTATTAAGAAACAGCAGTGTCAAGAAATGCAATCTGCATCCAAAATTGTAAGACTCAAATTGAAGTATTGACCCCAACTTAGCTCACTCTGTATCTGAACAAGGGTATGCTTATTAAGTCCTCCTCCTTCTTAGATTGCTGATCTGAGGTGAAACCAAGCTTTCCAGAGGAGGCGAAGATTTCTCTGGTAGCTGGTGTGAGTCTGATCCATCCCTTGGGCATGAACTCTTAATCTGTGTGAGGATGTATGCCTGCCCCCACTTACATCCACATCTCCATGTTGAAAGATAATGGATTAACTCTGGTCAGATTCCATCACTGGTACAGTATGCTTACTGGTCACTTTAAATGGGAATCCCTGGATGTCAATGAAAAATCTTGATGGACTCAAACATACATATGTCTTCCTTGAAGATATATATATACATATATATATATATTACTCATACCAAAAAAAACTATGCTGATGATTTATAAATGCTAATCCCCATGTAAAAAATCTCTCTCTACAGTTCAGCTTGTAAACCAATTGACAATCAGGCATTTCAATCCAGATGTATTTAAAACACCTGAAAATATTTCATTTGACAGTAGATGTGTTACCTTCTCATAGAAACAACCCCTCCCAAGTCAAATCATTCTTAGTTTCCCTGCTCTCTCATTTTCCACAATCAAACTTCCACTGAAACCCTCTCCCCTCACCCTTGTGTGTGTGTTTTTGTGCATGCGTGTGCATGCACATGAACATGAAAGTAGACCTGAGGACTACTTAAGTGTTGTTTCTCTTTTTCTTTAAGTCAAGGCCTCTCTCTGTCCTGGAATTTGCCCAGGTTGACTGGGTGGTGACCCCAGGGATCTGCATATCTTGATCTCCCCAATACAGGGATTACAAGCATGTGCCACTAGACCTAGCTTCCTAAACTTGTGATCTGAAGATCAAACTTGGGTCATTTTGCTGACAAGGCCGTCAGGACTGAGCTTAACTCCTGAGACCAACTGAACCCTAACTGTTACATCTCCTGTGTATCAGTCAAATCTATCCATCGCCCAGAAGCTGTTATCAGAGAGCTAACATGCTTCAGTATCACCTAACTTTCCTATTTGAATAACGATGGGTCACTAACCCAGATCCTAACTCGCAGAGTCCGGAATGGAGTAAATGTTGCAGAAACACTTTTAAATCACTTAAATTTTATCTGAGATAATTTAAACATAAATAAAAATTCATGGGAGATAAAGTTCCACAGAAAGGTAAAATGTTTTCAAAGGCTAGAATACAGATGACATAAGAAAATCCATTTATTTAATCTTGCCACTTAAATAAAATACATGTTCCGTTCCTTTTCAGTGTGCTGCAAAATGCGTTCTATCCGCCGCTAAAATGTATTTCACCATAACAACTTCACACACCCTTTACGCATAAAGTTCCAGAGACTGAAAACATCAAGGGCCTTATAAATAACAGTATCTCCACTATCATCATACTTGTTTTTCTATAATCCCTTGGGAAATAAACAGAAATATTAAGACTCTCATCATTTTATAGATATGGAATGAAGGCTTAGAGGAGATGAAACTCAAATATGGGTTTCCTCGATTTTCATTGGAAGTTATTCTCATTTTATTACTAAGTGTATAAGTGAGATAGTAGCAAGCTGGCTCACCCAGCCAAACCTATCTCCAATACAATGCAGAGAGAGAAGACAACTTCTTCCCAAACTTCACCTGTGTGGTGGTTTGAATGAGAATGACCCCCATAGGCTCTTGCACGTGAATAATTTTTCCCCAATTGGTGGTGCTGTTTATGGAGGTTCTGGAACCTCTGAGAGGTGGGACCTTTCTGAAGTATATCACTGCATGCAGGCTTTGAGTTCTAAAGCCTCTTCTTGCTCTCTGCTCCAAGTGTGTAGATAAATGTGATGTCTTTGCTTTCTTCT
The DNA here is from genome assembly GCA_026225945.1 of Cricetomys ansorgei. NCBI lineage: Eukaryota > Metazoa > Chordata > Mammalia > Rodentia > Nesomyidae > Cricetomys > Cricetomys ansorgei. The sequence goes on along the minus strand of JAMJFZ010001203.1, from coordinate 13,064,265 downwards.
ACAGTCACACGATACCTTACCTATTATGATGGACTCCATCCCTCTAAAACTGTATGCCAAATAAACAATTTCTTTCTTCAGTTGCTTTTAATCATGGTGGTTTATCATACCCACAGAAATGTAATTAATATATAACCCTCTTAATTTTAATCTAATTAGTTTCAGTCATATCCAATGATTGTTACATTTCTAATAAGTATTCAGATGAGGTCAGTGATACTGGTGCCAGGGATCCCAGGGCATTACCACTCCACTATCTGTGCGACAATGATTTACAGCCTCCATACTCCTGTGTCAGCCAAAGTGGGCTGTTGCCCCCACACCAGAAAGTCTACGGTACATACCTCATTCACCATAGTTAAAAACTATCTTAACAAGTGAACTGATTTTATTTCACAATAATACCTTATTGACCATCAGCTTAAAGATGTATCCATAAACTCTATTCAGAATCCCTAATGACTTCCACAGAGAAAAGGCAATGGGTACTCAGCATCAGCCTGTCTGACACTGTTGTACATGTTCTTACCCATTTCTAATTTAGCCTTTAAGTGCTGGCATTGATACTCCACACTGATTAAAACTCTAGGCCTCACTGAACAGTGTAAGCATCAACTTGTACATGGGTGGGTGAAGATTACCTGTGACATGGTACCTGCCTTTGGAAGGCAGACTCCAGGGAGGAAACAGATGTGCATTCAGTGTAAACCGAAACATAACCGCAGTTCTTCACACACAGAATTCTGTGTTCAAGGCTAAGTCCAGAGATGAGAGGAAAGGAATGCGAGAGTTGTATGGAGCTTATAGTCCAAAAGGCAACCGTTTGGCAATCCAGCAACATGAAGGCCACAGAGAGAGCCCAGCATCTGGCCCTAGCCTCAGTACATTCCTAGTAAGGCGTATTGTCTTTGCTAACCTTTACACTCTCCGCTGCAACCTGGAATGATCACAGTGCCCACCTCACAGAGCAGCTGTCAAGGCATGTGCTCTTTGGGATTTTTTTTTAGTCCTTTTCCCTCCAACAGGGATTTGCACACTCCATATGCAAAGAAGAAAGTTCACTGTAAACATTCTATAAACATCCATTAGGCTAAAGTGAGGAGAATTGGGATGAAAGCTAAGTGAGATAACAAATATAAGACACTGGAATGTGGCCTCATTCTTAGTAAGACTCTCAGTGGCTACTGCTCTTTGCTGTATTTTGTTTTTGAAAAATAAATTTTTTTGAAATTTTTACTGAAAAATACTTTGCGAACAAAGGCAGGAAATTACGGTAACGCAACTGATTCTGAACTTGATACAAGATTCAAAAGACAACTTGCTAAATAGATCAGAACAAACATAACAAAAATCATATTCTTCACTCCCATGTTTAAATTTTATTCACACAACTTTTCCTACATAAACACTCTGAATTGTCCAGGAATCCCCCACGATTCTGTTTCTATTGTTGTCTATCAATATTTCTTGTTTGCATTGAGAAGGGAGCTCTTTCCATTAAAAATTCTCCCACTTTGATCTCCGTGTTTTCCTGGTGTAAGGTTTCATTACCTTTCTGTGGATTAGGGAGTAAAGGGAAGAGCTCAGATCGTGTGTATATTGGTTGACTTTGAAGATCTGTACAGTATCGAGTAAGAGGTTGCCTACTTGTTGCTTTTTCATTTATGTTGTAGAACTCCTAAAATCCAGTACAACTTGCAGAATGTGCGTGTGTTTGTCCTAACAAAATCAATGATTTGTCATGCAACTTTAGCTGTGAAGATAAGAAGAAAGAATACCAAAACCAGACAAGGATTTTCCATGTTAAAAATCTCTATGAGGGATTTGATGTGTTCTCTCTTCTCACTTGATTCCATAGGGTCAAAAATCATGAGGGAAATCAAATCTTATCTTTTAATGGGTAAATGCCAAAAGAAGTTTTTTATCACCTTGTCCAAACACTTTTGATTTATTTTCTAGGAAAAGAAAACAAGTAGAAAACTTATTTAGCTACAGGTCATAAAGGATGGTTTAATTTTAGTTTTCAGTAAGTCTATCATTCTGTGTTTTCTCCATGTCACAAAGTTCATTTTCAACAGTAGCCAATAACCTGAGTTTTCACTGAAAAGTAAGTCATATGGGTCAATAACAAATCTGTGTTTATTCTAATGTATAGGCTATTCATTTATACCCCTCATTTTTTCATCTCCTGTTTATCAATAAAATCTGACTTGAATATCTTAATCACAAGAACCAAAATATCTTCGAGAAAGGAACAATAGTGGAAAATTCCTGGCTGAGATTCCCTGTAAGAAAAGACAGACTAACAAGAGAAACATAATAGAATTCTAATAATTTGTAGACATATGGTCCCCAACTTGAGATGGTTCAGCTTACTGTTGTTCAAAAGAAATATGTATCTATTAAAAACTGTGGAATAAACGTTGGATTTTGATCTTTTCCAGGCTATGGATAAGTTCTACTTGCTTTTTCTCACAATGCTAGCCAGTAGGAAAAGCTACAGTTTCCAGTAACCAACATAATCAAGAGGGAAACAACATTTGGTAACATTTGGTAGTACATTATGTAGGTGAACTATGGTGATTGATATTAAATGTATTTTCATCTCTGTTTTGAGGGTACTTAGCAAAGTAAAGGGAATGTAAGTGCCAGTGTAAGTCAAGGACAACTCTACCTCCTACATATGCAAGAAATAAAGCAGAGATGAGTTTATTGTCATAATTCAATTTCCTAGGCTTATACTTTAGATCTAAATAAATCAGTATTGGTTTCCTGTTACCATTGCAAGTGCCTCTGATTTTTAAAAAAAACTTCAAAGCTAGGATTTCTGCCACAAGAGAATTAATTTGAGAGGCAAGAACTGCTGAGATGGAGTGTTCAAAATGCCTTAGTCTTCCCCATCTAAAATTGCAACAGCCATACCCAAAGGATACACACTTATGGAATCCCTCATCACTTTTGGAAGAGCTACACATTCCATGTCTGACAATAAATTGATGAAGTTTGCTTCTCAATGAGAAGAGTGAACTCTCTATGGTGTATACTTGGCAAACGGGAAGGAAAGATAGGAGAACATTGAGATATGCAGGTAAACATTCTAGTCTCATCTCAGGTTTGACGGTGGCCTGACATCAGGGTTTATTTTCTCTCATAATCTTAGTTTCATGTGATATGGACAGGATGATTCAACTATATTGTGAACTCTGCTGTGAAGGCTGCTGAAGGGTCAGGAAGGGAACCAGGGGAGCTAGAGCAGTGGTCACAGTACAGCTTCACTGAGCTGAATTAGAGCCAAGACTCAGCCAGATGACATGGAGTTGACTTCTGCCAGGAAGAGATACACGGGACAGCAATGCCAGCCAGAAAAAGCACGAAGCCCAGCACAGCTGAGAAAACTATGCATATCAGTCATACCTGCCATATTTCTCTCTTCTAGATATACAGGCCAAAGAAGAATCGGTTGATATCTGGTGATCAGGTATAGCTAAAGTCACTAGAAACATTAAACTGATTATTGTTCCAAAACTCAGTCATTACATTGCAAGATTGAAACCCCATTTTCCTTAACATCTATGAGGGTTCTTCATCTTCATGTCAACAACACTGGGAAGCTCTGTGCTTTGCATCGCTGTGGCTTTCCTCTCAAGTTTCTTGACTACTTTTAAGGATTAATTTGATTACAGTGGGGCCACACAAATATCCCATACAATCTTCCAATTTTAAGATGAACTAATCAATAACCTTAGGAAATAGAAATGAATAACCTGTCAAGACCCCTTTTCCAAGATGAGTAACACTAAAGTGGCAGAAATCTTAAGGATCAGAAATTCTGTGTGCTGTATATGATTTGTCTCAAACGTATCTTATTATATTACCGTTAGGTTCTTGGCATCATTGTTTAGAATGAAATTAAAATTGAGAACTCCAACATCAAATGATCACAGGGCCGTTGGCCAGGAAATTTTGCAGAAAAATAAGGTCTGTATGGATTCTGTCCTCAAGAAATAGGACTACACTAAAATACTCAGGGAATTCAGCTTACGAGGACCTATCATATAAATATACTGAGAGATGCAAGTTTAGGACTGTGTAAGGGACTGTGTTGTTGTTGAGAAGGATTAATGATTGATACCCTAGATTTATTCTAGAAGCTCCCATTGTCTTTGAGGGAATCATCCCTATTCTCCTTTGTCCTATCCCTTTTTCTAAGGTCTCATGTCTGATCAAAGAGAATTAAGAGTCTTATGCAGTTGGCCAAGAAATCATAATAACAAAGCATACAACAGTAGGAGGCAGATCATGACCAAATAAAGGACAATGAGCACATGGGACATCTGTACGAGACAAAGATTAAAGAAAGCAGTGGAGGAAACAGAATTGAAGACACGGGCAAATTTTCTTCAAAAGTAGAAACGTGACTGATGCCTGGTCACTCATAAGGCTTGAGTGAATGTTGTCTAACAACCTGGTGATCCTTTTGCTAGTCTACGGAGCCAACCTTCCGGAAATCCCAATATCCTGTGATTGTGTAGGCCCTCACCCAGAGCTTAGTCTCTCAGTGAATAGAACTTATCCTTATGAAAGAGTTCTCATGGACTTTGCATCCTCCATCAACAGAATCTATCTTAATGCTTACTACAAATCCTTCATCCTTAGGCCCTTATCCTGAGCACTGCTTGTCAGCCAATAGAACTCATTCTTACTATAAAGGTCACAGGTGCTTTGCTATGGGAGTCTCTAATACGGCTGTGCCTAAAGCTTTGTTGTGATAATTATCGTGTGAAAACCTTTTATCAAGGTTTTACTGTGCTTAGATGTGTAAGAGAAGTAAAGCCTGAGGTCAAACTCTGGAAGTGTCAAGCCAGCACCTGCTGAACTGCACCTGATCCTTTCCCTGCAGGCTGTGGGGCTTGCAGGAGTTCCCAACAGATATCTGGCAATGCCAAGTATCCTGAAGGTGCTGTTTGACAAGGTTTCAGTGCTTGGATGACCTGGACTGACCCTTCACGGCCCTTGATGGAAATTTGCTACACATCTTTTTCACAGTTGCAAAAAGTTGCATTTACTAGGAAAAAATGGTCCCTACAGTGAAGGAAGTGAGCATAGGTGAAGTTCAAAGCAGATTTGTGCAGTAACCACGCTGTGAACACCTATTGACTTTCACGTCTCATGTCCTGTGAATCCAACAACTAATAAATCCAATAATCCGAGTATCTTTCATGTCTTTTAAGACCTTTATTCCCCTTACTTACTTCACCCCTTTTCACTAACTTTGGGGAATTTCTTACATCATCATTGTGTTTTCAAAATTTGTATTTTGTCATCTGTTTCCCTATTCACTTAAGGATTTTTTTTTGGTGTCAAAATATTCTACCTTACAGTCTCTACAATCTTTTATCTCACTTTTAATCTTTGCAATTGTTTCTGTCAGTCTCTTTAACATATTCGAATTGGACTTTCTCATTTTCTTCTTTTACATGTAGAATCTGTTTCAAGTATGTTCCATCTTGCTTCTTTGAATTGCTCCATACTTCATGAACACTGAATTGTTCTTCTCTCTGGCTTTACTGAGAAGAAACTCGGGGAAGTTTAACTGACTAAGATCATCAACCAAACAGCTGGTTTTTCAGTGACTTAGAATTTCTTTTAGAGATTGAAACTCCTACAATCTCTAATTATTAATAGAAACAAAAGCAAGTGAGCTTAGAGTTTTACTTTTCCTTATTAGAATTTTAATTATAGCCAAATTATTGGTTTTCTTAGCTTACTCCAAAAGGATCCAGTCAGCTGAGGCAATATCCACTGCTTTATCTAGCAGCTTCAGAGGCAGAAGATACAAAATTTTACCTTTTACTTATCATAATATTCCCTAGTACATTCATCACAAGTATTGAACTGAATTCATTTCCTCCAAAAGTATGTCCCATGACACACCTTCCTCTTAAGAGATATTCATATCACAGACAGTGCCTCATGTGTATTGCCTGTCTCCTACCCACACATAAAAACTAGAATATTTTTATAATTAGATGTGTCAATAAATAAGCATTAGCTGAATAAATAAATACTTTCCTCTAAATGCATTTAATCTCAGTTTATCTGTCCTATTGTCCATATGCTTCTCTAGTATATGTGCCAGAAGGAAATTCTACAAAATTAATTACTGGCATAATTTCCAAGGCTGACATTTTTGATAATTTCAAGGGGAATACATACAATCTGGATGATAAATTAATTCTAAAATTATCGTATTAAGCCATTAATCCTCTTTTTTTTTTTTTTTTAGTTTCAACAGTCTTGAATTTTGTTTCCCATTTAATACAAATATAGCTTAAATAGTGTGTAATGCAATTTGTTCCACACTCCTCTCTGTGCTGACACACTACAGAGAGGATCACTCTTACTTTCTCTCTGTGTGTGTTTAGGTCTTCTACTACTTTTCTACTCCTGGAAGAGTGTGTTCAATTCTGTAGGAAACAGCCTAGAAAGGAGATTGCATGCAAGGATTTTACTGAGAAATGATTTTAATACTATAAAGGCAGAAGGAAATTTTTACTGCAAAAAGACTCAGGAAGGTTTGAGTCTATAAATCTGCTGAAATAAATTGTCAATGAGAAAGAACGACAGAGATGAACGAAAAAGTGTCCTCTTGCAACAGGATATGGTAAGGATGACCCAGTGAGATTCAGAAAGACATTCCCTTCTGCATATGGGACAAAAAATAAGGGTTATAAGAAACTTACAGAAATAGTAAATGGTTTCTAGGGGAGAAAGTGGTCCTGAAAACTAGACAGCAGTCTGGGATAAAATTTGGACTCTGGGTGTCATGTTTGATAGTCTTCCTCTCTAATATGAATTTAATCTTTCTCAGTGATAAAATCTTAGTAAGATGATTAGAAGGAAGGAAATATTGCTTATTTTGAGCAGATTTGTTTTTATACAGTTAAGGGAATTCAGAGAAAGCCTTTACCCTGTATCTTGGTGGACGGTGAGGGAGGGTCAGAGAGACCATACATAGGAAGCACGCACGCGCACACACACACACACACACACACACATATATATATATACATATATGTATATATATATATATATACAGAGAGAGAGAGAGAGAAGGAAATGGGGCCTGGCTATAAAACCCTTAATGCCTACTCCCAGTTGTGTACCTCCCACAGCAAAGCATCACCTTATAAAAGTTCCATGGACTTTCCACACAGCACCACTAACCAGAAACCAGAGGTTCAAATACATGAGCCTTTTGGGGAGCTGCCTCATTTAAATCACTACATTTTGTCTCTGGCCCCTAGTAGGCTCATGGCCATCTCATCATGATAAATACATTTAGTCCAACTTTAATTAAAAATATTTCTGTAATGAAGATACCTCGTAACCTATATCGCATGATAAGCAATATAGCTTTAAAAATACTTGGAATTGGGCTGGACAGATGGCTCTGAAATTTAGAGAACGTGCTGCTCATACAGAGGAGCCTGGTTTGGTTGTTAGCACCCACATGAAGAAGCCCGAAACCATCTGTAATGCCAGATCCAGGACACACACTCACCTGAATCACATACTTTAAGCACAAGTCTGACTTAAAGCACAAGTGTGACAGTTGTTCACACACTTCCACTTCAGTCATTCTTAATTTCCCACATGCTGTGGGCTTAGAAATTTTTAATATAATAAGGATTTTGAACATGTTTTTTATTGAGATCTTTTTCCCTTCAGGATAAAACTATATGCAATGAATAGAAGAATCTTCTCTGCTTACCCAACTGTTGTAAATGTAAATGACCTAGAAAGCATAAACAGCACAAACTGGGGTAAAGAAGGAAAGGGGAACAGGAAAAATAAGGAAGTGATGAGACCCTGTTTAAATTTTTTCAACTGATAGATGCTGTCAAAAATCAATGAAAGAACGAAATTCATGAAAATTACTTTTATGGGAATTAAAAAGTTTAAAATTTGTAATAGATGAAAAAAGACAGGACAGTTATATAACAAGTTAATGTGCCATCCTACCGTGAGAATACCCAAGAGGTGTTTGGTGGACAAGTAAAGAAATATCATTATATTCCTTAAGTTAATAGAGATTCCCCAAGAAATCAAACATAGAAAAGTTTAAGAATGGCTTCTTCTAAGGCGGTGGTTCTTACTCTTCCCAATGCTGTAACCCTTTGAAACAGTTCCTCATACTGTGGCGACCCCCAGCCATAACAGCTATTTTCATTGCTACTTCATAACTGTAATCTTGCTATGGTGATGAATCATAATGTAAATACGAGATACACAGATGGTCTTAGGGGACATGAAAGGTACATTCGACTCCCAAAGGGGTCATGATCCACAGGTTGAGAACCTCCATTCTAAGGAATGAGTGTAGAAGTAGAACATTGCTTTTCTTTATTTTTATTTTTTAATTCAATATAATTATATCATCCTATCCCCATCCTCCTGGACACTATATTTTGAACGATCCCTGTACTCATTGTCTCATTATTACTCATTACATCATTTGAATATGTTTAAATCCTCAGCTATGGCAATTAGTACAAGGTATCCAGCCTAGGGTTCTTATACAGTACAGTGGACCAGTAATCCAGTGCAGGCTGACTTACTAGCTCTGTCAGGGAGGACATCACATTTCTCCTGGGCCTCAGTCTCCTTCGCTTGCTATACGTTCACAGATGATTTTTATCTACTGTGTAAGGACTCGATGACAATTCATTAAGAGCAAGTATAAAATGTTATAATATCTAAACCAGCATGCAGCTGCTTGTTAAAGTCAAAGCAAAGGATAAAGACATTCTTGATAATCCTTTGCTTCTTGAGGAAGGAGCTTGGTTGCAACAAGACGATTTGAAATATGGAGATGAATGACATAATAATGTCATCTGATCATATAAAGGTCTCTTGATGAGCAGCAAGGGGAATGAACAAGCAAAAGACTTTAGAGTATACATTGTGTGTGGGCAGCTGGACTCAGGACAGGAGTAAGCAGTGTTCACTGAAAGCATCAAAGACTTAAATAGAATTTAGCTTTTCTACAACAACCTCTGTCTGGTGTGTGTCAGAGCTGACATGAGACAATTACCAGAATCCAAGTACAAATCAACATCCATCCGTTTGGAAACTAAGTACATGCAACTCTGTAGAAATTAACTGACAAATTACACTAATCTAACTGTCGAGAGTGGTTGGTAGACATGCTACTTCCTTCGAGAAATTCTTAGACATGCTGGCAATAATGAGAAATATATGGTTACCTATGAACTTAAAGAACTTGTAAAACATAGGAAATAAATTATTTATATCAAAAGGACTTTAAAACTTAGGGAAGAGAGATGAGCAGGTGACAACTCACAAGGCTTCCCTGTGGCAATATTTAAACTGTTTTGTCAGTCAAGAAGAAAGGATAGAAAAGGAAAGAGAGTTTTCTTATCATGAAATACCTTTTAAAACGGCAAATTCTCTATACAGCAGGTCTTTTTTTTCTGATGAAATCACCAATTCTAAAGATAGTGGAACTCTCACTTGAATTTGGGTCATGTCTTCCCACATCATTTTTATTGAAATAACCCTGTAGGGAATGGCTATCAGTTTTCCCTACTGTCTCTCCAATGCAGTTATAGATATTTTTGAAATTTCAAGGAATTAGTCCCCAAAAGACAGCTCCTAGGTGCAACCGCAGACTCTATACCCACACTTGAAAAACTTTTAAGTCATAGTAGAGCACGGAGACCACCTGTGTCTACACCTCAACACCTAGTGTGCAGTCTGATGTATCTGCTGACATTGGGATGTTCAGAGATCCCCAGGGCATGTTCTTGCCGTGCCATCTCTTTTGATATGGTCATTTTTCATCTATGCTTTCTGCACATAAATCAATGAAACCTTGGAAGATAGGATTTCATTTCTTTCCTCCAAAAAAATTATACAATGCAGCAAAGAAAGAAGCCATGACCAAAATGTTACAAACAGTTTTACTTTTATGTCCTATACTTGGACCTGATTATTTTCAAGGGGGAAGATAGCGACCCTTTTGAATGTCAGGGACACTTCTCAGCTCCCTCTGAAGTAAGGCCCAAAGACAATATTTGAATTCACCTGTATTATTTTGGGTTCCTTGGCTGTATTCAGGCAAGAGCTGTTCTCCAAATTCACTTTATAACATTTCCCTTAAAAGTCATAAAAATGCAAGGATTTTACAGTTGTGTGAAGATATGCATATCTTTTGAGGTGAAATTTACATGAAAAAAAATGAACCTTTTCTTTATGACCCTGGACACTGAACTTAGAGCCTTACACATGGCAGGAAAGCATTTGGTTACATTTATTTATTTGGGTGTGTGCATTTGAGGGTGTGAGTGCATGACAAGGCACAAGTATGATGTCACAGTGTATCTGTGGAAGTCAATTAGGCCCTTCTACCATGTAGAATCTGGAATCAAACTCAAGCCACTCAGCTTAGCAGCAGATACCTTTACCCTCTGAGTCATCCCTACAGCCCCTGGTTAGCCTCTCAAATAGCTATGTTTACTGGACTGTAACCTAGGCCCAGGTTAACTCTAACTCTCTTAATGCATATTGTTTTCATCCATTGTCACGTGGTGTGGTGGTTTGAATGAGAATGGACTTCATAGGCTCGTATGTTTGAATACTTTGTTCCCAGGAGATAAACTGTTTGAGAAGTATTAAAAGGTTTGCCCTTGTTGAAATAGATGTGTTCTTGTTGAATGAGGTATGTCACTGGACATAGACTTTGAGGTTTCCAAAGTTCACGCCAGACCAGTCTGCTCTCTCTCTGCCTACTGCCTTTGGATCAGGATGTAAAGCTCTCAGCTACTGCTCCAGTATCATGCCTGTCTGATTCCTACCATGATGGTCATGGGCTAAGTCTCTGAAACACTAAGCAAGCTCCCAATTAAATGACTTCTTTTATAAGAGTTGCTGTGGTCATGGTGTCTCTTAACAGCAATAAAACAATAACTAAGACCCATGGTAATACTATGTATGCAACCTACATTTACGTCAGCCACCCAAATATTAAAACACCTCAAAGGAACCAATTAAACAATTAATTTCTATTCACCATGCCAAACCCAGCTTGATAACCACTAACCCATACTCTTGTTTCTATCAGTTTATCTATTCTTGCTATTTAACATTTGTGAAATCTTGCAATGTGTGACCATTTGAATGTATGTTCTTACCTAATAAAATTTTTGAAACACTCATCCATGCTGTATAATGCAAGAGTACTTCTCCTCTTTCTATGTTTGAATATTTTGCTGGACATGTGCACTGCAATGTGTTTATCCATTTGTCCAATATGATGCACTACCATTATCATCACACATCAGTTGTGGGAAGAGTGCTGCTCTGGACATTCTTGGTCATGTATTTATTCAGGTTTTTAATTATTTGAGGTATTCCTCCAGGAGGGGAACTGCTGAGTGAAAGAGAATTCATGAATCCCATATTTAGCTTTTTGCTTTAGTTGTTGCAAACTCTCTGAATCCCATACAGGTTTTGAATCAGAAAAAAAAATCTCCTGATATAAACTACTCACATCATTGAGCTACAGAACATTGTTGCAAGTGCTACCAACTTAATACTAAGTCCTTAGATTTATGAATATGGGATATCTTGCCATTTGTTTGGATATCTTTAATTTCTCACAATATTATTATATAGGATCCAGGCATGTATTTTGCATTTCTCTTAACTTATTTCTATGAATTTAATTCTTTTTAATGTTTATCTTAGTTACTTTTCTGTTCTCATGACCAAATACCTCTATTAGAAGCAACCTAATAGAGGAGAGTTTTATTTTGGCTCACAGTTTAAGGGATACAGTCCATCATGAGAGGAAAGGCTCATCAGGGTCTATGGTGGCGGGAGCTCTGGAAGCCTGTTAAAGCTTCTTTTTTAAAGCCTTGCATATCAGAAATAGAGACAACAGAGTCAGAAGTGGAAGCTGACCTAGACCTCTCAAGCCTCTCACCTACCACCCTAAGTCCACCTTTAAGACTCATGTCCAAAAGACTCAACCTACGTGCTGGAGACCAAGTGTTCAAACACCAGAGCCTTAGGAAGACATTACACCTAGAGCTCTTTATAACACTATCATAAGCATAAACACTATTTTCAGTTCCAAATTATTCATTTCAAGTGAACAGAAATATAGTTGATCTTTGTATTTTGAACTTATATCCTGTAATTTGCTTGATTCATTCATTAGTTCTAATCATTTTTATGGAGTTTTTCAGATTTTGTCTGTGAGCCAAATTAGGTGAATTTTTGTTCACACTCCCTGGTCTTATTGGACCTGCATGTGTTCTGCTCTCCCACACCTGCCATCCTAGTCAGAAACCCAAGTCCATTCCACCTCACCAGGCCTGTATCCATCTACTCTTACATGACTAGCATTTCAAAACCTTTTACTTTCAAGTCACTTCCAAAGTTGCTATGATCAAACATTTGTCCCAGTTATACCACTGAAACTACTCTTCCAAAATAAATGAAAACAAAACCAAACCAATATCAAAATCCAATGAATCAATCCCAGAAATGGCTACATTTGAAATTTCTGAATTTTGAATCCCCTGGGCTCCCCTCAGTTAGTGATAGCTGCAGGCTTTATTTGCATACACGCCATGTTTGATGCCAAACTAGTAGATTATTTTGCAAAGGGAGGCCACAAAGAATAAGAAGAGGAGGTTAAGGACGATATCTTAAAGGTATTTTGGTTTTTTTGTTTGTTTGTTTGCTTGCTTTTGCTTTTTATTTTGAGGGGGAACAGTTATAAACTCTGAAAGAAGATGAAAAACCTGGAAAAGTATTTTAAAAAATGAAAATAAATCAACCTAGTTGTTATTATTGGGTCACAAAACAAAATAGGAAGATATGAATGTAACAGAGGGGCCACTTGTTAAGTGGAGTGCTGGGGGAGTTATAAATAGAAGGAAAATAAGAGAAGGGTGAGGGAAGAGTGATCAGAGTGCATTATATGTATGAAAGAAATTGCCAGAGAACAATTTTAATTAACTAAAAAGAGAAAAACCTCTAAGCAGAAAATAAGATAATTGTTTGAGAATGGGACAAAGGACAAGAGCAATTTCAAGAAAAATAGGAATGGCCTGATATCACTTCCACAGAGAATTTTGAATTACTTTTGAAACCTCAAAGTCCAACTCCATTGACACATCTCCTAATCTTTCCAAAATAGTTTCACTAACAGGAGACCAAGTATTCAGACATACGCACCTATGGGAGCAATTCCCATTCAAACCATCACAGACCCTCAGGAGGAAGTAGCATGAGCCAGTATTTGGGTGTGTATTTGAGTATATATGAGTAGCTGGATGTAAATTTAGAAATGTGTGTATTGTGTGAGCAGACTCAACATATCTTGAGAACAAGGATAAGGTGACAAGAGTATTTCTAAGGTTCTCCAGTAGCACAGCAGGGAGTCTCTGAGCAAAAGCTCCAGAGGCAGTTGGAGCTTGGAATATTAATGATCAAGGATTTCATTTCCTATTTAGCAGATGTTGGGTACATTCAGTAGAATAAGCAAAAGCAAGCAAGTTCTAAACATTTAAACATCTGCTTTCTGGGACTGTATTTAAAACAATCACATGTAAAAACTTATCAGGTACTAGTTAGTGCTTCTGGGCTGATTCGTCTCATTCTGATTTGAAGTAACGTGAAGGCCATCTTTGGCTCACTTATGGAACAGCAACCCAGATATCTAGATGAACTTCAAGAACTTCAAAACTGAGCCCAATGCCTTTCTACCAAATTTGGGTTCATTCCCTTTTGTTTTATTCTATCTAAATTAAAGGAAGACAAGATGTTGCCTCATTAAAGCTACAGTGCCTCTTCTCCATGACAAAGAGGCACACTAAACCTGAGCTATTCTATTAATTCAAGATCTTCTTAGATATGTATTTTTGGTGCGTGAGTATCTGTGTGTGTGTGTGTCTTTGTTTGTGTGTGTATGTATGTCTGTGTTGTATTCATGTGTACATGTGTGTGTGTATGTGTGTCTGGGTGTGTCAATATATGTGTGTGTCTGTGTATGTTTGTGTGCATGTGTGTCTGTGTGTATGTTGTAGTCATGTGTACGTGTGTGTGTCTTTGTGTGTGTGTGTGTGTGTGTGTGTATGTGTATGTGTGTCGTATTCATGTGTACATATGTGTGTGTGTCTGTGTGTGTCTATATGTGTGTGTATCTGTGTATGTCTGTGTGCGAGTATGTCTGTGTGTGTGTATTATATTCATGTGTATGTGTGTGTGTTTGTGTGTGGAGGTAAAAGGTACCTTTCTCTATCTCTCTCCATCTTGTATTTTGAGGCAGAATCTCTCACTGAACTCAGAGCTAACTGGTCAGTAAGCTACAAGGATCCTCCTGCCTCCACACCCTCTACCTAGGGCTAGAGTTGCAAGTGTAATCCACCACACCCACCTTTTATCTGAGTTTTAGGAATCCAAGCTCAAGTCCTCATGCTTGAGTGCTTTACTGACTGAGCTGTCTCCCCACCTTCTGTTTGCATCTTTTATTCACTCTTTCCACCATCCAGGTCTTAGATCATGGCTTTTTGGTTATTGTCAAAATCCTCCTCTCCCCCAAGACCTGCTATGAAGGGATACATTTATATTTTCTACAATATTCTTGGGATTTTTTTTTTCTGAACTTCAAATATGATGATGCCATTTTCTTGATGAAAGCTCCCTTATAAATCTCCTTGTTGTAGAACATGAATTGCCAAACTGATCCTAGGCCAAACTCAGACCCCTGCCTTGTTTTATAAAGTTTTGTTAGGACACAGACATTTCCACCCATAAACATATTGTCTATGCCATTTTTATGATACCATAGCTGAGTCTAATGGCTACCAAAAAAAAGTCCATATGTTTTCACAAGGTCAAAAATATTTACCATTTGGTCACTTACATTGAAAATTTGTCAACCTCTGTTGTTATCTAGAGCTCAGGAATTTGGCAAACATATGGGACCATTTTGTGAAGGTCCACCCACATTTTACATTTACCCTATAGCATTTTTACTTGAAATCAAAACCACAGGAAAATATTGATAGTCTCCTTATCCATGGCACTCCTGTTCCTTTTGCCCTTTCTGTTCCAAATACATTTTCTTTACTTATACATGTCTTATTCACCAGCTTAGCTTCCAGATTCAAAGGTTCTTGAGTTTATGAAGAATCTCTAAATGGTTCTTCCAAGGTACTATGAACTGCCTTCTGCCTCACCACAAACACACTGGCCATAGAATCAAATATTTTTCTATTTTATAAAATACTTATTTGCTATATATGTAACAACAGTTTGTATATATTTTATAGAAATCATAGTCTGTCAATTTTGCTCTTGTTTTTGAAACATATAACATAAGTCTGATTCTTGATACTTCTGATCCATCTATCTTTCTACCCAGTTTAGCATTTTCTTGTCCCTAGTGACTTTTAACTTCAAACTTACTTTTAAAGCATTTTAAGATTTATATAAAAATCTAATTGAGTGAAAAGTACAGGGTTCTAGAACTTCCTTTATTCCCCCCACCCACCCTCTGCCCCCACCAAACACATCTTTCTCCTCTTATTATCAACTCTTACAGCAGTGGAATTTATTTGTTATCATTGATGACCTAATATTGACACATAATCATCTCAAGTCCACAGTTTGCATTCAGACTCACTCTTTGTGTTGTACTTGTATGGGTTAGGGTTAGGGTTAGGGTTAGGGTTTTAGCTGCACTAGAATACATCTGTAATCTACCTGTTCACTTTATCTCTATCTGCCCCAGGCAGCCGCTAATCTTATCACTGTCTCCATAGCTCTGCTTTTCCAGAATCAAAACCCTAACCAGGATATAGCAACCCTTGCTTTAGTCAGCTGACATGTGACATACATGGGGAACTATGCTAAACAATTATGTACCTCTGAATTTCTCTGAGTCTCATTAGAAGAAAAACAGCAAACATTCCTACCTCTAAAAAAAAAAAAAACTGAGAACAGGTCCTATTTTCTCTTCTTAATAATTTAATTCTTTTTTAATCCTAGACAAATTAAAATCCCTCCTATAGCTGAACAGATGAAAGTACAAGATGTAAAGGGATATTTTTCCCCTTCTCAAGTCACAAATGGGTCAATTGGTGGTTTCTAATTTGGTCAGCTACTCACTTTCATGTGGATTAATCACTAATTCAAATAAAGAAACCCTAATCCCTTAGACTAGTGAGATGTCTTGCCCTAGAGACGTGTACACACCTCTGGACATTAAGATGAGTCAGAAATTATGCACACGGTCAAAACATTCATAACATGTTATGTTAATAATGAAAACAAAGCAAAGTCTATTAAACCCAACAGAGTTCTTGTGTTTATACTAATGCCTGATCAGAATTCCAGTTATTGGGGTAAAATATTTACGTCTTCAGGCTGACCCTGGAATTCTTCTAGTTTTTCCAGCTGCCACAACTTTTAACTCTCTGGCTTCTGGTAATGGTTTTACATAGTTAGTGGCATTCCATTCCAAGCCAGGTGAAGTGTAGCACATACCTTGTAATTCCAGCACCCTGGAGGCTGAGGCAGGAGTATTGTGAGTTCGGGACTAGCCTGAGCTATAGGGTAAAACCCTAACTCAAGAAGCAATGCAGCTAACAAACGAAAATTATTGCTATGTATTCAAATGAGGAATATAACAAGTGAATTTTTTGCTATATAGTTTTTCTCTAATGCTTCATCTTGGTTCAGCTTTGGAAGTGTAGATGAACATCTGCGTCATTTAAACTTTAGTGATACGAAAAACATCAGGCAAACTTCGTAGGAACCATTTGATGGCCAAGATTGCGACACCTTCTTGCTTGTTACAACAGAAAAAAGTTACTCTCAGTTGAACTGTGCCTCCATCAAGCCACACATTGGTTTTCTATCCCCAGTGCTATTTGGTGATGAAGATTTAAAGGATTCATGAAGTCAGGAGAATGCAGCTTTCATAAGACATCAGTACCCTGGAGTTACCACCACCGCAGCTTTTACAGGAGTCCTAGGGGTCTGAACTCAGGGCCTCCGGCTGCCACAGCAAGCATTTTACCCACTCTGCAATCTTGACAGCCCTAAGGTTTTTTTTTTTTAAATCTTATTCAGATTCTTTAGTTACCTTCATGAGATCAGAAAACTGAGGTTCAGAGAAGTCAGGTCATTTACCCTCCGAACACAAAAGGCATGCACAGTACAGGACATGGTCTGAAGCTATTTCTTCCTGCTTCATCAATAGAGCTTGCTAACTTCATTGTCCTTTCTCTCCAGGAATTATGCTACAATGTGAAATAAACATGAAAGCAGTGTTCTCTACCCATAAATAGGTCACTGCTCCTACAGCCAGGCTACTAATGGAGTCACTCTCTACCATACCCTGACACCCTTTCTCCTAAAGGCAGGCAAGAATTTAGGAACGGTGCTCCAGCTTTGTTCTGTTACAGTAAAGGCATGGCATGATTTTCTTGCCTACGGTGAGGAAGAGAAAAAACCTCTGTGATCCCATCCCTAGATCATACGTCTTCCAGAAGAGCACCATGACTGATCCATCATTCTCTCTCTATATAGCACACCCTCTGTGGCAGGCATACACAACGCTGGATGCTTAGCAGATACTCAAATGCTTTTATTAAAATGCTGAACTGAACTATTCACATCTATTATTCAAGGATGCTATGTTTCATCATTTTTTCAGTCAATAATAATAAAAAATAATAACTGGAGCACATAGCCCGAATTTAAGTGGCATCTAATTTAAGTCTGGATTAATGGAACATTCCAAATAGAATTCCTCACTAATACCTCTGCCAGCCTGTCAGTGAGTAAATGAGGAACTACAGAGAGAATGGACACCTTACAGAATCGTTCCAAAATTATAAAGTTCTATACTACAGATTCAAGTCCACAACTTGATCTCCTTTTAATCGTTCCAGCTTAACAGATAAAACTTCATTGCCCTGCATTAGGTAGCATTAACAGGAAGAAAATAAATGTGTCAATATAAGGATCCTTAATTTTATCTTAAGTACTCACGAGCTTTAATAATAGCAAGACAAGGGTTAGGAAGACAGCTGAGTGAGTAAGGGACTTTTCACACAAGTGTCAGAACCTATGTTTGTATACCCATAGCCATGTGAAGCCAACCACGACAAGGTAGGGCACATCTGTAACCCTAGCAGTCATACACTAAGATGGGAGACAAATACCGGAGGATTCCCAGAAGCTCCTAGCCCAGCTAGCCCAGATTAACCAGTGGCAAACACGTGAAAATCAATGACTGAAACCCAATGTTGTCCTCAGACAACACATGCACCAGGGGAGCAGAGTGCCTGCACTCACATGAACATGGACACATGTACCCACATTTGCACACATGAGCAGGAGCACACACGCATGCATTTTATATACACACATACAAAAAGACTTTTAAAAAAATCACAAGTCCATCTCAAAATCCAAAAGACAAAGCACATAAGTGCGTCTATGCTATAAATACATACTTAATTAAAAAAAAATCACCTCTAAGGGAAAACCCGAATTTATGAAATTCTAAACAATTTAAAGTCAGCAATTGAGATACAACAAACTTTCCCTTGATTAGACATTTCTATTCAATAATATTTCTCAGAATTAGCAACCAATTTGTGACTTAACACAACCCCTAAGAATGTAGATACAAAACTCCTATCAGGGAATGGTCTAGTAAGTTCTTAGCATGTGCTCATGCTTATTCCTCTTTCATTCCAGAGCAGGGGGGAATGAAGACACTTCATGTCAGACTTAAGCATATCACTATCAGTAAATGTATCACAATCTCAATAGAGGTGTTTTAATAATGGCAATTGCTTTGCGTTATTCAGTTTTTTCATTTACAATCACCGTCTTGCTCAAGACGCTACCAATTGTTTTTCACTAAATATAAAGGACCTCAAATCCACTGTAGCTCTAAAGAGTCAACATATAGGCTATTCAGCTTCGAGAAAACTCTTTAACTTTGCAGGGGATCAAAAGGGCATAATTTCCTTTCTCTGAAACATCTGTACAATAGCTGGTCCCTCTAGTGTATACGACAGGGGCTGCTCAATGTGGGCTTATGTGGTTATTGACCAGGATGGTAGCAAGCTCTGAGCTTACCAAGCACACACAGCCATCCCATCATTAGCACAGCACCACAGGGCCAGAAAATTCCTTGCCACGTTTGTGTCTGCTTCTCCTGATGACATTTTATGAGTAGCTGGTAGAAACTGCTAACCAAGGTCCAGTGGCTTGAATGAATGATATGGACAACACAGAGCACCAATTGAGGCACTAAAGGATACTGAAACCTAAAATATCTAGGAATTAGTTGAATGTTATCTGAATCACGGTGAGACTGAACACGATTGCACAAATTCATTGTGTATTTGTATACTGTTTTTGTCAATTACCTGATGGTGACTATTACTGATTTCCCATTGGTTTGCAACCTTCTCTGAATAGTTAAAACTTAAAAACTCACCTATTAAAAAGTTTGTAACAGTATCGCATAAGTTTACAATTTGTTGCAAACATTTGTTAGGCTGTATGGATTTTTCTGTGATCAAATGTGTCAATAACACATATGACATATTGTCTTTTAGTTTTAGGCTTCTCAATTCCCTTATTACAAAGGAATCACATATATCTATACATTAAGTCTGTGATACACATCAGGTTTATTTGTCAATGAGATTTTTGTATGATATAAAATAGGACTCTATATCCACAAGTCTTCAGAATTTAGAAACACAAGCTCTCTAGATTTATTTATAAAGAAAATTAGTATTATATTTGCTTCATATAGCTTCTTATAATTTCTAGGTAGATTTATTGCTAGAAGTGAGATGAGAGGAAAAGATATAAGGTAATATTAGTATAACTGTTTCTATTCTCCTTATCAATAATATATTTCTATTTACTTGACCATCCCATGAAGGTCAGGGGAATGAGCTAGAAGAAGGCAGCTTCAGAATAATTGTACTCCCTCAAAATCAGATACTGACAGTGGATCCCCAATATGCTATCATTTGAATTGGTGTCTTTTAGAAGTTATGGGGTCATGAGGTTGGAGCTTCCTGAATGGAATTGGTACCTCCTAAAAGAGACCCCACACAGTTCCTTTGCTGTTTCTACTGTGTGAATGCAGTGAAAAGACAGTCAGCCATAAAACATCCAATAGGCCTCTAGACTCATCAAATCTCTAAAACCACCATCATGGATTCCCCATCCTTCAGAACCACAACATATACGTTTCCACTGTCTAGAAGTTATCCAGGTATTGCTATTTGTTATAACAGTCATACCAAAGACCACATAGCCATATAATAAACCTAGATAAATATGGGAAACTCTAAGCAGTGTGATACTGGTGCACTACAGGACGGGTCTGTAGGAGGCTCCAAGCCTCCTAGGAAGACGTTAAAACAGCCAATGCAAACTCAGTACAAGTCTGTCTTGTACTGTATTAAGACAGAAGCAGTATTTTTGTTAACCCATTTCATTGAACGTGCCAGGGACTTAGGTGTGTCCCTGACTCCATAGGTGGAATGGAGACAGCAAAAGGCCTGCATACTACTTGTACAGAAGGAGCTTGGTTCAAACAAGAATACCCTTCCCCCTAAGACATTCAGGGAACCTGAAACTAGAAGCGTAAGGATGGATGGTACCCATGGTGAGTAATATTGCCACATCTCAATACAAGAGGGAAACCAGTAATGTCAGAGAAGTAATCAAGGAGCTGACCTTCTTGGTTGGTCACGCCATGAAAGTCACACAAAGTGAACCAAAGGACATCTTGAAAATTCAAGGAACTCACTCCTAGCATCCCAAGGTCAGTTAGTCTCCCCCACCCCTCCTTTCCCTAGGTGGAAGAATAATCACTTACCTGAGTCATCCAAGCGTAAAATGGCTTTCTCAAACAGGTAGTTTAAACTATTGGAAAGAACAGAGATTGCAAATTTGAAATAAATATAGCCACCCATTCTTTTTACTCCTTCCCACCCATTGGCATGGGGGAGTGGAAGGGAGCTCAGGCAGAAAATCAGGACTGTTATAGGGGAATAAATACTAAAGTGCTTTGTATAGACCAGCTTATAAAACTGAATTTGTTATTCAGAATAACAATAATAAGACTGAATTTGTATGTATGAATGCATGTGTGTGTACACACACACACACTCACGAGCACAGCCACATACACACACGCACACATACACATATACACACTCATGAGCACAGCCACATACACATGCGCACACACACTTCCTTCTTTTTTTACTTTTCCAATTGCTTTATAATGAGAACAGATTACATTTTGAAGAAAAGAAGCATCCGTTTTTGAAAGCTTAACTGGTGGTTTCGAAAATTCCAAAGCAGCTATGAATTTTAATACAATTCAAAAGCAGTTGGTAGCGTTTTACTTAGAATATCACTCCAACATTTCTATTCCCAACCTTCCTGGTGAATTCAGATTGAACGGGTATAAGCATCCTTGAATCTTGTGCAGCCATTATTTATAATTTATACCTAAGAGGATTTTCCAAAAACTTCCCATCTGAAAACTATAACTCAGAGATGAATTGGACAAGAGAAGCAAGATATAAATGCTTCCCTTACACCTGGGTGTGATCTAAATCTATTTTTAAAAGAGAACATATAAGCAAGCCTGTGGCTGTTGAAATAGACAACTCAAACCTAATACATTATTCCAAGGGATTTGAAAACACAAAACAACTACCCAAGGTTCCTTTTGAGTCATTCCTTAATGTATTTATTTCAGCTTGCATTAGGCTCAAAGTTGTTCTCAAGTATAAATAAGAAAAAACAGGAAGGGTAAAATCAAAGCACATGCATTTATTAAGCATTGTCCTCTAATCACTTTAAGTGACCTATTTGAGGCCTAATTCTTCCAACAAGCCTTAATTTAAGGAGGAGTTGTGCCTATTCAAACTCTAATGGACTAACACTCAAAAAGTTGAATTTACCTGCTCAAGTTTACAGCAGAAAATGGTGGGGCTAATAGACTATCTTGACTGCTCCGAAGCCAGAGCCCATATTTTCCCTTCTGCCTTTGTTTGGAGTACATCTGAGTTCCTGTGCCAATGACAGCAAAGGCAGAGGGCTTAGTGACAGTGAAGTCATGTTCATAGCTTGTCTTTCCAACCAACTTGTCGTATTAGTCTAAGCAAGTGATCCATCACATGCTTCGAGACACAAGGGTTGAAATAAAGATCCCATGAACCCAACCTTCTTCTTCAATAAGATATCCAATCAAAAGTGTCTACAGCACAAAGACTCGAGGATGCCATTAGATAATAGATAGTTAGCACAGACTGCAAAGCTTTCCATACACAATCAGGCGCCTGCAAATTGTAGCCATTCATTTTACATATTTAAATCACTTCAATTTTTTTACACATCTTTACACGGGTATAATTCAAGGCTAGTCTTTCAGAAATAGAGCACGTTATATTGTGAATGAATCTTTCCTGGGACATGTAACTGCACAGATAATGATAAACACACTAGACTTCTAGAGAGAAGATGCCGTACCCACTTCTCAGAGTGACCTTGTTCCTGATGAGAAGTTATTGTGGGGCAGTGTGCTGGCTAGTTTTATGTCAACTGGATACAAGCTAAAGTCATCAGAGAGGAGGAAACCTCAACTGAGAAAATGCCTCAAAGGATCTGGCTGTAGAAGCCTGTAAGGCATTCCCTTAATTAGTGATTGATGGGGGAGGGCTCAGGCCTTTGGGAGTGGTGCCATCCCTGGACTGGTGGTCGTGGGTTCTATAAGAAAACAGGCTGAGCAAGCCAGTAAGCAACATTCCTCCACAACCTCCGCATCAGCTCCTGCCTCCAGGTTCCTGCCCTAAGTTCCTGTCCTGACTTCCTTCAATGATGAAAACAGCAATATGGAAGTGTAAGACAAATAAACCCTTTCCTCTCCAAGTTCCTTTGATCATGGTGTTTCATCATAACAATAGTAATCCGAAATAAGACAGATAGAAAATATCAGTCAGGCAGCATCTCCTGTAACCTGCAGTTGGATTGGATGGCTCAAATACTGGCACAAATTCAAGTTACAAGTGAGAGAACTCTAGAAGCAATGGTATACATTGGTACTCAAATACATCCATAAATAAAACTGTTCCTGCATTTTCTAGCAAGAAGGGACAAAACTGGGAATTTCTGGTTTGAATGTACCTTATGCAAGGTACATGGTGGGACATCCCCAAAATAAGTCAAGTGGTAAAGGCTGTAGGCCCCAATTTCTGTGGCTCACTAAGGTTCCAAATAAAATCAGTTTTTCAACATCAGTGATGCCACTCATGCTGCTGTGGAACTTTAGATCAGCTGCACAAATTTTGTAAGATCCTATGCGTTTTTAGAAGCTTTTCAAGAAAGATGACTCTGTCACAGAATGTTGACTATGGAAATAATGCTAAATCATCTTTAATCAATCGCTTCATAGTTAGGTCTCAGAAGTCCTGTGTATCCCATCATGGGGTTCAGCAAACATAAAGCAAAATTAGAATTTAGCAGACATCATCATAGGCAGAACAATTGCACCAAGGCAGATCAATACACTGTCATAGAAAGCAGTTTGCTCTGGTAGTTTATGAAGCAATGAAGCATATTCAGAATTGGATGTGAATAGTGCATACCTCAGACACCGAAGAAGAGGAGAGGAACATGTCCCTTGTGATTAATTGAATAGGAGCATGACCAGAGCCCCAGTCTTCTGCCAGGGGTAAAACACTAAAAGATGAGGGGGGAGGAGAGGAAGAGAAAGGAAAAAGAGAAAGGAAAGGAAGGTACTGGAAGGTAAAGGGGAAGGGAAACAAAGTGGGGGGAAAGAAAAGAAAAGGGAGAGGAAGGGAGGGAAAGAACAGAAGAAGGAGGGAAGGGAGAAATCAAAGAACAGGATTGTGTACTTGGTTTTACATTTCAAAAGCATTTTTCATGAAATTAAAGAATATTTTAACCTTGATTCTGAAAGTACTGCGATCACTGGAAAAATTGACCCTGAGTAACGATTCCAGGATATCTCTCAGTAAAATTTATTTTAACCTTTCAAAATACAGAGGATATTACAAGCTTATGCCAAGGATTACCCTCCAAAATGCCAAGCTATTCACTGACTGGATTAAAAGTTACAAATATAGTATTAGAATTCTCACCTGGGAGGCGTCAGGTGTTCTGTGAGCCCAGCTTCATAACACCACAAGCACTGGCTGAAACGTGTACCCTCACTTGTGAGGAGTAAACAGAACATTTCTCTTTGTAGTTTCTACACTCTGGGCCTTTTCCAACATGCAACTAAAAATAAATAAATAAATAAACAAACAAACAAACCAATCATAGAAAATTTAAGTGAGATATATATATATATAACAAACTTCACAGTGTTTCCAAAGTTTATATTTTCAAATTTAAAATGATTTTAAAATACCTAGAATCTCAAAATAAAGTTTGCTTGTTTAACGCAATTAAATTATCCAATCAGCAGCTATGTGAAGTGATGAATCTGTTAATTATCTTGATTGTGGCAATCACTTCATTACGTATATACAATCATCAAATTGTATCCCTTGAGTGTATATGGTTTCCATTTGTCAATTATGTTATAACAAAAAGGAAAGGGGAAAATATAAATTCAGTCAACAGAGAGGCAGTATCTTCTCAAATACATATAGTACCTTCATACGCAGTATAAATATACATAGTTACATGTATATGTATATATATATATATATGTATATGTATATATATATATATATATATCATATAAATGTTCATGATTGATCTTCTGTCTCTGAAGGTCATATGCCAAGACATCTTAGTGTGGAGACTTTGAATTCTCTAAGTAAAAGCATAGGTTGTCGCCACTGTTAAAGGATATTAAATTTCACGCAACTGTTATTCCTCCAATAAAAAACAAAAACAAAAAACAGAACCCCACCTCAGACAACTCAGGACCCACTGTCCTCAAGTAGCCTGCACTGGGAACCAACAAATCCAATCATAGTTCACACTGGGAGACGCTTTGTTACACACCATTAGTTAAGCTATTTGCTCTCCTCTGAGGTTTGACATAAACATTAGTGTAGCTATTATCACAGCCCTAAGATACATACATGCATGATTTATCTGCTTTTTATCTTTCAGAACTATTACACTCTCTTGTCTAATGTGATATTTGGATGTGTTTTGACTTTTAATCATATGCATGAGGAGAGCACGCAGATTTAAAATCTGTGATTCAGAAACTGGATCCCTGGGATATGGAGTAGCAAACAAAAACTTCAGTTCAGCTGGCCATGTGAATCTGAAGGGTACATCTCCCAGAACTGCAAGGACTCTCTGCTTTCCTAATCTAACAGCACCCAAGGAGATCCAGGAGAAATCCCGATTTCTCTATCATACACTTCAGTTGTCATCTGCAAGTTCATCCCAACCAGCACAACTGGAGAAGCTCTGTGTATAAAGGCAGGTGTCCAGGGTGCTGAAGGCCATAAGAACAAGAGATCTTCAAAATGGGAGCTTGATTAGAATTATGCAAAAGAATGGTTGGCCATTGTTGGTATGTGATATATACAGGAAATTTTAATTCAATAACATGGGTAAAATACAAAAGAGGAATACAAGTTATTTGTCAGAGAAAAGTGGCATTTATTGTACAGGGATTATGTGTACAGGAACACAGACTGCAGTCCCTACTTGGTCATGCACAGAGCTTTGTATCATCTCCCCCTCTCCCCCATGGGAGCTAAATAAACCCCTCAAGCATTCTTCCTGTGGTTATGGACCCTGCTCCATACCCTTCACCTTAGAAGGATTTGGAGACACACACTGCACTCTAGATTTTATCTCAGTCTCCATATTTTGAAACTTATTCTTGCTCTTAGACAAATACCATAGTGGCCTGAACCATCCTTTCTGGTATAGTTTCCTAGTGCTCTTTACCACCAAGCCTAGAAAATCATCTTCTTCACCTTATTCTTACTAGGACTCAAAGCCATCACTCAGATGTCCAAAATGCCATCTGTCCTGTACCAACTGTCTCAATGGTGATGAATAACCATACATCAACCTCCCTCTCACCAGTCCCCACCCAAGTCAGCTCTCACCTTCCTTTCTTTACTTGGGTTTTTCCCACTTGTAACAAAACACCATTCCTAATAGGATAGCTATTCTTACTCTTTGGGCCACAGCATCAGTTAAATCGTTACTTCATTACTAGACAAATAGCCCAAGAATTATGGCTAAAGATACACACATAATATCTCATGCACAACTTTCACATACACACATGAATACCACATTGGCACTATTTAATGAGATATATGTATTTCTCTGGTGTTTGATACAAGAAACTCAGAATTTCTTCTATCTGAGGCTCACTGTTCCCATAACATGCTCAAAGGCTGCCAGTTCTTTCCATCTCACTAAACCTTGTCAGAATACCACACCTCCCACAGAGGTGATGAGCTTGGATTTTCTCCAGATGAAATCATATTATCAGAAGACACAAAGCTTCTGCTCTGATTTCCCACAGTCCTCTCCCTGTCTGTGACAAAGGCCAGGAGACTTACTCTCCTGCTCTCACATCATGAAATCCTCATCACATGATCTGTAAAGAAACTTAACAAGGAGGAGGTATGCAAGGCTGGGCACTAAGAAGCATCAGGCATTTCAGCTGCGTTTTTATTACACTGTAGGGCTTTGCCTGAGAGCTGTGATTTTGAATTGGCAGCTGCTCTATCTTAATGTGGAAATATCAACTATAAACAGGAGACCCATATCTCAGTATACACCGGTGGCATTCTCGTATTCAGATCCGAACTTTTCCTTTGGATAATATAGATTTGCTCTTTTCAGCAAGTAGTCATTGACCCAGAGAAAATGATAAGTCGCCGATATAAAAAATTGAATAGCCCCATGGTTTATTCAAACACAACACATTGGAGGGGTTTTTTTCTGTCTCTCTTTAATATAAAATATTCACAGCCTCCTTCCACCTTGGTTTCATCACTTATAAACTGAGATGTTTCCTACTCCTGTCAGTCTTTTAAAGGAAACAAAGTCAGAAATGGTTGTCAGATTCTGGGTATAGTATAGGAAAGGAAAATTACTATGCAAAGAACTATGGGCATATGCTCTGTGGGAAGAAAACCAGTCTTTTCTTATGCAGTAAAACGTTTCAAGCGCTTGCTATGGACAGATTACTATACTGAGTTCTTTTTCCTTAAGAAACTTGCAAGTTTCTCTAGCCACGTAGCAAAAGCTTTAGACACAGGAGAGCCCTCTTATGCTACTGTTTCACATATTAACAACTCCAAGAAATCACAGAATAATCCCAAAATGAAATTAGTGACCACAGAGTTCAGGAACATAATTTTACAGAGCCATCTTAAATTCTTTGATCCCAATTCAGACATCCCTTTGTTCTTTTTCTTTACTATTCTCTCATAGGTTTTTAGTTTGAGACACTTCTCTTGGTCTGCCTATGAGGGTGGTACATATGGCTTGAATCAGGTCTGATGAATATCAGAGCAGGATTCGATGTTTTGGTTGCTAGGTTACCATCAGGGCTCCACAGATGTAAACTGGTCCAGCAGTGTGCTGCTGCTATCCTATGCATAGTGAGGCCTCAAGGGACTTTTCTCAATGTTCCCATGCCACTAGCATTAGCTTCAGGCAGTCCCTGCCTGCCTGCATCACACATAGGGTTTTCCTTCTATAACAGCCTAGCAGTCTGGGCTGATGACTGCCAGGTGCTGAGCTCCTTGTGGTCGCAGAAATGTTTCCCAGGTGTAGCCACAGCCTGTGTCTGACCTTGAACACCGGGACCTTTCAGGTGTGACTGCTCAGCAATTCTGCATCTCCTTTGCTCCCTCAAGGCAGGAGGAAGAGCTCTTTGGACCCCAGGTACAGACAAAAATGGAGGTTCTTTGCCTGGGTCCTAAGGACAGGTAACTCCCTCATGTTTATGACACTAGCATTCCAGAGCTCTTGTTTCCTGAGTAAGCAGGTTGGCAGGTTAATGGATTGCAGGCTCCTACTGGATCCATCTATCTGTGATGTCCCTGGGAAAGAGCTAGAAGGGACAGCAGACACTCCTTGTAACTAGGACATGCTACACCGGTCAGCATTTGGTTTCAGATCTGAGGTTTGTTTCTGGCATTTTCTTTCTGTACAGGCATACCCTGTCCTGAGTCAAAGACTGAGATAGACACTCGCTTCTTCAGGGTTTGCTGTCCTTTCTCCCTCAGATGCCTGTCTCACACTTTCTGGAACTTTGAAATTTAGTCATCAGGGAGGAAGTTTCCTACTCAGTTTGAGCTTTACATTTTCTGTATCTTACGACCAAGGTGTATGTATGGTGTCTTCAGCTCTGGTGGAGAACCAAGAAGACTGTCTGTCATGTTTTTGGAAACTTCTGGAAAGTCTCTGGCCAACAACTCGTATCATACGCCTGGCAATGGAAATCTGTTGAGTGACCCACAGTTTCTAGGAGTACAATTATCTGGCCATACAGGTTTCTTTCTTTCTTTTTTTTTTTTTTTTTTTACATGTGGTACAAGACAGCAAGTCTCCATAAAACTTCTTCATACAGCCTTTGTTTGGTTAGCCCTTCCTCTCCCCTCCCCTTTGCCTCTCTAATGCACCCACTCTCCCATCTCACTCACTGCTACTTAAACCTTTCCACCTACAGGATTCCCCATCTCAAAATTAAAAAAAACAAAAACAAAAACAAAACACAAAACAAAAACTAGAGAACGGATCGACAAAATACAACATACAACATAAAAAGTATAGAACTGCTGCTGTCTGACCCGATTTTAATGACTGGAATAACAATCTGGGTCATAATACACACTATTTGAGTTTTCTTCAGTGTGACATTTTATATAGAAAATGCCTCAAGACTATCTGCGTAATGATGAGTATGAGCACATAGTCATGTTTGTGAAATTGTTCCGACTATCTCTTCAAGTTCTGTCTTACAAATCAGTTTTCAATTGGGAGTTGTGGACATGCCTGCATTCCCCACATGTTTGCCTTTATGTTTGAAACGATGGTTGCACCATTTCTCTCCACAATTTATTAATACCCATTTTCATGTTTTCAGGGTTTCTTGGTTTTGAGGTCTGATGGTTTGTCATGTTGTTTTGC